>OZ025295.1:256266958-257466958 GCA_964019185.1 Maratus speculifer | reverse complement strand
AGCTAATTTTCGTAGAGCGGCCAAATTTTGTTTGGTACTTTAATATGAGGCTGTTAATTTTTGGTGACAGGAGACCCCCCCCCACGGTGAGGGTTGAAAAATTTAAAATGCTTATAACTCGCGATCTAATTTTCGCAGCGCTGCCAAATTTTGTTTGGTAATTTATTATGAGACAGTGTTAATTTTTGGGGACATTAGACCCCCCACGGTGAGGGTCGAAAATTTTAAAATGCTTATAACTCACGATGTAATTTTCGTAGCGCGGCCAAATTTTGTTTGGTACTTTAATATGAGGCTGTTAATTTTTGGTGACAGGAGACCCCCCCACCCACGGTGAGGGTCGAATAATTTAAAAGGCTTATAACTCGCGATCTAATTTTCGTAGCGCGGCCAAATTTTGTTTGGTAATTTATTATGAGATTGTGTTAATTTTTGGGGATATTAGACCCTCCTCCTTCCACGGTGAGGGTCGAAAAATTTAAAATGCTTATAACTCACAATCTAATTTTTCTAGCGCGGGCAAATTTTGTTTGGTAATTTAATATGAGACTGTTAATTTTTGGTGACAGGAGACCCTCCACGGTGAGGGTCGAAAAATTTAAAAGGCTTATAACTCGCGATCTAATTTTCGTAGCTCGGCCAAATTTTGTTTGGTAATTTATTATGAGACAGTGTTAATTTTTAATGACAGGAGACCCCCACGGTGAAGGTAGAAAAACTTAAAATGCTTATAACTCGCGATCGAATTTTCGTAGCGTGGCCAAATTTTGTTTGGTAATTTATTATGAGTCAGTGTTAATTTTTGGTGACAGGAGACCCCACACGGTGAGAATCGAAAAATTTAAAATACTCATAAGTCGCGATCTAATTTTCGTAGCGCGGCCAAATTTTGTTTGGTAATTTATTATGAGACATTGTTAATTGTTGTTCACAGAGGACACCCCACGGTGAGGGTCGAAAAATTAAAAATGCTTATAACTCGCCATCTAATTTTGGTAGCTTGGCAAAATATTGTTTGGTAATTTATTATAAGACAGTGTTAATTTTTGGTGACAAGAGACCCCCCCCCCAACGGTGAAGGTCGAAAAATTTTAAATGCTTATAACTCGCGATCTAATTTTTTTCGCGCGGCCAAATTTTGTTTGGTAATTTATTATGAGGCAGTGTTAATTTTTGGGGACATTAGAATTCCCACGGTGAGGGTTGAAAAATTTAAAATGCTTATAACTCACGATCTAATTTTCGTAGCGCGGCCAAATTTTGTTTGGTAATTTAATATGAGACTGTTAATTTTTGGTGACAGGAGACCCCCCCACGGTGAGGGTCGAAAAATTTAAAATGCTTATAACTCGCGATCTAATTTTCGTAGAGCGGCCAAATTTTGTTTGGTACTTTATTATGAGGCTGTTAATTTTTGGTGACAGGAGACCCCCCCCCCCACGGTGAGGGTCGAATAATTTAAAAGGCTTATAACTCGCGATCTAATTTTCGTAGCGCGGCCAAATTTTGTTTGGTAATTTTTTATGAGACAGTGTTAATTTTTAATGACAGGAGACCCCCACGGTGAAGGTAGAAAAACTTAAAATGCTTATAACTCGCGATCGAATTTTCGTAGCGCGGCCAAATTTTGTTTGGTAATTTATTATGAGTCAGTGTTAATTTTTGGTGACAGGAGACCCCCCCACGGTGAGGGTCAAAAAGTTTAAAATGCTTATAACTCGCGATCTAATTTTCGTAACGCGGCCAAATTTTGTTTGGTAATTTATTATGAGACAGTGTTAATTTTTGGGGACATTAGACCCCCCACGGTGAGGGTCGAAAATTTTAAAATGCTTATAACTCACGATCTAATTTTCGTAGCGCGGCCAAATTTTGTTTGGTACTTTAATATGAGGCTGGTAATTTTTGGTGACAGGAGACCCCCCCACGGTGAGGGTCGAATAATTTAAAAGGCTTATATCTCGCGATCTAATTTTCGTAGCGCGGCCAAATTTTGTTTGGTAATTTATTATGAGATTGTGTTAATTTTTGGGGATATTAGACCCTCCCCCTTCCACGGTGAGGGTCGAAAAATTTAAAATGCTTATAACTCACAATCTAATTTTCCTAGCGCGGGCAAATTTTGTTTGGTAATTTAATATGAGACTGTTAATTTTTGGTGACAGGAGACCCTCCACGGTGAGGGTCGAAAAATTTAAAAGGTTTATAACTCGCGATCTAATTTTCGTAGCTCGGCCAAATTTTGTTTGGTACTTTAATATGAGGCTGGTAATTTTTGGTGACAGGAGACCCCCCCCCACGGTGAGGGTTGAAAAATTTAAAATGCTTATAACTCGCGATCTAATTTTCGCAGCGCGGCCAAATTTTGTTTGGTAATTTATTATGAGACAGTGTTAATTTTTGGGGACATTAGACCCCCCACGGTGAGGGTCGAAAAATTTAAAATGCTTATAACTCGCGATCTAATTTTCCTAGAGCGGCCAAATTTTGTTTGGTACTTTAATATGAGGCTGTTAATTTTTGGTGACAGGAGACCCCCCCACCCACGGTGAGGGTCGAATAATTTAAAAGGCTTATAACTCGCGATCTAATTTTCGTAGCGCGGGCAAATTTTGTTTGGTAATTTATTATGAGATTGTGTTAATTTTTGGGGATATTAGACCCTCCTCCTTCCACGGTGAGGGTCGAAAAATTTAAAATGCTTATAACTCACAATCTAATTTTCCTAGCGCGGGCAAATTTTGTTTGGTAATTTAATATGAGACTGTTAATTTTTGGTGACAGGAGACCCTCCACGGTGAGGGTCGAAAAATTTAAAAGGCTTATAACTCGCGATCTAATTTTCGTAGCTCGGCCAAATTTTGTTTGGTAATTTATTATGAGACAGTGTTAATTTTTAATGACAGGAGACCCCCACGGTGAAGGTAGAAATACTTAAAATGCTTATAACTCGCGATCGAATTTTCGTAGCGTCGCCAAATTTTGTTTGGTAATTTATTATGAGTCAGTGTTAATTTTTGGTGACAGGAGACCCCACACGGTGAGAATCGAAAAATTTAAAATGCTCATAAGTCGCGATCTAATTTTCGTAGCGCGGCCAAATTTTGTTTGGTAATTTATTATGAGACACTGTTAATTGTTGGTCACAGAGGACACCCCACGGTGAGGGTCGAAAAATTAAAAATGCTTATAACTCGCCATCTAATTTTGGTAGCTTGGCAAAATATTGTTTGGTAATTTATTATAAGACAGTGTTAATTTTTGGTGACAAGAGACCCCCCCCCACGGTGAAGGTCGAAAAATTTTAAATGCTTATAACTCGCGATCTAATTTTTTTCGCGCGGCCAAATTTTGTTTGGTAATTTATTATGAGGCAGTGTTAATTTTTGGGGACATTAGAATTCCCACGGTGAGGGTTGAAAAATTTAAAATGCTTATAACTCACGATCTAATTTTCGTAGCGCGGCCAAATTTTGTTTGGTAATTTAATATGAGACTGTTAATTTTTGGTGACAGGAGACCCCCCCACGGTGAGGGTCGAAAAATTTAAAATGCATTTAACTCACGATCTAATTTTCGTAGCACGGCCAAATTTTGTTTGGTAATTTAATATGAGACTGTTAATTTTTGGTGACAAGAAACCCCCCCCCCCCACGGTGAGGGTTGAAAAATTTAAAATGCTTATAACTCGCGATCTAATTTTCGCAGCGCGGCCAAATTTTGTTTGGTAATTTATTATGAGACAGTGTTAATTTTTGGGGACATTAGACCCCCCACGGTGAGGGTCGAAAAATTTAAAATGCTTATAACTCGCGATCTAATTTTCGTAGAGCGGCCAAATTTTGTTTGGTACTTTAATATGAGGCTGTTAATTTTTGGTGACAGGAGACCCCCCCCCACGGTGAGGGTCGAATAATTTAAAAGGCTTAAAACTCGCGATCTAATTTTCGTAGCGCGGCCAAATTTTGTTTGGTAATTTATTATGAGACAGTGTTAATTTTTGGGGACATTAGACCCCCACGGTGAGGGTCGAAAAATTTAAAATGCTTATAACTCGCAAGCTAATTTTCGTAGAGCGGCCAAATTTTGTTTGGTACTTTAATATGAGGCTGTTAATTTTTGGTGACAGGAGACCCCCCCCCACGGTGAGGGTTGAAAAATTTAAAATGCTTATAACTCGCGATCTAATTTTCGCAGCGCTGCCAAATTTTGTTTGGTAATTTATTATGAGACAGTGTTAATTTTTGGGGACATTAGACCCCCCACGGTGAGGGTCGAAAATTTTAAAATGCTTATAACTCACGATGTAATTTTCGTAGCGCGGCCAAATTTTGTTTGGTACTTTAATATGAGGCTGTTAATTTTTGGTGACAGGAGACCCCCCCACCCACGGTGAGGGTCGAATAATTTAAAAGGCTTATAACTCGCGATCTAATTTTCGTAGCGCGGCCAAATTTTGTTTGGTAATTTATTATGAGATTGTGTTAATTTTTGGGGATATTAGACCCTCCTCCTTCCACGGTGAGGGTCGAAAAATTTAAAATGCTTATAACTCACAATCTAATTTTCCTAGCGCGGGCAAATTTTGTTTGGTAATTTAATATGAGACTGTTAATTTTTGGTGACAGGAGACCCTCCACGGTGAGGGTCGAAAAATTTAAATGGCTTATAACTCGCGATCTAATTTTCGTAGCTCGGCCAAATTTTGTTTGGTAATTTATTATGAGACAGTGTTAATTTTTAATGACAGGAGACCCCCACGGTGAAGGTAGAAAAACTTAAAATGCTTATAACTCGCGATCGAATTTTCGTAGCGTGGCCAAATTTTGTTTGGTAATTTATTATGAGTCAGTGTTAATTTTTGGTGACAGGAGACCCCACACGGTGAGAATCGAAAAATTTAAAATACTCATAAGTCGCGATCTAATTTTCGTAGCGCGGCCAAATTTTGTTTGGTAATTTATTATGAGACATTGTTAATTGTTGTTCACAGAGGACACCCCACGGTGAGGGTCGAAAAATTAAAAATGCTTATAACTCGCCATCTAATTTTGGTAGCTTGGCAAAATATTGTTTGGAAATTTATTATAAGACAGTGTTAATTTTTGGTGACAAGAGACCCCCCCCCCAACGGTGAAGGTCGAAAAATTTTAAATGCTTATAACTCGCGATCTAATTTTTTTCGCGCGGCCAAATTTTGTTTGGTAATTTATTATGAGGCAGTGTTAATTTTTGGGGACATTAGAATTCCCACGGTGAGGGTTGAAAAATTTAAAATGCTTATAACTCACGATCTAATTTTCGTAGCGCGGCCAAATTTTGTTTGGTAATTTAATATGAGACTGTTAATTTTTGGTGACAGGAGACCCCCCCACGGTGAGGGTCGAAAAATTTAAAATGCTTATAACTCGCGATCTAATTTTCGTAGAGCGGCCAAATTTTGTTTGGTACTTTATTATGAGGCTGTTAATTTTTGGTGACAGGAGACCCCCCCCCACGGTGAGGGTCGAATAATTTAAAAGGCTTATAACTCGCGATCTAATTTTCGTAGCGCGGCCAAATTTTGTTTGGTAATTTTTTATGAGACAGTGTTAATTTTTAATGACAGGAGACCCCCACGGTGAAGGTAGAAAAACTTAAAATGCTTATAACTCGCGATCGAATTTTCGTAGCGCGGCCAAATTTTGTTTGGTAATTTATTATGAGTCAGTGTTAATTTTTGGTGACAGGAGACCCCCCCACGGTGAGGGTCAAAAAGTTTAAAATGCTTATAACTCGCGATCTAATTTTCGTAACGCGGCCAAATTTTGTTTGGTAATTTATTATGAGACAGTGTTAATTTTTGGGGACATTAGACCCCCCACGGTGAGGGTCGAAAATTTTAAAATGCTTATAACTCACGATCTAATTTTCGTAGCGCGGCCAAATTTTGTTTGGTACTTTAATATGAGGCTGGTAATTTTTGGTGACAGGAGACCCCCCCCCCACGGTGAGGGTCGAATAATTTAAAAGGCTTATACCTCGCGATCTAATTTTCGTAGCGCGGCCAAATTTTGTTTGGTAATTTATTATGAGATTGTGTTAATTTTTGGGGATATTAGACCCTCCCCCTTCCACGGTGAGGGTCGAAAAATTTAAAATGCTTATAACTCACAATCTAATTTTCCTAGCGCGGGCAAATTTTGTTTGGTAATTTAATATGAGACTGTTAATTTTTGGTGACAGGAGACCCTCCACGGTGAGGGTCGAAAAATTTAAAAGGTTTATAACTCGCGATCTAATTTTCGTAGCTCGGCCAAATTTTGTTTGGTAATTTATTATGAGACAGTGTTAATTTTTAATGACAGGAGACCCCCACGGTGAAGGTAGAAAAACTTAAAATGCTTATAACTCGCGATCGAATTTTCGTAGCGCGGCCAAATTTTGTTTGGTAATTTATTATGAGTCAGTGTTAATTTTTGGTGACAAGAGACCCCCCCCACGGTGAGGGTCAAAAAGTTTAAAATGCTTATAACTCGCGATCTAATTTTCGTAACGCGGCCAAATTTTGTTTGGTAATTTAATATGAGACTGTTAATTTTTGGTGACAGGAGACCCCCCCACGGTGAGGGTCGAAAAATTTAAAATGCTTATAACTCGCGATCTAATTTTCGTAGAGCGGCCAAATTTTGTTTGGTACTTTATTATGAGGCTGTTAATTTTTGGTGACAGGAGACCCCCCCCACGGTGAGGGTCGAATAATTTAAAAGGCTTATAACTCGCGATCGAATTTTCGTAGCGCGGCCAAATTTTGTTTGGTAATTTTTTATGAGTCAGTGTTAATTTTTGGTGACAAGAGACCCCCCCCACGGTGAGGGTCAAAAAGTTTAAAATGCTTATAACTCACGATCTAATTTTCGTAGCGCGGCCAAATTTTGTTTGGTAATTTAATATGAGACTGTTAATTTTTGGTGACAGGAGACCCCCCCACGGTGAGGGTCGAAAAATTTAAAATGCTTATAACTCGCGATCTAATTTTCGTAGAGCGGCCAAATTTTGTTTGGTACTTTATTATGAGGCTGTTAATTTTTGGTGACAGGAGACCCCCCCCCACGGTGAGGGTCGAATAATTTAAAAGGCTTATAACTCGCGATCTAATTTTCGTAGCGCGGCCAAATTTTGTTTGGTAATTTTTTATGAGACAGTGTTAATTTTTAATGACAGGAGACCCCCACGGTGAAGGTAGAAAAACTTAAAATGCTTATAACTTGCGATCGAATTTTCGTAGCGCGGCCAAATTTTGTTTGGTAATTTATTATGAGTCAGTGTTAATTTTTGGTGACAGGAGACCCCCCCACGGTGAGGGTCAAAAAGTTTAAAATGCTTATAACTCGCGATCTAATTTTCGTAACGCGGCCAAATTTTGTTTGGTAATTTATTATGAGACAGTGTTAATTTTTGGGGACATTAGACCCCCCACGGTGAGGGTCGAAAATTTTAAAATGCTTATAACTCACGATCTAATTTTCGTAGCGCGGCCAAATTTTGTTTGGTACTTTAATATGAGGCTGGTAATTTTTGGTGACAGGAGACCCCCCCCCCCCACGGTGAGGGTCGAATAATTTAAAAGGCTTATATCTCGCGATCTAATTTTCGTAGCGCGGCCAAATTTTGTTTGGTAATTTATTATGAGATTGTGTTAATTTTTGGGGATATTAGACCCTCCCCCTTCCACGGTGAGGGTCGAAAAATTTAAAATGCTTATAACTCACAATCTAATTTTCCTAGCGCGGGCAAATTTTGTTTGGTAATTTAATATGAGACTGTTAATTTTTGGTGACAGGAGACCCTCCACGGTGAGGGTCGAAAAATTTAAAAGGTTTATAACTCGCGATCTAATTTTCGTAGCTCGGCCAAATTTTGTTTGGTAATTTATTATGAGACAGTGTTAATTTTTAATGACAGGAGACCCCCACGGTGAAGGTAGAAAAACTTAAAATGCTTATAACTCGCGATCGAATTTTCGTAGCGCGGCCAAATTTTGTTTGGTAATTTATTATGAGATATTGTTAATTTTTGGTGACAGGAGACCCCCACGGTGAGGGTCGAAAAACTTAAAATGCTTATAACTCGCGATCTAATTTTCTTAGCGCGGCCAAATTTTGTTTGGTAATTTTTTATGAGACAGTGTTAAGTTTTGTTGACAGGAGACCCCCTCCCCCTACCGTGAGGGTCAAAAAATTTTAAATGCTTATAACTCGCGATCTAATTTTCGTAGCGCGACCAAATTTTGTTTGGTAATTTATTAAGCTATTGCATAGCTATTATCGCGGGCTTTGAGCGCGGCGACCGAATCTAGGAATTCCGTAACGAGAAAAAATCCTAACACTCCGGCTAACGACGTTTGAGTTTGGCAGACTTCGGCGCGGTATCCTTCGATTGACTTCAGCAGACATTGAGGCGGTATTTTTGCATAAGTTGATAAAAAATGCTTTCAATAAATTAAAGCGGTATAGCAATAGCTTTACCGCGGCAGTCCCCGAGTGCCACACATTTTTTTTTTTTTTTTTTTTTTTTTTTTTTTTTTTTTTTATGAAACATTTGGAAAAGTAAAATCATAAGTGTTATTTTTTTATTAATAAATGTTAAAAAATTTCCTAAACATTTAAAACTATAGTAATGTTTGACATGTTACAGAAATTTTAAATAATCAATGATGCGTTATTATTTAATAAATAAAAAAAAATATATAACCGTAAATTAATGTTTCAAAAATATTAATGTATCTTTTGTTTTTGACTACAGTTGGAAATAATAATTAAAGTAATATAAAAAGTCTGTGGCTTTGCTTTCATGATTGACAGTTGTGGTTTCTTTATATATATATATATATACATGTATGCTATTATACATTTCACTATTAGTCCAACTGGATTGTTATTGTTTTATTTATTTTAATAAACTTAACTGTTCTTTTCATTTAAATACGTATTTTATTCTATCATTTTTCAATGCATTCAATAACAGTGCATGTTTAATTTTATTTATTTACTTATTTATTTTTTTTAGATTATCATGTTTAAAGAAAACAATTAGAGATAATAATTATTAATGTACAGTTGTAGTTAGTTGTACTACAATTTCATAAAAGTGCTTTTTAAAATGCTATAGCAGTTCAATAACTACTTTTATTAAATTTGATATTTTATGAATACGTGAAGAGGTCACGCTTTTGTGGGTCTGGGACAGATTTCAAAATACAGTCGAACCTCTACATAACGAAATTCCATACATCGAATTTCTCCATATAACGAATTTTTAGTAAGAACGGTCCCCTTTTCGCATGATTACATTAAAAACAGACTCTATATAGCGAAATATCTATCTCCATATAACGAATTTTTTCATAAATTGATCTTAATTTATTCAGTTTTAAAAAAGCTTCGAAATCATATGGAATCAATTTTCCATCACTTATTTCTGATTTATCGTTCAGTGGAGAGGTTTTTTTTTTATAAATATTACTTCTCTCCTTATTCTTTAAATCTAACAAGTTCATCCCACCTCCCACACACCTTTCAACATCCTTCTCAAAAACAGTCAGTTGAATTGTTACACATATAAGAGAGGAATCAATGAGAGCACATAAGAGAGACCTTCAAATGGAGGAAAATATCAACTACAATTTTTCATTCCTTGCTAAAATTTGAGAATTTTTTTTGAGAGCGTAACAATTGTAATTTTAAAATCAAAACAACAAAAAATTACAGATTTCTTCCTCTAAAATTTATGTAAATCTTCCTTATTTGATTTTCATTAAGCTTTCAAATAAATGTCTTTTCTCTTTTTTGAAACTGCTTAAATAAGTAAGAAATAAAATGTTAGGTTAATATATACTTTTAAACATTTCAAATTCTTAATTAAAAAGATCAAAAATAATATTTGTTCAAAATTTACACATTAAATACTATTTTTAAATCATACTCTATACATCGAATTTCTCTATATAACGAATTTTTTTACTGGAACGATGGATTTCGTTATATAGAGGCTCGACTGTCCTTTTTATTTATTGAGTTAACATTTTGATTTTTTTTTTTTTGTGATGGTTAACCTTTTTGTTTGTAAGTGAAATCACAAGATAAAATGTCTCGTATTTTTATTTATGTTGTAAAATTTAAACTATTTTTAAGAAAGTGGAATAATTTAAATTCGTTATAACTCAAAATTATATTTGTAGAATTTCATTTTCTTACATTTAAATAAATAGAAATATCTAAATTAAAATTCTGATTAAGCATTTTTTTTAAAATATTAATTAAAATAAAATAAAAATACTCAAAGTAACAATTTGAAAAAAAAAAAATGTAACATTTATTTTAAAAATATGCTTCTGAACCAAAACTAAAGTAAAACAATAATAATAAAATATATTTCAAATTTAAAGAATTTATCTTTAACGGTTCTTTAGTTATAAAAATTTAAACGGGAGTAACTGTGAAAAAACCCATCGTGAAGAAAAACGCATTTCCATAACAAGTCATTTTATAAAAGTCATTGCCTGAAAGCTAGATTTTGAAAAGAAATTGAAACGAAAAAGATAATAATTGCTGTTATTATTAAGATAGAAATATCATTTAAACGTCATTTTAGCATTATATTAACCGCTGTACTTGTATACCTAAAAATACCAAATTGGATTATATATGACCTATGGCTTAAAGGTACTTATTATTGTGTTGTATAAGAGATAAAAATATACAAGAAGGAATGATGATTAATCCAATCTTTTTAATTAATGATTAATACAATTTAGCTTCTGGTCTATGACGTAATACGAAATTTGGTGAATGAATACCATTAAAAAGATTTTTAATTTCTAATTTTTGAATAGATGTTTTGAGATTATGTGGGCACTTTTGCATTATATATACATATGATTTATCAATTTAAATTCTGAAGTACTGTTTCTAACAATTAATAAGGTATTAAAAGGTAATAAATTTAAATATCAATGTCTCTTTTTTTTCTTTTATTTGCATTATAACATTTTTCATAGAATCAATTCAACTAAAATGCCATGTTCTTTAATTCTTTTTTCTGTTTCTTTCTTTCTTTCTTGTTTCTTGCTGTGCCTTATGTAGATACGAGTTATAAACACTAAAATATTTCAAACACAGTATTACTTTTATTGTCTTAGAATGGTTTTTTCTGGTAATGGTTTAATTTGTTTGAAACTACTTAGCTCATGCATGGACAAATACCTTTAGGCTCTTTTGTAATTTATTTATGACTAATTTCAGATTGAAGGATATTTAGCTTATAGCATTTACTATTAGCTTTATTTTGCATAGGTTATGGATAAGAAGATATTGAACATTGTGGCTTTATCTTTCATACATTCAAATTTTTCACTACTTAAAAATCTTTCTGAAGAAGAATTTATTTTGTATCATTTTCGCTTTTTAAAATTATTTCCTTTATTTTGTACTTTTTTGAAAACACTTATGATTTATGGGCTTTTCATGTCTTGATTCACAGCATTTATATAACTATTTTTAATCAACTTACTTTTATTTGAACTGGATGCGGACAATGAGATTTTTTAGGCATTTTCACCAAAATTTGTTTCGTCATGTATGTCATGTAATTTTGTCGTTAAAATTATTTTAGGAAATGTAGCATCACAAATTTAAAATTTCTTCCTTCGAATTGTCTCTAATGCGACACCATAAGTGTAAATGGCCAAATGCAAAAAACCGCTTTTTTTTTTCTTTGTTTCCTTGCATTTTTTTATGACAGGCAAAATATTCTTCTTATTTGGTTTCTAAGATATAATATAGATAACAATATTCTATAACGTTTTAACAATAACTTGAAAAAGTGATAAAAGTTCACAGATTTGCCTTACAGGTGCATGACAGATATGTAGACACGCTATCCTTCCTATCCTTCTTCCTCTCTCTCTCTCTCTCCCTCTCTCTCTCTCTCTCTTTTTAACTAGTGTGTTACATCTTTTTAAATTATCCTCCTGGTATTGATACTAATAAAATAACAAATCGCTTTGTGTGTGTTTGCGTCCGTGTGTCTACTATATCTGGCGAAAGCTACGGCACGTAGGAGGCTCTATTTTTTGTGAAGATTGTTCAAAGCCTCTCCTAATGTACTTGACCCTCAGAATTTTAAAGTTCTAATATTTGGTTGAGAAATGAATTAATATTTTTAAAATAATAGAATGGAAAAGTACTCATAATTCATAGAAGCATAGATTTTTTTCAAACCGCAGAATATCTCTTCGAAAGCTGGAAGAGAGGGATAAGTGTTAATGTAAATGGAGGTCTACCAGGGCGATAAATGTAGTCGGGTTTTTTATAAAGGGTTGTGTTTTAAAATCTACTGAGCCTAAAAACTCAAAAATTAGACAGAAAAATTTCACCTTTTAGAAATTTTAAAATTATTTTCCTACTTCTATAAATAGTTGAAAAATTCATTAAAAATCGATTTATAAAATCTCATATTATTTCCGTTTAAAAAAATAGTTTTTTCAGAAAACTTTCATAACGAGAGCAGGTGTTCATCGCAGACAGCTAGGCACTGGTGGCTACTGGCGTTTTTAGACGACCTGTGAATTTTTTTCAAATATTAAATTTATAAATTTAATATTTATATATCCAGATAGCAATTTTTTTTTTGATTTCAAATATGTAAATTTTTTTACAGTCGCTCAATTACAACCTTAGATATTAATTTTCAATTCGTTACTTGGATACCTTGCTCTATTTAAAAGTGAGTTTTTCGAAACCATAAACGATGTTTATATAAGGATTCTTTCGATATTTTAAAGCTATGAATCAAGCTATATCTTTAAAAGCTGTTTAATAATATCTAAATTTATAAAAATCCAAATATATATATATATGTACACATACATAATGTTTTTTTTGTTTTTTTAAGTAAAAGAAATGTAGAAATACAAATCAATTAAAATTCTAAAAAAAAAAAAAAAAAAAAAAAAAAAAAAAAAAAAAAAACCTTCATAACGATAGTTTTTGAGCTTTCTGATAAATTATAACACATATTTTAAAGTATAGTGAGCATCAAATAAGGAGCGGGGGATCTTTTAGAGGCAGCGGTCAAATACTTAATCAAATGCGGACTTTCACTAAGCTCTGGAATAAATATTATTTATTTAATATAAAATTTTCAGATAGTTTATAACACATAATATAGATTTTAAAGAGTAGGGGACGTCAAATTATAGGTAGGGGGCAGGCAATAATTATTTTAGGGATAGGGCGTGATCAAATATTTAATAAGTTAACGTCTTAGTTGCGGATTTTTCAGAGCCCTGGAATAAATAATACTTAGTTAATACAAAATTTTAAAAGTGTATCTACCCTTATTCGAATAATAATTTTATCAAATATCTTTCTTAAGTCCAGAAACAGTTTTGTTAAGAAAAGAGTTCGCCCCTTGATGGTGGAATATGAAGCTAAAAAATTCTAGACTCCCCCTCCTTTTTTTGCTTTTGTATGCAGTGCGTCTGCGAAATGGTGCTGTAGACAGTGGGAAATACGGTTCGAGATTAGGTCTTTTAATGAGATTTTACGGGCACGGGTAACGCTGGGCGGCTCAGCTAGTGGAAAAAATAAATTAATATAGTTGTTAAAATATAAGAAAAAAGCAATAATTTTATTCGCATCAGCAAAGGACCAGCATGGTAATTCGAGATATACAAATGTATAGGTCAAAAAGTTTCCGTTTAATTTCCACAAAATTCGTGTTAAGACATTATACAGAATATTTAGGAAAAGCCAAAATGTTTCAAAATTTTACTTTGAAAATTAACAGTGATTCAGGCGAAAAACCACGTCTTGGATCACTGACGACCCTTTTCGGTAGTTCTAGTGTTAAACTTAAAAAAATGTGCATTAAATATTTTATTTCAAGATTTGTATGTCCCGACCTCCAAAAACTATAAATGACTTATGTAGGCTTTAAAATATAATGTATTTTTCTTTCTTTTAAGATAGTTAAGTTTTATAACTTCTATATATTTTACTTGCAAGCCTTAAAATCTCTAACTAAATAATACATTTTTTTTTTTTTGTCATTAAAGAAAAATAAATGATATTTTCTACTTTTTTTTACTTACGTTGTTCTAGATGCTGAGATTACATATGACAGCAGGTTGATTTCAAGAGCTTGGTGTATTGTAAACTAGGAAATGTAATTTTAAACCTTAAGTTTAATATGAAAAGTAATTACTTCCTGAACGGAATTTCTTATTTTCAAACAAATGTGGCTAGTATCTCCAGAGCTTTTGCATATATATTTTTTTTTTAAATTAAAATAGAATAACATTTGATTACAGTTTCTTTTTTCGAGTTTATTGCTTAGTTATATTTAAATATAGATAAAGACTTTTACTTTTTTTGGGGGGAGGGGAGATAAAATGGCATTTTTACATTTGTACTGAGAATATTCGTGTATAAAACGCAGAATAATATAAGAATAGAACTGTTTAAGGATTTTTCGTATTTCTAATAAATAGACTTAAAAACAAATCATACATGATACTTTATGACAAATATTTAAGTTCTCTATTTCTCTACAGAAACAAAACTTTAAATTCGAAAAGCATTGATTTGGTCATTATAAATTTTTTTGACGTAATAAATATTTCTGATAAATATTTTTCATTTTATTACTGTAAAAACATATTAAATCATGTCACTGCAAATCCAGAAATTACATAATGATATTTTGTTAAAAAAAGTATAAAATTAGAATTTTTAAATAAAAACAGTTACTATTTTCATATTATCCATCTCTATATAATTGCATGCTCGTTGATTGTACGAAATTTAGCATAAAAAGCAACGCATAAATTGTGACATGGAAAAAATATAATTTGAGAAAATCTAACAAATGCTTCTCATTGAAAAAAAAATAAGAAGAAATCTTTATTGTACTTTTCACTACTTTATTCTAAATTATTACATTAGATGTGACACTGTGATAATTTAAAGAGTTCGGTACTTTGCAAGCTAAAAAATATAATTTTAAACATTAAATTTAATATCAAATGCAATTTTATTTTAGACAAAACTCCTTATTTTCAAAGAAATACGATTAGTTTCTCCAGAATTCCTTGCAATGTTTTTATCTTAGATGAGGATAACGCTTGATAAAAGTTTCTTCTCGTGAGTTTTATTGTTCATTTACGTTAAAATATAGATAACGACTTTTGTTTCTATTTGAGTGATAAAAAAAAACATTTTCGAATTTCTACCGAGATAAAATAATGGTGTTTAAATTGTAGAATATTATAATAACATATATACAGCGAAATAGGGTACTACTCTGTTATCCCATCGACCAATTTCGCAAAATTATACAAATCGCCAAATTTTTAGCCAATTCGACGTAATATTTTTTTAAATAACGAAAGAACAATTATTTTAGTAGAAAACGTTTATAAAAATACAAATAAAAAGTCAAATAAAAAATCAATTGATGACGTAACAACATACATATCATGTTTAATCTCAAGTGAATGTGGCATTTGCGATCACCATTATTGGCATTTAATCTTTGAATTTGGCTATAGTAATTGAGTCGACGCGACGGGATAAGGAAGTAGTACCCGAAATATTTAGCAGTTTATAACCCTTGTCATAACCTACATAAAACAATTCCTACATGACAAATGAAAAATATTTCAAAATCTGTACTTTCGTAATTAAAAAAAGTTAATTTTGAAACATTAAATTGATAATTATAAAATTTTTTAAATGAATATTATTTCTCGTAAAACACTTCAATTTTATAGTTTTTGAAATAAATATTTGAACTGAAAAAATGTGTAAAGTTAACTTTTTTTTTTTTTTTTTTTTTTTTAAGAAAACAAATTAAAATAAAGAAAGAATAAATCAAATGATTATTTTTTCATTTAGGTTTTTGAATGTCTATTACATGGACATCATTTTGCATGCATTAAATGACACATAAATCATACAAAAAATGTAATATTACAATGGAAAAAATTTAATCAAAGAATGTGTAGAAATGTTTTGATCTAATTTTGTCTACAATCATACAATATAATTTTTTTTATTATTATTAAAGCCTCCAAAGAAAACAGTCTTTAGAAAAAATGACAGTTTTCCATTTATTTATAACTGTTGATTTTACCTTTTCCCTGAAAAATTTAAGTACATGTAAATTTACAATAAAATCCTGTAAATGATATCTTAATTCTGTATTAGTCTCATGAAATGTCTAAGAAAAAATATAATGCAGGAAATTCGTTAAAACTTATTCGAAAGTGCGAGCTAGTTAATTATGTCATTAATTCTATTAACAGTTGCGTTTGAATAGATGGATTTAGTCATATGTCAAACATGTCATTGCAAAACATGCCATTTTCTGCTTTATATGAATAGTGATTCGGTTTATTTGCACGTTATCTTATTGTGTCACACATTTAAATTCTCAAATTTAACACAAAGTTATCATTTAGTTTTTCATTTATCTATTGATAGCCTTCTGTGGCAAATGAATTAGGAATTTTTCAAGGAAATGAATATCTTTCAATATATTACAATGGATGATTAATGTACTTACTGCTTTATGAATCTCCATTTTGTATAAAATATTTTGACCTGATTAATTAAAGGGACCTGTGTCACGTTTTAAAAAGAATTTTATTTATGCGTTAAAATTTTGAAATTTTTTGCGGTGGTAATTTCTATTCTTAAACAAATTCACATGATAAAACTTACCATAATTAAACATAAATATATTTAAATTTAATAAAAAAGAGGGGTAAATTCAAATCGTTATGCTTTAAATATTATTTTAGATTTTTTTTTTTCATATAAGTAAAATCTTTTGTGTATGTTTCATTCTATTATCTAAATAAATTATTAGATTAGATGTGATTATATGATGATTTGAAGCGTTTGGTATTTTGTAAGCTGAAAAAATTAATTTTAAACACTAATTTAATATCAAATGCAATTTCATTTTGAACAAAATTTCTTATTTTTTAAGAAATACGATTAGCTTTTTACAGAATTCCTTGAAGTCTTTTTATGTTAGCTGAGCATAGCAGTTGATTAAAGTTTCTTTTTTGACCTTTATTGCCCATTTATGTTAGAATATAGATAAAGTCTTTCCTTTCCATTTGGGTTATAATACGACATTTTCTCATATGTACGGAGATAAAATAGTCGTGTATAAATCGTAGAATATCACAATAACGGGAATATTTAGGAATTTATCACACTTCTTATAACCTAAATAAAGAATTTCATACATGAGAACAGAAAAATATTTTAAAATCTGTATTTTCATAATTTAAAAAAATTAATTTTATAACATTTATTCGATTATTATAAAATTTTTGATATGAATATTATTTCTTGTAAGATATTTATACTCTAATTTCATAATTTTTGTAATAAACATTTTATGCGCAAAAAAGTGTAAAATTGCCTTTTTTATAACAAAACAAACTAAAATAAAGAAAGAATATATATATTGATTATTTTATCCTTTAGGTTTTTGAGTGATTAATATATGGACACTCATTTGCATGCATTAAGTAGTACATAAATTATACTAAAAAAATGTAATATTATAATGAAAGAAAGTTTAATCAAAGAATGCGTAGAAATTTTTTGATATAATTTAGTCTGCAATCACGCAATATAATATTTTTTTATTTTCAATGACTCTAGAAAAACACAGGCTTTAGGGAAAAAGACACATTTTTCATTTATTTATAACTATTTATTTTATGCTGTCATTGAAAATTTTTGATACTAATAACTATTGATACTACGTTGCCACTGAAAAATTTACGCACATGAAACTCTACATTAAAATACTACAGATGACATTCCTTTTCGGACACTAGTATGTTGAAATGTCTAAGAACAAAATATAATGCAGGAAATTTGTTAAAACTTATTCGAAAGTACGAGCTAATTAATTAAGTCATTAATTCTATTAACAGTTGTGTTTCCATAGATACATTCTGTCATCCATCAAACTTGCCATAACAAAACGTGCAATTATCTGCTTTATTTGAATATTGATACAATTTAGATATGATAATTTATCTTATTTTTTCAGACTTTTGAAATCTCGAATTTAACACGAAGTTATCATTCAGACTTCTAATTATCGACTGATAGCATTCTGTGAAAAATGAACATGGGATTTTCAAAATAAATGAAAATTTTTCAACAGATGACAATGTATGATTATAGTAGGGTAAACTGGGGCACACTGATACAGTTTTTTTCTAAGAATTTTTTTTATGTCTACAAAATAGAAATTTCAAGATATTTTTCCATGTGGTGTCAGCAAAGCTTGTGTAGTGTGTTATAAAAATGTAAAGTCGTTATTTTATATAATATTTTTCATAGAATTAAAAAAAAGTCATTTGTATCAATGTGTCACATCCCCGGGGCAGATTCATACACTTCGTGGAGCACATTGATACGACTGGGTAAAATGGCGACAAAATAACACCAATGCATATTTTTTATAGAAAAATAGTTAGCAATCAATTCTATATTTATTTATAACAATTCAAATCACCCACAATTTATTTGTAAGTAATATTAAAGCAATCAAAATTAAATGAATAATGATTTGATGTTCTGGCTGTTCTTGTCTGATTACTGGCTTTGGTAACTTTGTCACATCTGGTACTTTAATTGTAGCATTATCTTCTTTCTTAGGAAAGATGACAAAATTACCAGTTTTTATGTTTATAAATTGGTTTATAAACAGAAAATAAAATATAATTATGTTAAAAATTCTGTTTATAATGTAATTATCCTTTGCTGTTCTGCAACTTGTTTATCCTACTTAACATGTTTCATCTCGAAAATAATTTTTTCTCTAGAAAAATCGTAATAAATTCGAGATTTGCCAGGCTCCATCTTTTTCTGTTGTTATTTCGATTAGCACTTGATGTTGGATAAATTCGTATGTCTTCTGTTTGCAAAAATACTATAAAATGTTCTAATATAAATATTTAGAGCTATTCACTTCAATAAAACTAATGTTAAAAATTTTTGGCGGAAAATGGTTTTATTAAGGAGTGTATGGTATAAAATATAATAAAAGGTAATGAAAAAATGAGCTAGAAAAGGATTTATGTTGTATAAATGTGCCCCGACTTAGACTGTATCAATGTGCCCCATACAGCCATTTTGAATAAAAAGAATCTCAAATCCAACACTTCATAATTTACCTAACAATACAGAATGAGTAACTGGTAAAGAATAGCTTTATTTTCCAGGAAGAGTATTCTTCTCGGTTGAAAATGCTGGAACAGTTGTATAATACCATTTCAATTGTACAACTCAAATTTACATTTGACCTACAAAAAGAATAAATCACCCGACCCATTTCAAAAAACTACTGAATCATGCCAAGATTTTCTGTATATAGTTGTGTACACTAGTTTCACCTTTTGGAGCTGTTGTGAAACTTCCTATAATGATCCTGTGAGCAGTAGAGGGGGTGTTTCAGTGTGCCCCAGTTTCCTCTACTTCCTACTTTTGAAATCTCCATGATGTAAAAAAAAAAAAAAAAAAAAAAAAAAAAAAAAAAAAAAAAAAAAATTGATTTGATAAATTAAGGAGACCGGGAATTAGAGGTTTGCACGGGCCGGAATTTCCAGGCCCGGGCCCGGCCCGGCCCGTTCAAATTTTTATATTTTAGGCCCGGCACGGCCCGTTTTGGCCCGTTACAATTTCTACGATTTCTAAAAAATTCAGATTTTTATCATATAACTAAGATTCCTTTAAAGAATGCTGCATACATATCTATGGAATGATTTTACAGTATATTTTACAGCAAATACACACTAACAAAATTAATGATTACTTAGATTCTTAGGCTTTCAACATTCGAATAAAGATTTACTAAAAAATTAATATGGCTTGAAATAAAAGAAAAAAGAAAGAAAACTAAAAACATCGTTTATTTTGAAACTGTTTAATAAAAGAAGATTTATAAATATATTTCTATATCATTTTATTATAGATTTCAAATCCAAATTCATTCTTAAATTCAAAGAAGTCCTTTCTGATACATTTCTAAATTCATTTTTATTTTCTCAGAAACGCAAAAGATTAGCAGATATCTTTATTCAGAAACTATATAATCGAATGGCGTTATCCATTTTTTGATACAAGCAATTTAAGAATACTGCAAACAAATAAAATACTGTTATAATTAGCGTTTTGAATAGAATTTCCGGAAGCAATAGCAAGGGAAGGGTAAAAAATCTACAATCATTTGAGAAACTATTATATCTCAACAAGGTTATACAAATATTTTATTTACCAAAAATGAAAAACGCTATTCGATTCCAAATCCCTTCAATAGTTAGGCTTATCACTTTTATACTTTTACAATTTAAAATTAATCAGAAAATGTGTCAAACTTTCGCATTATTGAGAAATTAATTTAAAAATCATCAAGAAATATATATCCGAAGACGAAGCTAACACAAGTTCTTTATCGCTGTTAATAATTTTACAAATCATGTTTTCTGCCAATAACTAAGTCTAGTACCGGTCCAGCCAGTCTATATGTAGAAAAATAATGCAAGCGTGATCTCGGACCGGCATGAGTCAGCTAAAAAAATATTAAAATGGGTTACACATAATGTAATTCTCCTATGCCGATACACTGTGCATTTTTATATTGATGCTGTCAAACTAGTATGGCCACATTTATACTTATTCTCGTTAAAACCATTTTCGTTGAAGATAGCTTATATTTTATCGTTTCTGATTAAATATTCAGGACGGGCCGGTAGGCTGGAAAATTTTTTTAATCGGCCCGGCACGGCCCGTCTGGCCCGTTCAATTTTTTTTGCCGGCCCGGCCCGTTTATGTTGTTTGTCAGCCCGGCCCGGCCCGTTAGAAAATTCGAAACGATTCTGCCGGGCCGGGTACGGGCCACGGGCCAAGCCCGGGCCCGTGCAGACATCTACCAGGAATACGTTTTAAAATAAATTTTATTTTAGGAGTTAAGTTTTTGAAATTTTATGCGGTGGTAATTTCTGTTAGTATGCAAAATCACATGATAAAAATTACCATAAATGAAATATATACATATAAGATTTAATTAAAAAGTGGGGGTGAATTCAAAATGTTATAACTTTAAATATTATTACTAGATTTTTTTTTCATATACGAAAAAGCTTTATTGTACGTTTCACTACATTATCTAAAGAAATTATCAGATTAGATATGACCTATGATGATTTCAAGAGTTGGTAATTTTTTAAGCTGAAAAAATGTAATTTTTATCATTAAACTTAATATCAAATGCAATTTCATTTTGATACCTCAGAACTCCTTGTAATATTTTTATGTTAGTTAGTTGATTAAAGTTTTATCTCTTAAGTTTTATTGCTCATTTATGTTAAAATAAAGTCCTTTCTTTCCATTTGGACAAGAAAAAATGATATTCTCGCATTACTGAGATAAAATAATCGTGTGTAAATCGCATAATATTAAAATAAGATGATTATTTTAGGAATTTATCACACTTCTTATAACCTATATAAAAAGTTTCATATATGAGAACAGTAAAATATTTAAAAAATCTGCATTTTCATAATTTAAAAATATATATTTTGAGACATTAATCCGATCACTGAAATTTCACATTGAAATTTCATAATTTTTGTAATAAATATTTATGTGCAAAAAAGCGTAAAATTAGTTTTTTCTTCTTTTTTAAAGAAAACAAATTAAAATTAAGAATGAATAAATACATTGATTATTTTCTCCTTTAGGAGTTTGAATGATTAATACATGGACACTAGGATGAAATTTTTTTTTTTTTTTTTTTTTTTTTTTTTTTTTGAAAATCAAAAACGGGTAGGTGCCAAAAGTTGCCTTTATACTAGTACATCAACTGCGTGAAATTTTACCGCTGAAAAAAATGGCTTGAGTCTGCGCTTTTGCTCCAAAAATCGAAATTTTGGGTAAAATTTGTCATTTTTTGACATTTTTTAAAAGAAATAAAAAAAATTCTACAGAGCTGGTTAGTATTTAAAAGTGTTGCTTAGACATTTATTTTTATCTGCTTAACATATTAACTATAAAACAATATGTTTATTCCCTATAGCTGGAGCAAAACAGACAACTTTTAGTAAGAAAACAGCATTACCACTCTATTGGGTCATATAACGAATTGTTGTTTTCAATACAGCTCTTGTTTTCAAAACTACCTTGGACATGCGTCGTGGAGATGGCTGTATTTCCTATACCATCCGGCCCAACTATTCGATCATCTTAGTACAGTGTTTTATTTATACATTGATTTGTGATTTTCTTTATAAAAATTTGGCATGTTTTCGATGCTTCCACCTTGTTCATCAGTTCTTTGCATCCACATGCTGCTGTAACTATCTTCATGTATATTTTTACAGTTTATACAAAAAAATGACAAGCAGAGTAATACACGGGAATATTATTAAAGGGTTCGGCCAATATTAATTCGGCCATCTATTATATTTATCAAACTTACATTCAGTTGATGAATAATGATTGGAAGTTCTGTTACCACAACATTTTTTCAGTCAATTGTATTTTTTTACGTAATGATTTGCTTCAAAGATGATTTCAGATATTTCAACTATAAGTATGCCATCATTTATTCAACTTTTGTATTTTTTATATGTTGAGAAGTGAGCTGTTTAATGTGATGGTGATCGTCAGCGAGAATTGCAATGAAAATTTGTTCTCCATGTGTAAAGTAACCGCTGTTGTAAATAACTTTTTTTTGCATTAGTTTTATGCCGTTTTCTAAGTGTTTTCGTATCCAGTTAATTTCCTATTAACTTTTAGATCCCCTTTTTATGAGTGGACAACATTTGATGGTGAAATGTCCTGGGCATAAACTTATAATGCATTATACTTTATGAAGGAATGGACGGATATCGACTATAAGTGCTTATTTAAAATTAGGAGAATTTTATTTGTCACTGTGAACCATTTTGCATGGGGTAAGCTTAGAATTGTCTATGATATTGAATCATTCGCTACTTCAACTCCAGTGAATTTCCTCTGCGTCAATTATTAGAGAAGTCGATTTAAAACGTTCTAAGCTACATGGATTCAGTGGATGAATAAGGAAAATCTTTGTCTACGTAATATTCACTTCCTATTGCAATTTTTTTTTTATAAAATATAGAAATTTTTTTCTCAAATTGAGAAAAAGATACTCAGAACAGACTAGAAAGTTCTGTCGGAGATTGCAAAGCTAATTCATAAGGAAAGCTATTTCTCAGAAAGAATGGAGAATAGAAATTTAGAAAACATCTCACAGAATAGACAGCTCATAAAGTTAATAAAATTTTCCGCTTTATATAAGCACAGATTGGCAATCAGCGTCTATATGTTCACTCACCAAATGTATAATCCAAGTTTATACCGCGGGATGTTTTATACCAAATGTACTACACACCTAAATAATAGATGTAAAATCTTATTAGAAATTACTAGACTACGGAAAAATACAGGAAACGACATAAAGCATACTAAAACTTCTTCAGAAATATTGTTGTTTTACACACAAATTTTGTTTGCAATCCACTGTGACGACCGTCATAATATTAAACAGCTAACCTCTCAGCATATATTCAATGTAATAAGTTCAATAAATGATGGCATACTAGAAAATGAATTCATACTATCAATTTTTAGGCAAATCATTGCATATAAAATATAATTGATTGAAAGAATGCTGTGATAACAGAACTTCTAATCATAATATAATAATTGCATGAAATTTTAATGAAGATAATAGACTGCTGATTAGGTTCAATTAAGAACATACCCAATACATTACTCAGCTTCTCTTCTGTTATACATGGTATAAAAATATACGTGCAGTAGGTCACATCAGCATGATCCAAATCATCCAAAGTCTGTGAATACAAAGAAGAGATAAATTACTTTGATATATAGAAAATTTATACTCGTCTTCGAGAAAAAAATAACAATTCAATACATAAATAAAACACTGGGCCTAGATGATTGGGTGGTTGAAACGGGTGGGATAATGCAACCACCTTTATGAGTTATATACACAGTAGTTTTGAAAGCAGCTATGTAAGAAATGCATTCAAAAGAACATTTAGTTGTATGCTCCAATAGAAAGGTTAACGCTAATTTTTCACAAAAAGTTGTCAGATTTTCTCCAATTATACATACTACAGATTTTGTTTTATAGTTTAAATATGTTAAGCAGATAAATATAAAGGTTTAAGCAACACTTTTAAATACTAACCAGCTCTGTAGGAATTTTTTAACTTTTTTGAAAACATGTCAAAAAATGACAAATTTTACCCAAAATTTCGATTTTTGGAGCAAAAGCGCAGACTCAAGCCATTTTTTTTTCAGCGGTAAAATTTCACGCAGTTGATGTACTTGTATAAAGGCAACTTTTGGCATCTACCGGTTTTTGATTTTCCAAAAAGACTTTTTTTTCGCTCCACCCTAATGGACCCCCTTTTGCATGCATTAAGTAACGCATAATTTATACTGCAAAGTATAATATTATAATGGATGAGAATTCAATTAAATTATGTGTAGATATGTTCTTATCTAATTTAATCTACGATCACGCAATATAATTTTTGTTTTTGTTTTTGAAAGCCTCTAACAAAACACATTTTTTAGAATTTTTTTTTTTCATTTATTTAAAACTATTGTTTTTACGTTGCCACTGAGTAATTTAAGAACATGTAACTTTGCAATAAAATACTGTAGATGACAACCTGTTCGTGAACTAGTATGTAAAAATGTCTAAGAACAAAATATAATGCATGAAATTCATTAAAACTGATTAGAAAGTACGAGACAGTTAATCAAGTCATTAATTATATTAACATTTGTGTTTGCAAAAATACATTCTGCCATCCATCAAACTTGTCATAACAAAACGTACTATTTTCTGCTTTATTTGAATAATGCTACAATTTAGATGTACTAATTTATCTTAGTTTGTCAAACTTTTGAATGCTCGAATTTAACGCAAGGTTATCATTCAGATTTATCACAATCGATTTTTAGCAATCTGCGAAAAATGAATTAGGAATTTTTCAAGGAAATGGATATTTTTTAATAGATTACAATGGATGATTATTGTACTTACTGCCTTTTTTAACATTATGATGCATAAAATAGTTTGAACCTGAATAATTAAAGGGGATCCAGCACACATTTTAAATTATCTTTTAATAAATGAGTTTAAATTTTGAAAATTTTTGTTGTTGTTAACCACGTTGCTAGTAAAGAAAATCACATGATAAAATTTCTCTTATTTTCCATTTAGTTTAAAATTTAAAATTTAATAAAACCAGTGGAGTAATTAAAAATCGTTATCCAAATACTATTTCTAGAATTCCTTTTTTTACATTTATACAAAAAAAAAAAAACCATTCAGCATTTAAAAAAATATTTATTTAAAAAATAAAAATATTTAAAGTAAAAATTTGATAATAATATGTAAATTTTATTTAAAAAATCATATTTTCAAAAGCAATTTTTTTTCAAATTTGCTGAATAGAGGTGAAAGTAAAAAAAAAAAAAATAAAAATAAAAATAACAAATAAAAATAAAAATAATAAATAAAAATGAAACATGTTTCAAGTTTATAGCATTTATATTTAACGATTATTCAGTTATAACAATCCAAATTCGAAAATTTTTTAAAGCAATCCATCATGAAAGAAAAATAATTTTGTCAAAAAGTCATTTCATGACAACCTTTGCTTTAAAACTAGAATTGGAAAACACGTCAAAACGAAAAATAATAATATTTCCTCTTATAGTTAAGATAGAAATAATATTTAACATCATTTTAAACATAAACATTTGAGAAAGTTTTAATGCGGTAAATTTGTTTTAGGAAATTTGAAGTTTTTTTTTTCTCCTTGATCTCCTTAAATTATAAATGTCTTATAAATGACGTTAAAATGTAACGTTTTTTAAATATATTTTAACATAGTTGCATTTTGTCACTTCTGTATATTTTAATTCATGCCCTTAAAATCTCCAATTAAATAATATTTTTTCTGTCATTAACGGAAAATAAATGGGAATTTTTGTCTTCAATTCTAAAATATAAGACTACATGTGACATCATGTTGATTTTAAGATCCTGGTATTTTGTAAACTACAAAATGTAATTTTAAACGTTACGTTCAATATCAAATGTAATTACTCTTTGAACGGAACTTTTGATTTTCCAAGATATACCATAAGCATCTCCACAGTTTCGTGCTTCTTTTTTTTAAACTTAAAATAGCATGGTATATTATTAAAGTTTCTTTTTTCGAGTTTATTTAATACTTATATTTAAATGTAGATAAAGGCTTTTTAATTTCATTTGGGAGATTGTGGAAATTACATTTCCACATTTGTACTGAGATCACGCGTGGCACATTTAAAATATAAATAATCTAATTATTTCCCTTTAAAATTTATTTCTTTTTCTTTTATATTTCTTTTTTTCTTTTAGCATGGTTGAATTTCATCACTACTGTATATGTTAGTTCAAAGCCTTAAAATATCTAACTAAATAATCAATTTTTCTGTCAACTAAAAATAAATGGGATTTTTTTTTGTTTCCCTGCGCTATTCTAAAATATAAGATTAGAGGTAACAACATGATGATTTCAAGAACTCAGTATTTTATAAGTAAGAAAATGTAATTTTTTATTTTTAGTTTAATACGAAATGTAATTTTTTTTGAAGGATATAAGTTTAGTATCTCTACATCTTTGCATCTTTTTAAAACTTAAAATAACGCAACATTAGATTAATGTTTCTTTTTTTTGAGTTTATTTATATTTAAATATATTTAAATATATTATTTATATTTAAATATAGATAAAGACTTTCTCTTTCCTTTTGAAAGATTAAATGATATTTTCGCACTTGTATTGCGAATATGCGTTTGTGAATTGCAGAATATTGTAAGAAGACAACTATTTAAGAGTTTATTCATCTTTCTAATTACAAAATTTAGAAAAAACATGCATAATAATTAAAATATTTTTTAATTTGTATTTCACCGCTGAAATAAAATTTTAATCTCTTGGAGACGAGCTACACGTACACGTTCCGCAAGAAGGCTTAATAAACTTTGTTTGTCCCCATCAAAAATTTGTAAAATTTGGCTTATTTGATCAGAGCAATTTCTCTATTAAATGAATTACAAATACCTGTTTTTAATAGCCGGTGGCAAATTATAAACAAATAGCAAAAATGCCCCTTGGCGAAGGGGTTAAAAACAATAATTTTGGTCTTTATAAATTATTTGATGTAATAGATAGTTCAATATTTTTTCTTTTTTTTTCATTTTATTTCACTAAAACCATATCATTCCTTGTCACTGAAAATTTAGAAATTACGTAATAATTTTTTGTGAAAAAAAGTATAAAGTTAGAATTTAAAAGTGAAAACAGTTATTATTTTCATATTTTTCATCTCTATATAATTGAATATTCGATGATTAGACGAAATTTAGCATAAAAAGTAACACATAAACTATGACATAAAATATAAAGTATAATTGAAGAAAATCTGACAAATGCTGTTATGAATTGAAAAATTGAAAAAAAAAATAAATTTTATTGCATGTTTCACTACGTTACTCTAAATTACTACATTAGATGTGGCACTATGATAATTTGAAGAGCTCGATACTTTGCAAGCTGGAAAACATTAAATTTAATATCAGATACAATTTTATTTTGGAGAAAAACTTCTTATTTTCAAAGAAATAAGATTAGATTCTCCAGAACTCCTTGCAATCATTTTATCTTAGATGAACATACCACTTGATAAAAGTTTCTTCTCGTGAGTTATATTGTTCATTTACGTGAAAATATAGATAACGACTTTTGTTTCAATTTAGGTGATAAAATAACATTTTCGCATTTGTACTGAGATAAAATAATGGTGTGTAAATGGGAGAATATTATAATAAGGAAAATATTTACGAGTTTATAATCCTTGTTATAACTTAAATTTAAAAACACCATACATGATAAATGAAAAATATCTTAAAATCTGTATTTTCATAATAAAAAAATATTAAAAAAATCATTCTGTCATTATAGAATTTTTAAAATGATATTTCTAATAAAATATTTATACTGCAATTTTATAAGTTTTGTTATAAACATTTGCAGTGCAAAAAATTGTAAAATTAGCTTTTTATAAAAAAAGAAAACAAATTAAAATAAAGAAAAAAAAAATAAATCCATTGATAACTTTCCCATTTAGGTTTTTGAATATTTATTACATGGACACTATTTTGCATGTATTAAGTAACACATAAATTATACTACAAAATATAATATTACAATGAAGAAAACTCAATCGAAGAATGTCCAAAAATGTTTTGATCTTATTTAGTCTACAACCACGCAATGTAATTTTTTTTGTTTTAAGGTCTCTAGAAGTACACAGATTTAAAAAAAAATAACAGCTTTTCATTTATTTATAGCTATTGACTTGATGTTGCCTCTGGAAAAATTATTCACATGAAAATTTACAAGAAAAAATATTATAGATGACATTTTAAACGTGCATTAGCGTGTTGAAATTTCCAAGAACAAAATATAATGAAGGAAATTCTTTAAAATTGGTTAAAAAGGGGTAGCTAGTTAATTAGGTCATTAAATCTATTAACACTCGTGTTTGCATAGATACATTTAGTCATCTATTAAACATTTCATTGCAAAACATATCATTTTCTGCTTTATTTGAACAGTGATGCAATTTATTTACAATAATTTTTCTTATCTTTTTAGACTTTTGAATTCTCGAATTTCACAGGAAGATATCATTTAGATTTTTATTTATCAATTAATAGCATTCTTTGGAAAATGAATTAAGAATTTTTCAAGGAAATCAATGTTTTTCAACGCATTATAAAGGATGTTTATTGTACTTACTGCTTCTGTAATCTCCGTGTTGTATAAAATGTTTTGACCTCATTAATCAAAGACAGTTGGAATCCCTATATCTGTCATGTTAAAAT
This sequence comes from Maratus speculifer, assembly GCA_964019185.1. Taxonomy (NCBI): domain Eukaryota; kingdom Metazoa; phylum Arthropoda; class Arachnida; order Araneae; family Salticidae; genus Maratus; species Maratus speculifer. The sequence goes on along the minus strand of OZ025295.1, from coordinate 257,437,870 downwards.
AATGTACCTTTTCTCATAAACTACTTAAGATATGAACTTGAAACTTTTTCATGCATAAAAAACAACCATTAATAATCTGAGATTAAATTTATAATTAAATAAAGCTTAGATATTTTTAAAAGAATCTCAGTAAAAACCTCATTCAAATTTTAAAAAAAAAAAAAAAAAAAAAAAAAAAAAAAACATATAACTTTTTTCAAAGTTAATGATAATAATAAAAAAAATTATTTTTATGAGATTAAACAATTAACCTCAGATTAAACAAGGATATGTGTAGAATGTTCGAGCGAAATTTCAAAGCATAATGTCCAATAGTTTTTCAAAAAGGTACATCAAAGTTAAAACACCAGCATTTTGATAAAATCTAATTTAAAGTAAATAAACGCACTTACTTAAAACGTTGCTACTTCATAGGCTTATTTTTTCACATTTTTTTATTCACACTCCTCTGTGTGTTTCCTTTTCAATCTTTTTAAACACCCCCCCCCTTTTTTTTCAGTTTCTGCAAATGGTCATCTTTTGCTCTTAGTATTTGCTCTCGATAAAGAGTTTTTAGGGTGTTTTGGCAATATACCCAATGAGATTAACAAACAGAATTATTAAAAATTTCCCAACTTCTGGTTGCCGTAGAAACAAATGTAATATTTCAGTAGAAAGAGGAAAAATGATAGATTCCAAATATTAAAAAAAAAAAAAAGAAATGAAAAATCGATATATTTTAGGTTTTGACCTTCCAACTGCCCTTAGTGGTACCGGGGATACCTTTTCAAATAAATTTTATTTATGCAGCTAAAATTTTCAGATTTTTAGAGATGGTGATTTCTATTAGTAAACAAAATCACATGATAAAACTTAAGAATAAATAAATTTTAAATTTAATTAGAAAGTGGGGTAAATTCAAAACATTATAACTTTAAATATTATTTGTACTTTTTTTCTGTAAGTGAAATTTTAATTGTATGTTTCACTACATTATCTAAATAAATTATTACATTAGATGTGACAATATGATGATTTGAAAAATTTGAAATTTTGTAATTTGAAAAACTTAATTTTAAACATTAAATTTCACATCAAATCCAATTTCATTTTGAACAAAACTCCTTATTTTGAAAGAAATGAGATTAGCTTCTCCAGTCCTTGTTGTCTTTTTATGTTAGCTGTTAATAACAGTTGATTAAAGTTTTTTTCCTTGAGTTATTGCTGGTTTATGTTAAAATATAGATAAAGTTTTTTCTTTCCATTTGGGTGATAAAATGACACTTTCGCCTTTGCACAGAGCTAAATTAGTCGTGTGTAAATTGCAGCATATTATAGTAAGGGGAATATTCAGGAATTTGACACACTTCTTATAACCTAAATAAAAATTTTCATACATGAGACTGAAAATTATTTTAAAATCTGTATTTTCATAATAAAAAAATTTTAATTTTAAAACTCTAATTCGATTATTTTTATATGAATATTATTTCCTGTAAAATATTTACACTGCAATTTCTAAATATTTGAAATAACCATTTCATGTGCAAAAAATTTAAAATTTGCTTTATTTTCTTCTATTTTTTAAGGAAAACTAATTAAATTAAAGGAAGAATAAATACATTTATTTTCCACTTTAAATTTTTGAATGTTCAATACATGAACACCATTTTGCATGCATTAAGTAACACATAAATTATGCTGCATAATTTAATATTAAAATAGAACAAAATTCAATCAAAGAATGTGTAGAAATGTTTTGATCTAATTTAGTCTGCAACCACGCAATATAATATTTTTGTTTTTAAGGTCTCTAGTAAAACACAAGCTTTTGAAAAATGACAGTATTTCATTTATTGATAACTATTGATTTTACGTTGCCACTGAAAAATTTACGCACATGAAAATTTATCGAGCATTAGCGTGTTGAATCTTCTAAGAACAAAATATAATGTAGGAAATTCATTAAAACTGATTCGAAAGTGCGACCTAGTTAATTGAGTCATTAATTCTATTAACAGTTGTGTTTGCTTATATACTTTCGGTCATCTGTCAAACGTATCAAAACAAAACATGCCATTTTCTGCTGTATTTGAATAGTAATGCAATTTATTTGAACTAATTTATCTTATTTTGTCAGACCTCTGAAAACTCGGATTTAAAACGAAGATAGCATTTATATTTATAGTTATCGATTGATAGCCATCTGTGCAAATTGAATTAGGATTTTTTCATGGAAAAGAAAAAATTTCAACACATTACAGTACATGGTTATTGTACTTATTACTTTTGGAATCTCCAAGTATAAAATATATTGACCTGATTAATTAAGGGGAGCGGGATACGTTTTCAAGTAAATGTTATTTATGCAGCTAACATTTTGGTAATTTCTATTAGTAAACAAAGACACATGATAAAATTAACCATAATTAATAATAAAAAAGTTTAAAAATTAATTAAAAATATGGGTAAATTCAAAATGTTATAAATTAAATATTATTTGTAGATGTATATATATATATATATATATATATATATATATATATATATATATATATATGTAGGAATAACACGAACGAAGCCAAAATTTGTACACATACTATTTGAGAAGGGGGAAGAAGACTGGAACAATAAAAAATGATTGCAATAATCGCCGACAGATGTCGCTTTTGTATTTGAGATGTAATGTGCAATACAAGGACAAAGAATTAAGGCACAAAACCGGATGGTATACCTAATTTATTGGAAATTTTCACAGTGAATGGGGTTAAGATTTCGCATGGCGGTGCCGATCAAGTTCAGGTTCCACATGACCATTGTGCTGCAAGACACGGTGTACGGCGTGCTGAACTGCGGAATGCAACGCATCAGGAATGATTTTTCGCACGTGCTGTGATATGCAATCTTTAAGTCATTGAGGTTTGCGACACCTCCGCGGTACACAATAGACTTTAAGTGTTCCAAAACCAAAAATCACATGGCGTCAGATCAGGGGATCGACAAGGCCATGTCATACGAAAATACCGGCTTATTACTCTATCAGCTGTCAAAGGTTGCTGTAAGAACTGTTGTACTGCTCGCCCAATATGGGACGGGGCTCCATCTTGCATAAAAATTGTTTCAGAAAGAAGCCACACCACATAGTGACTTATGGAGAGTGGAGGGGTATTTCGTGAGTAACAGTTCGTGGCTCCGAAGCCCATATTCTACGGTTCTGAGTGTTGACTGTCCCATTCATACGAAAACGGGCTTCATCCCATAAAATCTTCCATTGGAAGGCATCATCCACCCTCATTCGTGCTAAAAACGGGAAAGCAAAATCCAGTCATTGCTGCGCGTCACCTGGTAACAATTGTTGATGACAACTAATGTTATACGGATAAAATTGGATTACCTTTCGTAGGACTTTTCGAACAGTAGCTTAATGAATATCCAAATTTCGGGCAGCTCCACGTGCACTAGGACCGGCTTCAAGAGTCCCTGATGGCTCCACAATCGCAGTAGAGATTTCTTCTTGAGTGCGGAGAGGTAATGGTTTCCTCCCTCTTCTATATTTTACAGTAAACGATCCAATCTCCTTGAATTTTTTTTACCACTCTTCTCACTGCACACGGTGTCAAAGGACCGTTTCCTTTACGCATTACTTTCACACGCCTAAATTCACATAAAGCAGCTGCACTGTTTGAACTGTTAACGTAGAATAGTTTTAAAAGTAAAGATCGATCTGGCAAATTGAGTGCCATGTCGTACAACATTAATGGCAGAGATGACCAGAGATGATATATATATATATATATATATATATATATATATATATAAGTGAAATCTTAATTGTATGTTTCACTACATTATCTAAATAAATTATTAGATTAGATGTGACAGTATGATGATTTGAAAAATTTGGTATTTTGTAAGTTGAAAAATGTTATTTTAAACATTAAATTTTATATTACATGCAATTTTATTTTGAAAAAACTCCTTGTTTTCAAAGAAATTAACTTAGATTCTCCAGATCACCTTGGAATCTTTATATCTTTTATGTTAGCCTGCCATAACAGTTGATTAAAGTTTCAGCTCATGAGTTTTATTGCTCATTTATGTTAAAAATAATTAAAGTATTTTCTTTCCATTTGGTGATAAAATGAGATTTTCGGATTTATACTGGGATTAAATATTCGTGTATAAATCGCAAAATATTACAGTAAAGGGAATATTTAGGAATTTATCACACTTCTTATGACATAAATAAAAAATTTTATGCATGATAACTGAAAAAACATTTTAAAATCTGTATTTTCATACTTAAAAAAATGTTAATTTTAAAACATTTATTCCATCATTATAACATCTTTAATATGAATATTATTTCTAGTAAAATATTTACACTGCAATTTCATAATTCTTGTAACAAACATTTTATGTGCAAAAAAGTATAAAATTAGTTTTTTTCTTTTTTTTTTTTTTATAAAGAAAACTTACTAAAACAAAAAAAAAGAATAAATGCATTCGTTTTTTTCCGCTTTAGATTTTTGAATGTATAATGCATGGACACCATATTGCATTCATTAAATAACACATAAATTACTCTATAAAATACAATATGACTATGGAAGAAGAAAATTCAATCAAAGAATGTGTAGAAATATTTTGATTTAATTTAATCTAAAATCATGCAATATAATATTTTTTGTTCTCAAAATTCAATAGAAAAAATAATTCTTTAGGAAAAATGATAGTTTTTCATTTATTTATAACTATAGTTTGTACGTTGCTACTGAATATTTTACGCGCATGTAAATTTAAGATAAAAACCTTTGGATGACTTTTTTGTTCCTGCACAAGCATATTGAAATGCCTAATAATAAAATAAAATGCAGTAAATTCATTACAACGTATTAGAAAGTATGAGAAAGTTAATTAAGTCATTAATTCTATTAACATTTGTGTTTGCAAAGATACATTTGCCATCTATAAAACTTATCGTACTATTTTCTACTTAATTTGAACAGTCATACATTTTAGGTGTGCTACTTTATCTCGTTTTGTCAGATTTTTAAATACTCGAATTCAACACGAAAATATCATTCATGTTTCTTAATATTGATTGATATCATTCTGCCAAAAATGGATGAGGCATTTTTCAAGGAAATTATTGGACTTTACTGCCTTTTGAATCATCATGATGCATAAAATATTTTGAACCTGAATAACTAAAAAAGTCCGGCGCACATAAATAAAACTGTATTTATCGAGATTTGAAATATTTGTTGTTAACCATGTTATTAATAAAACAAAATAACATGAAAAAAATTCTCATATTTTCTTTTTAATTTTGAAATTTAAAATGTATCAAAAAATGTAGAGTAATTTAAAATCGCTATTAAAATATTATTTCTAGAATTTCATTTTTTTCATTCCAACAAAGAAAAATATCAAAATTTAAATTTTGGTTCAGCATTTTTAAAAATAATTAATTAAAAAAAAATCAAATATTTAATGTAAAAATTTAAAACAAATATGTATTTTTTAGTAAAAATTCATAATTTTGAAAGTAATTATTTTTCCAAATTTGCGGAATTAAAACGAAAGTAAAATAATAATGTAAAAAAACATTTTTCAGTTTGCAGAGCATTTATCTTTAACGATTATTCACATATAATAACTTAAATAAAAAAAATTGTCAAAAAAAACCTATCATGAAGGAAAAGTCATTTTCACAACATCCATTGCTTGAAAGCTATATTTTGAAAACAAACAAAAACGAAAAATTTAATATTTACTCTTGTAACTATAAGATATAAACAATATTTAACGGCATTTTAAGCATAAAAAACCTGAGAAAGTCTTATTGCGATAAATTTGTTTTAGAAAATTTGGTAAACTTTGTGTCCCGTACCTGCCTAAATTCTAAATGCCTTTAAAGACTTCCTTTTTAAAAAATGTTTTAATGTAGTTGAATTCCGTCACTTCTATACATTTCACTTCATGTTTTAAATTTTCTAATTAAATAGAAAGTTTTTCTGTCATTAATGGGAAATAAATGGGAATTTTTAACTCCCGTTTCTCTCCCTTATTCAAAAACGTCAGACTACATGTGACAGCTTGATGATTTCAAGAGCTTTGGATTTTGTGAACTACAAAATGTAATTTTAAACATTACATTCAATATCAAATATAATTCATTTTTTAACATAATGTCTTGCTTAAAAAAAAAAAAAAAATAAATAAAAAAAAAAAAAAAAAAATATGATTAACATTTCCACAGCCCTGTGCGTCATTTTAAAATTTAAAAAAGAATAACATATGATTAAAATTTCATTTATCGATTTTATTACTTATTTATATTTAAATATAGATAAAGACTTTTTCATTGCATTTGGGAGATAAAATTACATTTACACATGTGCACTGACATTACGGGCGACGCGTTTAAACTATAAATAACTTATATATGCCTTTGAAATTTATTTATTTTTTCTTTTAGCATGATTGAATTTCATCACTACTATATATGTTTGTTCAAAGTCTAACAATCTCTAATAAAATAATGAATTTTTCTGTCTTTAATAAAAAATAAATGGGATTTTTTTTTTCTGTTCCCTGCGCTATTCTAAAATATAAGATTAGAGGTGACAACATGGTGATTTCAAGAACGTAGTATTTTGTAAGTAAGAAAATGTAATTTTAAACTTTAAATTTAATATGAAATGTAATTACCTTTTGAACGAAATATCTTATTTTCATGGAAATAAGTTTAGTATCTCCACAATTCTCTGCATCTTTTTAAAATTAAAAATAGCATAAATTTACATTAAATTTTCTTTTTTCGAATTTATTTATTTTTTATATTTAGGTATAGATAAAGTCTTTTTTCTTTCCATTTGGGTGATAAAATGATATTTTCACATCTGTACTGAGAATACACATGTATAAATCCTAGAACGTTTTAATAAGGCAAGTATTTAAAGATTTATTAACTGTATAATAATTAAATAAAGAAAATCAAACATGATAATTAAAAAAAATATTTAAAATTGTTATACTTGTATTGAAACAAAACTTAAAATTGAAGAAATACTTTGATCATTATAATTTTTTTGACATAATAAATAATTGTAATAAATATTTTTCACATTACTTTACTAAATGCTTATCACTTCATATCACTTAAATTTTATAAATTACGTTATAATTTTTTTGTGAAAAAAGTATAAAATTAGACTAGAAAAAAAAAGAAAAGTATCAAAGTGTTAAATAAAAACAATTACTATTTTGATATTTTTCCCATTAATGTTTGACAACAGGATAAAATTTAGCATAATAAGTAACACCTAAATAGTGACATGAAATATAAAATACATCTCATAAATATCTATATCTATTTCTATCTACCTCTGCATGTATATATATATATGTATGTATGTATGTATATATATATATATATATATATATATATATATATATATATATATATATATATATATATAGGGCCATCCATAAATGCTGTCTTGCTTAAAGAGGGGGGGAAGGAGGTTCAGGAAATTGTGACAGTTTGTGACAAGGGTGTTTGAGGGATGGACGACTGGGGAAAATTTAGCATAATATGTAACACATAAGTTGTGACTTATAATAAGAAATGTGACATCACACATTTTGGTTAAAATAAGAGCATTAAAATTCAGTCGATTAAATTATGAAGTTATTTAAAATTCAAATAGTTTGTGTTCATGAAGATAAGATTTAAATCCAAATTTATTACATTCTATTTCAAATTTTAAAATTCAATTTCTCTTTCACTGGAATTTTTTATTACTATTCTATATTAGTATTTATTATAATTCCTAAACATTTTGTTTTAAACCTTATTTCATACAAAATACGAATCTTTTATATTGTTCTGCTCACGGATGTCATTAAATCACATAGTTAAAGTTTAAAAATATAAATTTGAGATGTGATCTAAAATTTAATAGTGTTTTGCTTCCGAACTGCAAATAAATGTTTACATAATATAGCGTGACTTGTGACAGGAGGGCTGGAGGGGGTAAAGTGAAGTGTGACACTGTGTGACAAAGGGAGAAAGGGGTGTAAAAATAAGGGGAAAACGTGTGACATCATTTATGGACGGTCCCTATTCTATTTTTTGCTATGTTATTCTAAATTATTACATTAGATGTGACATTATGATGGTTTCAAGAGCTTGATATTTTATACATTTGAAAGTGTAATTGTAAACATTACAATTTATATCAAATGCAATTTAATTTTGAACAAAACTCCTTATTTTCAAAGAAATAAGGCTAGATTCTCCCGAGTTCCTTGCAATCTTTTTTATCTTAGATGGGTATAACTTTTAATTAAAGTTTAATCTCTTGAGTTTTATTACTCATTTACGTTAAAATATAGGTAAAGGCTTTTCTTACCATTTGGGTGACAAAATGAGATTTAGAAAAGTCTGGGCAGACCACTGACCACTGCATGTCACTGAAATTTCATGAATTACGTAATATTTTTTTATGATAAAAAGAATAATATTAGACTATAAAAGAAAAGTGTAAGTGTTAAATAAAAACAATTTCTATTTTAATATTTTCCCTCTTTATATATATTAATGTTGGACGACTGGGGAAAATTTAGCATAATATGTAACACATAAGTTGTGACTTATAATATAAAATACAACAGAAGAAAATCCAACAAATGCTTCTCATTGAATATATACATGTATATATTCTATGTTTTACAATGTTATTCTAAATTATTACATTAGATGTGACATTATGATGATTTCAAGAGCTTGATATTTTACACATTGGAAAGTGTAATTTTAAACATTAAATTTAATACTACAAAATAACACCGATAAAACTGGCGATAATTATTAATTACAATTATACACTTTGCATAAATCACCATTAAACGGAAATAACAAATCAGGACGCGTTTCGAGCTAAACCAATAACAGCTCGTCATGAGCTGAACCAACACTTGTCCGTAAGGGGACAAAGTTGGAGATAAACTGATAAACTGAGTTTATCTTTATGTCTATCTCCTTAAGGACACGTGTTGGTTCAGCTGATGACAAGCTGTTAATGCTGTAGCTCGAAACGCGTCCTGAATTGTTATTTCCGCTTAATGGTGATTTGTCTAAAGTGTATAACTTTAATAAAATTTAATATCAAATACAATTTCATTTTGAAATAAACTTTTCAAAGAAAAAAAAGATTACGTTCTCCCGAATTACTTGAAATCTTTTTTATCTTAGATGAGTATATCATTTTATTAAAATTTCCTATCTTGAGTTTTTATGCTCATTTATGTTAAAATATAGACAAAGGATTTTCTTTCCATTTGGGCGATAAAATGAGATTGTCATATGTACTGAGATAAAATAATAGTGTGTAAATCTCAGAATATTTTAACTAGTAAATCTGCAGATCAGGTGCCTCAACGTCAGCTTTGCACATAATTTTTTTAAACACACTTTGGGTAATATTCAACTTCCTGGAAACTTTAATTTAAAATTTTCAAATTACGTAATTATTTATAAGAATAAAATAAGCATAAGAGGTTTTCAGCCGTCAAAAGCGTTAAATTAAAGATTTAGTTATGTTAGGATATTCTGAAATTTTCATGATCTATAATGTTTGTTTTTTATTATAATATAGTAGATTTCTTCAGGGGGGCTCCGCCCCCCTGAAACCCCCTGTAGTCTCATTAAACTTCAATTTGTAACTTTCTATCAATTTGCTTATGGTTTTTGGATATATTGTATTTCTTTATACATTTTGATTTATAAAGATAAGTAACAGTTTTAATAAGCCTTTTTCATTATCCTCATACTTCTACATACCTGCCCATCACAAACACCTAAATCTGCTGTATCAGGAACTTTTAAAAGTGTAAACTCAGTAATCTAGGGTTTTACAATTTTGTTTCCGAAAAAAAGAAGTTTTGATTGCATTTTGTGGCAGTTATCGCGGACAGACAGACAGAACAGACTGACAGGCGGAAAACAATAAATTTTGTCTCGCCAAAATAAGCCTTCACTGAAGTTTCGGCAATGACGTCATTATTCATTCGTTATTGCTATCCATGCTTCTAATATTTTTTTACGACTACTATAAAATACCTGTTTTATCTCAATTATGACGCCAAATTTTATCAGGTGAAATAATTGTTAAAAATATAATTATTTTTTATTTCTTTTACTTCTAATTATGCTCCCATTTTTGTCAGAAAAATTCTTATTAACGAAACAAATTTCCGTATTTAATATTTAACAAAGCATTTTTATTTTAATTCTGACGTCATATTTATTTTTTCTTAGTTTAATTTTTTGAATGGAAATTGCTTAATTGAAACTTATTGCCATTGAAAAATTATTCCATATTTTGATTTTTTTTTTGGCAACGATAAAGGAAATTGGTTAAATTTTATCTAAAAAATCGCTATTAATTCTAAAAAGAAGGAAATTTTGAATTATTAAGGAACATACGTGAATAAAATTAATAAAATACAGCCAATGTTCTTTTCTGGGCTATGTTATAGTGATACACACAGATACAAACACATTAATTCATCAGTTTTGAGGTTGACTTCATTTAAATTTTCGTACATGCATTCAAATTTATAACATTATAAAAATAAGGATTATGATGAATGGTTGCTTAGCAACAATTAAGAGAAAATAAGTAAAATGAAATAAATACATTTGAAATAAGTAAATCTCTAAAACAAATTAGTTTATAGTATTGGAACTCATTTATAAAAAAAATCTCCAAAATTTACAGTAATAATTTAAAAAATCTGACAAATGTGTAGACAAAATTTCAAAACAATACGAATAATTTAACTGGTAAATTTCAGTATCCTTTATCATTGAATTCCATTAATGAAATGTGACATTTTCTCTCAAGAAAAAAAAAATAAAAATCATTGGATTTGCCATAGAAAAGCATTATTGCGCAAAATAATATATTCTATATTTTCCGAACGAATGAATCAAATCTTACAAAAAACTATGCAGCTTAATCCCAGTGCCTCACTAACATACCCATTAATTTCAAGCCAATCGGATCATTTTACGGAAGTTATCGCGGAACAGACAGACTGACAAACTGACATACTGACAGACAGACATAAAAAATTTCGTGTCTCCAAAGTAAGCCTTCACTGACGTTTCGGCAATAAGGAAAATATTTAGGGGTTTGTCACCTTTCTTTGAATTTATATAAAATTTTTCATACATAAGAACAGAAAAATATTTAAAAGTTTGAATTTTCTTAATAAAAAAAATGTATGCTTTAATTCGGACATTATAAAATGTTTGATATGATTATTAGTTCTAGTAAAATATTTGCATTGCAATTTCATAATTTTCGTTATAAACTTTTTAAATTCAAAAAAACTGTTAAATTAGCTTTAACAAATAAAAAATGAATAAATAACTTGATTAATTTCCCTTTACGTTTTTGAATGTTTTTATACACGGGCAACATTTTGCATGCCTTAAGTAACACATAAATTAGACTATAAATTATAAAAATACAAAGAAAGAAATTTAAAAAAAAAGAATGTGTTGAAATGTTATGAACTAATTTAATCTACAATCACACAATTTATTTTTATTTTTTCAATGAAAAAGATTAAATAATCTTTAGAAAAAATATAACAATAGTTTTTCATTTAGTTATAAGTATTGTTTTTACGTTGCCACTGATTTATTTACACGCATGTGAATTAACAATAAATTACTATAGATTACATCCTGTTTGTGCAGACGTGTGTTGAAATACCCAAGAACAAAATAAAATGCAGGAAATTCATTATAACTGATTAGAAAGTGCGAGGTAGTTAATTAAGTCATTTATTCTATTAACAGTTGTGTCTGTAATGAAACATTCTGTCATCCATCAAACTTGTCATAACAAAACGTACTATTTTCTGTTTTATTTGAATAGTGATACAATTTAGGTGTGATAATTTATCTTATTTTGTCAGACTTTTGAAAGTTCGAACTTAACAGGAAATTATCTTTCACTTTTCTAATTATCGATCGATAGCATTCTGTGAAAAATGAAATAGACATTTTTTCAGTGAAATTAATATTTTTCAATTGATTACAATTACAGGTTTATTGTATTTCCTGACTTTTGAATCAACATGATGTACGAAATATTTTGAACTTGACTGAATAAGGGTGTTCTTAACACATTGTTAAATAACTTTTACTTATTGAGTCATATCTTTTATCCATATTATTAGTAAAAAAATCAAATGATAAAAATTATCATATTAAAAAAATAAAATTCGAACTTTTTTTAAAAGTAGGAAAATATAAACTTTTTATAACTTAGTTTAAATATTATTTGTAGAATTTATTTTTTTCATATAAATAGACTTATAACTATGTTACTTTCACTAAAACACAGGCGTTTTTTTGAGCAGAGAGACAAAGAGAAACATCACAGGAAACGTACGAAAAAATATCGATTTTATTTCTTTTCATAGTCAGAACATGAATAAAATTTAATTTATATATATATATATTATATAAAAATTACAAACTCATCTGTAGGTAGTTTTTCTATTAAGACAGCTATAAAAATTGCTTTTTTTATTTAAAAAAATTTAAAACTTTGCGAATATTTATTTTCATTTTATATATAAAAAAGAAGCAAATAAGAATAACATGTAAATGCAGAAAAGATTCAGGTAAATGAGTTATGAACTAATATTGATACATCTAATTATTTGATTTATTTAGAGCAGCCCTTGAAAATGTAGAAACATTGAAAATTGTTATTAATTTATACAGAATATTAAATGTAAGTTGAGCGTACTTTCCGTTCTACAACAGTAATATAGTTAAATCTCGTTTTATGCTTCAATTGAAGTATAGTATCGAGATTTCACAACCTAATTGTTGCAGCTACTGCAGCAAAATATTTTTCTTTTCGACGCACAATGTTTAACTTTGTAAATGGCACGGAATTTTTAAAGGATTAATAGCAGTGAAAAACAATTTTTTTATAACTATGTATGGCCAATAAGATAAGAAAGCGCGTAGAATTACTTAAAAAGTTCTAAGTCGGCTCAATTACATCTGCGTTTATATACTAGAACCAGAAATAATATATTAAATTCTGAATGTGTATTTTTTACATCTTTTGCTTATTCTGCGTTTAATAATGTTCTTTTATTTTTTTTCTGTAAATGGAATTTGCAGCGTCTGACTTAGTAGTCGACCATTTTTGTTTTAAGATTTTTTTTTCTTTTCTCTTAAATTCCTACACTTCTTTTTTTATGTACATGCACTGCAATATTTTTACTAGTTTTTTTTCATATTGTGAAAAAAATGTCACGTTCAAATAAAAAAAACAGAAATAATATATATATATATATATATATATATATATATATATATATATATATATATATATATATATATATATATATATATATATATATATAGTGCTACAATTTTTCGTATCGAATTTAGAATTAAATATGTATATAGATACATACATACATACATATACATATATATATATATATATATATATATATATATGAATAATATCTTACTGTTATGTAAAACATTGTTATGTTATCACCCCAACTTATACAACAAGTCATACAACAGTTATTGTACAACAATTCATAAACGGATTGAATATTTCCCAGATTATTAATATATATATTTTTTAATATTTCACAAATATTGTAGTCGTTTATTTTGTTACACCAGCATTCTGATCCTTTTGATGAAAATCATACATACATTAAATTAAGAAACTTGTTAGTGACTGCATGACATGAATATTTATTTTAACTATACATTATTTTGTAGAACAAAATTATTTTACAAGAAATGATTTCTAGAAAAAAATTGCTATGCAATTTTTTAAAGAAATAAATGCTGTTAATTTTTATGGGAACAGGTTAGTTTTTAAACAATTTTGTTTATTTTTTAAAAATGTGGTTCGAGCCTTGAACTTGCAACTTTCAATATTCAACTAAAACACGTTTTGAAAAAAATTAATAAAAAAAAATATGAGATAAATATTTAATAATTTAAAAAAAAAAAGCTTAGAAAAAATTGAATGTTTAAAATATATTTATTGTTTTTTTTTTAATTTTCTTTTTTTTTGCTTATTTTTCAGAATTTAAAAATGCGTATTGTACAAAACTGCGTACAGAGTTTCAGAACAGCTATACTTAAATTTAATATATATACATGTGATGTGTATTATACTTATATCTTAAAGCAATAAAATTCACACATCTTCATATACTTTAAATTCTTTTAAGAGTAACATAAATCCTGAAGAATAATTCCATACGCATATTTATCACATATATACAATAAACAACACGTACGGTAAATTTAAATCTCTATCTTAAATACACACACGCAAAAAAAAATCCTCATTTTTACCACTTTTTAACAAAGTCGACAAATGCTTATGACTTGGTTTTTCTGATCATCTTTCCATGAGTCCACGATCTAAATCCCGTAAATATACTCAGATTTCCAAACAATTGATAAGACTTGTTTAGGGTCACCAAAGCATGTTTTGTATTAGGTTGTTAAAGGGATTGTTTGTTAAAGGGAAGTTAAATAACATTATGCTATTTCAAATGTATTTATACTAATATAAATCACTGCATTTCCCTAGATCATGTTAAAACATAGCATTCATTGCATTTTTTTAATTAATTTACAGGGACACACAAAAGAAGTTGGTAGAAGTACTCTCTTTGCTTAATAATTGCTGTAGAGTACGTTTTTAAATTCGATATGCGCTTTTAAATTTACTTCGTTTTTTGCAAACTTTTTTTATGTAAATATTCTATACCTCATGTACAGGGCTGCACAAACCATTCGCATATCAACATCGCATGCCATTCTCCTTATAAGAGAAAATTGTTGGATGAGAAATTTTGAACTGAAATGTATGTATCGTTTAAATGAACTAACTTATTTGTATGCATTTTGCTAATAGACTGAAAGTGCTGTATCATATACAGGGCAGCTAAAATTCGGATAATTTCCCGTTTTTAGATGGGAACAGCTTAAATTCGGTTTTGAAGAGCGTTATACATTTCCAAACTGTGAAACGAGACGTAATATTTTAATTTTTAAAACTTTTAATAAAAACTTTTGTTACATTACTTTGAATATGTTCGAAAGTATTTCATATTCTATGCTTGACGCATGCTTTTTTCTTTCTTCTTAAAACATAAAAGTGATAGAAATAGAAACACAAATAAAACGCTATTTTAAGTATTAAATCTGCGCTGAGTGTATTAACAAAAATTACAATATTTCTCGATATAAGAATGAGTATGAGTATGAGCCGTATGAGTATTAATGAGGTGTCAAAACATTTAGTATTCAAAAGGCTTTTATTTAATACTTAAAAGAAAATAAAAAATGATTTTTTTCTAAATTTAAGGTAAAAATTCCCTTTAAAGAAAATTACTGACATTTTAAACAGAGACGCAAAAATAGGGTAAATACACATTATTGCATGTAAATTTACGAAATCTATAAAAATGAATGTCTGAAATCAAAGTAATAAACATTAAAAAATTCAATAAAAAATAATCTTCTGCAGATTTTTGAAGAAAATAATTTTTCTTCGAATATTCCAGATTGTAAAATTAAACGTGTGAAATCTATCACAAAACTTGACTAAGTTATAATCTTTAAGATAAAACGTTATCAATAATTAATCGAATTTCTTGAATTATCTATCAAATTTTTGCTTTATTTGATTTTGAACTCAATTCTACTGTAATAATTCATTTCTCAATGTAAGTAGTTTGAAATCTATGATAAAATTCATGAATATAAATGTAATTTTAATGATTTTTTTCTTCGGAGTCCAGTGATCGCATAACGAAATGATTAATTTTGACTGTTCTTCTATTACTGTTATGCGAATGCAAACGCAATTGATAAATGTTCTTAATATTTTAATATTTTTTATATACTTTTGTTCTTAATATTTTTATATTTTTTATGTAATTTTGTTCATAATATTTTAATGATTTTTATACTTGTGTTCTTTTTATTTAATGTTGATGCAAGTTACATCAAACTATTTATGATAAAATGCAAGTTATTTGAATTTCAGAATATAATTCATGAATATAAATTGGTGACTTACAGGATTATATTTCAGATTGTTTATAAAATCAATTTATAACGAGCATAATTATTTATTCGACATTATTTAATGGCAAAAGAAAATAAATAAATTAAGAAATGGAAAGTAATTGAATTATAAAGAGTTTTAATATATTTTTTAACTATTAAAAAATATTTTTTAATCAAAATTTTTAAAGAAAAGTTATTTTTCCTTCCACATGTTGGACAAATTTGCTAATCTAATCAAGAAATAAACTAAAAATTAGAAAAAATCACGCACATTTCATATTGAATAACTTAAAAAGTAAATTTAAATTTAATTAAACTTAGAAATTTAATTAATTAATGTGATGGACTATCTAATTATTATACTCATATTTCTTTTTTAAACGTAATCAGATTTTCATATTCTTTGGAAAATACAACACAGATTTAAAAGAATAAACAAACTTTTTGGAATTTATCACTGCTGAGAGTCTTTTCATTCGCATTGTTTATTTATATTTCAATCGATAAAAATTAGATTTTGTGTTCACAATTGCGTTCATTCATATTAAATGAGAAACCGGAAAAATCTTTACACTTTAGAATTGTAATTTAAGTAGAAAAAAATATCTTGAGATTTAACGATTTTTTTCACAACACTGTAAAAAAAATAAAAGAAAGAAATAAAAGAAATCATATAAATCTACAAAATTAGGTTTTATAATAATTATTGAAATCTGTGTGTTTTTTACAATTTTGTCTGTAACTCAGAGTACTTACGTAACACAGTTTTGTTTTTCAGTTACATTAAAAATCTCTCGGTATTTCGGTTTCATAGAACATTTTTAATAATATGACGGATAACTGATAACTGATAACAAATACTCTCCAGGTACTGAGCTTACAGGCTATTCATACTTATTGCATTTTTATTTCAAAGAACAATACCCCTCAAAAAATAAATTAAGGTGAATTAATTTCCTTCCGTGTTCGTTCTTTATACTTCTCCAATAAACCTCTAAATCTTATGAAAAAAGTGCCTTATAAGAATATTCTTGTATGCCAGTCTTGAGTCAAATTAGATAATACTGCATGAAAAAATAATTTCGTTAAATTAAGATAGATATTAGCCCCCCTCCACACACACGACCTTTTTTAAATTAATCAATGAACTTACAAATGTAATCAGAATAAATATTTCCTTATCACAATAAACCGAAGGAAAAAAAGAAGTAAATCGGATAACATTGCATGTAAAACATGCTACCCTTTAAAACTATTATCATTAACCAACGAATTTCCAAATCTAATCCATGAAGCTCCTTATCAGAATGAACCGATATATGATGTTTGATGGAAACAGAAAATAAATCTACAAGTCTGTTTTAAATCAGTTTTAATTATGCGGTTGAACCAAAGAATTAAATGCATGGGTAGATTCAATGATAATGCAATATTATCATTATACGGAGAATCTAGAATTTATAATGTCATTACAGCATTGCACAAAACTTTAGATTAAAACTTGAAAATTAATTTTAAATCAATTTCAATTATCCGATTTAGTTAAAACATTGCTTTTATATGTATAATTGATGACAATGCAATATTATTATAATTTATGGAATGCTGCAGTTACACTTTTTAATAGGATCACATAAATATTAAGTTTAAATTTTGCAAGACAATTTTAAATTACTTTCAACTATCCTATTGAGCTAAACCTTTGAGTACACGGTTTTTTTCGGACGGTTTGATTAAATAAAAAATTGACAAACCTATATATTATATATTTTTTACATTTCGACACAAAATATCGCGGTAAGACTGTGCTAATAATAAGACATTGCATATAAATTTAAAAAAAAATACTATAGGTTATTGTAATACACAACAGAATTTTTTTAATTGAAAGTAAAGTGTGTGGCAGTTATGTTTCTTTTACATCATATATTATATTACATTACATATTTTTTTATCTTTTTCTTTTTACTCATAAAATGCCGCTGGTTATAAATATATATGTATATTTTTCAACTTGAATAAAATTTATGTAGTTTATTCATTAACAACATTTTTTCAGCTGGAAAAAAATGGGTAACATTTATATTTTTTGCATGGTTCAAAACATGATTTTTAGTACGATTTTATTTAGTTAAATTTTTTCAGGATGACTAAGCGAATTTCTCGAGCAATTCTGAAACGATAAAAAAAATGAATGCTAACTTATATTCCTGCATTAGATAGTTTTTTACTTAATAGAAAAATAAGTTTGCTTAACTCATTCCTCGAAACATATTATATTTTTCATTTTCGACATTATTGATGAGTTAACCAAATATTTAACACTGTTCGAGTATTTTATTATGAATATTTAAAAAAAAATCACCAAAATCTAATTAACCATCAACGAAATAATGTTGTTATCAAAGATTATCAAAACATGCCACAGTGATCCGGAATTAAACTCAAACCATGTATTTCGACAAATAACTGTTACAGAATTTCCTGTTCAGTTTCAAACTGTATAAATATACAATGGCTAAATCATTAACATTTAAACTGTCATTATTAAATTAAAAGAGAAACTAATTTGGAGTGACTACAGTCATCGAAAAAAAATCTTGACACTTGCGATTTTAGACGTTTTGTTAAATATCTGGAAATATACATATACATAAGGAATCATTCTTAAACTCCAGGTATGTAAACAAAATAGTGCAAGTCACATATTTTCGTGAACACTTTAGTCCAAAATCCAATAGGGGACCGTCAACAAATTGAAAAAGAACGAATATCTTTTGAATCACCCTGCCAAAACTAATGTAGCAAAAACGTTCAAACTTCTGATTTTAATTAACTGGCTTATGGTAGAAAAAATATGCGGATAGCATGTATACTCGTAGAAAAATTAAATATTTTATAAAAACGGTCCCAAATTTTTCAAATTTTTTTGGTTATAATTTGCAGAGTTCTTAATATAAAACAATGTTCTTTTCAGAAAATATGAGAAACAACATTATACATAACACCCTGTAATCAAAATTTTAAAATGTTAATAAATGTATGAAAAATGATCAAGTTTACTAAATAAATTTTGACTGCGCATGCGTCAACTCTATAAATATTTCATTTGCATATTGTGTTAGCTAAGTGTATTGAGAAACTTTTGTTCAAATTTCACAACCATAGCTTGGAAATTCTGAAAATTATCGACGAAAGAATTAGATGAAAATCCGTTACTCCCAAAATGAAGAAAAAGATGAGGAGCTGTATCCAAATATAGCAGTACATGCAATACTCTCTTGACACTAATCAATGGAATATCGATACAGCCTTCATGTTTTTCTCTCATTTTGGGAATATCGGATTTTAATTTTATTCTTTCGACGATAATTTCAGAATTTTCAAGCTATGATTGTGAAATTTTCAGAGAAGTTGCTCAATACACTTAGCTAACACAATATGCAAATGAATTTTTTTTTACAGAGTTGACGCATGCGCAGTGAAAATTTATTTAGTAAACCCGCTCATTTTTCATGCAATTATTAATATTTGAAAATTTTGATTACAGGATTTTATGTACAATGTTGTTTCTCATATTTTCTGAAAACAACATTGTTTTATATTAAAAACTCTGCAAATTATAAGCAAAAAACTTTGCAAAATTTGAGACCGTTTTTATAAAAACCTTAATCTCTGTGCGAGTATACATACTATCCACATATAAATGAACACAGTTTATTGCCATAAGCCACTCAATCATAATCTGCAGATTGAACGCTTTTGCTACATTAGTTCTGACAGGGTAATTTAAAAGATATTCGTTTTTTTCAATTTGTTGATGGTGCCCTATTGGATTTCGGAGAAAAATCTTTGCGAAAATATATGACTTGTAGTATTTTGTTTACATACCTGGAGTTTGAGAATAATCCCTTATGTATATTTCTAGATATTTAACAAAACGTCTAAAATCGCAAATGTCAAGATTTTTTTTGAGGTGACTGTAGTCATTACTTTTGAAGAATTTAATGCATTTTTTTTTAGTTGGATCCTTCATTAAGGATTCCAAAGTCAATTAAATAACATCGATAAAAATACTAATAACATTGACTTTCTCTGTCTCATCTTATAGTATTCTGCTGTTGTCAAACACATTGCATCTCGCTATTGGCTCATATAATATAATCATTTTGAAAAGAAAACAAACTTTTCTATTGTATGAATAAATCTCGTTATTTGTTTTAAAAATCAGTATTACATAATTTCTTGTTCAAATTACATTTACTGTTTTCGAATTTTACTACAATTAATTTGTAATTATGTAAATGAAGTAATATCATTCTAGTATCAATGAAATAATCAATAATGCTTAGTTTTAAGAGTTCTTCTAGGTAAGAAAAAAATCCGGAAAAGAAAATATAAGAAAAAACAGAATTTTTTATTGTATAAGATATTGATATACGTATTTTCTTAAAATAATTTATTTGATATAATTTGTTTTTAATAAAACTGAAATTAATCAAAATTATTATTTTAGTAACAAATAAAATTTTCCACACAAATTGTACGCAAAAAAAAATTCTTAACCGTTTAAACGCCAATGTTCCCAAATGGGAACATTGCATTATTTGTAATACAACACATATATTTTCCAATATAATAACTATGTCTTTATTTTTCCTATAAGATATAAGGTTGATTTGAACTTTTCAAAAAAATATTTATATTTAAGCATTTATCACAGGAATTAAGGAATATGTAAATTCATTAATTTGCAGAAAACACATATTATTTACTTTTATCGTTTTCTTTATATTACTGATGTTTTTGCAATTCGAGAAAATACTCAAGAACAATATACAATAGCCTATAGCGGAAAGTAATTTGTTATATTTGTAAAAGTTGTCAATCAATAATCACGTTTCAAAATGCGAATACTGAAAGAAAACAGCCAAAAAAAGGCTGCATAACTTTTTTTTTGTTATTCTTTTAATTTGTATGCATAAATTAAAACATTTGAAGTTTCAATACAGAAAAACAAAATTATAATTAAATTACTATATTTATGTGGCATGCAAACGGTTAAAAATAAAGTGAATATAATTTTTTTTAAATATATTTCAGTGGTTATTTCGAAAATATACATAAAAAACTTTAGTTGATTGATTAGAGAGGCACAGAGTGTTGGCATGAAAACAAAATATCTTTATCCTTATCTCTCAAGAGAATTTTCAGTCTCAGATCTATCTTTTCGTCTCTATTCTGATTGATTGACTTTAAAAGTTGAAAGTAAAACTTTTGACCGGTTTATTAGTTAAAAGTTAAAATGTACGACTGTATATGAGTAATATATATTACGTGTAAATAGCATTATTACGAAATTAGGATGAGGATGAAATTTTATTGAGGATGAATTATGGCATTCTCTATATATAAAAAAATAACATTTGTTTAAATGAATTTCTACTTTCCAAAATCATTTGCAAAATTTTTGTGGTAAAATCATTGCAATTTATGTGGAAATCATTACCATTTAAAAGGCCATAAATTAGTAAATGTAAAACATACTAACTTTGGTTATTGCTGTTGTTGTATAAAAAATTATATTCTTCATTTGTTAAAAATATTTATTTGATGTAATTGGTTTTTAATAAACCTGAAATTGATAAAACATTATTATTTACTAACAAATAAAGTTTTGTACATTAATTGCACGCATATAATTTTTTCAAAAATAAAGTTAATGTATTTTTTCCCAATATATTTCAGTGAATGTTTCGGAAAGTATATAAATAAACTTTAGTTATCGATTAGAGAGGCACAAAATGTGGTATGAAAACAAAATATCTTTATCATCATCTCCCAAGAGAATTTTCAGTCTCAGATCTATCTTTTCGTCTCTGTTTTGATTGTTAGATTTTAAAAGTTGAGAGTAAAACTTTTCACCGGTTTATTTGTTAAAAGGGAAAAAATATTACTTTATATGAGTAACATACACTGGTGTCCAAAAGTTAAGCATAATTGGTAATTAAGTAATTATTTTTAAGTAATGAGAGAAATATGAATCGGAATGTGCTGAAACTCCAGGTGTGTAAACAAAATAGTAAGCGTCATATATTTTCGCGAAGAGTTTTCCCCGAAATTGAACAGGGGACCGTCAACAAATTGAAAAATAACGAAGATCTTTTGGATAACCCTGTCAAAACTAATGCAGCAAAAGCGTTCAAACTGCACATTATGATTAATTGGCTTATTGTAATGTACTGTGGTAATTTTTACAAGGATAGCATGTATACTCGTAGAGAAATTTAGGTTTTTATAAAAACAGTCCTAAATTTTTCCAAGTTTTTTTGCTTATAATTTGCAGAGCTCTTATTATAAAATAATGTTCTTTTCTGAAAATATGACAAATATCATTGTACACAATACCCTGTCATCAGAATTTAAAAATAATAAAAATTGTATGAAAAATGAGTATGTTTAGTAAATAATTTTTCATTGCGCATGCGTCAACGATATCAAAATGTCATTTGCATATTGTGTTAGCTAAATGTATAGAGCAACTTCTGTAAAAGTTTCAAAAACATAGCTTGAAAATTCTGAAAATGGGAGCCTATGGAATCAACTCAAAATCCGTTATTCCTAAAGGAAGCAAAAAAAATCAGGGGTTTTACATAAATATAGTTGTACGTGCAATACTGTGTAGGCACTAAACAATGGAATATGGATACAGCCCCTCATCTTTTTACTTCATTTAGGAATAACGGATTTTGAGTTGATTCTATAGGCTCCCAATTTCAGAATTTTCAAGCTATGTTTTTGAAACTTTTACAGAAGTTGTTCTATACATTTAGCTAACACAATATGCAAATGACATTTTGATATCGTTGACGTATGCGCAATGAAAAATTATTTACTAAACATACTCATTTTTCATACAATTTTTATTATTTTTAAATTCTGATGACAGCGTATTGTGTACAATGATGTTTGTCATATTTTCAGAAAAGAACATTTTTTTATAATAAGAACTCTGCAAATTATAAGCAAAAAACTTGGAAAAATTTAGGACTGTTTTTATAAAAACCTTAATTTCTCTACGAGTATACATGCTATCCTTGTAAAAATTAACACAGTACATTACAATAAGCCAATTAATCATAATGTGCAGTTTGAACGCTTTTGCTACATTAGTTTTGACATTGTTATCCAAAAGATCTTCGTTCTTTTTCAATTTGTTGACGGTCCCCTGTTCGATTTCGGGGAAAACTCTTCGCGAAAATATGTGACGCGTACTATTTTGTTTACACACCTGGAGTTTCAGCACATTCCGATTCATATTTCTTTCATTACTTAAATATAATTACTTAATTACCAATTATGCTTAACTTTTGGACACCAGTGTATATTACGTGTAGATAGAATTATTACGAAATTAGGTTAATTAGGATGTATTATGGCATTATTTATAAAAATAAATAAATAAATAAAAATAAAAATAATATTAACATTTGTTTAAATGAATTTATACTTTCCAAAATCTTTTGCAAAATTTTTGCGGT
This sequence comes from Maratus speculifer, assembly GCA_964019185.1. Classification (NCBI taxonomy): domain Eukaryota; kingdom Metazoa; phylum Arthropoda; class Arachnida; order Araneae; family Salticidae; genus Maratus; species Maratus speculifer. Next base: position 257,414,179 of record OZ025295.1, on the reverse strand, counting down.
ACAATCATTACTATTTATGGAGAAATCATTACCATTTAAAAGTCATAAATTAGTAAATGAAAAACATACTAACATAGGTTATTGCTGCTGTTGTAAAAAAAAATGATATTCTTCCTTTCTTAAAAAGATTTATTCGATATAATTTGTTTTTAATAAAACTGAAATTAATCAAAATTATTATTTACTAACAAATAAAACATTTTACGCAAATTGTACGCTTATAATTTTCTTAAAAATAAAGTAAATATAATTTTTCCCAATATATTTCAGTGAGTGTTTCGAAAAAAATATATAAATAAACTTTAGTTGATAGATTAGAAAGGCACAAAGTGTTCGCATGAAAACAAAATATCTTTATTGTCATCTCCCAAGAGATTTTTCAGTCTCAGGTCTATCTTTTCGTCTCTTTTTTGATTGATTGAGTTTAAAAGTTGAGAGTAAAACTTTTGACCGGTTTATTAGCTAAAAGGGGAAAAATACTTTTTATAAGTAAGTTTATATAAGTAACATCTATTGTAGATAGCATTATTACGAAATTAGGTTAATTAGGATATATGGTACCCTGGGGTAATAACGCCACGTTAAGGTTCTACCAATTTTCACGGCTCAGTTTTAGTTTGTATTTTTCAAACAAATATATGCTTTGATACAGCAACTCTTTGACTATCGATATAAAAAAAAATAATTTAACAGATATGTATTCATAAAATGTAATGGCGTGATTTCTTGACCAATGCTATTTGGCGTTATTACCCACCTATATGGATAATAACGCCATGCAAAGAAAACTATGAAATCAGATGGAATAATTGCATGTAGATTTCCAATTCTAAAAATACAAAATCTGCAAACTTAGAAATTGACAAATTGCATTCTAAGCTATTGAAAATGTTCATTTTTTGTGAAAATGTAAGAAAAATAAAGGTGTGGTGTGTGTGGGGGGGGGAGGGGGCGATGAGGCAAAAGAATATTTGACCGTGAGCTTCTTTTTGCTTGAAAAGGACAGATTAAATAGAATTATTAGAAACATTGCACAGTTTTAACTGTGTTTATTTGAATCAGTATTTAGGATGTAGCTCAGCCACTGTAGGGAATCAACCGGGGTATTAATGCCAAGGATTGGCGTTATTAACCCGTTATAGTTATTGCGATGTACATTTTAAATTACAAATTATCTCGACATGCTATTCAAAATCTTCAACAACATTTTGAAAGTCCATGAAATGCACTACAAATTTATGTAATAAACAAAGTATTTCCGGATAAAAATAATATTCTTCACATCACAAAACATATCTCGCAAATTTTAGATCAAGCGTTAATTTTAGTTGCTTGTAAAAACAATAAGACCTAAAAATGAAACAAATTAACTTGAAGCTGTTTTTTGCGACTTATATAACTCAAAACTCCTCTGCGCAGAGCACATGGGTGTCATTTACCGGATTATTTCATAATTATGCAACATATCAGCACTTGGCGATATTACCCCGCCTAGCGTTATTACACCAGACCACCTTATTATGGCATTCATAATAAAAAAAAACTTTTTTTTAACATTTGTTTAAACGAATTTATAACTTTTAAAATCATCTGCAAAATTCTTGCGGTAAAATCGTTACCATTTTTGGAAAAATTGGAGTTTTTGGTATGAATGATAAATTCTGAAATAAATAAAAAGAAACAAGTTGACTCCTTCGTGCTGGTACCCAAACGTGGTACTTGTTCCTAAACTTTTCTGTACAATAAATGATTGCTACAGAGTCTTAAACCAAGCCTTAATGTTTGCAACATTAATGTAGAATCACCTTGTATGAATGATAATTCAATCACGGTAAATATTTAACCGGTAATTATTTTTGACTATATATAGGGTAGTTTAATCATGACAAATATTTAAAATAATTTATCTTGGAACAATACATAGAACAATGCACAATATCTGATGGCCGAATTATGCTCTAAACAATGAATATAGCTCGATTATAATAAAGAAATCATAACGTTGAAGGAAAAAGTGAGCATGTTATGTATCGATTTCTGACATTACTTCTTATCTGAGATGCATATTTTATCCTTATTTAGAGATTTAGATAACCTCAAATGTCTGTCAGTTTATTGTTCCAGATATAATGAAGAACTCTTCCAGAAGAAAATAGTTTTACAACCATAGCAGTTATATTCTGCTGTAACGTAAACTTTATGCGGAATATCACGTACAATATTATAATTTATTTATTTTCTATTCAAATGTTTCTGGTTTAATGGTTTCTTTATTGTATACAAAATGCTTAATACTTTATTATACACAATTATAAATATATCCATATGAATATAAAATATTTAAGGAAAACGAAATTACAAATACAAAATTACTTCTGTATTATGCTTCCGAGAAATAATACATTAAGATTTCTGAATACACGACATTATTCCTCAGGTGTGAAAAAGCATAAACTAATAGAACATCTAAAATAATTAGACAATTCAAAATATATTAAAAAATTATGAATGATATCAAAACGATTTTTCATGATTATTGATAATTATATGTGTTAAATCGAGCATGGTAAATATTTAAAACAATTAAATGATATACTATTTATCTTATGTGCTGGCACAAACATATAAAGCGATGCATAGTATTTAAAAGTCCAATTATGTTGTAAAGCAATAAATATAGATTAATCATTACGCCCTCAGTCCTGATGTCGCCTTGAGGCGACACTAAAAAACGAGCTTTGAATTCATTAAAAATCTTCTAGAATTATTACAATTACATTCAGACGTTTTTAATAACTGTGTGCATGATAGAAACATCAATATATAGACTGATTCATGTTTGTCGATGTTTTACAATAATTTTAAATTTGTTTCTGTAGAAGCATTTAAAATTTATTTCAGGATTGAAGAGATTAATAAAAAAAGCATAACGTCGGAGAAAAAGATAGTATGTCACATACAGGTATATGGCATTATTTCTTATGTGAAATGTTTATTTTATCCTTATATGAAGAATCAGATAACCTCAAATGTCTGCCAATTTATTGTTCCAGATGTAAGAGATATTTCGTCCAGAGAAAGATACTAAGCATATCCATATTAATATAAAATAACTAAGGAGATAAAAATAAAAAAATAAAAATGATTTCTGCATAACGATTTCGAGAAATGATATATTCCGATTTCCGAATATACACCATTATTACTTAAGTAAAAAAACTTATTAGAACTTTAAAAAAAAAATAGATATAAAATAATTATGAGATATTATGAATGGTATCAAAGTGATTTTTTCATGATTATTGACTATATATATGGTAATTCAAGCATGGTAAATATTTAAAATCATTATGCGAAATAATAAGTTTCTTATGCCCTGGCAAAAACATACAAAACAATGCAGAATATCTGAATGTAGAATTATGTTCTAAAGTAATGAATATAGCTCAATCATGATAAAAAAAAATCATAACATTGGAGAAAAAGTCAGCATGTCATGTATAGATATCGTGTATTATTTCTTTTTTCCGATGTATATTTTATCCTTGTAGAAAGATTCACATAACTCCAAATGTCTGTCAATTTATTGTTCCAGATGTAATGGAGACCTCATCTATAGGAAGATGTTATCTCAATAATAGCAATTATATTCTGAATAAATATAAACTTTATGTGGAATATCTTGTACAGTATTACACTTTATTTATTTTCTATTAATATGTTTATTTATTTTCAGTTTTTTTATTGTATACAAAATATTTAATACATTTAACGTAATTATAAACATATCCATATGAATATGATATAACTGAGAAAACAAAATTAGAAATACAAAATTACTTAAGTATCATATTTTCCAGAAGTAATGTAACCCCCTTTCCGAAAACACAACAACATTCATAAATCATTATGAATGGTATCAAAAAGATTTTTCATGATTATTGACTATATCTGGTAGTGCATTTCTGACAAACATTTAAAATAATTTGCCGTGGCAAAAATATTTAAAACAATGCATAGTATCTGAAAGTCGAAATATGTTCTAAAGCAGCGGATATAGCTCAATCATAATAAAGAAATCGTAATGTTGGAGGAAAAAGTCAGCATACCATGCATCGGTATATGGCATTACTTCTTATCTCATGTGTATATTTTATCCTTATAGAAAGATTCAGATAACCTCAAATGTCTGTCAATTCAGTTTTTTAGATGTAATGAAGACCTGATCTACAAGAAGATACTTTCATAACAATAGCAGTTACATTCTGAATAAATGTAAACTTTATGTGAAAAATCACTTACAGTATTATAATGCATTTATTTTCTATTAATACGTTTCTGGTTTTTCGGTTTTTTTATTGTATACAAAATACTTAATACCTTTAATACACAACTATAAACATACCCATATGAATAGAAAATAACTGAGGGAATCGAAATTACAAATACAAAATTACTTCTGTATATCACTTTTTGAGAAATGATGCATTCCGATTTCCAAATACACGCCATTATTCCTTTGGTGTGAAAACATGTAACTCAATAGATCATTAAAAGAATAAGATAATTCAAATTGTAATAAAATTTTATGACTGGCATCAAAAAGATTTTTCATGATTATTGACTATATATATGTTAAATAGTGCATGGTAAATATAAAAAAAATGCTATTCTATGTGTCTTATGTCCTAGAAAAAACCTTAAAGAAAATTCACAGTATCTGAAAGTCCAATTATCTTATAAAGCAATAAATATACATCAGTTATACCTCATCAGTCCTGATGTAGTCTGGAGCCGACACTAAAAAACACCCTTTGGATTAATTGAAAAGATTCTAGAATTATTATAATTTCATTTAGATGGTTTAAATAAATGACTGGACGTTAGAATCATCAATATATAGACTGTTCATCTTTGGCGATGTTTTACAATAATTTTAAATTGGTTTCTGTAGTGACATGTAAAATTTGTTATAGGACTGATGAGGTTAATAAAGAAATCATAACGTTTGAGAAAAAGTCAGTATGTTATATATAGATATCTGGAATTATTTATTATCTGATATCTTTATTTTATCCTTATTAGGAGATTCAGATAACCTCAAATGTCCGTCAATATATTATACCAGATGTAATGGAGACCTCCTCTTGAGGTTGGTTGATTTTTGTCGTCCGATTATCTACACTAGGGATATAGGACCAGGGGGTAGTGCCCTTCGTGGGGGTATTTCTAAGGGAACCTAACCCGTATTTACGCAAGGTTCGAAGAAAACCACGAAAACTCCGAACGGTTAGGCCGACAGCCGCGATTGGGTTCGAACCCAGCACCTGCCGTCTACCAGTTGAGAGGTCCGAACCTCTCAGCCACTGGTGGGGCCACCTCCTCTTGAGAAAGATACTTTCTCAATAATAGCAGTTATATTCTGAATAAATATAAACTTTATGTGGAATATCACGTGCAATTTTGCACTTTGTTTATTTTCTATTAATAATGTTTATGTATTTCTGTTCTTTTTTATTGTATACAAAATATTTAATACATTTAATGTGCAATTATGTGCATATTCATGTGAAAATACAATAACTGAGGAAATCGGAATTACAAGTACAAAATTACTTCTGTACCATGTTTTCGAGAAATGATGTATTCCGATTTCCGAATACTCGAAATTATTCCTTAGGTGTAAAAACGCGTACCTTAATAGAACATTAAAACAATTAGGTGATTCAAAAAAACATAAGATATTATGAAGGTTCTCAAAATATTTTTTTATGATTATTCAATATACATATGGTAATTCAAGCATGGTAAATATTTAAAAAAATTAAGTGAAATGTTATATTTCTTATGCCCAGGCAAAAAACATACAGATCAAAGCACAATACCTGAAAGTCGAATTATGTTCTAAAGCAATGAATAAAGCTGGATCATAATAAAGAAATCATAACAATGGAGAAAAAGTCAGCATGTCATGTATAGATATCTGGTATTATTTCTTTTTTATGATGTATATTTTATCCTTATAGAAATATTCAGATAACCCGAAATGTTTGTCAATTTATTGCTTCAGATGTAATGGAAACCTCCTATAGAGGAAGATATTTTTCTCAATAATAGCAGTTATATTTTGAATACAGATAAACTTTATGTGGATTATCACATACAGTGTTGTACTTTACTATTAATATGTTTCATACTATTTTCTACATTTTAAATTTTGGTGAATAAAAAGGATCCTATTAAAAATATTATGTTTGTTGGTTTTGACAACAAATATCTTTAAAAAAAATATGGATATATTTAAGATTATTTTTTATGAACTATCTGCAATTAAATAATCTTTAAAACGAAATATAGATATTACAGATAGATACTTTTAATGAATGTACATTAAATATATATGTGTGTGTGTGTATGTATAATATATGGTAAAACATCAAAATAAAAATATTATTATTTTTAAACACATATACATTGATACTTATAAATTATCTAATATAAAATAACAAAAGTTTTTAATTTTCATGTACAAAATTAGAACTCAAGCCAATATTTTATAATTTGTGAGTTACTTATAACTACAAACGTTAAAAAATATTTTACCCATGTTTAAGATGTTTTAACTTTAGACTTCAGTAATGTACACGTTCTAAATGTATTGAATCAGCTCCCGGATCTAACATATAAAATTCAACGATCATGTTTAAAATTTGTAAACTTTTAAGGGTATATTACAAATATCATTTAATTAAAATTAAATGAAACTATTATAATTGTTAACAATAACAATGATTTTGCTTTCTCTAGGATAATGTGGATTAATAAAATCGGATGTATTTTCTCTAAATCTACCACTTTTTAATACACATATAAATATTTTTAAAGATTTGTTACTTTGGTACCATAAACAGAAGCAAAAAACATAAAAATAAGCATGGGCTTCAATGAGTAAATATTAAATTTAAGTTATCAGCTAAATAAAATCTTAAATTTAAATTTTTAAACAGATAATAAAAACAAAATCAGTTGTCAATTTCATATAATATAGAAAATTAATACTTTTTTAAGGATTATTTAAAAGAAAATGGCTGACTTTCTTAATATATATATATATTGGTTAATTTACAAGAGATATACAATTAATCGTTAATTTCAAACTAAGAAAATAAACTGCAGTAGTATTATCAACAATTTCTACGGTATTCTTTCCATGATTTCTAGAATAATGTTTGGAAAATTACAATTTTCTGTAAAATTAGAAAATAGAAAATATTCTCCATATTTAAAATTGAAGAATCCTGATATAATTTATTTATAAATCTAACATTGTATATATTTTAAAGCACTTTTTTACTTTAGAAAAGTCAACATTTATTCAATTTTTTACTAAATATAAAAAAAAATTATACATAATAAATATATTAATATAGAATTTATAGAATTTAATATTTATCACTATTCAACTGACATTTTCATTATTGTGTATTAATGACATTTTTATTATTGTGTATTGTGATTTTTTTCTGTGATAATTGTATTCTTGTAAAAGGTATTATAGACATATATGTAAAAAAAATTCTGCTCGCTTTTATCTACTTGATGTTCTTAAATTTTTTTTAGCCGTTGTAAATATTAAAAATTTTTAATTCTACGGAAGTCTTTTCTAAAAAATTTTAGGCAACTTACATTAAATTTCCATAATAAAACACTAAAATTTATGGAAAAATTATAGGTATGTATAACTCATAGTAAAACCGAAATTTCATATTTTAAAGGGACACACAATATGACTTATAATAAAACATTCCCCCCTTTTTTTTTTTTTTTTCCTTTTGGTTTTATATCAAAATATCCAGAAGACACATTTATATACATATTTGGATCAGTAGGAAATATTTGAGAAGTTTAATATACAATGACAGAAAAAAGAAAAAAAATCTTTACGATTATTGAAATAACTTAAAAAGAGCCGTCATTTCAAAAAACTACCAAAACAAAAAAAAGAACAATAACAATAATGAAGACAAAGTTGAATTATGTCTAGCTGAAAGGCCCACCATTCACGAGACTAACGCGTACTAGGAGTAAGAATTAAATTAAAACATGTGAACATAAAGAATCTGTCGTAACTGTCAAGGTTTTATTTCTATTCTGGCTCTGTATTAGACATGCTTCCATGTACTTGATCATCTGTAAATTTCCAGTCGTCGTTAATAATTGAAATTGAAAATTTTACGTAAGTCAGGTAAAAAATATTAAGAACTGACAGAAAAAATAGGGACAGGCATATCTGAAAATCAATAATTTCATAATCTTTTGACATACAATAAACTTTATACGAAAGACATACAATAGACTTTATAAAAGTTAATAATTTTTATAAAAATACCCCTACTTATTATCTTGTTGCATATCCAGATATTCTGAAGACATACGTATATATATCTCGATAAGTTAAAGGTTTTTGATCAGTTTCTATTATTATGTTAAAAGAAACCATAGAAATTATTTAAATAAAGCACCTTTTTTAGCATTTTAAGGTAAAAATAGTGACAAATAAAGTATTTTAAATGTTTCTTAAATGCAACAGAGCTTCTATATACGAAAAAAATGTCCACAAAAAAAACAAAACCTCATATAAAATACGAAAATATGAAAAGTAAAGGTATTTCCAATAGTCTTTATACCGTATATTAACAGTTTAATGCTATATTTTTGGAGAATATTTCTGCAGGAACATAAAAAATAGTTCTCAGGAGAACCATCTATTTAATCAGCGAAGTATTTATTCAATCGTCTACGGCGAAACAGATAAAATAACTTAGTACATAGTTTACAAAAGATGAGAAATATACTTCAGAAAGTAATACTTTTGTACAGAGAACAGAATCGGATAAAAAAAAAATATTTAATCTTTTTAAAACTATCCAGCCCACGAAAAACAATAAAATAATAACGAAAATCCTATTTCTATGGATATGTGTTATCATTTCTTATAATGTTTTTTGTGTTCAAATGCAGAGTTTTTGTTTTTCAAAATAAAACAAAAGAAATTTTAAAAGATGTGTTAGTTTTAGTAGTTTTATCAAAATCTATTAGCGGTCAAAGATCATTCAAAGAAACGTTGTAGGGCGTTGCCATTTGTATCAATTAAGAATAAAAAAAACAGTACTCGTTTAATCTAATAGAAATAGTACATCATTTTTATAATTAAGTGGCTCAAATGGTCATTTGTTTTTACTTTAACTTTGACGCTCGATACTATTTAAACGCCGTAAGATGAGGTTACTTTGTGGGAGTAGGCGTAGTTTTCATATTTCGAGTCTCCCGCTTTGAACGCGATAGAAAGAGAACAAACAACAGTGATAACTCCTAATGTACGTTCTGTGAATTAGATTTCACATCGTAGGTTGTAGGTCCTCTTAAACAGTTTTCTGTGAAATATTGTTTTTGGTATGGCCATTGCTCAGGTTTTTTTCAAACGTTTTTAACAAATCTACAAACTGTTCTTTGGTTTCAAATGTATCAGCAATTTTACGTTATTTCCTCTTTTAATATTTAATCATTGAACCCCCTAAACTAATCAGGGATATGCTTTATCACATAAGAAAAACTACATCCAAAATTCGAAGCAAATAGGATGATTCTCCATAAAACCCATTTATATAATTTAAGAAGAGTTTTCGCCCTCCTTTATTTATAAATAAAGAAAATATTTTCAGAGGAAGAGCCTGATTAAGGCTTGAAAATACTAAGACATTTTAAATAAAATTAACTATTAACATCTATATTTGATTAATTTAATCGCCTTTTAAGTAAACTTGAATACATAAAAGTTCGTATTATATATTTTACGTTAAAAAATGCCAAAAATTTCTTTGAGTCATATGTTTTTATGACTGAACGTATTTAAAAACTGTTATTTAAAAAGTTTTTGTAGTTTATTATCCAAAGGTATTTCGCACTTAGCTTTAGCAAAACAAATTCGAAACAGATTTTCGAGTACCTTTCTTGAGAAAAATAAAAATAACTGTCTTTTCAATTACTTCAATTTATGCATTTCAATTTTTAAAAATTCACGATTTATTGAAATATTCATTCAATTTAAATTAATGTCTCCAAAAAAATTATATAAATATATATAACATTACGCACGTCCTGAAATTTTGCCGCTTCCCTCATAATACTGACAAAGTTAACTGACTCGCAGCAAATCGAAGGATTTGGCAACAAATTGTCATTTCTCTGTTTAATTAGGCTTTTCTTTTCGTCGTCTGCCATGTCTGTGCTTATCGATATACATCCGATGGTAATCCGAATGTACAAGAGTATGATCAAATAGCTAGACTTTCAACAATCTATTTGGTATGTATTGTCATTAACAGGCGAAAGCTGACATTCTCCAATTTTAGTCTTTCAGGGTATTTCTCGGTTAATGGCTATATAATACAACAAGTTTCGATGCTGGGGGGCAAGAATCACTAAAATTGTTTGCTTGTAATAAAAATAATTATTTTACTGTAATTTATAAACACAGAACATAGAATGTAATTATAAAAAATAAATTAAAACACCATAAAAAAATTACTTAGACTATATTCATATATTTAATTTTAAAATAATAAATATAAATCCGCCTTTTTCACAAGGATTAAAGGTTTCAAATAACTATAAATAATTAATGACAATCAAATTTTTTTATACATCAACTGTTGTCAAATAAAAAGGCTTAGTGTAAAAAATATGAATGTACCTTGAATAAATATTTCTGTCGTTTCTTCGGAGATTATTACGTTAAAATAAACATTTATCATACTAATAATGTTACATAATGTGCTTGGTGAGTTAAATTTTTAACGGTTTCTTGCTCCTTCGAATGATTTAATTACGAAATCCATTATTACTTGAAAGAAATACTGCAAATTCAAAAAAAATCTTGTCTAATGTATTCTTTTTTCTAATAAATCACTATTTCAAAATATTTTTTAGCCTTATATTTTATTTATATATTCAATTCTGAAAACTCAATCCTCTAAGGTTTTGCGGATAGAAATGCCTTTTTACATTTTTAATGGGAAACCTGAGTCACCATTCAACTGCACATAATTCGTTTAAAAAAATATCTCGGAAAGTATTAGATTGCTTTAGAAATGGAAGAAAAATAATTCTATTTCCCTGAATTTAGTTAGTTATTTAAATGAAGTTACTCAAGTACTTTTGTTTCATTCGTGACATATTAAATGGTATATAGACTAACATGACAAGGGTATACGTAGAGTAATAGTATAAAATTACATAAATAATAATATGATTATTTATATTAAATACAGCATTTATATGCAATTTATAAAAAATGTTATAGAAAAGCTTTTCTTCAATTTTTAATATTCCGTATTTGTTTCATACTGAATATATATATATGTTGTTTATGAAATTTGGTGAAAATAATTTGTTTTTTAATAAAATAAATAGCATATTTGAAATAACTCAAATAGATTTTTTAAATTAAATGCAGTTATTTGCATTGATGTTTTTTTTTTTTTTTAATTTTGGGATTTTAACTTTTTATTAATAATTTTCATTCGATGTGAAGAATGTTTTTTTCTTGTAATTGCAATATTATTAATTTTTTGTTTTATAGTGGAGGTTATAGTGGAAAATCAATTTAATTAAAAATAAAATTTTGCTGAGAACAGAAAGTGGAAAAGAATATCGAACAGCATTTTTACGAATACATAGAAAATATCTTGTTTGCCGAGGCTACTCTCCCTACAGTGTAAATGGAACTGAATTGGCATTCTGCCAAACAGCGATCTTAGAAAACACGCCCTACAATACTGAAATTTGTCTGCTCAAAGTGAATGCAAATTCACAACACAATCTTACTTAATGGACTTAAGCGGCTATGAACGATATTCTAAGTCATGCATAATTATTTCGTCAAGAAAACCTAAAAAGAATTGCAGGATTTCGTTTTTGTTTGTACCAAAAGGTACAAAATAGGGTAATTTACTGAATGCATCTACTCTCAAAAATCAGTTCCAAATAGTTTAAAAGTTAAATTAAAATATGCTGTTCGTCATTCACATCGGCTGGATGTTTTCATACAAACGGAATAAAAGCACTATTATTAAAATGAAGTGCATATTAAATTTTAATGAATCAGGAAAAGAAATCTGTTATCTTTTTTCTATTAAAAAGAAAAAAGTCATAAAAATTTTGATTTAGATATTTTGGTGAAAATTAGAAATACTTATACGTTATCATAAAATATTTCTGTGTACGTCATTATCTATTTCCATTTTACTCCTTTTTATGCACGTTTCTCTTAACTTACATTTTGTTTATGTGTGAAACTCAATTCTTGTGACTCATTTTTGAGCAAAAATGTCATTTGCGCACCAGATTTGGCGCGATTTTTTTAAATGCCCGTTTGGAGAAGACTTCGTTTTCAAATATCGCTTACACATACATTTTAAAATTATTTTTTATAAAGGGATTTACAGTAAAAAAAATTATAATTAATAACTATAGAAACAAATAATTTATATATTTAAAAAAAAAGAAAGTAAATGAGGAAATTAAATTTAAATAATTTAAAATTTATATAATTTATATTTATATAATTTAATTTACATAATTTTGAAAAAAGAAAAAGAAAGTAAATAAATATTTTATTAATAAACAAACAATAGTAGCCTGTTTTCTCTCTCAACAAAAGACATTAACGACTTTGACACCAATCAGGTACCCTATTGCAATGTATCCTAGTGCATCTGGGTCAAAGTTTTCCTATTTACCTAGATCTTTTAAATTTGGAATATGAATGTATTCCTGGAAGCAATACAAGAACTGAATTTAAAAAAAAAAAAAAAAAATAGACGCTTAAAAGAGGCATTGAGGGAATTTGCTGAAACCCTTCGGACGTAATTCCTTTGCTTACTTCTTAATCTTTACCACTGGTTTTTCAAAAGAGACAACTTTTGGCAATTCAATCGTGAAAAATTTTCGATTAAATAAAGCTAAATTTGCATCAATATAGTTGGTGATAATAAGAAAGAATTCTAAGCACTTCAAATGGTACTTACCACAGTAGCATAATGGCAGTCGCTCGTATCGCTGTATAATGCTCAGTTCTCCCATGGTGAATTCAGCCTTAGGTCAAACAATAAGTATTTGTTGAAAAAACTCATTACAGGGTAATCAAAATAGCACCAAAATTTTTCAAATTCGCGAAATATCAGCAAATTTTGATATACTTGGCAAAATATTCTCAAATTTGGTGACAAACATAAATTGCCATATGTGAAGCTAACATGGGGATAACTGGTCAATCTAATAAAATTCCCATTGAAATCTATTAATCTTCCATAGTTGAAGTCACAGAAATATAACTTAAACTCCATGCATTTAATGTTTTTTTTTTCTACATTTTAGTTCATTTAAAAACATTCATATTTCCTCCATTTGCTGTTATTTTAATGAAAGAAAGTAAAAAGAAATCCATTTTTATTTATCTCTTTTGCTAACATGACGATAACTAGTCAAATTGGTAAAATTCCCATTGAAATCTATTAATCTTCCATAGTTGAACTCACAGAAATTTAACTTAAACGCCATGCATTTAACTTTTTTTTTTTTTTTTTTTTTTTGTACTTTTTAGTTCATTTAAAAATACTTATATTTCCTCCATTTGCTTTTATTTTAATGAAAGCGAGTAAAAAGAAATCCATTTTTATTTATCTCTTTTTAGAATTTTAAATTACATTTGTTCTTTTCCAGTACAGGGGCTTTGGCGAGGGGGAGAAAATGGATTTTGCGAGACTGATAAAAATTTCTCACAGACTACCGATTGTTTAATATACCCAAGCAATTTTTTAAAAAAAATACATATCGGCAATATATTTTTCTTGAACTAGCCACATACTTATTTTTATATACAAGAAGTAAATTATATGTAAAAAATAATGATATTATTATACAGGGTAAGTCATAAGTATCGAAACAATAGGCTATCTCCTTAAATATTGCCTCTAGAAACATACTTCCAATTGCAAAAATTTATAAAAAAAGGATGAAATTTCTGATAAGATAAGTTTCAGCTCCATGGGGGTCTATTTAAAAAAAAAATACGAAAATTAAATTTTATACGGCTCCCGTGGAACAAAATTTCCAATTAGGAAATTATTCCTTATCCATTCTTAAAATGAGCAAAAAAATCTCATCTCCGTATTTAAAAACCTGACAGAGATATTAAATTCCAAAATACTCCAAATTCGAGACTTAACCACTATACCATGCTTGTAAACGAAGAGTTTTTAACTCAGTTTCAAAGCAAATGAGGGATCGTCCACAAATTATCTCTTATAAAATGTTGATTTAAGACAGTGCCTCTTATGTGAACATAATAAAACAGTGTATTGATTTAAATCAAAACTTGTTTTCAAATTATGTTGATCTTCAGCTCTGGAGGTCTGCATGAATCGAAATATCTAGCTCAGGTGCCAAACGGACTCAGAGGGGAAAAGTTCTGCATGGCATGAAAAAATGTTAAAATCATAACCTAACCGATCTAGAAATATTTAAATCATAGCCCGGCTTAGCAGTGAATTTCTACATAGATTTTTACTTCGGTGTGGTTAAAAATCCTTACCTATGTAGGAGTTCTGACCAAAAATACTTATTATAGCTTTTCGTTTTTTATATTTATACTTTTTATTATTAAGGAAAATCCAAAGGCTGCGATATTTTTATTTTATCAATATATCTCTATTTATATGTAAATGTTTCTTTTATTTTTTAATATCGCTTATCCATATCTCATGCGTTGGAGATTTTAAAAACATGTTATTCAGTAAAACCTTTTGAGATAGAATCACACAGGAAATATAAAATACGTTATAGACAAATGCCTTTCCTAGGAGGGTTAAATGGAGTTTATTTTTTTCTCAGGTATTATTGTATATTTGCATGGATCAACACATTTTCCGTATAAGATAGAATTCCGTCATATGCAGATTTCTTTTTCTCTGGTTTTGTTGTGTTTCATTTTTTTAGCATTTGAATATAATAATTGAAAAATATTTTAAGGATTTTTTTTTATAAGATAGAAACGATTTAAAAATCTATGTGGTTTTCGTAAAAAAATTGATAGAACCAAATTTTATTTATTTCAGGCACGTATTAGGTCAGTCAGAGACAGTGATTTTAATACGGATTGTTCGAGACCGGGACTGAAAATTTGTCCTGTGCAGAACTAGGAAGAAGGAAGCAGTCTCCTCAGGCATGAAAAATACATTAGGCCAATTAGAAAAGCAGTCTTTTAAATGATTGATGGGCAGTAAAACTGTACATTTCGTTTTTCTGCATAATGAATTTTTCCCTCACTATATCTTGTCTTTAAATTATTAAAATTTAAGAATTGTTAAAGAAAAAGTAAAAACTTGAAACATGTCATTTTAAATTATTTTACATTAGTTTTGTTTCGGGCAAAATTGAAAAAATATTTACTTTTGAAAATATGATTTTTTTAAGTATATTATTTTTTCAATAATTGTTTTCAGTAGTTTTAAAATTAATAATGAAAATCAAAAACCCTGAAGCAAATCTAAAATCAGATTTTCATCTTTAATTAAATGGAAACTGAAATCGGATAAATAAAGTTTCGAGTTATAAAGATTTTTAATCACCCCATTTAAACCAGTACTAACCATATGAAATTTCTATAAATTTTAAGATGTGATTTTCTTAGCAAAATGTATAGCTAATGAACTGTTATAGTACATTGTCTTTTGAATTGTGTGCATTTCAATTTGTGTCTAATCCCTTAAAACCTGATAAATAATTCAAACGGCTATAACTCTTCGAGTTTATAAGATATGAAGATGCAACTTTTTGTGTCTTATTCAGGACTGGATAAGGAAAGTTTAACCAATTGGAATTCTTATCCTCTGGGGGCCGTATAAAAAGTTACTACTTTCTACACATCATTAGTAGTAACTTTTTAATAAAAGTTACTACTACTTTTATTAAAAGTTTCGTACTTTCTCAAATAGACCTCACATAGAATTGAAAGATATCTTATCAAAAGTTTCACATTTTTATGAATTTTTGCAATTGGAAGTATGGGTCTAGGGGCAATATTTAAAGAGATAGCCACTCACACTGTATATATATATATATATATATATTTTTAAAGATGCCATATAAACTCCGGGTTCAACGAGTTTTTTTTGTTGTTGTTGTTACGCTAATACGTTGTTTTTGATTGAAAGATACCGGGTGTCCCAAAAATGACTGATGGATTTTAAAATCCTATAACTTGCAAACGGTGAAAGCTATTTAAATTTTTTTTTTCCAGGAGCGTTAGGTATAATGTCAGGAGTTTTTTTTACCCTAATTTTTTATTTTAATTCGCATGTCAAACAATAGGTGGCGCTGACGGCGATTGAAGGCCAGGTGATCAGTGCTGAGTGAAGCGTCGGCCTGGTCTTCAATCGCCGTCAGCGCCACCTCTTGTTTGAGATGCGAACTAAAATAAAAAATTACAGTAAAAAAAAACTCCTGACATTATACATAACCCTCCTGCAAAAGTTTTTTAAACAGCTGTCACCGTTTGCAAGTTATTGAATTTTAAAATCCATCAGTCATTTTTGGGACACCCGGTATATGCATCATGCTATAATAGCACGTCATTTTTTACTTCAAAATAAAAAGAAAATAAAATGATAAACGAAAATCTTGTTGTAATTTTAATAAGGAAACCACTATGATAAATAGATGATAATAATTGTAGAACAGAAGATTGACCAGATGATAACCATGTCACACAAATATGTGCCAATTTGGCTCCAACCTTACTGTGTACAGAAATATGTGTCATAACCCTTCATCAGTATGTTTTCATATATGCTTATATATATATTTGGGTGGATCGAAAAATCGAAATTCGGAAAACGAATCGGCGCGGGCTGTAAAAGTTGCCTTTTATACACACTAATTCACAAATGTTTTGTTATTGAAATTCATTCATATCTTCCAGTGCCCCAAACGCCTCAAAAAAAGTTAAAAATTGAAATTTTTATAAATTTTATATATATTTTTTCGCTTCTTAATATTTTTAAAAATATTTTTTGCGCAGGTTGCGAAAATTGCCTTATATATATATTAGTTCATTCTTTATTTAAATTTAAATCCATCCATATCTTCCGGTGCCCCCAAAATAGTAAAAAAAATTAAATTTTATAAAAAGTTATAATTTTTGTTTTTTAATTTATTTTAAATTATTTTATCAACGGGATAAAAAAGATGCATTTTATAGTATATTAGCATGCATCCAAATAATTTTCGATTTTGATAAATTTCTTCCAATGCCCCAAAACTTTTAATTATTTGCCGAAAATCGAGTTTCATGCAAATTTTGAGCTAAAAAATACAAGTAATATTAACAGTTAAAGTATAATTTATCTAACGGAAAACATAGATCGAGAGGATGAGAAATAGTTAATCGTATTTTATTAAATGTATAAAATAAACTTTTTATACTTTATTATTTGGAAAACAACATAAATAGAAGAGTTCTCAGCAATGACCAGCAATTTTTATATGATATTTTTATATGATCTGGCATTAATGAAACCTTGTCTAGTTTATCATTCAAGATGGCTAACAACTGCGTGTAGAATTTTAAGGTTGTAAGTGGCTACAGAAAATCCTTCTAATAATCTCATTACTCTTACAACATATATTATGAAGGTATATGCACCTGTATGGTTTCATATAAAAAAAAAAAAAAACCATCCATAACTGAAGAAGCGCGTCATATTTGGAAACTAATCACATATTCTAGTTTTTTTTTTTTTTTTTTTTTTTTTTTTTTTTTTTTTTGCCACTTTGAGAATTTGTTATTGTCAATGCTCATAGATAACACAGAGCATATCAGATCTTTAGCAATATGAAAGCTAATTTATGCTAGAAATAAAAAGAGAAAATCACCAGAAGTGAGAATTTTCAAAGTACCCCAAATAAACTTCAAAGCGAAAGATTATTTTGAACTTATTGACTGGCGACGAGTTGGACGTTTTGAACCACCTCTTTTGATGAATGTGCTTTGCGAAGAAATTGAGAATATGATAAAAGTTGTAATTGATAAAAATTGTAATAACGAATGAATGGTCAAAATATCCCAACCATACCGAAGCGGTTGAAAGATGCGTTCGACTAGTGTCTGAGGCATCAGAAACTGTATCTGGACAAGAAAAGAGACACGGTCTTATATTGATTAGAATAAAACCAAGAAGACATATAAAACACTTTGATACCAAAAAAGATTACGAACTTTAAAAATATATGAATTTCCAAATTTAAGGATGTAAAACTTTTTTCTAGGTAAGTTCCATTTTTGTAATTTTTATGATTTAATACTTTGATTTTTAAATTTATATGTCGATTATTTTTGTAAAATTAATGTTATTTATAACCTTATACGTTATTAATTAAACTGTTTTCAAAATTTGTTAGTATTTTTCGTAAATTATAATTCTTAATACAGTTTTCAAAAAATTTCACTTTTTAATTATAATTGGTGCATCAAATATGTGAATGGATTTTGATTTAAAAAATATCGGAACTGCAGAGTTATGTAGTATTGTAATAACAACTTTCCAACCCAGTGCCAAATGAATTTCAAAAAGTAAAATAAAATAAAATAAAATAAAATAAAATAAATTTCAAGAAAATTTCAATTTAAAAATATTTTTAGGGTGTTTGGGGCACCGGAAGATATGAATGAATTTTATTTTTAAAAAATATGTAAGCTAAGATAGATAAAAGATAGCTTTTGCTCCCCGCGCCAAAAGTAATTAAGAAAAAATAATAAAACAAAAAAATATAAAAGATATCATAAAAAACTCAATTTTTAATTATTTTTGGGGCGCTTGGGGCACCGGAAGATATGAATGGATTTTAATTAAAAAAACCCTGTAAACTAGTATACATAAAAGGCAACTTTTGCACGCCGCGCCGATAACGATTTCTAAAAAAAAAAAAATTTTCCTATACTTTTCGATCCACCCTAATATATATATTTCTTTTAAAAAATAGCGCATTTTTATAGCGAAAACTGCACAAAACTAGGAAAAAAATGTAGTTTAACAAATTACAAAGACAATTTAAAAAGGATATTTTCAAAAACTAAATTTTTTGACTTAAACATAAATTTTATATTAAAAAAATAAGCATCATTTGTATGATTATCAAAATCTTGCTTACATAATAACGGAGTCTCATATTACACGTATGCCATTTATTAAACAATCAAAAAAAATTTCAGAGCATAAACAATTTTTAACTGAAATTTCAGTTTTACAGTTTCCGGTACTGCAAATATTAAGACTTCTTAACATAACACATTTTTAAGTTTTACACTGTTTTATAGGGAAAAATGTACTTTAAAAAGCAATTTCTTTGAAAGCTATATCTTAATTTATTTTTGAGTTGTTATTTTTTTGTATTTTTTTCGGTCATCGTGGCAACATAAATATTCCATTTCTGACCATTAAACATGCGCCAAAAAGAAAACGAATAAAATGCGGACTTCATAAGATTTCAGATATGCTTCATATATCTCTATTCTCGACCAACAAGCTATTTTCCAAATGTTTGAAAAACCAAAATCATTACTGTCTTTAAAATACTTTTCACGGTATTGGTATTATACAGACTTTGGCTCTTTTATAAAAAAAATTACGAAACTTTGAATTCAAAAGTGAGTTTTATGGTGAATGATATAATTAACTATGAAAAGGAAAATGAAGAATATTATGCTGGTGTATGAATATTTTAAAATGCAACTGGTAATTCTACGTAAATAAATTATGTTCATTTACTTAGAGATAAATGACTTTTGATTCTCTATTTGCATGCTAATCAATAATAGCAGAAATGTTTGCATATTTTTTAGATGTTAATCATTGTAAATAATTAAAAAATAATAAGAGAAGAAACATGTTGGTAACCATCTTTGCTCCAAAATAGTCTATATTTTTTGCAGGTACAACAATGTAGGAGTAAAAATGTTCTAAAATTACGATTTCTCACATATTGACTGGAATAAAAAATTTAAATTTGTTTTGGTGGTTGTTTTTAAGGTATAATTTACTCATTATAAACGATTTCTTAGAGATTCGAAAGTTTAATTTGACATGTAAAGAAAAAAATTTTAGAAATGTTTTAAATTACCATGTATTTAGAATTTGAAATTTCTGGGACACCGTTGAGGATAGAAACTATGACTTTGGTATCGCAATAATATATACAGTGTAAATGTTCATTTAGATCGAATTCTGAAATAATAATTCTTTAACTCTTATCATCGACCTCGTTATATTCATACAAAACAGATATTCAACAATATAAACTATTTAGGAGGATCGTATACCATACATTATACTGTCCTTTATCTTCAATTATAATACATTTTGATATTTAGAGTTACTGAAATTGGTTCTATTTTTTTTTTGTCGGCATAACACACTGTAAAAAAAAATTCAAGAGGTTACTAAAATTTTCTTAGTAAATTTGTATTCCACAGAATTTTTTAGTAACCATTACAAACTTTTTTTTTGCAAGTGAAACAAGCATTTCTTTTTTAAACTGAACAAAAGAATTTTTTGTATAACTAACTTAAAAATTTTTAGTATGAGCCACCAAGCAAATTTTAGTAATAGCTCCAAAATTATTTTTAAAAACCATTACGTGCGCCGGAAATGTAGGAGCTGCATTCGAGCTGTATCCAGACTTCAGAAGGGGAAGATTTTCGGCAAAGCCGCAATAGATGGCAGAACCAAACAATTCTACCCGCTCCGACAGGATTTTCATAATCCCTTTATTAACTAGACACTACATACATTCGGGGCGTATTTGGCGGTAGCAAGTTTCGAACCCGGGACCTTTTAGCCTGGAGTCCGTTACTATAACCACTATGCTATCAAGGCCACACTAACTGAGTTTTAGTAAGAGCTTTTAAATATATAAAACTATTAACTCTATTCGTTGCTAACTTTTTTCTAGTAATTCTTACAGATTTTTTTGTAACCGACTAAGATTACTAAAAACTTTTTAATAATTACAAGGATCACTAAGGTTTTTTTAGTAGATCGACCCTTTTTCTTACAGTGCAATGTAGGAGTAAAAATATTCTAAAATTGCGATTTCTCACATATTGACTGGAATAAAAACTTTAAATTTGTTTTGGTGGTTGTTTTTAAGGTATAACATACTCGTTATAAATGATTTCTTATAGATTCGAAAATTTAATTTGACAAATAAAGAAAAAAATTCTAGAAATGTTTTAAATTACCATGTATTTTGAATTTAAAATTTCTGGGACACCGTTGAGGATAGAAACTATGACTTTGGTATCGCAATAATACATACGGTGAAAATGCTCATTTAGATCGAATTCTGAAATAATAATTCTTTAACTCTTATAATCGACCTCGTTATATTCATACAAAACAGATATTCAACAATATAAACTATTTAGGAGGATCTTATACCATACGTTACACTGTCCTTTATCTTCAATTATAATACATTTTGATATTTAGAGTTACTGAAAATGGTTCAGAGCGCCTGTTTATGCTCTTGAAATCATTTCAAAGAGTTAAAATTTCAATACAAGATAATTTAGTTTTCTTATTTTCTGTATTACTTTTTAACGAATTGCGTACTTCCAATTTTTATTATGAATTATTTCCGTTCCCTTTTTTAAAAGAGAGTGTATAGGGGTTTAGATATAAATTATTGTAACTGTACGAGTGAATTTGCTTATTTCCATAATTTCAAATTAAAGAAGTATATAGCCAATTAAAGATAGCATCTAATTATCTTTACTTATCGCAAGTTATTCAATCTATATTCGAAGAAAAATCTTTCAGACTAATCCCTCTGAGGGAAGTCCTAGTTTAAAAAGTCATCTATCGTATGCTAATTTAATTTTAAAAATGTAAATCCAAAGAAACATTTATTCAGAATATTTTAAATTTGTATTAAATTTAAAAAATATGTTAATCTTTTCTCGTTCTTATAATGATTTTATAGTATTTTAAATCCAAAACTAACTATGTTTCTTTTATATTAAAAATATAAAGAAAACCAGATTATAGTCAGGAAATTGCAAAACCTTTTTGAAACAAAAATTTCCGTTAAGGTGTATTTCCCAGAGCAAAACTATCATGAAGTTCAGAAAATTTCTTTACCTGATAGATTAGAAAACGGTAAAATGTTGACATGTAAACAAAATATCTTTATCAGTATTACTCTAGAGTGCTTTCAATCTAAGATATATCTTTCTTTTTACTTTTTTTCTGTTTTATTTATTGTATTGAATTGCAAGTGCAGAGTGATACTTTCGAAGAACATATTTCTTAAACAAAATATTTATTTCGACATTATACATGAATTTTATATAACGTAATCAATTTCTGTAGAAACATTTTATTATTTAGTTTTCCAATAAACTTTAAAGGTTTAAAACTTTTAAAATTTTTTCAGAACTTTAATTTAAATTGTTTCTTTAATTAATTTAATTTTCACTTTAGAATAAAATAATTGATCAATTGCGAGTAGTTCCCACGCTGAGAGGATTCTGCAAAATGAATTTATTAGTAAGTGACTGCACTGTTAGAAACATTTAATTTTGATGCATAAGTTCAATTCTTTTATAGAAAATAATTATTTGATTATAAAATTGAGCATCCTCTTTGATGAAATACAGTTATTCTATAAAAGCGCTGGTGTCACTATGCAGCTAAAGTGGCCGATGTTTATTAGTATAAACACCGGCCAACAAATAATTTTAAAGCTCTTCCGAAATCTAAAACTTTCCTTGTAGCACTTGATGATTATTGTAATAATATTATACATCATTATGGATTACATTATACTAGGACTTCCCTCAGAGGGATTAGTCTGAGCGATATTGCTGAGAACAAACATTTAATAATAATTTCCAAAAAGTAAAGAAAAAAAATACCACATTTAAAAAACAAATGTAGTTTAACAAATTACAACTATTTGGAAAATAATATTTTCAAAGACTATAATTTTAGGTTTATAAATGATTTCTATATTTTAAAAAACAATAATAATATCATTTTTAGGATGATCAAAACTTAGCTTATGTAATAACAGAGTTATATTAAAATGCTTAGACATTTAGAGACACGTTATTATTCCTGAGCCAATCATAAACAAATATTAAATGAAATTTTAGTTTAACAATTTTTGGTACTGTAATATTTTAAATTTCTAAACATTGCACGTTTTCAATTTTTACACCATCGTATAATAGTACGAGATCCGGCTGCAGAATCAGTGTACCCATCGAGTGTTTGCTGAAAACCAAATTTTTACACATACTTATGATTAGGAGAATTTATATCTACCAGGTTGCCTATCATAATGTGGCCGCTAGTATTTTTAATTAAATTATTAATAATTCATAATCCGTCAGAAATTTCACTGACTTGTTTTTTCAATAAAATGTCGTCTACATTACGGCAACATCTATAAAGACTCTGAAAAATCATGGTTGCCGTTGCGCACCTGGCCGCACCTCTTCGCAGCCAGCTATACACAGGTATTATTTTGTTACATTTATACACCCACAACGTACATTCATAATTTATATATCAAATTAAAGCTAATTTTTTTCTGTTTATTATTATATACGGTTGCCTAATTAAATCTGGCCGCAAATAAGGGTTGCTGGCTGTTAAATATAGTAAATAAAACCGGTGGAGTGACGCTGCAGAATCGTTTGTTTCATACACTGTTAAAAATCTGCTGCATTTTGTTGCAACGCACTCCACCGCTTGTATATAATATCTCTATTCCAACCATTGAGAAAGCTCCATTTCACGGCCAAGTAACCGTTTTCTATACAAGCAAGGGAGTGAATTACAACAAAATGCAGCAGATTTTTAACAGTGTATTTTTCAATCTGGAACAATTTTAATCAATTTAAATTGTGTTTTAAATGATAAAATATATTAGTTTCATTTTGTTATAAGTACATATAAACGTATATGACAAAATTACACTTAAAGTAAAGTAAAAATGCAAAACAAAAATTACTTAAACTAAACTTATTTAAATAAATTGAACATAGAAAGTTTTTTCTTTAAAAAGTATTCGAAGTAGAGTTGCAAAAAGTCGGTTTATTCCCGGGTTTATTTCCAATAGACTAGGTTTATTCCCGGATTTATTCCCAAAAAACCGAATTATTCCTAAAAATCCCGGGTTTTTTCCAGGTTTATTCCTAAAATCACGGTTTATTCCCGGGTTTAAACCGGCTTTTTTCTAACCTTTGCAACGCTAATTCGAAGCGTAAAAGCATATTTTCAAAATTTCGTTTTTTCGCCAACCGGAGATAAATCGCCAAATAAACGAAAATTTTATTATTTTTTTACGGACGTTATAAGGAGGTTCCACCGAAATTTTTTTATAAACGTATATAACTATATGAGAAGAACATTCTGTATTTTTTTTAGATTTTTCTGAGTATGCCCGTAAAGGAGACCTTACGGGCATATACTTCATATACGTTTATATGTACTTATAACAAAATGAAACTAATATATTTTATCATTTAAAACACAATTTAAATTGATTAAAATTGTTCCAGATTGAAAAATACACTGTTAAAAATCTGCTGCATTTTGTTGCAACGCACTCCCTTGCTTGTATAGAAAACGGTTACTTGGCCGTGAAATGGAGCTTTCTCAATGGTTGGAATAGAGATATTATATACAAGCGGTGGAGTGCGTTGCAACAAAATGCAGCAGATTTTTAACAGTGTATGAAACAAACGATTCTGCAGCGTCACTCCACCGCTTTTATTTACTATATTTAACAGCCAGCAACCCTTATTTGCGGTCAGATTTAATTAGGCAACCGTATATAATAATAAACAGAAAAAAATTAGCTTTAATTTGATATATAAATTATGAATGTACGTTGTGGGTGTATAAATGTAACAAAATAATACCTGTGTATACCTGGCTGCGAAGAGATGCGGCCAGGTGCGCAACGGCAACCATGATTTTTCAGAGTCTTTATAGATGTTGCCGTAATGTAGACGACATTTTATTGAAAAAACAAGTCAGTGAAATTTCTTACGGATTATGAATTATTAATGATTTAATTAAAAATACTAGCGGCCACATTTTGATAGGCAACCTGGTAGATATAAATTCTCTTAATCATAAATATGTGTAAAAATTTGGTTTTCAGCAAACACTCGATGGGTACACTGATTCTGCAGCCGGATCTTAGACTATAAAGAGAAAATTTACTTTTAAATGCAACTTGTTTGAAACCTGTATCTCAATTTGTTATTGAGTTATTAATTTTTTGTTAGTTTTTAATATTTTTTTTGGCATCGTAGTAAACACATTCAGATATACCAGATTTCCCATTTCTCTATCGAGAACAACTATTTTCCAAATAGTTAATAAAAAATGAGACGTTATTTTTAATTGATTATATAGTGCCATAAATTTAAATGTAAAAATGAGCAAAGTAAATGGAAGAAATGCAAAATTTTATATAAAAATTTCTATACACGGTTTAAAAATGGGAAAGCAAACTATGCAAATCAGCCATGTATGGGTATAAAATTGGAAGTACGCAATTTGCATTAAAAGTAATGCAGATAATAAAACATTAAAATATCTTGAATCGGAATTTGAACTCTTTGAAATGACGTAAAATATATAAACAGCACAAAATATTGCACAAATCATGATGGTTGAGTAGAATGAAGGAGTTTTTTTACATGGTGTGTGGTCCCCTTAGATAGTTAATATAGAATAGTTAATAATATAATATCTATATCTGTTTTCTATGGATACGATGAGGCTCTCGATAAGAATTTAGGGAATTCTCTCTTTAAAAATGATATATAAAAATCCTGAAAACGCCAACAAAGGAATGCAATGCATCGTTCGAGTGTGTCTCAGATATGCTCAATCCGATTTAAATGGATTGTGCATGCTAGCCATTACATACACTGCTTTTCTTTCTTTTCAAACTTGTTCTCATGAATTTGAGCATTATTTTATTGTAGCATGCATTAAATAAAAGGAATATACAATCCGTGCAGTATAGGGTACGAACGATATCTGAATATCTAGTCTGCATAAGCCTTGAGCTGTAAAAATGTCACCACAAGTGACTTATAAATCTGCGCATATTTTTTTGCAAGACATGCTGAGTCAAATACGTCAATATGAACTCGATTATGCAGTTTTATTCCAAAAATTTACTATTTAAAGACTAATGACAGTTGAGAAAAAGATAAAATCCCCAGATTAGTAAAGCTGAAAAATTAATGTACCTCTCCCCCGTACCATTTTGTTATGGAATTATTTTGTGGTGCCCTGTAATTGAATAGTAAATATTCTTTGTGCGGCATGCTCTACAAAATATATATTCTAGTGCATATCAATGCATATCAATATCATTGTGTTTCGATGGGCGCGTAACATCATTAAAATGTTTTTGGAATTTTTTCATCCCATCGGCTATAATGTAATGGTATATTTTTGATTGTCCCTGTATTTGAACTATTTATCCAATTTTACCAAGATTTAAAATGACTCAAAAAAATTTGGCAACAAATATATATTTAAAATTTAAAACGATTCGGTTGGATAGTTTTTGCACTGTTCTATGTGGACAGAGAGACGGACGGCTCAGACGACGGCTATTGGTACTACGTTTTTATATAATTACGAATGCACCTAAAAAACAGTTAAATTTCAAAGCACATGCCGAAATTGAAAACACATGATAAGCAATTATTGATCAAGGACAGTATTGTAACCGATTTCTTTTGTGTCTCCCTGTAGTATGATTAAAAATGATATGAATGTCCTGTTCAAATGTAATCGTAATGCAATTCATCGATTTATATAAGTTTCAATACTTTAAAATAATGTAATTTCATTAAAATTATCTGTTAACGATTTTTCTTATAGACCATAATGTAATGGAAAACTTTTGGGTTACCCTGTAAGTAAATTATTAATCTCACATACTTTATATACAATGATAAACATGCCTAGGGGACTCTAAATAACGTTTACCAATTGCATAAAAATCCAAGTATATTTACGTATGTTAGAATGTGGACAGACGGACAGACAAACCGAATGCATAAACCCTTTTCAACTTTGTTGGAAAATGAAAAAAAAGCGCAACCGATTCATTTAATGCAAATAAATAAATAAATAAATAAAATAAAATAAAATTTCACCAAAAAAGCCAGAACAGGATTTGGTACTTTTCCATATAATTGGCATCGAAATATCGTTATTAAGTGCGTTCGTAACTATGTAAATACGTAGCACCTATAGTTGTCGTTCAGTCCGTCCGTCTCTTCGTCCGGCCGTCTGTCTGTCCGTCCGCCTATAACAACGCAAAAACTACCCAATCGAATCATTTGAAATTTCAAACATACATTTATTACATAATTTTGTCGAGTAATTTCAAATTTTATGAAAATCGGATGCATAGATCAACTACAGAGGCAATCTAAATTATTCCTTTACATTACGGTCAATGGGGGAAAAAGTTTCAAATAAGTTTCAATCGTTTGAAATTTTAAATATATAATTATTAGATAATTTTGTCGAATCATTTCAAATTTTATTAAATTCGGATGTATAGATCAGTTACAGGGACAATCAAAAGTATACCATTACATTACAGCCAATGGGGAAAAAATCATCAACTGCATTTTAATCGTTTGAAATTTAAAATATATAACTATTGCACAATTTTGTGGAGTCATTTCAAATGTTATGAAAATAGGATGCATAGATCAATTACAGGAACAATCAAAAGTATTCCCTTACATTACGGTCAATATGATATATATATATATATATATATATATATACTAAAATGTACATTCTTTACAATGTGTGATGCAAAGAATATTTATTATTAAATTACAGGGCCACCTAAAAGCATTCCACTACATAATGTTATACGGGAAAACTTTGTTTGGGACGCGTTTTAATTATATTAAACTATTTCACATTTTATGAATATGATATGCGTTGCTGAGGTGTAATAAAAGGTACTTCCTGTATATTTACAGGAACACAAAAAAGATTTTGGACACTATACTGTATCCGAAGTACTGTCTACTATAACAGCAAGATCTGAATGTTTTTAAAACTTAGTTATCGTACGAACGCATCTCATTTGCTACACTTCACGTGCAATTTCCAACTTGTTTTGCATAGCATGGTAACCAGGTAATTGTTTTTTTCTATATTAATTAAATCTGTATTTAATCGCGTTTTTATTTATTGTTACTTCCTTTTTAATATAACAGAAAATAATTCAAAAGTGATTTTCGCCAAATTTTCGCCAAACCAAATACGGTACTACTTAGTTATCCCGTCGACCAATTTCGCCAAATGATACAAATCGCCAAAATAATAGCCAACTTATGCATGTTGACTAAATTTTTATTTTAATTAATAGAAGAAAAATTAAAGTAGTAAAACATTAGTAAAAAGTCGAGATAAAAATTACTTTATGTTGTTTTACGCACACGTATCATGTTTAATGTCATTGAATGGGACATTTAAGGTCATCTGTTGTCGGAATTTAATCTTATAATTTGCCGATACTATTTTGGTCGACGGCATAACCAAGCAGTACCCTAAATACGTATATGATATTTTTGTCCTATTTTTATGGTACTTTTCCATTAATACCTTCACTTCTGCGTTTTTATAAATCTTGGTCCTTTTTGGGCTTCAGAAAGTCAGATTTCATATCTGATGAACGTTTATGCTTATTTTTTACACATAAATATGCCATAGGTGTCATATACGCGCCATGTTGGTTCGATTTTATCTGTCGCCAAATTGATGAAAACTTTGATTTTGAATATTGCTGTAAGTGTTAATATTTTCGATTTATTGTGATAGGTATATTTTTTATTATATTTATTATGATGTTTATTATTTATAATTTTTATTTATTGCTTCAACTATTGTTTTTTTTTTTTTTTTTTTTTTTTTTTTTTTTTTGTTACTACTTGATTAAATTGTAGACAAACTATAAGATTAAGCCAAACTAAAATTAAACGCCAATAATGGATGATCGGGAATGTTTCATTCAATCGTATTAAACACGATACATGTGTTTAAACCTTTCAGGGGCAAGGCATTTTTGCTCAAAAAATGGTCAATTTATATTTACGAACAAATTTAGTTGAAAATAATCCGAAATAATCAAAACCGTTTCGTCACGTATATTATGAGATCAAAATTGTACTAAAAATTTACTGGTGCCAGTTGGCAATTTATGCATTAAAATTAACCGTTTACATACTGCGAATGGCTCTCTTCAAGAGGTTAAAACGTCATCAAGGGATTTTTAATCCCACTTTTTATTTGTATTTTTATAAATGTTTTATTAATTTATTTCTTCTTTCGTTATTTAAAATTTAAAAAATATATCAATGTGTGTAATTTGGCTATTTGGCGATTCGTATAATTTGGAGAAATTGGTTGACAAAATAACCAAATATTACAAAAAAAAAAAAAAAAAAAAAAAAAAAAAAAAGTGATCGATGTAAACAGAATAACAATATATAATATATTAATAAAAGTAACATCTAAAACAGCCATGTCAAACTCGTATTTAATTTAAATTCGAAACAATTGTTTCCAATTTGTACGCGCGAAATATAAAAGATGTTACATAGCGATTATAAAACGCAATTATAAAAAAAATCGAGAATTATGGCTTTTTTCTTTTCAATTAACAAAAAAAGAAAAAAAAAAGATTTCTTTTCCAGTTTGTTTCTTAAGTTTAAATATGTTTTATAGCACTTACATGAAAATTATTTGCATATTTTCCTTGCTCCATGTGCTTGAATCTGGAAATCTAATGAAAACATCCAGCTTGTGAAAATGACGCACACCAAATTTCTGTGACGTATGCAAATAAATTGTGCCTTTTTACCAGTTTTTTTAATATAACTTTTTAACTATTTGGAACTAATTTTTCGTAGGTGGTGCATTCACCAGATTACCTTCATAGGTACATAAGTGTACAAACAGAATCAAAATCCGACAAGTACTTTTTGAGATTTGCTTGACGAAAGAATTTTTTTGAATTTTAATATCGTTACGTATCTCTGAGTATAAAGACTTCGCTTCGCTCAGACAACTATACATTATACTGAGATTTATGAATTTTCATAAAAAATAGGGTGTACATGAAACAGAAAATTCAGATTTTTTGAGTGTCTGCATTCCCAAAATCGTTCTAAAAGGCTAAAAACGAGCCTGAATTCCCTGTTTTGATATTATATGCCCGGAAGGTAACCTTGTATGCAAATACTGACGAATTTGATTACTTCGGTTTTTAAAGCAGAGGCAACTGATGAATATTTTCAAGCACGGGGTGTCAAAACATCCCGCAACCGTCCTGGCCTGTTAATGCTTACTTACAGGTGGGTTTGATTGAGAAAGAAGACTGTTATGTCAAGATAATTTTTTCTCTAGTGGCTAGTTACAAACATTGGGAACATATTTGCAAAAAGTGCACGTAAATCGTGAACTGGGAATTCAATGTCATTGTTAGTTCTACAACACCGCCCTCCGCAGGATGGTACCTCGAATGATTTTAGCTGTTTATCTTAATAAAATCTATCTATCAGTAATATTTCGTAATAAACGCCTTTTTCTGATACGTCTACACTGTAAAAAAAATCTGTAACCTTAGTAATCTAAATTAATCGAAATCTCTTATGCTTACTAAAATTTTATGTGTGCACTGTACAAGAAAATGATGTCAATCTACAAAACTTGTAAGCAAAACTAAAACCATCTGTAACTTTACAAAAGAATTTACTAAAATTTTGGTAACTTTACTAAAATTTTATCTATAATGCTCGTTATCGTCACTTAAAAAGTTCTTGGAATACGATTTCCCAAAAAAATTCTTAGTAACCTTAAAATTTGTTTGATTCAAAGTGCAAATCTGTATCTGTTACATGAATTTTTATTGTTGCCGTTACATAAAAAGTTCTTGGAATACAATTCTACTAGAAAAATTTTTGTAACTTCCCCAATTTTTTTTTACAGTGTAGCATGTATTTACATCTTGGATTTCGGGAGAGCAACTGTAGCCAATAATATAATAGTAGCAGATAAACATATCGCATTTTTGTACACAAAATTGGTGTAAAGAAAAAAATAACGAAAATCTTTATAAATTCCGCATACAAAAACTGTAACAGTAGATTTTATTCAGCATCACCAGTAAAAAACTTTTTAAATTGCGTCAAAAAAGCTCATTTATAAAGAAGTAAAATTAAAATTTAAAAAAAAAGGGGCTAAAAAGAATTTTTTCTTTTGCTAAATAATAATCATTTGGTTTTTCATTGGTTTTGACGATTTCATCTATTTTTCATTCGTCTCTTTATAAAATAAAGTTCGCAGAAAAAATGGAATCAACGATTTATAAATTGAAAGCTGAGTTGTGACAAAGACCTTTGTTTATGTTTAAAGTTCATATATTGGTTTATTTTCAGCGAAGTGTGTTTTGCAGATAATACATGTCAAAAAATAAAATAGATTATTCCTGCGCAATATGTCAAGTGTAAACACATTTATCTTTCATTTTTACTTACCCATCATACGTAGTATAGGGTAAGTCTTGCAATCGTTTTGAAAATCGAAATTTTTTTTGACGGATTTACACGTTTTAGATAGTGGAGATTCCGAAAAACATATTTTTAGAAAAAAAAATTTGCCGTCCGTCTGTCTGTCTGTCTGTCTGTAAACGCTCTATCTCCCGAACAAATTTAGGTAGAGACTTGAAATTTTGTATGTAGTTAGTATGTAAGAATGGGACGAACCCTATTTAATATCAGCAACCTCGATTATCCGGAACTTTTTTTTTCGGACTCTCGAAAAATTCGTTCTGATGAAAGGTATATAAAAAATTTCGAAATTTTTCGTTCTAAGGAATGGACGTAAAAGGCAATAAAATAACACACATTTTGCATAAAGAACGATGTCGATCAGATTATTAGTTGCTGAGATATTTGTTATCCTGTTTTCCACATTCTTCGATTTTTCATGACCCTGTATTTCATTCAAATTTCAATTCAGAAGTATATTTTGATTGGAAATGAGACGCCTAATCCGACGCAGTTAATTGTTAGTTAATAGAATTATTATTTTTGGAGTTATAAGGATGTTTCTTTTACGCAGTTCGGTACTACTTGAGTAGTTTGGCGTTTTATATAAGTTGTCGAAATTGGTACATCAGCAGTTCTTTAATATAGCATTACTATGTATATTAACAATAATTAAATTTTGTTTATGAATTGCAATGCATTGTATAAATAGTTTCACATGTTTTATTTTCATATACATATCATGATGGGTAAGTATTACGGTGGCCCCCAACGACTAGTTTATTACTATTTTTAAATTTTGGATGAACAATGGTATAATAGAAAAAAAATAGTTGCAATTGAAACAATTTATTGGAAATTAAACTTTGTAAATCTTGTCTTATAGCAAAAAGAAAAAAAAAGGAATTTTAAAGAAACCATTTATTTTAGGATCGGAAAGATTTGTTTCTGAAAGACATTTAGTAATTTTCCAAGTCGGATATATTTCTTTTAGAAGGTGGTTTTATTTCAAAAACCATTACTTTTTAATTAATGTACTGTATTACTAAATGCCATTTTGTTTATAAATTATCAAAAAGTAAAATGAGAATAATATCATTTTTGTAAAAATCGAACAATATTTTATAGATATTATGGAGGTTTTTTTTTTTTTAGTTTTATATAAATATACATCAATGATATTTACACTAGTATATAACAAATTTAATTTCAAGAGATGTTTTTCAAGAGTTTTTTTCCGATATCGTTATTTATTACTTAATCTTTTTACTTAAGACAGGGTAACACCCCCAGTAATTGGCATGCACCAGTGATTGGCACATTTTACAAACATGTCCTAAAAAAAGATTTATATCCAGTCTTTTAAAAATTCAACACCATATATCAGTTATATGCTCATTTACGTTAAAGATTATAACTTTGATTTGTTTTACAAGATGATAATAGAGCCTAGGAAAGAGAAACAAATCTGGCTTCTATCAAATTAGCCATTTTGTTGCAAATTCTTGTTCTTTGGCTTAAGGAAGGCATGCTTTTCAATTCATTATTATCTGATTTATAATATATTTTAAATTTTAATTGACAACAGTTTTGTTTAGTTAAAAAGGGTTACTTTAATTGTGTAAAAGTATTTTCGACACAAATATTTGGATTTCTGAATTAATGGTAGTTGCCAATTAACGGTGCTTCAATTTTGCTAGTTCCGAGTAATTGGCACCTATTCCAATTACAAGGAATTCGCAAGGAATTTGAGATTAAACCATTTATTTTGGAAGTACTTTTAAAATTATAGACTAATTTTGTTTATCATTTGTTTTTATTTGAAAATATAAATTTTATCAGTAATTGGAATCCATTAAAGCTTCATATGACAATCACTGGGGACAGCATGACAATTACTGGGTATTAATGTAAGTATATTGTATTGTTTTAAAGTGTTCACATTTCAGATTAATATGCTGATTTCTTACTCTCAAAAACCTGAAATATGGCATCTTCATCTACAGTAAATTAATTTAAAGCGATTAAACCCAATACAAAATGTAATTTTTTTTTTTTTTAATATAAACATATGCCAATTACTGGTTCACAAGGTGTCATACATTGGTGCTCTAGGGCCAATTACTGGTGATTTCAGCAACTTTTTATAAATATATTTTTATAAAAATACTTTTTCAATTTTTTTTGCTTTTAGTGGGCAAAATAGATGCACAGATATGCATTCTTTGATTTAAAAATATTTCCAAGTAAATAGCTTATTTCTTTGTAATGAAAATTTAAGTAAGTTTAACGACAAATTCTTAATGTGCCAATTACTGGGGATGTTACCCTATTACAGAAAGTATTAAGAAGAAGAATTTAAAATAAAAGATCATATTAAGGAAAGAAATCTTGCAATGAATGTTACGTAAATTCCAAATATAATACGAAATTCACAACTTAAATTCTCTTTTATATTATTGTAATGGAACTATTCTAATGCTTTAAAAATCACTAAAATCCTAATTTAACCTCCTGACTGCCGCCGGCTGATTTTTTCACACACTAAGCTGCAGGTTTCACTGCAACTTAAGCAATATTTAAAATAGTATAATTTCACAAATAAAACCCAGTTCTGAAAAATTAAGTTAGAATTGATGCTATCAAAGATTATACACCGATTCTAATAACATATTTTGTATCAGGTTGGAAAAATACCCTTTTTTTAATATTTTTAATAAATTACAGAGAAAACAACATTACAATATTACCCTTTGACTGGGCAGTCAGGGGGTTAAATAAAGTTAAATTTGAGATAATCAATACTATGAAATATTCTATTTTATTATAAACAAATAAAATTCATTATTTCCTGATACTTTCGAATGTTTCATAATAATTTTTTAATAAAAATTTTCATTACAAATATTTATTTGATAAAAATTATCTATTTTAAATAAAAATGAAAAGATAATGCACAAACATGATATCGTAAAGAATGGTTGGGACATAAAATGTAATTTTTCATACAGTTATCATATAAAATATCTTAAATATTTTTATTAAGTTTTTTGAAATTCAAATTATCATTTTTAATATAATTTTCTAAACTTTCTAAACTCTATATAAACGACGATTTAGTAGTTTAATATATTATCACCCATCAACAATTCTTTAGATATAGTTCCAGTATTTATGTACAGGTATATTTATTTAAAGTCAATAAATAATTTTCATGTATATTCTTAATCCTAAAAGTTGGTAGAAAGCGCTTTATATTTTAATATTATATTTTACTTTAATGATACGTCTTTTTAAAGAATATTATAAATTAAATATATACACACAATAAGACTGCCGTTAACCTGTATTATATATGCATAATGTTCTTGTTTGGGAAATATAGTTGTTATAATTTTTTATCTTAAATAAATATTTTCATTTATTCTTAAAACGATTTCGAAATTTAAACAATTCATTTTTAATCCCTAAGGGAAAAAAACACACAAAGTTTTTTTATGAGAAAAAATAAGGTTAGGTAGTCCCTGAAGAGCATGCTTTTTAAATATTGTTCCTGTTGTCGATATTTTCTAATATAATTTAAGAGATTTAAATTAGTAATCTTTTATATAATTTAGTACGACAATTTTCAAAGTGGTTATATTTCTGATTACGTTTATTACCAAATTTCAAAAACGTATTTTAAGGGAATATTTACGCTAAATAAGAATCTCAAAATTCGTAATTGCTCTAAAAAATGAATTTAACAATTAATATTTATTTAAGTGTATTTTCAAATAGCATAATCCCTCAAGGTTTTGAAAATTTTATTCGCCTAACATATTCAGAAATAATTCTAACAACTGTTTTATAATTTTAGTTGTATTTTTTATTTGTGTATATTTTAAAAATATTTTTATCGTTAGAAAGGAAATATTATTTGCACTGTCTTATTTTGTTTTGGAAATGTGACGTAAGTTTTCTCAAATTACGAATGTAAAAGCCTATTGATGAATTTATTATTTTACATTTTTCTATCTCTTTTATTTGTCAACGTACATATAGTTTTATGACGTAGTTTTCAATATTTTTCCGCTATTAACTCATAGTTATTGTATTCTCAATTGAAAGTTTATTTTTATGTTTGTGATAGTCGATAAATATATATTTTTTTAATCTGAAGGAAATATTATTCTTTCATCATAAGGCAACAAATTAAGATAATAACCTTTTCTAAAATGTGTAAAAAAGTCTCTCAAAATGCTGAAAATTAGAATTTAAAACGGAATTATATCTTTAAAAAATTAATAAAATAATAATAAAATCAACCTGTACACCGAGAACTTCTAACATATAAGATAACATAAAATGTTTAAATTGCTATATATAAGGTATCCTGGGATAATAACGCACGTTAAATATTCTAGCAATTTTCACGGCTTAATTCTAGACTGTATTTTTCAAACAAATGTAGAATTTGATACAGCGACTCATTGTTACTCTATAGAAAAAAATAATTTAATAGATTTGCATTCATAAAATTTAATGGCATGATTTCTTGACAATGTTATTTGGCATTATTACCCACCTATGCGGATAATAACGACATGCAAATAAAACTATAAAATAAGATCGAATAATCCCATGTAGATTGCCCATTTCTAAAAATACAAACTCTACATTCCTAAAAGTTGACAAATTGTTGACATAAAAAAAAAAAAAAAAATCTAAGCGTTAGAAAATGTTGTTTTTTTCTGAAAGTACAAGAAAAAGTAGGGGAGGGGGGTGAGAGGAAAAAAATATCAGAACCTGAGCTTCTTTTTGCCTAAAATGGACCACTTAAATAAAATTATTAGGGTCTTGCCACGGTTTTAACTATTCTTATCTAAATCAGCATTTATGTTCCCATATATGCACTCTATGCGATAGAAAATATTCAAGTGAAAGGAAAAAGAGATTGGGGGAGCATCTAAAGCATAGGTTCCCAACGGGGGCGGTACCGCCCCCCAGTGGGCGCTGGAGTCTTCCAGGGGGGCGGTAGCTAGTCTAGAGGAAAATGGGGGGCGTTAGGGCAGTCGAGGGGGGCGGTCATGGCATACCTATTTATTTAGGATTTAATATAATGAAAATATTTGATCTCCTATACCTTGCCTAGTCCGAGACAAAAACCTTAACTGCACCTTTAAAAGGAAGTCCATACAGACGAACCTAAATCTGAGAGGGGGGGGGGGGGGTAAATTTATTTTACTAATGTCAAAAAAAAAAAAAATCCGTGGAATTCGAAGAAGGGCTATGACTTGAATTAAAAATCGTTACGAATTCAAAAATTGTGGTGTAAAAAATTCGCGAAAATTGGCAGGCTAAAAGTTTTAAACGTAATTATTTTTTTATTAATCTGCATTTCGAAAAATTCTAAAATATGATGATATATGCCTGAACAAAGACTTTTAAACGAACACGTGATTTGAATCAGTTTAAGAAATTTGTTTAATCTTGATGACAGTGATAAAAATCTTTATATCTATAAATTTATAAACTTATATAGGGAATAATTTTATGTTTCAAAATATCTTAATCGAAGAAGAAATGCCAGCAGTACAATATTGAGTATTTGGAATATGGATCTAGGCACTCTCCTACAAACCAATCGTTACCTATGTGCTTAGTTTGCCAAGAATTTTTTTTCAAATGAAGCTATGAAGCCTTCTACGCTACAAGAGCATTTGAAGCTATGAAGCCTTCTACGCTACAAGAGCATTTGAAGCTATGAAGCCTTCTACGTTACAAGAGCATTTGAATAAATGCGTGCTGGCAGAAAAGACAAAGATATGCCCTATTTTTTACTTTATTCTATCTTTACAAGAAGAAAGTATTAGTTTCGTAAAAATTTTCGCGTTCCGGATTTTGACGTTTTAGGGGTCAGAGATTCCAAAAACATGTTTTTACCAAATGTGTGTTTGTGAGTCTGTCTGTTAGCTTATCTGTCTGTAATTTGACATAATGTGCTCTATCTCAATAACTAATGCACAGAACTTATTAAAAATCTATATTCAGGAATTCTCTGTTATAAATTGATGCTGATTAGTTTTTAGTGTAAATAACTCAACAGGTGGCGCTGCTATGCTGCTTTTTTCACGACTACCGCTACGGTTTTATCTCAAGAACTACTTCACAGATTTCCACCAAACTTCTGATTTGATTATTCCTTGACATGAATAGATACTGTTTATATTTTGTTGAAAATCGCTCCACAGGTGGCGTTGTTATGCTGTCTTTTTAACAATTTCTGTAACACCTGTATCTAAAGAATTAGTGCAAGGATTTTCATCAAACTTCAGATCCAGTTTTGCCTTGATAAATGTTACTGCTGATTATGTTTCGGTTCGAATTGCATAACAGGGGACGCTTTTTTTCCTGCATTTTTCTCGATAGTCACAGTAGTCCTATTTCAAGAACTAATGCACGGAATTTCATACCATTAGAATCCTTACGATGGATATAAATTACTATTTCATTTTGATACTGTGACAGCGAATTTTGAAGCATTAACTGCATGAGAAGAAAGTTTTGGGATTGCCACATTTGACCAGTTCAAAGACTGTAAAAAAATTAAACAGTCAACTATATCAAACCTTTTTAAGAAGATGACGGACTATGAGCCTCATTTATCATTATAATTTTAGAAACAAAAGCGTTAAAATTTTACACGATCGGAGAGAAATTAATCTTGCTTGTAATCAGAGAGATAATTAAATCTGTTCTTCATAAAAAACCTTATGATATCAACAGAAAAAATCCTGATTAATAATTTGTTACAAAGAGGAATAGATGGCTAAAAGCATTGAAATATCATTATGCTGTTACCTAAAAACCTACAAATTTTAAATTCAACTCCATGGATCAGCGTTACCAAATAACAAACACTCATAAAAGAAAAAAAATCTAGAGTTATTATTAGTTAAAAATTTGGAAACTGTTATAAAGAGAGAACCGATATTTAATACCACGAAGTTTGTCCAAGAGAAATAAATTTTTTTTTCATAATATTTTGTCAATTCCTACTGATGTTGCTCGAACAATGATGGGACATCAGGAAGGTTTCATATTAACACATTTGAAACAAGCAGCACTAAATGTACTCTCTGTACATTCCGTTACCCATCATTAGCAATGGGTTTTAGAAAATTGGAATGAACACCTGTATACGACGCTTCATTACATTATAAGAGCAGTCAATAGGAATAGAAGCAATTTATTGAATGATAGGATATTTTGCCAACTTTATGGTGAAAATCATTTCACAACAAAGAGAAACAATTGTTTTACTTTGTAGTGCAGTTGTCACTATCACTTTGCATCAGATTTGCAAATGAATTCAGTCGGCTGCAGTTGCATACAGAAGTTCATTGTCCCTGAAAAGGTATTTGTCTGATCGTTTTTCGAAATATTTCATTTAGTATTACACTTAACTAAAAACAGAAGTGTAAAAATGCGCTAAAACCTGATTGCATTGAAAAGTGACATCAAATATGTGACAGACCAGTTTAGAATCTTTAATTAAATAATTTTAAATACTTATATAAGGTATAAGATGATTGCAAGAGTTGATTGGTGAGTTGAATTTAATTAACCCATTTTAGGCCAAGCACAGAAATTTTATAAAATGTAGCATTATTTTTATTAAAATATGCTTAAATTACATACATTAAGACACAAAAAAAAGATTCATGCATGAAAAATAATATTTTATATAAGAAATAATATTTTATATAATAATATAAGATATTATTTCTTATAATGAATAACATGAATATGAATAATATTTTTATGACTTTTGTTTTATTCTTATTTCATATACAGAATTTGCAACTTTAATCTATTTTAAAAACATATAATTCATTTCAATTGGAATAATAATATATTTTTAAAAAGTCGACTTTGTCAAAGGCGTTTCAAATTAAAACTCTAGCGTATTTTGAAAATTTTTTAAGAGAAAGTGTTTACTCCAATTGAATTACTAATATTTTATGGATGTCTTCAAAAGCCTTAAAAAATAGAAGAAAAATAAAATTCTTGAAAAAAATGTGTCAGAGTGTTAAAAAAAAATATTTATCGAAATGTTTCGTATACGAACCTTTGGCCGAAAATGGGTTAAAACAAAAACCCCATAGCTGCTTCTGTGGGTAAACTTCTTTTGCTCAAAGGAAATATAAGTAGAATTGATTGCAGCCAATTTACCACATTATTCGCAGTCTGTTAAAACTAGAATATTTACTTACTTACTGTCAACAATTGGACGTTCTTCATGAAGTTTTCTCAAAGTGATTCCAAGATATATACATGATTATACTGAGTTGGTTTTTAGATTCTTTCGCAAATGCAGCTACAGCAGTATCATCATATTTGGAGGAGGAAATCACGGAATTCGCAGCAAACAAGAACTATAAGTAAAATTCAGAAATGGACACCAAGAGTTCGAACTTCAAAAATCTATAGGTCTCTAATCTGGTTTGTGAGGGAGAGTACATAAAATTTTAATAGCTTTATTTTCATTAGGTTTGGCTGAAAGGGGGTTCCATGCAGTGTCTAATTTACTGTCTAAGAAAATGAACATGCATCTTTAAACCTGTAAATTTATGACTGATGTTGAAAAAATTGGAATCTGATATGAAAAAATTGTTAAAACTCCAATAGACTCAAGAATTTTGTTATTTTTAAAAAATTCTTGTTGCTTTTTTTTTTTTTTTTTTTTTTTTTTTTTTAATTTTATTAAACAATTTTTTTACTACATTTGATGATCGTTTTAATTAACTTCTACTTTGATTAATAGATAAAATATAGATAATTAACAATAATATTTTAACATTTTGTATAATTAACAATTATGGAAGAGGGGGCGTTGGCATTTTTTTTCTCTTGTAAAGGGGGCGGTGGACCAGAAAAGGTTGGGAACCTATGATCTAAAGTATATAACACTCTGAGCTTCTGTTTAATTAAAAAGTCTCGCTTAAGTAAATAAATATATATATATATATACCGGGTGTCCCAAAAATGACTGATGGATTTTAAAATTCAAGAAGCAGCTATTTAAAAAATTTTTGCAGGAGGATTATGCATAATGTCAGGAGTTTTTTTTTTTTTTTTTTTTTTTTTTTTTTTTTTTTTTTTTTTTTTTGCCGTAATTTTTTATTTTAGTTTGAATTTCAAACAATAGGTGGCGCTGACGGCGATTTGACATTGGATCAGTGCTGACTGAAGCGTCGATCTAGCCTTCAATCGCCGTCAGAGCCACCTATTTGTTGAAATTCGAACTAAAATAAAATCTTACGGTAAAACAAATCTCCTGACATTATACATAACCCTCCTACAAAAATGTTTTACATAGCTGTCACCGTTTGCAAGTTATTAAATTTTAAAATCCATCAGTCATTTTTAGGACACCCGGTATATATATATATATATATAAATTGCATGGTTTTAACTTTATTTGTAATCATAGTGTAAAATTTTTATTATGTGAAATTTTATAATAACTAGTGTAATGTGTAATAAATATTTTTGTTAATACTGTTATAAAAGTCTTTTAAATACTTTCTAACCTATAAAACATACAGTTATGTCGATTAGCTCAAACTTAAAGTTAAAATGTTGGTGTTACATAAAACATTCTTTCATAAATTTGTATTTTTATTTAAGTAAATAAGATTTCCCTATTATCAATATATCTTGGAGATCCCTTATTAAATTTTATACAGGATTCGTGTGGTTTTATTTCATTATCTCTATATTAGCAAAAAAAAATAACCTAACTGCTGTTAGCAATCTCACTAAATGCTGATCTTTTTGTGGGGGGGGGGGCGATGGAGGGGGTAAAATTTTAGATATTAACTTGTAGTTTCAGTTTTAACTATAGGTACAGGTGAAATTCTCTTTCGTTTGAAGTCCTCGAACTATTTTAGAAGTATTCAAATATATTAAATTTAATTAGACTTAATCTTGTACAAAAAGTTTAGTGCAGAAATAGTACTCTATGAGTTATAATCATTGATCGCCTTCTAACTTTTAACTAATGTTACCGGTCTCACAGACTGTTTCTTTTTGCAATTTTTATAGTTTAACTTGTAATTTTCAGTTTAACTACAAACAGTATCGACATTTTGTTTCATTTGGAACTTTAGTACTATTACCAGACACTTTTAAATAGATGCATATTAATTAGAATCCTCTTGTACAAAACCTTTAGTAACAAATACCATCCTATGAGTTAATCATGCCATTTATTCATCTTTTGATCTTACGGTATCGAAGATCCCTTCACATTAGTTGGGTTACAATTTATATCACATCACTTTAAGATTAAATTTTGAAAATTTTGAAAAACTGAACGCTGAGAAAGCGGACAGTTAAAATTTAGAATTTAATTGAACTATCAAGTGGGAATTTAATAGAAACCTTATTTTGAAAATGTATGAATTAGAATATCGAAAACATTTTGGTATCGTTTTATTTATAAGACTTTAAAATAGTTTTTACGTTAGTATTAAAAAAAGGATCAGTTATGGGTATCGGCCCCCCTCCCTTTAAACTAACCATTTCCACAATGAATATAATTCTGCCTCATACGTAAAGTAAAAAATAATCCCCCTTCGGATGGAGTTCCGCCAATGTAAGAAATCTACCGGGGTATAATCTACCA
Source organism: Maratus speculifer (assembly GCA_964019185.1). Classification (NCBI taxonomy): domain Eukaryota; kingdom Metazoa; phylum Arthropoda; class Arachnida; order Araneae; family Salticidae; genus Maratus; species Maratus speculifer. The sequence goes on along the minus strand of OZ025295.1, from coordinate 257,371,760 downwards.
CGCCATCAATGAATGGCGTTTTTACCCCGATGTACTTATTGCACAGTTCATATTAAACTACAAATTATCTCGTGAACATATCCAAAATCTTCTACAACGTTTTGAAAGAACATGAAATGCTCTACAAATGTAAATAGTAAAGAAAATGTTTCCTCGTAAATATATAGTCTTCACATCACAGAACTTACCCCGCAAATTTTAGATCAAGCATTAATTTTAGTTGCTTACACCAGCGTGTTTATCAAATATTTCTTTATATTACCACTAGTTTGCATATTTTTGTATGCAACAGCCCTCTTAATAATAACGAAGAAAGACCATTAGTCACAAAAGAATCATTGTCAGAGCCAGTTACATTTTCTTTTTAGAACAGAGAGATACACAAGGTTTTACAGAAATTTTAAAATTCTTCCTATTTTTTTTAATATTTTTTTTATTTGGATTTTAAACAGAAGTACACGTTTTACAAAGAGTTTACATAAATATATTTGATAAAATATTGTACAGGATGGCCATAAAAACTTGGCTCAGTTATAATTTTTAATAGTATTAATTTTACTCGTTGTAAAATGTTTCAAAGTTATAAGAAGTACAACCAGTTTTAGGTAAACGCATGCTTGGAATATTTCTATGAAATGCTGTGTTATGTTTCATTTAAAATGAAGCTGTAGATAATACTGAACAGCATTTTATCGTGCAAGCATGCTCATTTCACATTACCAAATATATTGTCCGAGTAAGAAATAAGTATTGAATTTTATTACTAAACTGCGATAAAAGATTAACAATCGCGATTATTTGTTCAGTGCTTAAGGCCCCACACTAGGCACAAAAGAAGAACCGAATGATAATTTAAAGTCTATGGGAGCGTTCTTCTCAAATTTCTCGCTCAAATTTTAATATTTTTACATAATTGTTTTGCACAAGATAGCTGAGGACGATCCACAACCGGCTTACTTTTTACTTTTTCGATTTTGCTAATATATTTTTTATATTACGATAGTTTCAATTTCAGAACCAGTTTAAAACCGCTTTTAAAATTTTTTTTTTAAATCTTAAAAAAACTGAAAAAGTAAAAACTAAGCCGATTGTGGATCGTCCTCAGCTACCTTGTGCAAACAAATCATGTAAAAATATTAACATTTGGGCGAGATATTTGAGAAGAACGCGCCCATAGACTTTAAATTATCATCCGGTCTTTTTCTGTTCCTAGTGTTGCCTTAATGGCAACAATCGAATGAAATGTATCTTATTGGTTATTGTGTATAAATTCTTTGGCAATAAGTAGGAAGATGTAAATAAAATTTATTTGCATTTCGATCTTTCGCTGCAATTAAGGAGCTTAAAAATATTATTATTTTTCTTTTGTCTGTGTTTTTTTTTTTTTTTTTACTTAAAAAAGATAAAAGTCTTGAATTTTAAATATTCCACTGTAATTGAAATTATCTACTGTAAATGAATTGGGTGAGAAAATTATATTTTGTGTTTATGTACGTTTCGCTCTTTCGCTAAAATTAAGCAGTTTCAAAATATCATTATGTTTACTTTTTTCTGTTCGTTTACTGAAAATAAGTATATATAAATAAAAGTCATGAATTGGCACAGATGTTGTATACGAACCACACAGTTGCGTCTTTATCTGACTCCAATTTAGCGAAATCTTTATTTTCAAATAACAGATGCATAATATATACATATCAAACATATACATACATATATGCAAATATACATAACATACCGAATACATATATATTTTCAAATTAATTTTTTAATAAAATAATGGAATTTCAAATGTTCTGTGAAAGAAAAATACCAGTATTTTATCCTTATTACATTAACACGATATTATTTTTTAAAACAATATACTGCTTATTATCATACAAAAAAATACTACTGTTTATAATACATTTGAATATGAAAGGAATTTTATAAAAGAAAATCAATGTACTTATTTTAGCCAACATTTAATCATTTTAAATATTTCATTATCGCATTTGTTCATTTAAAAAACGACGGCTTTTTTATCACGAACAAAAAGTTTTTTTTTATGCAGCAGATTATTTAGATGTACATGTTAAAACTAATATAGTGAAATAGTTAATTTATTTTATTAGACCCATAATTGAAATTCCTGTGGAGAAAAATCTATCTAGGGTATTCCAGAAATTACTTGTGAATTTAACCACTATCTGTTTATTAAACACTGAATTATTCATAAGCGTATTCAATTTCTAAAATCGTATTTTAATATTATCTAATTTAGAAACGAAATCATTTGTTTTGAGAGGGCGTTTAAATTTTATGATTCAATATTTACTGATAGGAGAAGGAAATTGTAAAACTGGATGAGGAAGAATATTTATTTGGAATTAATACATGCATTATTTATTAAGATCGCTGAGTTTATCTATAAAATTGCCAAAGAAATACAAATTGTCTAATTCTTTCATCACTAGGAATATTTTAGGTAAGAAAATTGTTGAAATCTGAATATTTAGTAAACCTCTAGTGTATGATTTTTTTTTATTTTCCATTAAAAAATATATATTTAGATCAATAATGGGCTTACTAAAAGAAAAATACTGAAAAAAAAAATATTAGCTTTACATTTTACAGTGTTATGGATTTTTTGTATTTTTTTAAATAAATGGTGCCAAATTGTATTATTTTACATTCATTAATCGCGTGTGTATAATACTTATTGCAAAAATCTTTGATGAAAATTACTTAAAATATTTTTTAAAAACATATTATTATAAAAAAGATTTCTTTTAAGTGAATTTTTGCATTTATTTAGTATTTTATTTTTTCTTAAGTGTTTATGCGTAGTAGAAATAAGAAGGCTTTTAAACTGATAAATAAATATTATCGCGTATGTTATTTTTAGTGAATTAAATATACGTTATAAAATGAATACGTAAAACATAAAATTAACAACAATAAGCGATAAGGAGAGAAAATTTGATTTGTTACCATTTGGCAACACTATACACAAGATGGTTAAATTACTTGACACTTTTTAGAATTCGTACATATACCCTTCTACCCTGTAATAATTTTTTAATTACTGGGAAACATAACATTTTTAAATATATATTTTGAAGAATGCGGTATTACGTTAAAGCGAGACTGAAATTAATAAAAGATTATGCATATGCATATTTTATTTTTAACACTTTCCAACATATTTGAAAAGTGTTTACAACTTTAATTTTTCTGGATGTTCTGACCGCCTGTCTGCGCTCTAAATTTCTTAAATATACTCGGATTGTTTTAAAAATTTTTGGATGTTATTGACTGTATCTATAAGAAGATTGCTAATCCAAATAATGTTTTTAGCTTGTTTATTTTAATTTCAGAGATATTCAAAAGAATATCTCTGACATATAGGCTAATTAGAAAAAATCCTTTCAAATGATTTAGAATTATGTAAGTTGTTCGTGAATAATAAATTGATATATCATAAAGCAGTGCATTAGCATATGCATTCTGTAGAATATGTGGGGCAAAGACTACTTATTAATAATTTACAAATCTACAAATAAGAATTCCGTTGCATAATAATATTCGAAAATATAATTTTTAGTTTATGTTAAACCCTTTGATTATGTTATGTTACTTTAATGTTACTTTATGTGTTTAATTATGTTACTTTAATTATGTTAAACCCTTTGATACATAATGAAATTTATATACATTTGCTAAGATTTACTGGAAGTTATTTCATGTATTGTACGAAATACAAGCAAATATAGGAACATAGTTAAAATATCGGATATTTTAAAAACTTTATACCAGCGATGACTGATGGAAATGTATTTTTAATTGTAATAAACCCTTTTATTTTTAACTATAATTATGCACACTATATGGTGAATATAAACACTGCATTCTATATTCAGGACCAGACAAAATAATTCAAAAAAGCCCTTCCGGCAATGCCGGGAGGAAGAGGTAGCTTTCATATACTTATATATTTACTTATTTATTTATTTTAAAGTAAGTTACATTGTTCAAAAATACTAAGCTCAAATTAGTGGAAATAATCTTATAAAATTAGTGATTTTATAAGATTGAAACTAGTTTTTGTCAAGACTGAATATTAATTGAATTTTTAGAAATTAGTCATCTTTTATTCAACCTGGTTTTAATTTAAGCGATTTAGAGAGTCACCAAATTCCACGATATCATAAAGTGTATGCCATTTTAAAGCAACATTGTGGATCGTTCAGATCAGACCGTTTCAAAATGTCAGCCATAAGCAAAATTCAAAGTGCTATAACTCAGTCATTTTTTAAGATATAGACAAAATAAAAAGTGTTCTGGAATCGTTGTTTTAAGTTCTAACACGTAAAAGAAAAATATTTTTCAATTTTTATTTTTTAGAATTTAATTTTAAATTTTAAATTTTTTAAAAAAATTAAAAAGGCCACCATTTTGAAACAAAGTGGTGGATGATGCTGGCCAACGAACTCGGTCGAGACATTTCTATGTACTATGTACATCCCAAGTTTCATTGAAATCGGTTCATAAATACGCGTGTTATCACGTGACAAAAATCAGATCGTTTCAAAATGTCAGACATAAGAAAAATTCATAGTGCTATAACTCAATCATTTTGTAAGATATAGACAAAATAAAAAGTGTTGTGGAATCGTTGTTTTAATTTCTAACACGTAAAAGAAAAATATTTTTAAAATTTTGATTTTTTCGCATTTAATTTTAAATTTTAAAATTTAAAAAAATTAAAATGGCCACCATTTTGAAACAAAATGGCGGATGATGCTGGCCAACGAACTCGGTCGAGACATTTGTATGTACTATGTACATACGAAGTTTCATTGAAATCGGTTCATAAATACGCATGTTATCACGTGACAAATATCGGATTATTTCAAAATGTCAGCAATAAGAAAAATTCAAAGTGCTATAACTCAATCATTTTTTAAGATATAGACAAAATGAAAAGTGTTCTGGAATCTTTGTTTTAAGTTCTAACACGCAAAAGGAAAATATTTTTCAACTTTTAATTTTTTCGCATTTAATTTAAAACTTAAAATTTTTTTAAAAATTTAAAATTGCCGCCATTTTGAAACAAAATGGCGGATGATGCTGACCAACGAACTCGGTCGAGACATTTGTATATACTATGTACATACCAAGTTTCATTCAAATCGGTTCATAAATACGTTAGTTATCGCATTACAAAAATCACATATATATATATATATATGTATGGTTATATATATATATATATATATATGTTAACATTTGAACGGAGGGTGGTTTTGGGGTCTGGGGGTCATGATCGGTGAAAATATACCAAAATTTTCCGGAAGTGCTTTCCTCCGGACGGCTGCAATAGGTAGCTTTTTACTTTTTGTAATGAAAGCTACCTAAAATGATTACTGACTATGTGGGTAAATGGATTAATCATGATTTTTAAATCACTACATTTTTACGCAAAAATCGCATTTAGTTTACTAAAAATGCTACAAGAATATAGATAAAATTATATTCAGGGTTAAAAAAAGAACTGGTTACATGGCCTTTTGTGAATGATAATAACAAGAAATGTAGTTTCAGTTGTTTTAATAAATTTTAGGTAAATAGTATGGCACTAGGAGAATAACAGGGTGTACAAAAGTAATAAGATATGTTACAATCTACCAGAAGAAATTGCTGAAAGAGAAATTTCAACCTGCTTTGCATTTTCCTGCTACATTAAATTTTCCTATTAGATGGTATATATACATTAATCTACAAATAATAATGGTTATTTAACAGGATTCGAGTATATATTTGACTACGAAGGTAACTGGTGATGCATAACATTAAGAACTTTTCTTTGGGGGGTTATTTCAGGGAATTTACATTAACTAAAACATAAGAGGAATAACCATGAAACACCAATAATAAATTTCAGAAATTGCTCATAAATATAATTAATTCATTGCCTGTTAATAAAACACTGAATAATTCATGCATATAAGTAATTTCAAAAGACTTACTTTAATGTCTTCTAATTTAGAAACGAAATCATTTGTTTTGAAAGGAAGTTTGAAGTCTAAGATTAAATATTTATGGATAAGAAAAGGAAATCATAATACTGGATAATATAGCATAAATTCTCGTAGTTTGTACAAGTATTTTTTTTTTATTAAGATTACTGAGTAAATCTTTAAAGTTGTCGGGGAAATACAGATTATTCAGATCTTTGATCAAGAGAGATAATTACTGATCGGATTATTTTACGAACCTCTTCATACATAAATTATTTAGCAATTTAGAAATACGTTTCCGTATACAGATGGGAAGCGTGACATTTTTAGATGGATTATGTAACAATGTAATATGATGTTAAAAAATAATAGAGGTTGATCAAATAATATAAATAAATATACTTTTTAACATTTTCCAACACGTTTGAAAATTGTTTAGGAATTTGGTTTGTCTGTCTGTTTGTTTATTCGTCCTTTACTCCGTACTCTATCTCGTGTAAATACAGTACTACCATACAGTATTACCATAAAATGAATATATATATTATGGTGGTTTATAAAAGCCAATTCGGCATTGAAAACGAACTGTGTATCATTATAAGGTTATTTACGGTGCCATCAAGAGTGGTCTGTTAAATTAATATACATTGAAAAAAATGTTTATCGTGTATTTTAATTATATTACGGTGTTATAAACACATTTAAATTGATATGGTGAATTATCAAAACGTGGAATCATTAAGGGTTAACTATTAGTGATATTTTTAATTTTTCAAATTTAAGGCCATTTTTTTTTACAATACAGTATATAAGTCTATAAACTTATATACAAACATTAAAAGACAGCAATTATTCTGAAAAATTAATTAATAAAGCATTTAATTAGTCAATCTACAGGTGAAAAATGAGCTTGCTTCTAAGTAAAATTATATTACAGGTACGAAATACCCTTTATTTACACAAACTCATAATTATTTATGATGAAACATTATAATAAATATCTTATTATGCGTTTCAGGACATCAAATCATCTTCAAAAATAAATTGATGGGAAAAAATCGGCGTTTAGATCGTTACGCAATTTGGACATTCCAATTTCTTATTTGAGAAAAGTGCATTTATTGCAAAAAATGTTACGAAAATACATATACATAATTTCAAATTGAACAAAAATTATTTTAAAGATAGATAAAAGAGATTAAAGTGCTTACTTAACGTGTTTTGCGTGAAAATAACAGCTTTGTTTCGGTCGTTACTTTTAGACATAAGAAAATACAGAAAAAGTCTTTCTAGAAATGTCCTTATAACTTCAAAAAGCAATAAACCGGTAGTGCCATTTCTTAACTAAATTATAAAACAATCATCCATTTCCTTTATGCATTCGCTGTTTATCATTAAAATCTCTTGGGAACAAGTTAAAACTTTTTTTCTTGGTACACTGGAACAGTTAACGTTATGAATGTCCAAAATTAGCCACTTTAGTAAAAAAATTAAAATTTTAAGATATTTAAACATAACTTTTACAATAAATTATATCAATTTTTGTCTTTGAACAGAATTAAGAATTCAGTGAAGATAAAAATTAAAGTCAATGATGAATAAATTCATTTATTCAAAAGCTTTAAGTTAGGATGTTGTAAAGGTGTTTTCCTTTACATATTAGTTAATAATTGTTTTTCCCCCTTAGTTAAAATTACAATATTCCCTTAATTTGTAACTTTATTTAATAAGCTAGATTTTTAATCCCTTTAATTCCATTCATGTACTAACGGCCATTTTTCCTTTAAAATATAATTTCAGTTATCTCTAATTCTTTCTTTAAAACCACAACGTACATCCGTTTGTTCATGTAACTGTAAGTATTTTCCCATAGCAACAACCATTTAAAGAGTTAGTTCTAGCCTGTATTTATTCATAGTTAAACGCTATTCACTTAAGAACCAGATGCGCTATGTTTGTCTTTATTTTATTTCATTAGAATTAATTTCCTTTCTGAACCCGTGAGACTTTTGTTAACCCTAGGTAAAGAATTCAATCCTTGTGGTTTTCCGGTGCCATATACACCCTTTTATCGTTTGGCATTAATTATTTCAAATTTTACACTTTTAGCATGCTCATTGCACTCTACGTAACGAAAATCAAATGCATGTCTCCTATCATCGAAAATGTACATCTGGTGTTCGTTATTGGCGATAAATACCAATGTAATACGCCAAAGACAGTGGTTTCAAAAATTGTATTTTTTATGATTCGGCTCTCATCCTTTGTACTGTAATGTGACATAATATTCTCCTACGTTCCGGCGGTCGACGGGACTGACTACCGTCGACCGGAGCCTTTTTACATGCCTGATGCTCTTCAATAAAAGGATTATGCGTCAAGAATAATTCGTCTTCTCTTGGAGTTTTTTTGTCTTTTCTTGAACCCGTGATTACATCACCGATGTGGAGTGAATACGCCCCTAGAGATGTGTGTACAGTGCCCACCTTTTGAGAACGTCCGATATATATCAGTAAGATTTTCACAGTATAATATAGCGCGCATAGAATTTAATTCTTATTTAAATGGACACAGTAAAGTATTTGGCTATAGAAGAAAATGAGCAATATATGAACTGTTTGATCCAGTAAGAATAATTTCTGATCCGATGTGTTATTTATTTTTAAATGTAACTATTTTTTAAATACTGATTGGTGTGTTTCTACATCATATACAGATTCGAGAAAAGAATTCTCAAAAGCATGCTTAAATTCGCTGATATATCTGAGTAATTTTTTTTCAAATGGACTATGCATTTAACTAAACTACTTTTTAGCATTACGTAGCATAGATGCATATCTATTGACCAGAAGCAGAACTGCAAAATTACATTTCAAGGCTATTTATATTAAAATCTAAAATTTGGTTTAAAATCTGTTACACGTTTTCCAAATTTATACGTTATATTTCTACAATAGATTAATTTAGAAACACGATTATTCAATCGGTAAATTAATTACAACATGTGTAATTTTCCCATTTTTCAATTTTGGGTGAAAAAATCCGGGCTAGGATCCGAACCAGGGATGTATTGGCAGAAGCCGCCAATGCTTTACCAACTGAGATATCCCGGACACGAACACTGACCTTCGATTTATTCTGTTGGGCTGATCTAGAGTATCGGACCAGATAAAGTGATTGTTGAGGTTAATTGGGTGAAATAGTCCTCCAGTGTTCGTGTCCGGGATAGCTCAGTTGGTAGAGCATTGGCGACATCAGCCAATACATCTCTGATTCTAATCCAGGCCCAGACTTTTTTCACCCAAAATTGAAAAATGGGAAAATTACATTTGTTGTCATATTTCTACTTAGTAAACTGTGATGTGTTTTTATAGTATTCTGAATGTGTTGGAAAGTGTTTGATAAACTATGCTGTACGCATGAATTTTTTTTAATGAATTTACATTAAATATCAGCAAAATATAACCTCATAATATTAAAAAAAGTTGTTTTGTTGTTATTCCATAGGAAATGCGATTGTAATAATAATAATGATGATAAAGTTGCGCAATGGCCTGAGATCAGTTTTCAAAATTTGTAATTTAAAAAAGCACACACACACAGCACACAAACACACACACACACATATATATATATATTTATTTAAATAAAAAAAAATCTGAAGGTTTACATGCGATTAAAAATCGAAGCCTGAAGCCTACACTGCGGCACAGTTTTCTCTTTTCACAGTTATATTTCGAATAAAATTAAAAGTTTGTATGAATTTATCTTGTCTGGCTCTCTGTTTGCCTAAGCTTTAACTATTTATCACAAACTTCACTGCAAGAAATTTGCTTAACTTTTTTATACATACATATATATATATATATATATATACATATATATATATATATATATTTATATAATTATATATATATATATATATATATATACCGGGTGTCCAGTAAATGACTGACCGATTTTGTATGTAAATTACAAAAAAAAAACTGTTTGAGATAAAAATGCGCGGCTTGCTGTATTGTTTTTAGAATATAAATAAATTTTAAAATATGCACTTTTTTAATGTAATATAATAATATTTAAAATAATATCTCAGTCCCAAGACTGAGGAGGTGAAGTATAATACAGATGGTTCAATCATAAATATTATTTTAAATCACTTTCCAACCAACGTACCCTATTTCTGAAGCTGAGCTGATTCGAGAATCGATTCAACATATAGATTCAGATTCAGCCGAAAATCTCATATTTATGAAAATTAGAGTCATGTCTCCATTCAAACAGCCTGTTACCACCAGCGCAATATTTTTTTTCCGAAATTTGAACTATATTAACAAAGTACATGTTTAAAAAAATTATTAATTTTCTAATAACAATACCGCAAACCGCGCATTATTATCTCAAACCGTTAATTTGTTATTTAATTTCAAAATGGGTCAGTTATTTACTGGACACCAGGTGTATACGTTTATGTATATATATATACACACACATATATATATATATATATATATATATATACACACACATATATATATATATACACTATATTGCCATTGATTATGGGACACTTGCGATTTTAGACATTTTACTAAATATTTAGAAAAATACATGAGGAATCATCTCGAAACTCTTAGTGTATAAATATAATAGTATACGTCATACACCTTAGTGAAGATTTTTTACCGAAACGTTATAGGGGACCGTCATAGTTATAGTAGACCTCTCGAAAAAGACCATTCCAGTCAGAATTGCTAACATCAGTGATAAGACGAGGACTATCAAGAATGGAGGGGTGATAGCATCATGTGTTCCTGTGACGTGCATAAGTCAAAATTCCAGTCACTCTGAGAAATCTTCAGATAATTTAGTCAAGGATTTGTTACAAAATACAGACTTAGATCCAAAACAGATGCACGCTTCGGAAAATTTAATTAGGGAATTCCAAAGTTTATTCTCCCAAACATCTGAAGACTTTGGACGAACCAAAATGGCACAACACCGAATTGATACTGGAGATCATTCACCTATTAAACAACACCCTAGACGATTACCTTTTGCCAAGCAAGAAGAGGTGCAAAATTTAATTAAGGGTGTGGAAGAAAATGACGTCGTTGAACAATCGACAAGTCCATGGGCGTCTCCCATTGTATTACTAAGAAAGAAGAATGGTTCTACAAGATTTTGTGTAGACTACCGCCGACTGAATGACGTCACCAAAAAGGATAGTTACCTTCTACCAAGGATTGGCGACACTCTCGACACACTTGCGGGCAACACTTGGTTCTCGACTCTGGATCTGAGGCGTGGTTACTGGCAGGTAGAGATTCATCCCGACGACCGCGAGAAGACTGCCTTCACAACGGGACAAGGATTATGGTAATTCAAGTTAATGCCTTTTGGCCTATGTAATGCACCTGCAACTTTTGAACGCCTTATGGAAACGGTTCTCCGGGGGCTGTCATATGAGGCATGTCTTGTTTATTTAGACGATATCATAATCATAGGAAAATATTTTGATGAACATCTGAACAACCTCAAGCGGGTGCTACAAAAAGTTAAAGGAAGCTAATTTGAAGTTAAGCCCTTCGAAGTGCAGTTTGTTTCGTAATGAAGTCGCCTACCTTGGACACATCATTTCGGCGGTAGGAGTTAGGAATGATCTGGAGAAGATATCGGCTGTGAAAAATTGGAATCGTCCAGCAGATGTTCACTAGCTTCGGAGCTTTCTAGGATTATGCACCTATTACAGAAAATTTGTCAAATGCTTCTCGATGATTGCAAGACCACTTCATAAATTAACAGAAGCCAATAAGAAATTTATGTGGACACAGGAATGTGACGCTGCTTTCGAAAAGCTTAAGGAGGCCTTAACATCCACTCAAATTCTGTCATATCCTCAAATCGATAAACAGTTTATACTTGATACGGATGCAAGTAACGAAAGCTTTGGCGCTGTACTGTCCCAGGAAATCGACAGCCAGGAGCGTGTTATCGCCTATTTGAGCAAGTGCATATCAAAGGCAGAGCGAAACTACTGCGTAACAAGAAAAGAGCTTCTTGCTGTAGTGAAAGCCATTGACCATTTTTATCACTATCTTTACGGTCGAAAATTGCTGATCCGAACTGATCATGCTTCTCTAACTTAGCTATTGAATTTTAAGAACCCTGAAGGCCATATAGCCAGGTGGATACAAAAGCTTCAAGAGTACGATATGGAGATACGCCATCGAAAAGGCTCATCACATGGAAATGCAGATGCTCTCTCAAGAAGACCCTGCTCAGAGAATTGTAGATACTGCGACCGGGTTGAGAAGAAATTTAATGTCAAAGATCCTATAGTAAGACAAGTTACAACTGGGTCTACATCATCGCAAGATCCGTGGAGTGACGAGAGCCTGCGTAAAGATCAACTTGCTGATCCTGAAATTAAACCAATTCTAGAGCTGAAAGAGGAGTCCAACAGGAAGCCCAGCTGGCAAGACATGGCCCATTACCATCCTACGACTAAACGTTATTGGGCTCTTTGAGATTCCCTACATTTGAAGAACGGTATTTTGTACCGAAAATGGGAGTCTGACGATGGAAAGACATGTAGATGGCAACTACTACTCCCTAAGTCGAGAGTTTCTATTGTCCTTCCAGAGCTTCATGGTAGTCCCACAGGAGGTCATTTTGGTGTAATGAAGGCCCTTCAAAAGGTTCGAGAGCGTTATTACTGGAATAATGTTCGCAGTGATGTAGAGAAGTGGTGTCGAACTTGTGACAACTGTGTAGCACGTAAAGGTCCAAAGAGGCGTACCCGTGGACGATTGCAGCGTTATAATGTAGGAGCTCCTTTCAAACGAATTGCTCTAGCCATCCTGGGTCCTCTTCCTAGAACATCTGATGGCAATAAGCACATCCTCGTTGTCATGGACTACTTCACTAAGTGGCGTGAAGCGTACGCCATTCCTACTCAAGAGGCGGTAACCGTAGCAGACATACTGGTTCAACACTGGGTTTCCAGATACGGAGTTCCTCTTCAAATCCATTCTGATCAAGGAAGAAACTTGATTCGGCTGTGTTTAAGGAAATGTGCGGACTACTCGGCATGGACAAAACTCGAACTACACCTCTACATCCTCAATCGGACGGCATGGTGGAGAGGTTCAATCGTAACCTCCTAAATAGCCTCTCCCTCCTGGTGTCTAAAGATCAACAGGACTGGGACAAGAAATTACCTCTGTTCCTGCTTGCCGACAGAAATGCAGCTCATGAGGCCACTGGTTATTCCCCTTCTAAAATGCTCATTGGTCGTGATCTTCGTCTACATGCGGATCTTTCGTTTGGCCGTCCTCCTGATGCTCCTTTACCGCCTGAGGAGTGCGTGGATGAACTCCAGGCACGGATTGAGGAGATTCATCGTCTAGCGAGGAACCGAATCGAACTGGCATCGGAAAAGATGAAGACACGCTACGACACAAAGGCAGCTGGACATGAGTTCAACGAAGGTGACAAAGTTTGGTTGTGGAATCCCATACGTCGTAAGGGACTGTCGCCAAAACTACAAAGACACTGGGACGGTCCTTACACAGTCGTCAACAGGCTGAATGACGTCGTCGTACGCATACGAAAATCGCCACACACCAAGCCGAAGGTCGTACATTATAACCGGCTAGCCCCTTATTTTGGCCAAAGTGATTAGAAATTCAAAACTGGAATTTCAGACCATGGTCATGAAAGTCACTTTTTGTAAATATGTAAATAGTAATTAGTTCTTATTTATGTAAATCTTATTATTATTATTATTATTATTTATTTATTTATTTATTTGTTTATTTATTTTAAGTGTTTTCCTCTAACTCAAGGATTGCACTGCCCGGGACGTGCAGTCTTTGAGGAGGGGGTAGTGTTACGAATTTTGTAAATCGTTAGTGTTTGTACTGTAAAAAAATGTAAATAATCTTATTAAGCTCCATTTCTCTACTAATATTAGTTTTAGTTACATAGTCTCTGTTATCAAGCAAACTTGTCTATTAATTTCAGTGAATGTCTATGGCAGCTTTGCGAAATATTAGAGATATCGCTAAGTTGGCGTCACTTTTGGCGACTAATTTTGGTCGCCAAATTTGGCGACATATCGCCAAGTTGGCGACAAACTTGGCGATTGTTGGCGATGGTGACCCTTCCCTCTCCATGGTAACCCCCTGTAAAGGTGTTCGTTCATAGGCCCAGGTGAATTACCAAAAAGAAGCACACACAAAAAAAACTCCGAAAAAAGCGAGAGTTAGTTTAACGATATATTTATTTAACTTGAGGCACGACACTGCAACTCCCCATAAGGGGAGGGGATTCTGAGAGCTCAAGCGAGCTAGCTACATGTGGATCGACTGCTGGCAATCGTTGAAATGGCCGACACAGCGTCATAGCCCTTATCGCCAAAAGGCATAAGAAGTTTTACATACAAAGAATTTTGGCGATATTTGACAAACTACACATTCAGTATCAGCTAACGTTTGCGGTCTGGAACCCAAGGATTATTTTTGCATCTGCGAATATTTTATAGGGTTATAGAAATATTTTAAGCCTGGGAAATAGACAAGGGCAAAGCAGGCCGTTACTTAAATTGGAGTTTTACTGACCACAATTATATTATCCAGATGCGCAATTGAACAGAAAGAAAGCACAGTCAGGATAAACAGAGATAAAAGTATTTCTAGCTTTAAGCATTAATTGTGAGAATGAAAACAGGGTGTGTGAGGCAGATGTTAATAAAAATGTAACGGATAAAAGATTATGATGAACAAAGCCCAGAGCTTTCTTTATTTTGTTAATAAGTGCGGTATCTATGGGCAGATGTTTTTCACAGACGCAACAGAAAATTTGTGAGAAAGGAAGTTTCATTATTATTTTATACAGAGAGCTCCAAAAGATGAAAAGTTTAACTTCTATTAGTGGGAGGATAAAAGTTAGAACTTAACTATTAAATGTAGAATTACTTTAACTAATGGGTTTATTAGTGAAAAGAGAATCTAAACTAAAACTAAGAACTTATTAAAGGGAAATAATTATTGCATTTATGAAGGGGAAAAGATATGTAGCGATAATCTCCGCTACATAACGCACCCCGGGCACCACAAAAAAAACTTAATACTTGTATTAAAGTTTTTTTTTTACTATTATTGTCATTATTTTGAAGATACTGAACGTGCCGTTTACCAAAACATATACAAAAACACATATCAAAAACATACAAGTATATATATATATATATGTACTACAAAAATGATTGACTATACTATTTGCTTGCAGCATATGTAAATAAAAACAATGGCCATATATATCTTTATAATTATCATGACAGGGAGCTCCTTAATATTTCAAAAATTGCCACAAAATATTTACCTAATATCAGATCCTTTATTCAAATTCTTTGTTGTGGCGCTGGTACCAGCTGTTTATTTTGTTATGTCATGAACAAAAATTGAGAGAAGTATTTTATTTATTTGTGATCACCTGATAGCTTAGTATTTGATAACTTCTCTTTAAATTGATCCTTTTTGAGATCAAAATGGCATAATTGCAAGCAAAAATATATATTTATAAAACACAAAACACAAATAGTATATATTTAAAACAAAAATAAAAGAAAACTAACTAAAATAATATGTTCTAAAAATAATGTATGTTGTTAAAAATTGAAAATGAAAATTTGTGCATAAGGCACAGGACTACTAAAAAAAAGAGATGCGAGTGGCATGCCCATAAAAAGGTTGTAGCCCTTATTCTTGTACAAACAGTACAAGTATTATGGCTTCAGTTTAAGACATCAGCCCTAGGGGGAGAGGGAATAGTGGACGAACCCATATTGCGTACAATATAAGTCCTCCCGCTCCTCAGTAAAATCGCACTGATCTACGAAAGGAGCGCGCTTGGAAGTCACATAAAAATTTAACCTAAAAGAATTGGTAGGCCAATTCAAGGTGAAAATGAAATGTCTCGCAAGACAAGAGTGGCGTGAAACCTTAGGGCACAATTTTGAACGGTTCACGACTTTTGGGGGATAAATTAGAAAAATAAAATAAAAGTATAAGATGAAATGTAATCCATCTAATAAATTGAAAAAGTCTGTCCGGGTAAAAGCAAAACAAAATAGTCAGGTTCAGGTGCTACTACAACTGGAATATTTCAAAAATAAGAATGATACAAGGTTTTTTTGTGCTTTTTTTTTTTTTTTTTTTTTTTTTGCATGGTACTATTTCACTGTCCAAAATAATTTGTAATTATTGTTGAACTACAATGTTGAGATAAAATGCATATAATGAAAATTAGTTATTGGTGAAGTAAATGACCTTCTTTTTATGTACTGCCACTACATAAAAAGAGGTAAGTGTAACAAGGGAATTTACATGTAGTGTAAAAATCCAAGTAAACCTGGAATGTAAATTTGACAAACAAAAATGGACTAAGTGTATTTTAAAGAACTATAATATGTAAAGGGAATAAATAAAACCTTAAACAATTAAGATGAAATGGTTAAGTGTGAGCATGACAAACTGTAAAAAAAAATGACAACTGTTTTTTTTTGTGTGTTAGAATGAGCCTTTTAACAACAACAAAACAAAAAGGAACCGAAGAGAATTCAACGGTAAGTGTGTTAAAAAGAAAAAAAAAATATCCAAGATATTTGTGTGAATGAGGTTTTCAACTACCTAATTACAAAGTAATTTTTATATTTAATGAGGGAAGGATTCATATCACATGACAAAAGTGTAAAAAATGTAGACACATGACATGACTGTGTTGTGTGTTATCATGAACGAGTTTGGCGAAAACAATTGAAATTCGTGTACAATCCTCAACCAGAGAAATAAGAGGAAAATGTAAGAACCACATGACCTGTTATGTTGCACATGACCTAAAGTGTATTCGCATGACCTAGTGTGTACCACATGACCTAGTGTATTGCACATGACTGAGTGTTTATAGAAAAAAAAACAAAAACGATGTGATAGTGTAAAAAAATCGCATGACCTTGTGCCAAAAAGACACATAAAAAAAATTGTGTGTATAAGAAATCACATGACCGGGTATCTAATATACCTTGACCTAGAGAAAAACACATGACCTTGTGTAAAAACACATGAAAGAAAAAAGTGTGTAAAAGAAATCACATGACCTGGTATCTAATACACCTTGACCTAGAGAAAAACACATGACCTTGTGTAAAAACACATGAAAGAAAATAAGTGTAAAAGAAATCACATGACCTGGTATCTAATATACCTTGACCTAGAGAAAAAAACACATGACCTTGTGTAAAAACACATGAAAGAAAAAAGTGTGTAAAAGAAATCACATGACCTGGTATCTAATACACCTTGACCTAGAGAAAAACACATGACCTTGTGTAAAAACACATGAAAGAAAATAAGTGTAAAAGAAATCACATGACCTGGTATCTAATATACCTTGACCTAGAGAAAAAAACACATGACCTTGTGTAAAAACACATGAAAGAAAAAAAAATGTGTGTAAAAGAAATCGCATGACCTGGTATCTGATATACCATGACCTAGAGAAAAACACATGACCATAAGTTGAAAAAAATATAACTCAAAGTTGAGGAAAGTAAAAATGTAATTATACTATCAACAATCCTTTTAAAGTTAAAATATAATTGAGAACCAAAAAAATATCTACACCATGAAAAATGTATTAAATGTGGAAAATGTAGCCTGTGTAACAATAGAGTTGAAATATTGTTACTGTTAACTGCATTCCTGTTACTGCAAAACAAAACATTAAAGGGAGAAGAAAGTGTGTTTGATTGAGTAAATATGTTTAAAATGATTGTGTACACCAACACGAACCAACCAAAACCAAGTGAAAAACAAAATTGACGACCCGCATCAAAATTTTCACTCTTACATGCCTTCTTTCTATTACTCAACCATCTGGCGCCTGATAGCCGAATAAGAAAAAGAAATAAAATGCATTTGTACACAAGATTAATGTGAAGAAACATTGTTAAAATTTAAAGTGTAACAGGAAATGTGAGGGAACAAAATACTAAATGTTTTATAAAAAAAAAATGAAAAACAAATCTGTCAAAATGTATAAAGAATGCATAAAAAGCGTAGTGAATTTATCCTGTAGTATGTAGTGTCTGACCAGGAAAATTAAATTAAAGAAAAAACATTATTTCTCATTTTGAAATAGACTCAGTTGTATGAAGCGATTGTCTTTGTATGTTTATATATCTCTTGACAGCTGGGCAGTTATGAGAAAAAGCTGTATGTTGAATGTCAAAATGGGTATTACTTGATTCATTGCACCTCATGCAATTAATGCATTTTGGTGTGCTTACACAATTAGAATCTTTATGTGACATAGCACAGACAGGGCATATTATGTCGTTAGGGCAGAATTTACTTAAATGAAATAGGCTTTGACATGTAAAACATCTTTTTATATCTATGTACCTTTTAAGAGTAAACTTTATGGACTGAATAATGATATGTTTATGTGCAAGCAAAAATTCAGCTATGTGGGGTGGCATTAGAAAAATCCAGTTAAATAAATTACAATGCTTTATTTTTATTTTGTTTTGAAATTGAATGGGAGGCGAAGAATTATCAGTTAGATTTGAAATAGCCAAAATAATGTCAGGTATGCTAAAATTTTCAGGCAAACGCATGATTACAACAGGGATAAAATTGGTACTATCTTTCTTAGAGGTACATAAAATACTGGGATGAAAATTGTTACTGTCACATAACTCATTAACCTGTTGATTACTAGAGAAAGAGGGATTTGTATTGCAACCTTCATGTATTGTAGTGTGTGGAGATTTGATAATGAGGTTATTATCTGTCTGTGTGGACATATTCTGAACAGATTTTAAACAAGCAGTATTAACCGAAGGAGTGATATCTTTTTGAGTATTTGATATGTGAGGTTTAGTTTTACTTTCTAGTTCCTGAGACAAGTCACGTACACGCTCCAGCAGTTTGTTATTTACCAAAAATAAATTTTCTTTTTCATGTTTTACCATAGCATATTCATCTTTGAGTACTTGAAAGGTCTCTTTCAAAATGTTGAGATCCCATTCGATTGTGAATTTGAGTTCTGCAAAATTAGAGTAAAGTATATCAGTGTTGATTTGATGTTTTATTTGGTTTTGAAACGCTGTGGCTTCAGCGATAATTGTGTCTGAAAACCTTGTTAAATTTTCCTCATAAAATTCAAGTAACGGGGATATTGAAACCTGTGATTGTCCAAAAGCAGACCCAAATTTATTATCTCTCTCTGACTTTGTTTGGGAAGTAGCTGAAGCTTGTTTTAGCTCAATATCAGCCAAAGATGTTTACCAAAAGGAAAATGCACTAATATAAATCAAAAGAAAGATTTATAAATAAACTAGGTGCACCAAAACAAATCTGACTGCAAACGACAGTATTAAAATTAATAATTTGGGGGAAATAACATAAAAAATGCAAGTCCAAACCAAAAATTAAATTTTGCTTTAGTCAGAGGGCAAACGCTGCCAAATTACAAGTTAATCTAGACACATTTAATGAGGGGGGGTGGTAAACAATCTGTAAGCACAGAAAACAAAACACGAAAATGCAGACACTAAATAATACCTCTTTTTTTCTTAAAAAAAACATGCAAACACAAAATTGTTTTTTTTTTACATGTAAAATAGAAACTAAACAGTTTCAAAAGGTTTGTTTAAGAAGGTACTGGCGAAGTTAATGGCAAAAAAAATTTAGTAAAAACGAGAATACGAATCTCAAACTGCCATTAATTAAGGACAAGTAATGTCAGCGAAAAATAATGCGCGAACACATAAAATAAAAAAACTGTGATATTTAAGTATGCAACACCTAAATACTAAAACAACATGCATTGAAATAATAATACTTTTGAAAAGTGAGCATGAAAAGAGAAGAATGCTTTCAAAAGTGCAAATTAAATACTAGAATTTAAAATGTATATTGTTTACGTTAATACACATAAAATTTCAAAAATGCACTATATTTAAATTAAAAAAAAATCTTCTCTGTTCAAGCTGATAAAAAGAACACAAACTATTTTCATTATGAATTATCTGTAAGCACTAAGAAAATATGTTTCTATGTTATGTTGAAAAATTATTATTATTATTTTTTTAAATAGAAACTTCTAGTACTGAAACATGTTTCTGTCACTTTTTTTTTTTTGTTTAGCTCACGTCACTTTTTTTGCTAGAATTGATATGCATTTACAACATATGTAAGACTGGGTGCGACGACCCATTTTACTAGCAAACCTTAGCATTACTAGACTGCCGTTGTAGATCTAACTATGCAAATCAGTAATTTTGACGCAGTGGCTGAACCTTCAGAGGACGAGAGCAGCACAAATACACACTAAATGTACTGAAAGTACTTTATCACTGTAATTTTGTTGTTGACAACGATTTAAGCTAAAAAAAAAGGTGCGTACAGGTTCGACGACCCGTAACGCATAAATTTTCTCTCTTTTTTTTATAATAATAAGCTGTATGGAAAATCATAGACATTTTGTGCTACACAAACTTTTCTTATGGTGCGCTGACATAACTAATCACTCATCGACACATAACACAAACATCAGCTGGCGTTGCGAGGGAAATCACTTTTTTTTTCACAAACTTTTTTTTATTCATTTTAGCATTCTCGAATATTGACACACAGCACGATGATTCAGGTTTACAATATGTTGCATATCTATTACATGTGGGCTCTCACTAATCTGTTGCACACCTCACAGGAACGTAGATGACGAAACACACCACCACTAAATACACTTTTGTGATTCACCATCACAACACTGCAAAAAAAACTTAGCCATATCACAACGCAGGGTAAAATGAAACACAGAATGCTGCAGTCCGGAGCCGAAAACACTTGACCCATATTCCGGCGAAACAACCAGCTGATAAATTGTGACCTTCATAGATATTGCAGAACCATAGGGAGAAAAAGAAAGAAGATAAAACATTTCTTGAGTGCGGGAGAAGTCATGAATGAATAATATAGACTGTCGCAAGTTTCGGTTCGGATGTAGGGGAATACGTCACACTATGAAGTACAGACAGCCTTGGAACTTCGGGGAATGCTGCCCCTTTTTTTGCGTAGTCTTGACCCGTTGACGTACGTCGGTGCTTTCGTCCGTCGGTGCATATGTGTTTTCGTCGAAGATTTTTTTACTAATTTTTTTAAACTCTCTGTGTGTGTGTGCGTTTTTTTTTTTTTTTTTTTGACCGGAGAAAAAAACAAAGGCCTGATGCACCAGATATAATATGTAAAGGTGTTCGTTCATAGGCCCAGGTGAATTACCAAAAAGAAGCACACACAAAAAAAAACTCCGAAAAAAGCGAGAGTTAGTTTAACGATACATTTATTTAACTTGAGGCACGACACTGCAACTTCCCATAAGGGGAGGGGATTCTGAGAGCTCAAGCGAGCTAGCTACATGTGGATCGACTGCTGGCAATCGT
This sequence comes from Maratus speculifer, assembly GCA_964019185.1. Classification (NCBI taxonomy): domain Eukaryota; kingdom Metazoa; phylum Arthropoda; class Arachnida; order Araneae; family Salticidae; genus Maratus; species Maratus speculifer. Next base: position 257,350,247 of record OZ025295.1, on the reverse strand, counting down.
TGAAGTGGCCGACACAGCGTCATAGCCCTTATCGCCAAAAGGCATAAGAAGTTTTACATACAAAGAATTTTGGCGATATTTGACAAACTACACATTCAGTATCAGCTAACGTTTGCGGTCTGGAACCCAAGGATTATTTTTGCATCTGTGAATATTTTATAGGGTTATAGAAATATTTTAAGCCTGGGAAATAGGCAAGGGCAAAGCAGGCCGTTACTTAAATTGGAGTTTTACTGACCACAATTATATTATCCAGATGCGCAATTGAACAGAAAGAAAGTACAGTCAGGATAAACAGAGATAAAAGTATTTCTAGCTTTAAGCATTAATTGTGAGAATGAAAACAGGGTGTGTGAGGCAGATGTTAATAAAAATGTAACGGATAAAAGATTATGATGAACAAAGCCCAGAGCTTTCTTTATTTTGTTAATAAGTGCGGTATCTATGGGCAGATGTTTTTCACAGACGCAACAGAAAATTTGTGAGAAAGGAAGTTTCATTATTATTTTATACAGAGAGCTCCAAAAGATGAAAAGTTTAACTTCTATTAGTGGGAGGATGAAAGTTAGAACTTAACTATTAAATGTAGAATTACTTTAACTAATGGGTTTATTAGTGAAAAGGGAATCTAAACTAAAACTAAGAATTTATTAAAGGGAAATAATTATTGCATTTATGAAGGGGAAAAGATATGTAGCGATAATCTCCGCTACACCCCCACCCTTAGGTCTGCTGATGCATTGAATGTTTTTTCCTTGGTTTCTGGATTTTTCTAGAAGGTTGTAGAAATTTCCGGCGCATGCTACGAGCCTATATAAGGAGAGCAATGCGAGCTGTTGTGATTATTATTTACCAGTCAGTAATTGAGTGAACAAGGCGTTTTTCAAGCAAGTTTGCTTGAGTTTCATTTACGTTGTTTTGAATGTGATTTAGTGTTGAGGAATTATATAGAGTCTCTGGAACCTATATCTGCACTTGTACGATAGATTCGAGCAATTATTTTTGAATATCTAGTAATATTTGTGAGTTTCGAAGACTCTGTTGTTCTGAAGATCTGCAAATAAATTATTTTCTACTTTTCTAAAAGACAAGAGTTTGAAGTTGTCTAACCATAAGATCAAAAGAACCCTATATACGCAACAATACATAACCCTCTTGCAAAATTTTTTTAGATAGCTGTCACCGTTTGCAAGTTATTGAATTTTAAAATCCATCAGTCATTTTTGGGACACCCGGTATATATACATATATATATATATAGGATGTCCCTAAACTCATGTTATATACGCTAGGGGGTGATAGAACACATCAAGACGAGTAATAGTAAACAGGAAACCAAGGGTCCCAAACGTTTTCCAAAATTTCAAACACACATTAAAACCGGAAAAATTGGTCGATTGATTTGTGGTTTTCACTAAAACTATTCTTTATTTTGGTATTTTCTTGAAAATAAATTATAAAGATTAATTTCGAAAAATGCCGATAGAGGGAGCTTTAGATTTTAAAGTAATGAAAAACTTTTTTTTTGCTGTGATTTTTTGCATATCATTAAATGGTTTCGTAAGCTTAGACTTAAACATAAATTTTGAACTCAAAATCTGAATAGTTGGGAGTGGTTAAGTAGTACAAACTTAATTTTGTTCAGAGGGATTAAATTTCAAATGATTATAATAAACGGAAAAATTGATTTGCGGTTTTCACTAAAACTATTCTTTATGTCGGTATTTTATTGAAAATGAATTATAAAGATAAATTTCAAAAAATGCTGATAAAGGACTTTGGAGTAACGAACAACTATTTTTTACGTTATTTTTTGCATCTGATTAAATGTTTTCGTAAACTTAGACTTAAATTTAAATTTTGAGCTCAAAATCTGAATAGTTGGGAGTCGCTAAGTAGCACAAACTGAACTGTGTTCAGAGGATTCAAATTTAAAATGATTATAAAAAATGGAAAAATTGATCGATTCGTTATAATGATTTCATTTTTACAAATTACAAAATCAGCGGTAAAGTTTTTAATTTCCTAAACATACCTTTAAAATATGTTGTGGAATATTTTCTAACTTCGGATTTCATATTTAAAGTTTTAAGACAGTGATCTCTATTGAGAAATTAACTGATTAAAATTTGTTGTAGTTTTAACTAGGAAAATTAAAATGCATTTAATATAAAATAAAGTTTCGAAAGAAATTTTTAAAATGTAACCTAATGAGTTTTTAAAGACCTCATTCAGACCAACCAGTTTTGGAATAATGGCTAGTTGTATACATTGAAATTTGTTTTTTAAACTATTTGCCCTCTTTTCACACTGAGCCTATCATATCAAACGCGGTAGCGTTTGGTATAATATGTTTAAGAAATAGAAAGTGCAAACGTCTTTTTGAAATTTCTGGCGAACCAGTTGACGTACGACAGTGATTTTTTTTTTAAACGATAGAACTCGACGAGACGAATAAAATGATAGCATTAAAAAAATTATTGTAGTTTACTGTAGTTTTTTATTTAACTTTTAACGAAAAAATTAAGACGAAAAGTTCAACAAGCGATAGCTAGCGATCTTATGGATGGATTAACTTCGTTTTTGGCTTATTTTTATCGTCTTGATAAAACTTAGAACAGTTTTTTTTTTCATCTTTGTATTTTTGACGGTACCTGAGAAAATCGAATTTTTGTCTTAAACCTCCAGTTGAATATTACTTTTTGCAGTTGCGATTGTCGTTTTTTTTATTCATTGCCACTAAATTTAATATAAAAATTGTAATGTATGTATCATAATTCATTGAAATTAAACAAATCACGTGAAAAACATGGTTATTTATTTTTTTGCGAAGCTTTCAATTTCAGTTCTTTAAATAATAAAGTTGTGAACGCACTGTCTTTTTTTTTTTTTTTTTTTACTATGATTAATTTTTCAAATAGCATGCATTTTACATGACAATGGGGTGATTTTCTCGAGTACCCTAAAATTTTGAATTTTATTAGCAGGAAAAAAATGGGAAAAACACAAACACATCAGAAAAAACTACCTAGGAGAACCAAAATTTCTATTCAGGAACTAAATGTAAGCTTTTTAGCTCACAGGCTATCATAGCCTGAGAGCTTATGTGCCCGTCCGATCTGTATGTACGTTCCTATGTTCGTGTGTAACGCGATAACTCATGATAAAAACATCGGATCCACTTGAAATTTTGTATATAGGTATATTCTGATAAGGCGCTTCCCTGATTAGTTTTTGGAGTTCATTCGATATGTATAAGAGGGGGAACGGGGGGCCCATGCCCCTCCCCTTAATTGATATAAACGAGATTTCCATGCACAAGTAACAGTTTTTGTTCAAAATTTAGATATAGGATTATTCTGATGAGGCGATTCCGTGACTGTCATTAGGTGTTCATTGAATAAGTATAAACAGGGGGAACAGGGGGCTCATGCCCCCCCCCCCTTAATTGATATAAACGTGATTTTCATGCAGAATTAACAGTTTTCGTTCAAAATTTAGATATAGGATCATTCTGATGAGGCGATTCCGTGACTGTCATTAGTTGTTCATTAAATAAGTATAAACAGGGGGAACGGGGGGTTCATGCCCCCCCCTTAATTGATATAAACGTGATTTTCATGCAGAATTAACAGTTTTCGTTCAAAATTTAGATATAGGATCATTCTGATGAGGCGATTCCATGACTGTCATTAGGTGTTTATTGAATAAGTAAAAACAGGGGGAACGGGGGGCTCATGCGCCCCCCCCTTAATTGATATAAACGTGATTTTCATGCAGAATTAACAGTTTTCGTTCAAAATTTAGATATAGGATCATTCTGATGAGGCGATACCGTGGCTGTTATTAGGTCTTCATAGAATAACTATAAACAGGGGGAACGGGGGGCTCATGCCCCTCCCCTTAATTGATATAAACCGGATTTTCATGCAGAATTAACAGTTTTCGTTCAAAATTTAGATATAGGATCATTCTGTTGAGGCGAGTCCGTGGCTGTTATTAAGTGTTCATTGAATAAGTATAAACAGGGGGAACGGGAGTTCTGATGCCCCTCCCCTTAACTTGTATAAATGGATTTTTCAATCAGAATTGTCAGATTTCGTTCAAATCTCTGAATAGTTTTGGAAGTTTAATGGTTAAGTATAAAAGAGGAGAATAACTCCTCTTAAATTATATAAATGCTAATTGGGTTTTTATTAAGAATTATCCGATTTGCTCTGAATTTTGGATATAGGTTTTTTAATATGATAAAGCATGTACTTGATAGTTTAGGAGGTTCAATGATTAAGTATAAAAAAGGAGAAAGGGGAGAGCTGTTTCCCGATCTTAAATTTTTTTCGAACGGAATTAAAGAAAATACAAGGCTGTAATTTACAATTAGTATGCGTAGCCTGTGAGCTCAATGCCATCAGTTTAACTGGGCAATATTCTTTTTTATTAAGTTAGTAAATCAAAAACTTAACTTTCTGTCCATATCTTAAATACCATTCAATTGATTTTAAATAACGATGTGATGTCAAATACGCATCAGGGTACCTAACTGATATGATAGCCGCGCTATTGTTGTTTATTAAAAAATAACTTTTTATTTACCTTTATTTAGTTTTGTTAAATTTTATAAATTATTTCATTCTATAGTTATTACTTAAACTTTTCAGTACTACTTGATTATCTCGTCGACCAATTTCACCAAATTGTACAAATCATCCATTTAATCACCAAGTTATGCATATTGGCATAATTTTTATTTTAACTGACGAAAGAAGAAATAAATTAGTAAAACATCAATAAAAGTACAAATAAAAAGTCGAATTTAAAATCACATTATGACGTAACACACATGGGTAACCTATTTAATGTAAACTGAATGCAACATTTATGATAATCCGTTATCGGCATTTAATTTTATAATCTGGCGATAATTTTTTGGTCGTCGGGATAATCAATTAGTACCCGCTTTTATTCATTATTATTTACTTTTTAAAATAATAGAAAATAGTTGATATATGTACTACTTGGTTATCCCGTCCACAAAAAAACCATCGCCAAACTATAAGATTAAATGCCGATAATGGATGATTGTGAATGTCGCATCCAATGACATTAAATCCTGTCAAAAACATGAATGTGAAAGAATGCCAAGTTCGTTAAAGGTTTCGCTAATAAAAGAAGTGAGATGTAACTGCAAACCAAGTTCTTTCGGAGCTCCTTAAATCATAACTCCTGTCATGCATAATATTATTCAATTGCTTAAAATGATTTGTTATGTTACTTGTTATTCAATAGAGCGACTTAGCAAGTTTTCTCTTATTCAATTTTTTCTATTTAGTTGATCAGAAATTAAAGTTGATCCCTTCCTTAATTTATCAGTACCTTAACTTCAATATACTTATTCGAACACTCGATTGACTAGATCTTTGTTAATCAGATTCTAGATTAAATTGTACTCCGACTTAAAGATTAAAGTTGGTAACTGAAAACTTGCCAAGTCGCTCTATTGAATAACAAGTAACTTAACAAATCATTTTAAGCAATTGAATAATATTATGCATGACAGGAGTTATGATTTAAGGAGCTCCGAAAGAACTTGGTTTGCAGTTACATCTCACTTCTTTTATTAGCGAAACCTTTAACGAACTTGGCATTCTTTCACATTCATGTTTTTGACAGGATATCAATTATTTTTTGTCAAATCACTTCTTTTATGAGCGAAACCTTTAACGAACTTGGCATTTTTTCACATTCATGTTTTTGATAGGATATCATTATTTTTTGTCAAATAAGTAGGTATTTGTTTCCTTTTTGAAATAAGTAGGTTAAATTAGTTTTATTTAATATTAATTTCAGCTTTTTCCTGCATTTATTCACTGTTTTTTTTCAGTCAAATTAAAAAATTTAACATTAGGACTGCTTATGTTCCTTTAAATTCCACTAATAAGGATGTTTCTTTTACGTGATTGGGTACTACTTGATAATTTCGTCGACCAAAAATGTTTGTAGCCAACTTGGCGAAATATCGCTATATTGACGACAAAAATTACGCACCAAAAGTCATACTAACATGGCTCTATTTCTGGTATTTTGCCAAATTCCCATAGATTCCCATTGTAATCTGGTAATTTATCCAATAATTTTGTTAGAGCAAGGACTGTCGCCATCATTTTGGCATCTTTTTTTTTTTCTTTAAATCGGTTCGCTAACTACTCAAGATTGCTTAAATATTGCTATTTAGAAAGTTTTTAGAACGCTTTTCGCGCATTTTTACCCCTTTTAAATTTTGTATTTGTTAACAAATGTTCTTAGTGATCATTTATATCTTATAATTAATGAACATGCCAAATTTTTTTACAATATAGAAGTTTTTACAATATAGACCAGCCTCTTTATGTATTTTTATTTTAATTACTCAATCAAGTAATAATAAAAAAATATTAAGTAAACATTTATCTATAAATTTCATAAAATGTATTAGAAATTGTATTTTTATTATTTATAATTTTTGTATGAAAATAATGAAATCCAATTATTTAATTTGAAACTATTCACTGACAGATAATATCTTTATTTTTAAAAGTAATATTTATTTTCTATTACAAAAATCAATACATGCAATGTAAGTAGAAAATATAAAAAAAAAAAAATTATTATTTGGTATAATATAAAAACCAACACATGTTAATGATATGATGTGTAAAATTAAAAAGCGCTAAAATAATATTCTTGAAATATGATATATTAATGCAAGTAAGTAAAATGTAAAAACTTATATTCTGATTTCATAAGATATTTCTTATTTTTCTTTATATATTATTTTGCTGTATGAGAAATCCCTGAACCATATGCTAATTACACTTTTTTCTGTTTGCTGAAAGCAGTTTTTCGTAATTTATTCCATAAATAACTTTTCTAAAACTGTAAATTTATTTTTGTATCCGAATATTTTTCTGAAATAGATTTGTTGAATTTTTAACAAGCTAACATGTGTATTACCTGTTGTTTATCAAAAGATAATTATCTTGATTAACCAAGAGGGAATAAAATATTTTCCTGAGCAAGATTTATACTGTAAAAAATGAAAGATTTTTAAAAAGAGATCGTATATAAATGAAGTAAAGAATACGAAGTAAAGAAAATGAAGTAAAGAATAATCTTTCTTAGAGAATTTCTTAAATATGTTTGTAATAAAACTTTAATAATAATACACTGTTGCTTGTTTAAGACTTTTTTTAATTATCGATTTACTTTTTGATAAATTAATTATAACCTATACTTAAATTATCAAAATTATATATATATTTTTTGAGATATGCGTACTATTATGAGAATGAATATAACAACGACAACAAAAACCTGCAAGATCTTTATTTTTAATTGTTCTTTACATATTAAAATTCTATCTCATTTTTTTCAAAAATGCAACATCAAATCATTTATTGTTATAGACATGACCTCTAGAATTTTTGTAGAATACGCATAAAATATGAAGATAATAAAATCTAGCTGCATATGGTAATCCAAACCTGATTCTTTACATGATATTATTTCAATAAACGGTCAAATATGAGTATTACTCGCGCTGTGGATGTTCCGTGCTATAAATATTTGAAGTATTAACGATGTTATTAAAAATATATTTAAAAAATATATATAGCTTTGTAAAAAAAAATATAGAGCTAATTGATATAGCTGTATATACTAGAAAAGTATACTATTAAAAATTTGCTGCATTTGCTGCAAACTTACTGTACCGCTTGTGTAGAGTTGTTCTGTGTAGTTGTTGTCTCTGTTTCGACCAATGCTCCATAATATCGTCAAATAACCGTTTTTTACACGAGCAGCGGAGTGAGTATGCATAATTTTTAGCATATTTTTAACAATGTATGAATGGGTATGTGCCATTTTGTGCAAAATGAGCTAAAAAAAGGTCGAGGGCTTATGTTAACCAATTTTGTTAAAATTTGGTAAACGAAGTCAGTTTAGATATAATCAGAACTATGCAAAATACCTTGAAAAAAATATTGTTTTCTAAGCTGGTAATCAATAATCTCTTTGCTAATATTCAAAATCTTGGATCTTAAATTAGCAATCCTAAACCTATCATTGTATTAAATCACAAATTAATATAATTTACTTTTATGCTAAATTTCGTTAAAATCTGTGACATTTCACACATCAGGAGATCGGGTACTTGGAGAGCAGCTTTGGTACGTTCCTAATTTTCAAATTTAATTTTCATTATATTTTAAATACGCGAAAAGCTCCACTCCATTTAAACTAATCACGAACTCCATAATATTCATGACATTAATTCTAAATATTATAGTCTGCTTTTAAACATTTGCCATATTTTATTCTTATTCTGAAATTGGGCAATGCGTTACACAAATATATCATTATACTTTGTTATCTAGGCTTTAAAAGCTGGTGGTACATAGAATGCGCCACCCCTGTCATTATACATGTAAAACTAACCGTGCACTTGATTAAGTGGTTTCCAATCTTTTGCTGACCACGTTCCAGTAAAGTATCAGTAAAATAACAACTTTACATTTTAGTTACTGTGACTTCACATCGACGGTCACAGTGTCACAATGTGGCTTCACAACGACGTCAAGTGACGTCACCATGTCTTACGATTTTATGCTGAAATGGGAAGCATGAATGTCAGAAGGTGACAAAAAAATTACAAAAGGAAGCGAAATGTATCATGCTATTCTTGAAATTTTCTGCGAGAAGATAATAAAAGTATTGAAGGAAATAAATCTGATCTAACTTAAAAGTCATTTAAAGATTTAATATACCTAACAGCCTAGATAGAATGGAAGATGATTATTTATTTATAGATCTGAGTAACAATGATTTTGATGACGAAAAAGAATTCGATGATGACATTATTATTATTATTATTATTATTATTATTATTATTATTATTATTATTAATTTTATCATCATTATTATTATTATTATTTATTTTTGAGCTGTAAGATAAATATCAATAAAATCTGAAATGCATTAATCTTTCTACAATATTACTTTTTTATAATATTCTGCATATAGAAATTGTAAAATTTATTAAATTTTCTTTGGAACTATTTTGATATCTGATACGAATATATGATATAATAATCGCCAAAATAATTGACAATGAAAAAAAAATTATTGTTCATTCTTTTTAAATCAATTTATCTTGCGATTCAGATAACGATATAAAATGAGAATCAATGCGTTTACATTTTATTTATTAGACATTTCATAAGAGTTTTTATTTATTTATTTATTTATTTTATTTCAAATGCTATCACATTTCTTTATAAATCTTAGCACATCCATACAACAATCAATAGCATAATATTTAATAAGAGGAACAATTTCTTTATTAAACATTTATTAAACAAAAACGCATAAAATTTTACCTAATATTAATTATATTTTAAATATATTTTAAAATATTCGAGATTGAAATTTTATTTATTATATTTAATATTTAATTTAAAAAACTTCTTAATAAATTTCTTTGGTTTTTATCCATTGCGTGCAAGACTGTAGCAAAACTACTGGTTCGAGAGCCTCCCAAAATATTGATAATGCTATAAAAGTAATGCACCTTGAACATATACATTATTTTAATGCAATCTAGTTATTTACTTATTTAAAATTTAAATTTAAATAAAACATTAAAAAAAATCATTTTTATTGAAAAATGGCCACTTTTAAATAATTAATGTAATTATAATACTTTATTTGAAGTATAACTCATTCTTTAACTTAAAATGAAAATATTTAGCAAGTTTCATGAAAATTGTTTCATTAGTGTTTGAGAACATTTATGCACAGTCGATGCAAATCAATCCACAATTTTAATTTTTTAAATATTAAAAATAAATTAAAATAAATTATAAAATTACATTACAGAATATTAAAAAATATGTTTCAAATAAAAGACATAATAAACTGTATGCATTAAAAAATTAATGCATTTATGTTTCATAGAGACGAGAAAAAAAATTAAACGTGACATGCTGCTAAAATACATCATCTTGTAAAATTTAAGACTTCTCTGACCCCTTAAAACAAAAATGGCGACTACTCTGTTATCCGTCGACCGATTTCGCCAAATTATAGAAATCGCCAAACTAATAGCCAAATTATACATATTGACGTAATTTTTATTTTAAATAACGAAAAAATAAATAATTAGTAGAATATTAATAAAAATTGAAATAAAAATTGAAATAAAAATCACTTAATGGCATTTTAAACATGTGAATCGTATTAATGTCATTGAATGTGACATTTACGATCATCCATTATTGGAATTTAATCTTACCGTTTGGCGATAATTTTTTGTTCGACGGGATAACCTTGTAGTACACAAAAATATACGTCTCTTTCATAGGCTTTCGAACAACGTAACGCCGAAGTGGAAAGTATGGATGTCAGAAGGTGACACTATATTTACAAAAGCAGGCGGATATGTGTCTTGAATACCAGTCTTGAAAGTTTTTGTGAGTGGATTGTATAAATATGGAATAAAAATAAATCTGATCTAAATCAAAAGAAAACATTTAAGGGGACAGTGGACGTTTATTTCAGAAAAATCGTCGCAAAAAGGTGTATTTAACGCAATTTTTTATTATTAAAATATCATGTATGAAGATATTAAGAAGTAAATGATAAAGATAAGTGTATTAAATATTTTAAATCTGTGTTTCTCAAAACTAGATTTTCAGCAGTTTTAGATTTTTGAAATGCTCCTTCCGAGGTAATTTTTAATCAATATTTATGAAATTGATATAGAAGTATCCTGATTTTTTTTTTAAATCTTTTCTGAATTCGTCTTCATTAAGATAATAAATTCGATTTTTTACTACAACATTTTGATGAAAATCGATATGGAATTTAGAAAATAATCTGTAAGATGTTAACTATTCAAGAGATTAAAGAAATTTTAAAACAAATTTGTTTACAATACAGTTTTAAGTGATAAAATGCAAAAGCAAAAATATATCTCAAAAATTAAATCACGATGAACATTTTAAAATTTTATTTATAAAATTTAAAAAAATGTAATAAGATAGGAATTTTTTAAAGGTGTTCTATATACTTTTGGCGAAATGTATATAGGCACAAAATTTCATATTGCTATGATGAAAAAAAAAATAATTAACGTCCTCCGTCCCCTTAATGGTTTATACCTAAGAGCCTAGGTATAACCTGAGATGATTACTTATTTATAGATCAGAATAACGGTGATTTTGATGATGAAACAGATTGCTATGAAGTAGCTTTAACTGAAGGTGAAAATGATGAATGTTTTATGAAGGTTGAAATGTTCATTTTATGTAACTAGATGATGAAATTATAATTTAATAAAATAACGTCCTGCCTTCAAAAAAAGTATTTGCGTACAGAATTTTTTTCTGTGTGTGTGTTCATCTTCGCCTTTTTTTAGATCTATCATTTTTATATTCGATGTATAACGCGCATCCTTAGTAATTTAATTTTGGTATTAAAAGTGGGTGTTATACGCCAAAACTTATGATATATATTTTACAGTCCGATATTTTTCGCTAAAATGGCAATAAGATGCACATTTACAATTAATAACAGCCACAAAAACCGCACTCGATAATAAAGTTTCTTTTCATTTTATTCATAATGTATTTTCTCATAGTACGAATACACTATATTGCCATTGATTATGGGACACTTGCGATTTTAGACATTTTACTAAATATCTAGAAAAATACATGAGGAATCATCTCGAAACTCTTACTGTATAAATATAATAGTATAAGTCATACATCTCCGTGAAGATTTTTTACCGAAACTCCATAGGGGACCGTCAACAAATTAAAAAAGAATGAATATCTTTTGAATAACCCTGTCAAAACTAATGTAGCAAAAGCGCTCAAACTCTAGATTATGATTGAATGCCTTATTGTAATACACTGTGTTCATTTTTATGCAAATAGCATGCACATTCGCAGAGTAATTAAGGTTTTTATAAAAATGGTCCCAAATTTTTCCAAGTTTTTCCATTATAATTTTCAGAGTTCTTAATATAAAATATTATTTTTTTCAGAAAATATGACAAACAACATTGCACACAGTACCCTGTAATCAGAATTAAAAAATAATGAAAATTGTATAAAAAATGAGTAGGTTTACTATATAATTTTTTACTGCTCATGCGTCAAAGATATCAAAATTTCATTTGCATATTATGTTAGCTAAATGTATAGAGCAACTTTTGTGAAAGTCACAAAATCATAACTTGAAAATTCTGACAATAATCGTCAATTGAATAAGTCGAAAATCCGTTATTCTCAAAATGAAGCAAAAACAAGAGGGGTTGTATCCATATATTCATTGATTAGTGTCAATATAGAATACACAATATGGGATGTACTACTGCATTTGGATAAAATCCCTCATTTTTTTGCTTCATTTTGGAAACAACGGATTTTGTCCTTTTTCTATAGACGATTACTTTCAGAATTTTCAAGCTATGATTTTGAGACTTTTACAAAAGTTGCTCTATACATTTAGCTAACATAATATGCAAATGAAATTTTGATATCTTTGACGCATGCGCAGTAAAAAATTATATAGTAAACCTACTCATTTTTCATACAATTTTTATTATTTTTTAATTCTGATTACAGTGTACTGTGTGAAATGTTGTTTGTCATATTTTCTGAAAAAAAATATTATTTTATATTAAGAACTCTGAAAATTATAATGGAAAAACTTTGAAAAATTTGGGACCATTTTTATAAAAACCTTAATTAATCTGCGAGTGTGCATGCTATTTGCATAAAAATGAACACAGTGTATTACAATAAGGCATTCAATCATAATCTAGAGTTTGAGCGCTTTTGCTACATTAGTTTTGACAGGGTTATTCAAAAGATATTCATTCTTTTTTAATTTGTTGACGGTCCCCTATGGAGTTTCGGTAAAAAATCTTCAGGGAGATGTATGACGTATACTATTATATTTATACACTAAGAGTTTCGAGATAATTTCTCATGTATTTTTCTAGATATTTAGTAAGATGTCTAAAATCGCAAGTGTCCCATAATCAATGGCAATATAGTGTATAAACGTTTGCTTTCAATTTTCAGGAATTTGAATATTTTTATTTCCTTTTATGAAAACTTTTATTTCCGTTCAATAAAATCTTTAGTAAACATAGTGCATAAAGTATCATAAATTAGAAGCCAAACTGTTTACCTTTCGGACAAATAAATATTTATTTATGCTAAAAATTGAAGTGTAAATAGTAAATTTAGAATAAAAATAAATAATAATGAATAAGGGGATTCTATAAATGTTGCTATTGAACAACTATTTGGATATTTTCTGTTTATAAAGAGAAACTAGTGTTTCTCCCTCGTATTTTCAAAAATGTTTCAAGTTTCTGTAAAAATAAGTAATAAATATTTAATAATGTTTTTCTAATTTATGAAAACTTGTCCTTTTTTCTTTTATTATTTTTCTCCGTATTTTTTGAAATAATTACGATATTAAAATAATGTTAAAAATATTTATTTAGTTATTATAATTGTGTTTTTTAAGGTATGTGATTAAATACTATACATTAACTTTAAACTGCTGTAATGAGTTTTAAAATGTTTTCATTATCTCTTTCGAAAAGCTAACTTTAAATTATTCTTATTAGACTTTTTTTCTGCTAAAAAAATACAGAGTTAATGTTTACCTCTGTATTTAATAATATCTCAAATTTTGTACCTTTTTTTTCCTTAAAAGCAGTTTGTTTAAATAAACTATCATTTATTGTTCTTGTTCTTGAGAATTAAGTACTTTGAAATTCAGTAATTTTCATACAAAGTTAAAATTCTCTCAAGGAAAATACAGTGTTAGCACACTCAGTAATATCTACGTTTCACTACAATGTAAGCTTTATTTTAAATACTATATATTTCTATCCATATAATGATGTTTAATACATTGAACATTGAACAATGATCAAAACTCTGAAATTTGTATTCATAATCGAAAATAATGTTTTTCACGATATCAAAGAAGCATACATATGTATTTATTTTATGCATTTAACACTATTGTGCAGTGGTTCAAAATGTGGGAAATACGCTCCGCCGGACACAATTTGTCCTTTTGTGGGAATGGACAATGTAATTATTTGTTGGGCAATTCCAAAGTTGTTTTTCATTCGTTCACTCTCAGATCTCTTTATTAAAAAAATTGAAGAATGAAGAATGTTTCAAAATAAAAACAAATGTAATACAAGCAAAATTAAAAAAAATCATTTATGAACTGAATATAAAGAATGTTTTAAATCAAAAGTTTTAGATCATATATATATATATACATATTTATAATCAAAAGCAGAATAATTACAAAAATACATATATTTATTTTTTAAATACATATATGAAATAGCTAAAGGAATTGCTATAAATTTTTATAAAATTAACAAGTAATAGAAAAAGAAATTTTAGATAGTCTATCTAAATAATATCTATGACTCCAGTTCAGGTATCCTACACAAAATATATATATTCAAAAGGACATATACATTCTAATTTTTAAAAATAAAATGATCTATGTAAAAGAACGATACTTTAAAAGGAACACTAGAAAAAATACTGTGATGCGGAGTAATGATTACTAAAAATTAATAATGACAAGAAATTTATGTATTGTATTATGTATCGAAAGAAACTTTGGTGCTATAAGCGTTTTCATAAACTCTAAATAATTAATAAATCTAAGTTAATATCTATGACTCCAGTTCAGGTATCCTACACAAAAATATATTTATAAAATGACATATACATTTTAAGTTTTAAAAATAAAATGATCTATGGAAAAGAACGATACTTTAAAGGAAAAACTAGAAAAAAAATATTGTTATGCGGAATAGTGATTACTTAAAATTAATAATGACAGGAAATTTAAAATGATTCTTGTGTATTGTATTATGTATCGAAAGAAACTTTGGTGCTATAAGCGTTTTCATAAACTCTAAATAATTCGGGAATAAAGACGAATAAAACGTATGAATGTTATCAATTTTAATGTCAAAATATAAGTGAAATTTCAAGATATTTTGTTAAGTTAAAAGGCAGACCGAATAGAACTTTCGGATAGATTTAGTTGTATAACAAAATTATTTTTTGCAAAAAGTGACGAAATGCAGATTCAATCTATTTATTGAAAATGTGTTTGCTGTAAATATATTTTTGACAAAAAATTCATTTCTTCGATGTGCTAAAATATGGAATGAATATTCAATTTTATGGCTATATTACACTCCCATTGTGGGGATATAATTAACTTTTTAAATAATAAGAAGCTACATTCTCAGAAATATGGAGGAGGATAGAAATTTAACGGATAATTTTTGTGGTCGAGGTCAGTAAAATGTTTGAAATCACTGCTATTGTGAGAATGCAACATAATAATTTTGGCCTTTTTCTAGAATTTCAAATGGTTTAAAACGGAGTAAGGAGACTTATATCTTTAATGTATAAAGCGTTCGTCCTAAGTGTTCGTTCTTAGTGTTTTCGTTTTAATTTTTTATACAGAATATTTTCGAAGTCCCTTAGTTATATACAGGTCCTCACTTTAGGAGGTTTCGAGTAATTATCTTATCGGTTAACAGAGTATTTTATTTCTGGAATGTAGAGTTTCTAGAGGCAAAATGGCCATGATTTTACTGCGTGACTACAGAAATTCTGGTAAATCAACTTCTGAAAGCTAAGCTTTGTAAATGTGTCTCAATCAAGTTCACTCTACCAGACCAAATTTTCAAAATTATATTTTAATGTCTAAAACTTTATATATATATATATATCCGTTTTTAATTTATTTATTTGTTTGTTGTTATCAGATTGACGATAATTATTTTTATTTTTTCCCTTTTCATTTTGCTATCCAATTTAGTAAGTTTCATGTGCCTTGTTTTTGATGTTTTTTCTTCATTTAATTTTGGTTTCATGTGTGTTCGTAGCCCTAAATTCGTATTACTTTGCTTTTTTATGGCAAATACAAAGATGAAACCACACATTTCATTTGTCGCTTCAAAGTATTTGGGGCCCGATGATTCGGCTTTGGTTCTACAAATTCCATTTGTATTAATTTTAATTATATATTTTTCCCTCCATGTTCAATGTGGTATAAGATATTAAATAAATAACAATAATACAATTAATGGTTATATACATATATGTGTGTGTATATGTGATTGACCCATTTTTAAGTGTACAGTTTCCAAAAGAATGCTGCAAATGAATCAAGTCGTATGTGAATCACACGCCTTTATTTTTACTTTTTGCTTTCTTACACACACACACACGTATATATAAATATATTTATATAAATATATATATACTGAGAGCGAGAGAGAGAGAGAGAGAGTTATATAACAAAAATCTCATCCGCAACAAAAAATACAGCTCGCAAATATTCATTTTGCATTTTTTCCACTAACAAGTATTTCACAGTTTTTCATTCATGTGATTGTTTTTTTATTGGTAAAAATAGATCAGAGTATTATCCTGAAATTCACTTTCTGTCATTACTTGTACACAGAAAGTGAAGTAGAGCAAATTGCGTCGGACGGTAAATTCAATCAATTTTCCAAAAAGTATTTAGTCTTCATTCTTAAGTGTTTTTTACGAATAATTTTTTTTTACCGCTGTATGCTCCACTAAATTTTACGATGCCTCCTGAAATTTACTGACTAGACTTTATACCAGTAATTATTCTGTATTAGTATTTTCTTATAGAAAATTCCTAATTAAATAAAAGCGAAATTTCCCACATCTAACCTAGTTTTATTTTTTACATCATATATATAATGATAAATCCCTAATACGAAAGAACCCTGATATTTGTAGCATACAACATTGTATTTGGGACTTCATTAACACTTTACTACGCAATTTTTCTGTTTTTATGATTTTTTTTATCTATATATTCGTCTCACAATGTAAAAATTTAAAAAAAAATAAATTTCAAAATTTCAGCTAAAGTTTGATATTTTTTGACGTATACCCTACATGCACAATTAGGGATTTTAAATATTGTATTACTATATTTTGCAGTTAAATGGTCTTTAAATAATTAATTTTATCTGCTTAACACTATGTATCTTTCTTTATATTAATATTTTTAAGTATTCAGTAATTATTAAAGTAGTTAAATATCAAAGCAAATTTTGCCTTACTAACTTGATCGATTTTTTAAAATTTATTTATTTTGTTATATTTATTTTATTTTATTTTATTTTATTTTATTTTATTTTTGCTTTTTTCATGACGCAAAACAAATTTGATTTTTTTCCAAAAGCAGCAATCTAACATGTACAAAATAGAAGTTATTCTTTTCTATGGCCTGTTTTTGATCAGTTATAGTAATCTTATTCGCCAATTTTATGTCGCATAATGAGAATTATAGTGTTTTTATGTATGTGCCTGATATGAAACACGGTGCAGGAACGAGTTAAAATGTGGAAAAACATTCAATTCCTATAAAAGTGTACAATGCGCTTTTTTGGACATTAAATCATTAAAAACAATATACATTTAATGTTATTTGAGGTGCCTCTTCGATCCAGAACATTTAAAAACTGTCAACAGATGGCGCCACATGCGCATCGGACAAGGACTCTAGGCAGGCTGTAAGAGACTGTTGGTTCGGTGAGTCAGTTACTGGACTGCCGCCGCTTATGTAGCACGCAAGAAAAATCACCTTGTTCCGAGAGACAAAACGTGTCTCAAGATATTTAGAAATGTATTCTACTTCTTTATAAGTTTAATTAAATTTATGTTTGTTTAAGTACGTGCTATTAATATTTATCCATATACACCGTGTTTTTGTTAAAAACATCGACTAAATGATAGATTAATTAAGATTGAGCAGCCGTGATATCCCATAACCACATGGTTGCTTCAAGTGTTGACCGGACAATTTTGAAAGACGCCTTCTGATATATCGTTCCTGGACAACTACAGCGATGAAAAAAAACGGTATGTGCCATTTTCTATGTTTCTTTGTGGTATTCTCTGGCCCAATTGTTATATTTACCAGTTATTTTAATTAAAAAATTTTCGAGCCCAAGCGTTCTTATTCAAAATTTTACTAAATTGTATATTTATTTATTTATTGCTCTATCAATATATGTATTTTTAATTCTGCGCTCACAATGCCTGATGATATTCCTGCCGATAATCCGACAGAAACGCTTGCTAGGGTAGCTGTTAAAATTCCTCCCTTATGGAAAAGTAATATTTCTGTTTGGGTTTGTACAAGTTGAGGCAAATTTTGCCGTGGCACAAGTAACGAACGACACTACTAAGTACAATTATTTATTATCTGCTATAGACACAGATACCTTAAGTGCGGTGTCTGATTTAATTCTTACGCCGCCTCCAAATGACAAATATAATGCTTTGAAACAGAGACTAATTCAGGAGTTTTCAGATTCGCAATCGCAGCAGATACGTAAATTACTCTCTGAACTTGTGCTAGGTGATAAAAAACCTTCCGTTTTACTGCGGCAAATGAAAGAATTAGCGCAAAGTTCCGTTACCGAAGAATTTTTGAAAGCTATTTGGTTAGAACGTTTGCCGACGCATACGCAAGCAATTTTGTCGGTTTCAAGCTCCGGATTACAGGAATTAGCAACCCTAGCTGACAAAATTAATGAAATTAAATCTGAATCGGCAGTGTATGCAGTTTCCAAACCCACCGAATCGCCTCGGAACGACCATAACGCGATCTTAAATCTTCAAACACAAATTGAGCAATTGACACTGCAGGTTTCAGAGTTATCCAAAAATGTGTTTAGGCGATCGATGTCTCGCGGCCGATCGCATTACAGGGAAAGACGATACAGTAAAAATAGAGATTCCCAAAAATCGAGTCGTAAACAAAACGAATCAGACTTATGTTATTACCATCAGAAATTTGGTAGTGATGCTCGAAAGTGCCGCGAACCTTGTTCTTTTGATGAAATTAAAAAAAACTAGTGGCTGCTGCTAGGTCAACAAGCGAAAATACAGTTGGCGTAGCAGCATTAGAACAATGTAGGTTGCATGTGTTTGATAAAAATTCAGGGTTCAAATTTTTAATAGATAGTGGTAGTGATATTTCTTGTATCCCTGTACCAAAACAAGTAAACAAAAAGAGTCCTTCCAATTATCTTTATGCTGCAAATAATTCCAAAATTCCTGTTTATGGTAACAAACTGCTTGACCTAAATATCGGCTTGAGAAGGAGTTTTCGTTGGTCATTTGTTGTTGCAAACGTCTCTTGCCCTATAATTGGAGCAGACTTTTTAAGAAATTTTGCTTTGCTTGTAGATTTGCACAAATTTCGATTAATTGACTCTGTAACTGGATTGTCCACTAAGGGTGAGCTTACTTGCTCAAAACAGTCCCAAATTAAACTAATTTCTGAAGACATGTCTTTTAAAACTATATTTGAGGAATTCCCAGAGCTCTTAAATCCCATACCAAATTTTAAAAAACCAACTTGCCATGATACAGTTCATCATATCGAAACTACAGGACCACCACTTTATTCCAAACCTCGCCGATTACATCCAAAAATTTTAAAGGAAGTTCAAAAAGAATTCCAATATCTTATGGATGAAGGTATATGTCGTCCTTCCAAATCCCCTTGGGCATCCCCTATTCACGTTGTACCAAAACCGGATGGTTCTTACAGAGTTTGCGGTGATTATCGACGTCTAAATTCAGTAACTCTTCCTGACCGTTATCCAATACCCCACATCCATGATCTTACCAATATTCTACATGGAAAGAAAATTTTTACAAAATTAGATGTTGTCCGCGCTTATTTTCATATTCCAGTGCATGAAAAAGATATTCCTAAAACAGCGGTAATAACCCCTTTTGGAAGCTTCGAATTTCTATATTTAAATTTTGGACTTAAATGTGCAGCAAACACTTTCCAAAGATTTATTAATGAGGTTCTCTATGGTCTTCCATTTGCTATAGCTTATTTGGATGACATTCTAATTTTTTCCGAAACGGAATCGGAACATATAGACCATGTACGAGCTGTTCTAAGCAGACTCTCTAAATACGGACTTAACATAAATATATCCAAAAGTGTTTTTAAACAAGACAGCGTATCATTTTTAGGACACGAAATTTCTCTTGCTGGAATTCGACCATTACAAACTAAAGTTGAAATTATTAAGCAATATCCACGACCAAAAAACTCTTTCTGAACTTCGTACATATATTGGCTTATTCAATTACTTTCGACGTTTTTGTCGCAATGCTGCAACTATCCTTGCACCCTTAACAGATTTGTTGCGTGGAGCTAAAAAGAAAGATTCAACTCCTATCGATTGGTCTGAAAATGCAATAAATTCTTTTGAAGCTTCAAGAAAGGCATTAACGGATGCAACTCTTGCATTTCCTAGCCATGACGGTCAATTAGCACTTCATTCTGATGCTAGTGATTTTGCTATTGGTGCTACACTAAGCTTAGAAACAGAGGAGGGTCTCAAACCACTCTCATTTTTTTCCAAACGTCTAAATGAAACACAATTAAAGTATTCTACCTTTGACAGAGAATTGTTAGCAATTTATGAGTCCGTTAAGCATTTTAGACACTTTTTGGAAGCCCGTCAATGTACAATCTTTACCGATCACAAGCCAATTGTTTTTGCCTTTAAAAAAAGAACAGATAATTACACTAACAGACAAAGTCGGTGGTTATCTTTTATATCTGAATTCACCACTGATATGGTATTTTTAAAAGGAAACCAAAATGATGCAGCCGATGCACTTTCCCGAATTAACGTAATACAAATGCCTACTCCATTAGATTACGATAAATTAAGTATGGAGCAAAAACAGGATTCAGAACTTAGAGAAATTATGCAAAGCGGTCAATCCAGCTTAGAACTCAAATTAATTACCCTTCCAAATTCCACAACAGAAATTTATTGTGACATTTCTAGTGGCAAAGCACGTCCATATTTAACTCCAACTTTTAGAAAACAGGCATTTTGGAATTTACATGCACTTGCTCATCCTGGAACTAAAGGTAGTGTGAATTTATTGCGACAACGATTTATCTGGCCTTCCCTAGCTAAAGATTGTCGAACTTGGGCACGTGAGTGTTTGGATTGTCAGCGCTCCAAAATTGTTAGACACACAAAAACAGAGTTAGGAAAATTTGATCTTCCAACAGATAGATTTGCACACATACATTTAGATTTAATTGGACCTTTACCGGAATCAAATGGTAAAAGGTATTGTTTAACCGTAATTGATAGAGCAACGCGTTGGCCAGAGGCATACCCACTTAGTGACATCACAGCAGAATCAGTGGCACGTGCACTACTTTCCGAATGGATTGCAAGATTTGGATGTCCTGAGAAAATTACCACGGACCAAGGACGCCAGTTCGAATCTGAACTTTTCCAGCAGTTAGCCAGATTGTTAGGTGCTAGAAAGTACCGATCGTCTCCGTACCACCCTCAGAGTAATGGGATTATCGAGAATTGGCACAGACCTCTAAAATGTGCACTAAAAGCCAGACGAACTGAAAAATGGACTGAAATACTTCCAACAGTGTTATTAGGGTTTCGTGCTGCACTAAAAACCGATATAAATGTTTCGCCAGCTGAACTTGTTTTTGGGTCTACTCTCAGACTACCAGGTGATTTCTTCGATGACAAATCCACCATTAAAAGTCCTGAAGAATTAGTGCAGCGATTAAGAAATACCTTCAACGAATTCAAACCACAACCAACTAAGTCCCATAACAGCACAAAAACATTTGTGTCTCAGCAGTTTAAAACATGTACGCATGTATTTGTGCGTCAAGAAGGTATTCGGCAAGCTTTACAACCGCCGTATGATGGACCTTTTGAAGTTGTTGAGCGCAACGATAAACTTTTTAAAGTGGCCATAAAAGGCAAAATAGTAAATATATCGCTGGACAGACTGAAGCCAGCCTTTTTGGTGAATGATTCACTATCTTCGACTCCTGAAACAACCTCAACCCTGGAAACAACTGCTGCGACTCCCGGGACTGCCTCGAATTCTGGAAAAACAAAACCACCTCACATCACACGATCCGGCAGAACTGTCAGATTTCCAGAACTTTTAGTGGAAAATTAAGAGTATCGTTTGCACTAGGAAGGGGGTACTGAGGTGCCTCTTCGATCCAGAACATTTAAAAACTGTCAACAGATGGCGCCACATGCGCATCGGACAAGGACTCTAGGCAGGCTGTAAGAGACTGTTGGTTCGGTGAGTCAGTTACTGGACTGCCGCCGCTTATGTAGCACGCAAGAAAAATCACCTTGTTCCGAGAGACAAAACGTGTCTCAAGATATTTAGAAATGTATTCTACTTCTTTATAAGTTTAATTAAATTTATGTTTGTTTAAGTACGTGCTATTAATATTTATCCATATACACCGTGTTTTTGTTAAAAACATCGACTAAATGATAGATTAATTAAGATTGAGCAGCCGTGATATCCCATAACCACATGGTTGCTTCATTATTGTTTGTTATATTTATACAATTTTTTGTTTTCTGAAATATCGGTACGAATATACTATAGTTTTTTTTTTTTCATTGTATGTTTCAACCAATCCGGAAACTTTATGGAACTGAAAAACCACACTAAGTAATGGAAATAGTAAACTGTAAAATAGATTTTATAACAGAAAAGTAGATTTTTTCCATAAAAATAATATACCAAACATATATTTGCTTTTGTAAATTTGGTATATGCTGTGATACACGCTATGCCTGTTTCTTCATAATTTACTACGGAATACCTGCGTATGTCGAAATAATCCAAAAGAATCCAGCTTGACGAAAACAAAAGTTTATTTAACACATGGAACACAAAAAAGAGACTAAAACAGCAAGACTTGAAAAACACAAACAATTAAATATAAAGTTCCGGATTACACATTCTCAAAACTTCTACACAACTCCACTTTCAATAAAAAATAAACACCGTGCCCGTAGCACACCCATATTCCAATGGGAGAATATTTTAAAATCTTTTTACCTGCATCAAAACATTCGCAGTTCTACCTATTACCTCGGCACACACACCTCTCCCTGTGTTCGTACCCCTTCCTCTCCCAACATACTCTCTCCGTCCGCTCGTCACGTGACGAAAAAGCGGCACCGTTGAATAGAACAAAAAAACCCACATCATCAGTCATTACATATGCTGTATTATTAAACGATGAAATATTCATAATACAATAAAATTTTATATGAAAACATGCATCATTAAAAAGATACCATTTTTTTAAAATTAATTACAAACTTCAAAGTTTATTTGCTGTACTTTTTTTCAAAGCCTATATTGGATTTTCTCTTTACAGCATTAGAAAGTAAAATACCTTATTAAATATCTTTCGCTTTGGAGATTACAATGTCAAAATCAAATATTTCAAAGTGTTGAAAGATGAAGAAATATCTTATTTCAAAACTTAATTTAAAGGCGCGTGTTTCACTTTTCTCTATAACCATTTATTTAAAGGGCAGATAAAAGGATTTTTTAATTAAATCCTTGGAATAAAGCTTTTCTAAAATGCAAATCTTTAACAAAACAATTTCTTATTATAATTGAATTCAAAAAAGCATTAAGTTACTAACAGCCTTGTTTTAAGTTTATTAAATCATAATTTATGAATTACAAAATATAAAATAATATTAATATAAAAGTTTTAAAATTTAGATTCTATGAAATGTAGTTAAAAGACTTTTCAAAACTTAAGTTAATAATATTGAGATATGAAAAATAATTTTAATTTATCAATTAATGTAGTTTAAATTTAATTGGCACATAACTAATAGTTTTTAGTGAGAACTTTGTACTTTAATGAAATATTTATCAGCTACATTAAACTTTTTCAATCAAAACTTTATTTTATAAACTATAAAAATTAAATATTTAGAGTGGGTTTAAAAAATTCTTGGAATGAATAAATAAAAAATCTTTTTTCTTTATTTTCAAAAATTGCATGGAGTAAATAATAATGAAGCAATCATTTATTACAAAAATAAATAAATAAATGTATTTATTTATTTTAATGCATTCAAAGCAGTTTTCTTTACAATTTCACTGTACACATTCTTTTCAACAATTTAAAATTTTCTACTTTTGTTCTTTACTTTTATCTTAAATATTTATACAGAAAAAACAATTAATATATAAAAATAGTTGATTTTAATTAAGCATGGATTTAAAGGCATTTTTAAGATGCGTTACCTTGTTAAGAATCATCTTTAACCAATATGTTTTCTCATTGAAATGCCTTACTTTATTCAAAATATAAGAATATCTATTAAGTTATTTAAGTTTGTTCTTAAGTTTATTTTATTTACCTAATATATATATATATATATATATACTTTTTTTATTGTAGAATATTTTAAATCATACTGAGTTTTGAAAATTTTCCATAAAAGAAGATATATATATCTATATATATTTATTTATGTATATGTATGATATTATTTATAACTAATGCAAAAAAAATCATGAATGTAATTTTTGATTGATATTTAAATTAACAGAAAAAAATTTGATTTTTTAAGAACATGTAGAAGAAATGGCAGTGGATGAACTCAGATATGAGTTATTATTTTTTTCAAATTCTAGCACTCGACTGTTTTTCTTTTAATTTGTATATAAATATCAGTTTAACAAATTTACCGTTGGTCAGTAGAAACAGTCTTATAAAACAATTTGTCGCATACGTTATTGGATATGCATCATGTTAAATTAAGATATTTTGGAAACTAGAAATGGCGCAAAAGTTTATTCGCTATCTAAACACCATAGAGTGGATAGAAAAAATCGAAATATGGCTAAACAAATCAGCGCGGAACGGAAAAAATATGTTATATGTATACTAGTTTATATATGTTAGATAAATTTATAACACGATTATTCAAACTGTAAATGAATTGTTACGTATGTAAATTTTTCAAGTGTGTATAAAAAGTCGATTTATGTGAGAGATAAGTTTCGCGTGCAGCATTTTCGGCAGTAACATATATTTACCTTCGATTATTCTGTTGAGCTGATCTAGAACATAAGACTAGGTTATGTGATCATTAAGATTAGTTGGATGAATCAGTAATCTAGCATTCGTTCTGGATGGCTCAGTTAGAAGAACGTTGGCGCTGCAACTAATGTATTCTTGCTTTGAATCCTAACATGGCCTTTCTTCTCCCACTTGGAAAATTTATATCTGTTAATTTATATATGCTTTTTATTATAATAGATTGATATCTTTCCTTGTCTCAAGCAACGCAAAAATAATAAAAAATTGAATATTTTTAAAAATAAAAATGTACATTGTTTTCTTTTATCTATTTTTAAAATTTACTCTTTTAAACGGGCTGCGAAAATTGTTTTCTGTGAGGATGTTTATTAAGTGAATGTTTACATATTTTTAATTATTTGAAAAATAGTTGTTGTTCTCTGTATAGAATCAGAAATTCTAAAGTATATATGAATCATTTCATTGGTTGAATTCCGCAATTTATTTCATTTTATTCGTTTTGCGATTGATCCAAGTATAATGTCCAATAATAAAATATTTCTATTGCCACAAAAAAAAAAAAAAAAAAAAAAAAAAAAAACTAATAAACTTCAAAAAATTTAATAACAAAAAACATATTTAGATAGAGATTTCAAACAAGTTGCATTTAAAAGTGCATTTTTTTTCTCTACGCAACGGTGTAAAAGTTAAAAATATGCGATGTTTAGAGGTTTAAAAATTTGCGGTTCCGAAATTGTAAAACTGAAATTCCATTTAAATTTGTTTACGATAAGTCCAGGAATATTAATGTTTAAACCATATCGTAGATAATATGAGGCATTCAGATGTAAGTTTGATTAACTCCATCAAATAAAAATGCACTATCTATATGTTTTTTTCTTATTTTTTTCTATTATATATATATATATATATATATATATATATATATATATATATACTTTGTTACAATAGTTATATATATTATATACTTTTATATATATTATATACGTAAGTACAAAGTATGTATATTACACACTTTGTAATATATATATATATATATATGTGTGTGTGTGTGTGTGTGTGACGATTTAAAAGTTAGGAGCCAGAGACATCAACGCCGGGTTTCCCTTTCACCGCAGAGAAGTCATGACCACCGAGGAAAATAAATAAATAGATGTAGAGAATCGAAATAATTATTCATTGGCTGCTGTAAGTTCATTTATTTAATCCGTAATCATGAGAAAGGGAAAAGCTCCTTTTGCAAACTGTCTTTTACCGAAACATTCCATCATTATTTCGGCGAGCCGTACTCATCGAAGAAAAAACCCAAGAATCCTCCTTCTCAGCTCGAGGCGTCCCGTCTTAAATCTGAAAAAAAATTCTAGAACATTCTGTAACCTCAAACCATCATTCTTTTATGTAAACAGAATTCTTGTCCAGCTACGAGACTATTTTCCACAGACGATAAATTTATTTTAAAAAATATTATTTAACCAATTTATAATCACCTCAGAATTTCTTAGACAGACGATTTTTATAAATGATTAATTTTAAGAGAAAAAGAAAAGAAATGAATTTATTAATATGCACACATCAAAGGTTGACGGAGGAAAAATAAATAAATGGATAAAATAAAATAATGATATTTTTTTAAAGGTATGGTTTTGGAATAAATTTAATAAGATTTTCTATAAAAGGGTTGATAAAAACACAGAAAAATGAATTTTATTTGGAATATTAAGAAATAAAAATTTAATTAAGAATATTTTTAATTTAGAGCGATCTTTTTAAATTTACGCATACTGGAATAATGTTTTTTAAGGCAAATTAAGAATTTATATCGTCTGCATAAAGATTAACAGATTAGATCTAGAAACAAGATTTTAATTTAATAATTTGAAGTAAGTACGGAACATTATTATAAGAAAATTAAGATAGTATAAAGGTTAGTTTTGGCGAAAAAATTTTAAAATTTGTAATATATATATATGCATGTTTGTATGTATACTTCTTATTATTTTTTTTTCAAAATAAAATACTAAATTTTATTTCAGAATTAATTTTAGCGCAATTTTCTTCGTATACGAAATTAGATTACATTAATTTGTAGCACGATTATTCAATCGGTAAATCAATTATAATAGATATATATTTTCCATTTGGGATTCAATAAAAAAATTCTTTTAATAAAACTGTCTCCTTCATAAAATTCACCTTCATACAATTCTATAAATTATTTTCATCAATTACTTTTCTTTTGTTTTATTTTTTTTAATTTTCAAACTAAAACAAGGTATGTATGTATACATATAATATATATATATATTTTTTTTCAAAATAAAATATAAAATTCTATTTCAGAATTAATTTTTAGCGCAATTTACCCGGATTTATTGAACTCCGTATTAAAAATAATATTAATTAGCGCAAATTACCTGGATTTATTGCACTCCGTATTAAAAATAATATTAATTTCGTGATTTTATTTAATACATCAAACATTTATATTAATTAATAATTTTTAAAATGTAATACGTTACTCAAATAAGAACTGATATATAATCATAAATCAAGGTTAAAAATGTACACCATTAAAGTTTAATCTTATCAAGAAAGATGTATATATATACTAGCAGACCCGACAGACGTTGTCCTGTCACCGACAGAAGTTGTCCTTCCTGGCACCGACACCAGAAAATCAAATACATGTACTTAAATATAGTAATACGCACGATAAACACTACGCTCTTAATTTAATTTTTTATTACAATTGTGTTAGGAAATTATTTTTCACTCTTCAGTATTTTTTGAAGTCGGTTCAATTTTTGATAGAAAAGTTTATTTTTCTCTTTTTTGTTAAAAGTTAACGATTTTCTGAAGTCAGTTAATCAAAATTATAATACAGGCTATATTACTGTAAAGCATACACGTTTGACAGGAGCGGAGTTCGAACACACGATCTCTTTTTTCGAGAAGCAGAGCTTATATCTGGCGCCTTAGACCACTCGGGCATTCCGTCCGCACTCTATTCATCGAACATATTCAACACTTTTAATTAGCGAAAAATCACTTACTATTAGTTTTTGCCTAGTTACTAAAAAAGTACTGAATCAATTTCGATGAAATGTGAATCTAAACCATTCTCGAATCTGCTGGAACGCACGTACAAAATTTCATCAAAATCGGTCCAGTCGTTTAGGAGGGGTTCAATTACATACACACGCACAGAAGATTTTTATATATAAAGATGAGCATTGAAAATTTCAGGTTTTTGCGTCAAAGACATCGCCAAATTAGGAAAATGTGAATTATCTTACGAACAACTGGATTTAAACGAATTTGCTTACTACCATTCGATTCAGCATGAAAAAATGCACTAAAATATGTTATCAGTTGAAAAATAACTACAAAAGCCGATTTTTATGGATTTTTTTTCAATGTTCGTTCTTTTTTATACTGAACTTGGTGGTGGAATTTTCGAAAATCCATTTTTAGAGGCACTTGATATTATAAGAAGTATTTTTACCCCAGTTTTCAAGATTTTTGGTTCGGTAGATTTTTTTGTGCTATGATTAATACGAAATCCTGACTTTCTTTAATATAAATAGCACTTTTAATTAGCAAAAAATCACTAACTATTAGTTTTTGCCTAATTACTAAAAAAGTACTGAATCAATTTCGACGAAATGTGAATCTAAACCATTCTCGAATCTACTGGAACTCACACACAAAATTTCTTCAAAATCGGTCCAGTCGTTTAGGAGGAGTTCAATTACATACACACGCACAGAAGGTTTTTATACATAAAGATGAGCATTCAAAATTTCAGGTTATTGCGCCGAAGACATCGCCAAATTAGGAAAATGTGAATTATCTCACGAACTACTGGACTTAAACGAATTTGCTTAGTACCATTCGATTCAGAATAAAAAAATGCACTAAAATATGTTATCAGTTGAAAAATAACTACAAAAGCCGATTTTTAAGGAATTTTTTCAAAGTTCGTTTTTTTTTCTACTCATTGTAGGGGGTGGAATTTTCGAAAATCCCTCTTTAGCGGCACTCGATGTTATAAGAAGTATTTTTACCCCAATTTTCAAGATTTTTGGATCGGTAGATTGTTTTGTGCTAAGATTAATACGAAATCCTGACTTTCTTTAATATATATAGCACTTTTAATTAGCGAAAAATCACTAACTATTAGTTTTTGCCTGATTACTAAAAAAGTACTGAATTAATTTTGACGAAATGTGAATCTAAACCATTCTCGAATCTACTGGAATGCACACAGAAAATTTCATCAAAATAGGTCCATTTGTTTAGGAGGAGTTCAATTACATATACACGCACAGAATATTTTTATATATAAAGATATATATACATGTGTGTGTGTATCCTTAGTTTAAACTTTAATAAGGTACAGTTTTAACCATTCATTTATTTATAGTTATATATGAGTTCTTAGTTGAGTAAAATAATGCGTGTTAAAATTTACTTTTTCTTTCAAACATTTGCTGCAGTAAAAAGAAACTATGAAATTATTAGTTTTTGTAAAATGCTCAAGTACACACCATATGAGGAAAGCTGTCATAGGACATTCATTTCCAAAATTGGATGCCTGATTTCTTATAAAATAGGAATCAATATAACCGTCAATCACTTCTGTCGTCACTGAAAGAAAGAAACGAGAAATTTGAAAAAAATTATCTTGCAAAAATAGCACGTCTCTACTTCATTCATAATGTAACAGAAGAAACTTCTTTTTAAAAAGAATTGTATTACTTTGGAAGATTTCTTTTTAAAGAAAAATTTTTGTTTCAAAGTCATCAAATAAACATTTTTTAAAATTTACTTTTTCTAGCAAGATAGTTTTCCAATGTTTAGATTTTTCCCATTTTCATATTGCATATTCATTCATTGGATATTTTTGTTGAAATTAATTTCCTAACCTTCTTTTACAGCTTTTTCTGTCCTAACTTTGTTCAATTTCTGTCAATACTGAATTAATTTGTTTTTATCTATTTTTTCTCTTTTTATAGTACTTTTGGTAACCTATGATTAAACTTAACGTAATATTTCTATCTGTGAACTTGATTTAAGTTTAAAGACATAATATATAAGTCTTAATCTTTTTTATAATTTTAATTTTTTACTCGAATCTCTTCACTTAATAATAAATAGCATTATTAGTGAATATTTGCTATTAAAAATCGTTTAGAAAATTGCAAACTATATAGATAATAGACTGGATGTTATGCTGATCACAGCAAAAAAATCTGTCATTCCTGCTCAAATGTTCAGCAACTTTCCAGCAAAGTGTACAGAAAATACTGGAGGTCTCCGCCTTTCTGCACACTATACTCAACAAACCCCCTGCTTAATATTCCATAAAAAAAGTCTTCTTTGAAAATTTCCTGTATGAAATTTTCAAAGAAGACTTTTTTTTTTTTTTTTTTTTTATGTCGGGGGGGTTTTCTCTTTTTAAACATTTTTAACTTTTGTACACTAAGGAAGCGAGCCCTGGTGCTCGTGAAACGTATACGTATGTGGTGTGTGTTTATTTATTGTGTGTCAAACGTTGATTTTAATTATTGTATTCCTGTATGAAATTGAAATTTTTAAACTAACCCTTTATCTACCGAATTATGAATTCATGAAAAAATTTTTACATTCGCCTTTTTCGTAAATTGTTTAAACTAAATTAAAATATTTACATAATCATATGATAAGTTTTTGAAGGATTAACTAAATTTGAATCTACAGGATTTTGCGCAATATTTGTAACACCACTCAATTTTTTTTTTTTTTTTTTTTTTTTTTTTTGTAGACTTATAAAATGTACAAATATGATGTTCTTACAATATAAATATAGAAATATTTCCGAATTGAAAAATCCCCATCCCCCTCGCTCAGCATCAAGAAAGGTGAAAAGATGCAAATAGAAAAGTTTAAAAGTCATCCTTTTTAAAATATATATATATATACATATATATATATATATATATATATTGTGTAACCAATAATGCTTTTCGAACAAGATAACGTAATGTATCTGTAACTCATTTAAAACAGTATTACAACGAATTGACGTATTAAAAGAATTTTATAAAAAAGTAATTTTAATGGTACTTATAAGTATTGTCGATAGATAAAGGGTTAAAGAAAAATTCCATTTATATTTCTTTTAATGTGTATCTTTGGAGTTTTTTATGCGAAAATTTTGATTTTTTACCGGAAATTTTCAGAGAATACTTTTTTTTTCTTTCCGTAGCCATGTATGTCTTAAATTAATAAAATAACAGTACAGAAAATTATTTGTATGAATGAGAAATCTTAAAGATTTGATGAATAGTTTTTCGATGGTATTTAACATTGACCTTCCTATTCACCTTCCAGCCGACGCTACCTATAGCAGTGGGATGTCTGAAGACATCTAGTTTTGTTTATGGATCATGTATTACACATGCAGACATTTATTGTCTTACAAAGAAACACGAAATAGAATGGTGAGCGAAAGTTTTACAATGATCCAATTAAACTAAAATTTCAATATCTGCCAAGTATCACATATCTAACATTTAAAAGTAGATCCAGTAATTTCTGAATACAATAAAAGAAAATGTAAGAAAATTAATTTTTTTTCGTATAAAAAATACGTGAAAGTAAATAAAAATTAAAATTATAGTACAAATATAACCTTCAGTTACATAATGAAAGTCCACATAAAAAAACACAAATAAATGTACTTAAATTACTTTTAGGTGGATACATATCATATAACTTTATTCAAATTAAATTATCTTAAAATAATCCCTACTAATGACTGCCGTTAAATGGATGAAAGTGTCTTGAATATTACAAGAAACTATATTGTATTTTAATTAAAATTCAATTAAATTTATGCACCTAAAATAATTTTAATACGCTTATTTGTGCTTTTTGTATGAATTTTAGAAAATACTTGCTGACCCGTCCGGCGTTGCCCGGGTCTGTAAAAATAATGTTAAAGGAACTTGAAATTTTTATGATTTTATCTTTAACTCGAAATATGTGTAAATACACTGTTGAAAATTTGACCCTTTTGCTGCATCGTCACTCCACCGCTTTAATAGAAAACGATTACTTCAACCTATTATGGAGTATTCTCATAGGTCAAAAGAGATATATTCTATAAAAGCGGGGGAGTGATGATGCAGCAAAAGGGTGAATTTTTTTACAGTGTACATTATATTAAATACGTGCCCCCTGACTGTGTCAAAAATTAGTTAAAAAAAACTAATATTTAGCTGCAAAAATACCCAAAATGACTGCAATGGGAAACGCAGGAGGGAATATGTGTCCAACGATTGCGTGATTTTCGTGCCAAAGTGTTGATAATTATCCTTAACATTACTGTTAAGTGACTTAACTAAATACTTTTTTCACATAGATATTCCAAATGAAATATTTTGAATTTCAAACTAATTATATCACTCTCAAATCCGACTATACCTTGAATGAAATCGATTCTCGATGATTAGCTAAAAGGTTAGTATATAGTATTATAATTTCAGAGCCATTTTACAAAAATAGGTGTATATTTTTTATCAAACATGCGTAATGTTCATTCTGTGAACAAAATCCTAACCGTAACCTAATTGTATTGTAATCATAACTTGTCTGTAACCTAGCTGTATCTTAACAGTAACCTAACTGTAACTTAAATATAACCATAAATGTAACCTGGCCGTCACGTAGTCAACCTAACCGCAACTTAACTTTAACCTAACTGTAACTTAACCATGACCTAACTGTAACCTAACCGGAAAATAAATATAACAAATGGGTCACCGGAACGTAATTGCAACCTAACTGTTACTTAACAGTAACCAAGTTCTAATTTAACACTAACTATAAAAGAAATATCTTAACCATCTCGCGCTAAGTACTTAGTTTCACTTTCCACCGCTACGGAGCGCATTATGGTTTGTAGAACATCCAAATTTTAGGTTCGGATTGGATTCATGTTCATGGAAATTATTTTGTCTTCTTCGGATACGGTTATGGTTGTTTGGAATATTTTTGTTCAGTTTAGATTCGGTTCAATTCAGATTTCGTGGGTTTTTTCCCTTCAAATGGGATTTTTAAGTTCGGGCTGGGGTGTACTAATATGGAAATTATTTTACCTAGTTCCAATGAGGTTATACTTCACTGAAATATTCTTGTTAGATTCAAATTTCTGGATTTTTTTTTTTTTTTTTTTTTTTTTTTTTTTTTTTTTACAAATTTTTTGGTTTGGATTGGGTTTATGTCCATGGAAATTATATTGTCTTGTTCGTATCTGGTTATAGTTATTTGGAATATTTTCGTCGGATTCAGATTTGGTTCGATTCAGATTTCAGGTATTTTTTTAAATTGATTTTTAAGGTTCTGGTCGGATTCATAGCCAGGGAAATTATTTTCTCTTGCTCGGATCCGGTTTTGGGTCTTTGGAATATTTTTTTCGGGTTCAGATGTCGTTCAATTCAGATTTCTGATTTTTTAATGGAATTTTTTGGTTCAGGTTGGGTTGCCATCAACGGAAATTATTCTGCATTGTTCGAATAAGGATATACTTCTCTGGAATTTTTTTTCAGATTCAGATTTAGTTCATTTTTTAGGTTCGGATTGGCTTCATGGTCATGGAAATTTTTTTGTCTTGTTCAGATCCGGGTATGGTTCTGTGGAATGTTTTTGTCAGGTTCATATTTGGTTAGATTAAAATTTCAGGTTTTTTTTTTTCAAATGGAATTTTAGGTTCGGATCGGTTTCATGTCCACGGAAATTATTTTCTCTTATTCGAATCAGGTTATGGTTCTTTTGAATATTTTGATCGGATTCAGATGTAGTTTGCATAAAATTTCAGGTTTTTTATTCAAATGGAATTTTTTAGGTTCGAGTCAGGTTTATGTTCACGGAAATTATTTTGTCTTGCTCTTATCGGGTTATAGTTCTTTGGAATATTTTTATCGATTTCAGGTTTCGTTCTGGTAATTTTTCGGGTTTTTTCAGAGAAAAATTTTAGGTTCGGGTCGGGTTGCATATACACGAACATTATTTTTCCTTGATCGGATTGGGGTATGCTTCATTTGAATATTTTTGTGGGATTCATTTTGTGGGGCCAGATTACAATTCCATAGTTTTTTTTCAAATGGAATTTTTAGGTTCGGGTCGGGTTTATGCTGATGGAATTTTTGTCTTGCTTGGATCGGAGTATGGTCTGTTTTTTTCTGGTTGGGATCGGGTTATGTGTTAATACGCCTAAACATTATGTTTTGCTACTATTCTTTTAGTGACTATTTTTGACATATAATTTATTTTGCTATTTGATAATTTATTACTGTGTATGAATCGTCTACCTATTCGAACAATTGTACGTCAAAGAGCCATTTCATTTTTGTTTTAAAAACAAATTAAAGTCTTAATAAAATTTTAACTTAAATAAATGCATTCAAATTTAATCAATGATTTAAGAAAAACTGCTAAAGAAGCCTCATATATACATATACATATATTAACTGCAACATAGCCAACCACAAATACATTCTAATGTACGAAGTACACATGGTCTGACGTAACAGCTATGTTAAAAAATCCTCAGTTAAACTGACATTTTGCCAGTCTATGAATTTTAAAGGTCTTTGGGAAAAAAAACAGTAACTTTTGAAATGTCAAAATCTGAAATCGATTTCTTTTATAGGGTAAAAAGAAATTAATAGAGTGGAAGTATTATCTCTGGAGATGATGCTTAAAATGTAACCCTACATTAAGTCAATTAAGTATCAACAAAAGCACATGCTTTGACACGGCTATCAATTGAAACAGGTTTAAACCCGTATTTTTTTTCTCTCGATTTTTAAAAAAGAACTAATTTATCGCTTCACCGGTAAAAATTTATTAATTATTTTATCATATGTGTTTTAAATATCAATATAGAAAATTATTTTAACGTTTTGCTTGAAAATATAACATTATTTTGTTAGTACATTAAAATCGTCTGCAGTCAGAAATTTATATTTCAGATTAATATTTATTACTTAAATTTTCATACATGATTTTAAAAGAATGTTTTCGTCATTATATTTTAAAAATTTATTTACATGCAATTATTAAGTCATAAACATTTGTCATCTACGTTATAAAGTATTTAAAATTACATTAAAGAAGGAAACTTTTAGTTATACAATTTTTAGTTCGTATCAAATGTTTTTAATATCTTATTTAATTTTAATTTGATATTTAATTATTGCTAATTGTCCAATTTCATTCATTTTAAAAGCGAATATTTATTCTAATAAATAATAATAGAACAAAGACCAGTTTAAAAATTTGCTATTTCCTCTTGAAATATGCTTCAATTGTAATTCAATTCTTTCAATTCGTCTTATAATACAAAATCCCTTCCACGTCCATTTGTTTGCTACATTAAATTTGAGCGATAAATGGTTTCATATCGCAAACCATTTTTGAGGCTTACTTCACCTCTACTTATATTATTCCTCCATGGGTTTCTTTAATTCTGTCTCAGCTTTCTTATTACTTCTGCAAAAATTTTTACACAACCAACCAACCGTAAACAAACGAAAGAGAATGAAATTGGGGGAAAGATGATTTTTTATGAGAGTGACGTCTTGATTTTAATTAATTACTCAGTTAATAATTGGATTTTTGAAATTCTGAAGCTCAGGTGCATCAGGAGAGATATTGGGCTACTCTCAAAAAAAATTTGAGCTTTGTACGTGCTGTAGATTTTGCTAGCCATCGCAGACACACAGACACACACACACACAGAGACAGACAGAGCGTTTTGTTCTTTTATTAGTATAGATATGTTTCTGGAATTTTATATTTGAAAGGGTTTCTCAGGGTGACGAGTGGTCAGGGAAAAACACAAAACAAAAAAGGTGTTACAACACCAATATTTTGTTAAAGAGAATTCGTGTTCTTCAATCAATTTATATTATTTGAATTATTTTCTATAAGAAAATATTGGTAATTTCCTCTTTTTTTTGACTGTGTTTTTCTTTATCGCTCGCGATCCTGTTTCTAACACATCTTTCGTACGGGTTATGATATTTTGCATGTTATATACGAGTATTTTTATTTGAAAAATAAATACAGTTTCAAAAACGCGAAATTTCGCCATATTTGATCACAGATTTTCTTTTAAAAAGTAGTGGTATCGAAGAATTTCCTGGTCACGAAATTGCAGAACCAGTACGAATCCTGTAACATATATCATGTGATATAAAATTGCGCTAACTTTTACCCAGTTCCATTTATTATATACGCATATGAAAAAACACAAAAGAAATATGCACCAATGATACTTTTAAAATATCTGCTACACCTCAGTTATGAATTACCATATTAGTTATAATTTGTTATACAAATGTAAACTATCATTAACATGCTTATAAATTTTAAAATTTTATTGATGAAATAAATGTAATTAACTTCTTCTGTAATTCAAGCTAATATGTTAAAACTCTGAAAATTAATTGATGCAATTTGTGTATTACATTATCCTGATGACACAAATTCCCAAGAAACATCATACAGCAAATACTTTCAGAGCATACTGGCAAATG
The DNA here is from genome assembly GCA_964019185.1 of Maratus speculifer. Taxonomy (NCBI): domain Eukaryota; kingdom Metazoa; phylum Arthropoda; class Arachnida; order Araneae; family Salticidae; genus Maratus; species Maratus speculifer. Next base: position 257,313,570 of record OZ025295.1, on the reverse strand, counting down.
TAAATTGCCGTCTTTTCATTAAACTAGGAATAATTTTATAATTTCAGAAATTTTAATTATTTTAATATCTAAAATTAAAAAAAAATAATTTAATTAAGAAACCGATTTGTTATTAGAGGGCAGTTAAATTCGGTAAGTAAATATTTTATTCTATGTTAGGGAAGTTGGTTTAATTAAGAAAGGTTAAGAAAGGTTGGTTTAATTTCAAAACTTATTGTCAGGCTTTAATATATACAATTTTTAATAGCATTAGTGAAGTAATTTCCAAAACTGACACTAGAATTTAGATTGTCTTCATGAATAGCGATAATTTTTGATATAGTGAAATTGTCAAAACTTCCTACTGACATTTTGCACACTTCATTTATATTATTAATAATTTAAATAATTTAGATTTATTATATCTTAGAAGTAAAAGCTCTAATGGTTCTGGCTATTTTTAGAATATATTTATTTTTGCATTCTAATGAAAAGATTAAACTGATTATTTTAGATCTATAATTTGCCTGTTTTAATTATACCCTCCTTTTATGCATATATATATATATATATATATATATATATATACTAGCTGATCCGCCCGGCGTTGCCCGGGTCCGTATTAACAATATTAAACGAACTTGAAATTTGTATGATTTTATCATTAACTCGTTACATGCAGAAATGCATAGTCTGAAATACGTAGCCACTGACTGTGTGAAAAATCGGTTTTAAAAACAACTAATATTAAGCTCTAAAAACACTCAAAATGAGCAATGAAAAACGCGGGAGGGAATATGTATCCAACGATTGCATGATTTTCGTGTAAAAAAGTTGATATTTACCCGTAAAAATCACTGTTAAGTCACGTAACTAATTATTATTTTCACATACAAATCCCAAGTGAAATATTTTGAATTTCAAACTAATTATATCACTCTTAAATCCGACTATACCATGAATGAAATCGATACACGATGGTAGCTAAAAGGTTGGTATATAGTACTATTTATATAGGTATATAGTACTATAATTTCAGAGCTATTTAACAAAAGTAAGTGTTATTTTTAATCAAATCTTGCGTACAGGTTCACTCTGTGTATACATTCCTAACCTAAACTTTTATACCGTAACCAGAACCTGTCTGTAACCTAACAGCGACTTAACAGTACCCTACCGTAAATTAAATATAACAGAAATGTAACCTACCCTAAATGTATTCACTTTATTGTAACATATCCTTATTCTAACCATAACATAAATGCAATTTAACTTTAACCTAACTTTAACCTAAATAATATAATAGAAAAAAAAAACATTTTAAAAAATTACTATTTCTTCGTAAAATATGCTTCAGCTGTAATTCGTTTCTTTCAATTCGTTTTATTAATACAAAATTCCTTCCTCGTGCTTTTGTTTTAGACATTAAAATTTCAGCGATAAATGGTTTAATATTGCAAACCACGGAGTAAGACAATTCTTACTCCGTGTTGCAAACCTTTTTTCGCTTTACTTCGCCACCACCTATCTTTTTCTCCATGGTGTACAGCAGCTGTGATTAAAAAAAAATCCTCATTTAAACTGACATTTTGCCAGTCTATGAATTTTAAAGGTCTGTCCCAGCTTTTTTATTTATTTCTGCGAAAATGTATGCAACCAATCAACCATAAGAAAATGAAATGGAAAAAAAGCGAAAAAAGGCGATTTTTTATGAGAGTGAGCTTTAAAATTTAATTAATTACTCAGTTAATAAATAGAATTTTGAAATTCTGACCTTCAGGTGCATCAGGAGAGACACTGGGCTACTCTGAAAAAAATTTTGAGCTTCGTACGTGCTGTACATTTTGCTAGCCATCGCAGGCACACAGACACACACACACACAGACACACACACAGACAGACAGAGCGTTTTGTTCTTTTATTAGTATAGATATATATGTGTGTGTGAGTGTGTGTGTGTGAATGTATGTTTAGATTTTCGTTACTAACAAAAAAAATGATATTGCACATGTAACATTTTTTTAACATTTGTAAAATGTTGATTATCTTTCATTTGCTGTCATTTTCAGTGTTTTGTATGCAAGTAATGAAGTAATTGCCGTTAAAAATATCATCAGAATAAAATTTCGATAATAAACAAACATGTCAATAAATTTTGAACAAAAATAACATTTTCTTAGAAAATAATAATAAAAATAACAATAAAATAAAATAAATAAAATAATAAAATAAAAATAAAATAATAAAATAAAATAAAATAATAAAATAATAAAAATAAAAAAATAATTCTCAAAAAGTCACTAAAATTTAGACTGTCATCATGAATAGCGATAATCTTTGATATTGTGATTTCTTTAACACTTCCTAATAATATTTCTTTGACAAGACACTTCATTTATATTATTAAGAATTTAGTTAATTTCTATTTACTTTTATCTTAGAAGTAAAAGTTCTTTATGGTCTGATTTTTTTAGAATACATTTAATATACATTCTAATGAAATGATTATACTGATAATTTTAGTTCTGCAATTTCCACCTCTCTATATATACATGTGTGTGTGCGCGCGTTTAGATTTTCATTACTAACGAAATAAAATGCTATTTCTCATGTATATTTTTTAAATTTGTAACATTATGCTGACTATTTTTTCATTTGCTGCCATTTTCTATGTTTTGTATATATGTAATTGCTGTTTTAAACAATATCATAGTACAATTCCAATAAAAGCAAACATATAGATAAATTTAAAACAAAAGGAACATTTTCTTTGAAAATATTATTTTTTAGCCTCCGATGCTTTTTCTTTCAGACAAGCTAAAAAGTGTCGTGGCAAAAATTGTGGCCCACTTTTTCATAATCTGACTGTTAAAACGAGACATTAGCACAATCTATATATTTAAAAAACCTGACTGTTTTTTTTTTTTTTTTTTTTTTTTTTTTTTTTTTTTTTTTTGTTATCAGCCCTGAATTTTCTACTCAACCGATTTTGATAATTATTATTTTTAAATGAAAGCTATTTATTTGTAGTTGTACCCATTTTAGCTATTTTTTAAATTATTTCCATTTTTATATTTTATTTTTAATTTAAAATGGTTTTACGATATTTCTTCAAAATGGTGGCAACTCAGTTTAGCTTTTCTCTCGATAATAAAAATTTATTTTCTATTATCATTTTCCACCAGTCAGAAGCTTTATTTGATCAGTGAACATGTCTTCGCATTTAAATGAAAAAAGTTAATTGTTTTCGTAAAATTTAACCACAATAAAATGATTGCATATAATTATGCACTAATTGAGGTAAAAAAATATATTTACTGAGAAATAACATTAATAATGAAAATAAAATAACAGAAAATAATTTATGATAAAAATTAATGTCCAAAGCAAAATAAGAAAATTTTCAAATGAGGAAAATGATGTCATTCAACAACAAGAATATGGGAATTACAATATTATTACGGATGCCTTTTTCATATTACTAACAACAGTAAATTAAAAAAAAAAAAAATACGTGTGGCACTCGGGGACTGCCGCGGTAAAGCTATTGCATAGCATTTTTTATCAACTTATGCAATTATAATTATTTATTTATTTTTTATTTATGTAGTTTTTTTTTTTTGTCTTTGATATTAATTCAAGTTAAACATTTTGAGCGTGATGACCGATAACAATTTTTTTTTCTTGTATTGAACAAATAGGAAGTTAATATCGTTTAAAATATTTTTATTATCTTACAATACATGTAGGTTCATCAGGAATTTTTATCATTGAAACTATATGTTTATTGTAGCTGAAATAAAAAACATAAGTTTAAGACTTGATATTCTCAAAATATCTGAAAAATACCGCGTCAATGTCTGCCGAAGTCTACGGAAGGATACCGAGCCGAAGTCTGCCAAATTGAAGCGACGTTAGCTGGAGTGTTAGGTTTTTTCTCGTTACAGAATTTCTAGATTCTTTCGCCGCACTCAAACCCCGCGATAAAAGCTATGCAATACGTTAATAAATTACAAACAAAATTTGGCCGCGCTACGAAAATTAGATCGCGAGTTATAGGCATTTTAAATTTTTCGACCCTCACCATGGGGGATCTCCTGTCACCAAAAATTAACACTGTCTCATAATAAATTACCAAACAAAATTTGGCCGCGCTACGAAAATTTATCGCGAGTTATAAATATTTTAAATTTTTCGACCCTCACCGTGGGGGGGGGGTCTTCTGTCACCAAAAATGAACACTCTCTCATAATAAATTACCAAACAAAATTTGGCCGCGCTACGAAAATTAGATCGCGAGTTATAAGCATTTTAAATTTTTCGACCCTCACCGTGGGGAGTCTCCTATCACCAAAATTAACACTGTTTCATAATAAATTACCAAACAAAGTTTGGCCGCACTACGAAAATTAGATCGCGAGTTATAAGCATTTTAAAATTTTCGACCCTCTCCATGGGGGATCTGCTGTCACTAAATATTAACACAGTCTCATAATAAATTACCAAACAAAATTTGGCCGCGCTACGAAAATTAGATCGCGAGTTATAAGCACTTTAAATCTTTCGACCCTAAGCATGGGGGATCTCCTGTCACCAAAAGTAACACTGTCTCATAATAAATTACCAAACAAAATTTGGCCGCGGTACGAAAATTAGATCGCGAGTTATAAGCATTTTAAATTTTTCGACCCTCACCGTGGAGGGTCTCCTGTCACCAAAAGTAACACTGTCTCATAATAAAATACCAAACAAAATTTGGCCGCACTACGAAAATTAGATCGCGAGTTATAAGCATTTTAAATTTTTCGACCCTCACCATGGGGGATCTCCTGTCACCAAAAGTAACACTGTCTGATAATAAATTACCAAACAAAATTTGGCCGCGCTACGAAAATTAGATCGCGATTTATAAGCATTTTAAAATTTTCGACCCTCACCATGGGGGGGGGGGGTCTCCTTTCACCAAAAATTAACACTGTCTCATATTAAATTACCAAACAAATTTTGGCCGCGATACGAAAATTAGACCGCGAGTTATAAGCATTTTAAAATTTTCGACCCTCACCATGGGGGGGGGGTCTCCTTTCACCAAAAATTAACACTGTCTCATAATAAATTACCAAACAAAATTTGGCCGAGCTACGAAAATTAGATCGCGAGTTATAAGCATTTTAACTTTTTCGACCCTCATCGTGGGGGTCTCCTGTCACCAAAAATTAACACTGTCTCATAATAAATTACCAAACAAAATTTGGCCGCGCTACAAAAATTAGATCGCGAGTTATAAGCATTTAAATTTTTCGATCCTCACCATTGGACGGGTCTCCACTCGCCAAAAGCTACATTATCCTACCTTGTTTTATCTTAAGACGATTCTTTTCTATACACATTCTATCAGGAATTTTTATTATTGAAACTATAGATTTATAGTAACTGAAATAAGATATGTAAGTTTGAGACTTGATATCCTCTAAATATCTGAAAAATACTGCGTCTATGTCTGCCGAAGTCTACCGAAGGATACCATGCCGAAGTCTGCCGAAGTGAAACGACGGTAGCCGAGTGTTAGGTTTTTTCGTTACGGATGTGTTAGGATATTTCTCGTTACGGAATTTTTGGATTCGGTAGCCGCGCTCAAAGCCCGCGATAAAAGCTATGCAATAGCTTTAAAAAAAAAAAAAAAAAAAAAAAAAAAAAAAAAAAAAACATTTGAAGAGAAAATGACATCACTATTTCAAACATCGCATTTTCATTCATAACGATATTAAATTTCAATATTTCTTTTCATTATGGACCCTGAGATTGAGATTTAACTTTCAGATGACTTCAGTTAGTGAAAATAATGTCATAGTAAAAATGAAATTAGTTTTTGTTTAATAAAACTATTTTTCTGTGAGAGCATATAAAATACAATTTCTGGATTTCTGGACTCAGATTACAATTTTAACTGAAGATGTGCGAATATTTGCATGCAAAAGTGTAATTGGCAAACTTGACATTAAGTTTAGAAATATACTTATTATATATTGATTCAATAATGTAATTACTTTTGTTTTTTTAAAACCAAATCGATCGGGTCTTTTAAACATTTCATTCGTTGATTTCGACGTGATTCTAGCCGTTGTATTGTTAAAATGCATTTCCTTTTTCTCAGAGTCTATAAAAAAGCGTTTAAACTAAAGAAAAAATCAGTTTTTGATGAATTTAGTCAATGAAGATGTAGCACGTCGACTTGTATCGCTTTATTATTCCTCAATTCCAATGTCTCAGAGAAAAATTACTAAACAATTGGGCATTTTACGCCGTTCTGTTGGCTATTATATTGATAAATACAAGAAACATGCAGTTAGTTCATTGTATTCTAAACGAGGTCGCCCTTCTAAAAGACCTCTATCGATTTTTTTTTTCTAATCGGAGGCGAAACTGAATTCTGTAATGGCAGAATCTACATTCAACTTGTATTTTTATTTAGTTTATTTTTGCAGAAAACAAAAATAATACATCGTTTTGATACACGTTTTTTATTTATTGTTCCTATGAATAATTTTTACATTTTTAAAATTTCTATACATTGAACATTCTAAATACAGTAGAAGCCAGATAAAACGCAGATGTTGGAAGACATGATTCAAACCCGTGTTATAACGTAACCTTGGTAGTATATGGTAATATCGGAATGGTGTCAAATGGTACAATATGATAAAAAAAATACTTACCCGCTTTGTGAAATTTTAATTAACTTTATCATTCATGAAACACAAATTTAATCTTACACCTTCTTGTAAAAATCATTAAGTGTTCTTTGACAAACTGACAACATTTCTTTTCAACATATTGTTTCACAATAACAGGAGGGTCATTCCACGTCAAATGAGCAAAAATTTAAAAAAAGTCGTGGCCCCATGGTAACCGATTTTAATAAAATTTGATACACGGGTTTTATTCATATTCAAATAGAGATCTGCAAAATATCTTGACAAAAAATAAATTATTTTAGCAGTTTTGGACTTTTAAAAAACTTGTGATGTAGAACGGCATGTGAGCAATCGTCCAATGTATAAAGTTTAAAGCTCTGTATCTTGAAAAATATTTAACATAAATGAATTTGGCTTGCAATTTTGTAACCTCTGAATAATTATCTTTTTATTTGTTTAGCAATAGCAATCTGGTAACAAAGTAATTAATTTTTAATGGGTTGTTAAAATTGAAAATTTGTGAATTTTGAGAAAATTCGAAACATTATAAAAATTTTAAAAAATGATAAAACAAGTGAGAAATTGGTGCATTATAATGTATTATATATGAAGATTGAATTCCCCAAGTTTGATAATTATCATTTAATTCTTTCCTCTTCAAAAAAACTCGTATTTTTTCCTATTATTTAGGATCAAATGATGAAAAAAGGACAGGTTCGTCACTAACAATATTGCACAGACATAAAGATTAATGAGTCCATAATATGCTCGAAAAATTTTGATAGTGCCTTTTCATTCCTAACATTGAAAAAAAAAAAAAAAAAAAAAAAAAAGATTCCAAAATGTATTTTTGTTACATTTTACGCAATTTTCCCTTTGAATTAGCGCGCTTTTTTAAAAATATTGTACGATTTCAATTTAAAATAGTGCTGCCATCTATTGGATTTTAACAATACTAGATAATTAATTCTTCATTTCTCATCGCTTTTGATATAAGTCTGAAAGAAAAAAAGAAAAAAAAAGAAAAGAAGAAAAGGCGCGAAGTAGCGATTGAATATTTAAAATAGACACTTTTATCTTTGATATCAAGTAATTTGAAATGATATAAGAGATTTCCTTCATGACTAAAAGAACAATAGAAATATTCCCTTTTCCCGTCCTTTTTTCCTTATTTATTTTTTTTTCACATTAAGGAATAAAAAAGGCATATATGAAACTTCTTGTGTTCAAAATATATACTTTTATCTAAAATCTCAAACAGTTTTGACGGCATAACGCCTGTCCTACTTTTTTTATAAGCAAAAGAAATATTGAATTTTTTTCTTAAAAATTTTCCTTTTCTTATTTTTTTCTCAGTAAGGAATAAAAGTTCAAATCCCAAATTACGCCAATCTCTTACTTAGTATCTATTCTTATCTGAAAATAATTTATGGAATAGTTTTTTCATTCCTAACGTGAATAATAGGGATTGAAATTTAAAGCATGTAAACAAGAACCCGATTTTGTATCAATTTTTAAAGTGAGTTTACATGCTTAAACAATCTGTCCTGTAATCTCTTATTTTGCATTTCTTCACAAATAAACATGTTGTACTCATATGCCAATTTTCATTCAAATCCGTGACATGGCAGCCACAGCTAATTTGCCGATTTTGCCTGGAATGACCCAGGATTGAGTAGATAAACACAATCAGAATTGAATTGGCTCACCATCCATTAAACTATCTATGTTAGGTACGGAATGGATTTACTAACATTTGGAATATGATTTCTCATTATTACATCATTTTCAATTTCATCATAATATCCTTGCTCACTGCAATTTTTACACGTTACAGCATCTATGATATCCTGAACTTTTATGACCTCTGAAATTAGTTCGCTATTGTCAATTTCTATGCAGTCATTTAAAATGTCACCAGAGATATTGAGATGCAAAACTACAAATTGCATATCCCTCATTGTGTCTGATTGAAATTTCATACGCAAAAATTATCCTAAAATTGAACATTTTTCTTCCGGGGACATAGTATTCCCACGTTAAATCCGAATTCGTGATATATCGGACCGCGTTATTTCGGACTTTTATTGTATAATTACACAAAGTTATGTGGATTTTTAAACAAAGTTCTAACTCATATAAATGTATGTTCATTTAGAACAATTACAAATTCTACAATATATCTTATGAGATATACAGTTCTATAAAACTGCGCTAACTTTTACCACAATTTCATTTATTATGTACGCATATCAAAATGACAAACAAATATACAAAAATAACACTTTTAAAATATCTGTTACACCTCAAAATGAAAATTGCTGTATTAGATTTTAATTGTTATTCAAATGTAACATGTTAATTTTATTGGTGAAATAAATGTAATTAAAATCGTCTGTAGTTCCAGTTATATGTTGAAAATGAGATTATTAATTGATGCAATTAATTTATTACATTCTCCTGATGACATAAATTCCCATGAAACATCATGCAGCAAATATTTGCAGAGGATGCTGGTGAATATATATCGTCTCTTTTCATTAAACTAACAATAATTTAGGCATTTCAGAAATTTTATTTATTATAAGATCTAAATTTAAAAAGAGAAAATAATTTAATTAAAGAGTAAATTTGTAATGAGAGGACTATTAAATTCGACAGGTAAATATTTTATTCAGAATTAGGGAAGTCAATTTAATTAAATTTGGGGGGAATTCAAAATTTATTGTCTGGATTTAATATAGGTGTTGTTCAATAAGTTTACTGAACTAATTCCAAAAACTCTCATTAAAATCTAAATTGTCATCATGAATAGCAATAATATTTGCCTGACTAATTTTGTAAACACTTCCTAATTAGAAATTCTCACACGACACTTTATCTACATCATTACTAATTTGATTAATTTTGATTTACTTTTATCTCAGAAGTTCCTCCGTAAAATTCTGGGCATTAAATTCACGGAATAAATATATTACAGTCAGTTAACTGCATAATCGCTGCTTCGATATCACCAAGGAGATTTAAATCGTATGTAAAAAATGGGATCATATCGCGGCTGTAGGGCATTTAAACAAAAATCACTGTTTGCATGTTTACAATTATTTTAATAACTTCTTGTAATTATCGAAGAACAAAAAGTGTGGTAACAAACTGTTCAGAATAAATAGGGGGTTTCAAATAATATATTTTTTAAATCGATTTTTTGACCATTTTAAAGTGAACCGTTCCCTTAAAGTACATTAAAACATTTAAAATAAAATTTGTAGATGTCTTGGACAAATAACTGGTCCCTCCGTTCTAGTACATAAAACGTTATTTTATTGTAAGATGAAATTCAAGCAAATTGCGTAAGTAAACATGTCAGAAGTGTTCAAAATGAATTATATAGTGCAACAGAACCGAGTAATCTGATGGAATCTGTACGCTTCAATCAAAAGTGAAAGGAATAATTTTGTAAATCATGATTCTAGAGAAATGAAACGTGCGTAGTTATTGAAATTTCAGTTTAACTGTTATAGAAGTCGCAAAATAATGTGATAGATTCCTCCACACTCTCAACGTGAAGTCATTAATGATTTTAAATCTAAAGACTTTTGTTTATTTCATAAAACTTAATGGAAAACGCATTTTTATTATTTCAGAGATGTTTAAAATATAATTCTGTATAGTCTATAAAATTAATGAAATTCATTTTTTCATAACTTACAACGACATCTTGGAAGAAAATGCCGATACTGTTATGCTAAACAAAATTTCTTTTCTTTCAAAATGAAATAATTATATGCGCCGAAGGAAGTAAATATCACTAATTATTACAATTTATGTATGATATAAAAACCAAATTTTCTTCTTATTGTACTAAAAAAAATAATTGACCTAAATAAAAACTCTATTGTAGTCCGCCATATCTGTACAAGCGAAAAACAATACACAAATTATTTGTTTTGTTTCTGGTATTTTCCTTTATAATGTATTATTCTTGTTATGCTATTTCCTATTACAGAAGTCCCAGAGTCATTTGCCAATTACACTTTTTATACTTGTTTTATAAACGGTTTCATTATTATGGGAAAAAAGTGAGTAACATCATTTTATGTTTTTTATTGCATATTTTTTGGAAACAAATAGATAAGTTTTTTATAACAAGTTAACATGTGTATTGCAAACTGTTTATTAAAAGATAATTAGCTTGATTAACCAAGCGGGAATAAAACGTTTTATTTTAACATGACATTTTATTAATGTTAACAGATATTTAAAAACAAGTTAAATGTAAACGAACAAAAGAAAATAAACTATTTTTTAATTAACTACTAAAAAACAATCATTAGAATACTTTAAAAATAACACACAATGACTTGTTTGGATTTTTTTAAATATACTACATTTTTCTTTTTCTAAACAATTGCTTTGTTATTTTTAGATAAGCAAACATAATTATGAAACTATTTATTTGATCTGCGTAATTGTTTTATAAAATAAGAAAAAATTACATAATGTAACATATGTATACAGGGTTTATCTAAACTCTTGAGCAAAACTTTAAGGGGTGATAGTATATATCAAGACAAACAATATTAAATGGGAAACTAAAGATCCCAAACGTCTTCTAATGGAGACATGCGCCATTAAAGTTTAGGGTCTAAAATTTGAAATAAACATAAAAAACGGGAAAATTCGTCGATTGATTTGCGGTTTTCACTAAAACTATTCTTTATATCAGTATTTTCAGGAAAATAAATTATAAAAGTAAATTTCAAAAAATGTCTATAGAAGGCGCTTTAGACTTTGGAGTAATGAAAAACTATTTTTGCCGTTATTTTTTGCATCTCATTAAATCTTTTCGAAAGTTTAGACTTAAATTTTGAGCTCAAAATCAGCTTCGTTGGGCGTGGTTAAGTAGTACAAAATTTCAAATGATTCTAAAAATCGGAAAAATTGGTTGATTCATTTGTGGTTTTCGCTAAAACTACTCTTTAAATCAGTATTATCTTGAAAATAAATTTTATAGATAAATTTTAAAAAATGCCGATAGAGGGCAGGTTAGACTTTCGAGTAATGATTAACTATTTTTATACGGTTTTTTTTTTTTTTTCATCTCATTATTTTTTTTAGAAGCTTCGACATAAACTTAAATTTTGAGCAAAGAATCTGAATCTTTGAGAATGGTTAGCTAGCAAACTGAACTGTGTTCAAGGGGGGGGGGGGGGGGTGTCATATTTCAAACTATAATAAAAAACGGAAAAAGCAGTCGATTCGTTTGCGGTTTTCGTTAAATCTATTCTTTATGTCAGTATTTTCTTGAATATAAATTTTAAAAATAAATTTCAAAAGATTTCTTTAAAAGCATTTTAAACTTAAGAGTAACCAACAACTTTTTTTAACCGTTATTTTTTGCATCTAATTCAATTTTTGCAAAAACTTAGACATAAATTTTCTGAATCGTTGGGAGGGGTTAAGAAGCGCAAATTGAACTGTGTTCAGTAGTTAAAATTTAACCCTTCGCACCCCCCTCGAATATAGTTCATTTTCGCGCTACTTAATTACTCCCAATGATTCAGATTTTAAGATCAAAATTTAAGTCGAAGATTTTGCAAGCATTTAATGAAATTAAAAAAATAATGTTAAAAAATAGTTGTACGTTACTCTAAAGTCTAACACGTCCTCTATCGACATTTTTTTAAATTTATCTTTAAAATTTATTTTCAAGAAAATACTAATTTATAGAGTAGTTTTAGCTAAATCCATAAACGAATTGACCATTTTTTCCGTTTTTTATCATCATTTCAAATTTGAAGCTCCCCTTCCTCTCAACAGAGATTTGCGCTACTTATCCACTTTAAACTATTTTTCCGTTTTTTATAATCATTTGAGATTTTAACCTTTGAATACAGTTCAGTTTGCGCTACTTAACAACTCTCAACTATTCAGATTTTGAGCTCAAAATTCAAGTTCTATGTTCAAGTCTAAGCTTCCGAAAACTTTTAATGAGATGCAAAAATAACGGCAAAAAATAGTTGTTCTTTACTCCAAAGTCTAAAGCGCCTTCCATCGGCATTTTTTGAAATTTATCTTTATAATTTTTTAAAGAAAATACTGAAATAAAGAATGGTTCAAGTGAAAACCGCAAGTTAATCGACAAATTTTCCCTTTTTTTTATGTTTATTTGATACTTTGGACCCTAAACTTTAATCGAGCCTATCTCCTTTGGAAAATGTTTGGAACCATTAGTTTCCCATTTAATATCGTTTGTCTTGATATGTACTATCACCCCTTAAAGTTTTGTCCAAGAGTTTTAGATACACTCTGTATATTTTTACGTATTCATAATACATCAAAATTCTATTTCACCTAAAATTTACGAAATCCGATCTTATATTATTATAGTGTCTAGAAGCGATAATATTACTCGAAAAATTTGTTGATATAATTACAAAATTTATATATATATATATATATATATATATATATATATATATATATATATATATATATATATATATTATTTATTTATATTTAATCTTTATTATAAATATACATATAAATTTATATTTAATCTTATAGCCAAAATTAACCTTTATACTATTATACTATATTAATTTCCTTTTAACAATATTCCGTACTTAGTTCAACTTATTAAAATAGAATTCTGTTGCTAGATTTAATCTATTAATCTTTATGTAAACGATATAAATTCTTAATTCGCCTTTAAAAACATTTATTCCAATATGCATAAATTTAAAAAGATTGCTCTAAATAAAAAACATTCTTAATTAAACTTTATTTCTTAATATTCCAGATAAAACTCATTTTTTCCCTGTTTTTATCAACTCTTTTTAAGAAGCTCTTTTTAAATTTATTCCAAAACCACACCTTTCAAAAAATATCATTATTTTTATTTATTTATTTATTTATTTCCCCCTTCAACGTTTGATATTTGTGCGTGTCAATAAATTCTTTTTTTCTTTTTTCAAAATATCGTCTGCAGGATATCGAATTCAATGTTCGATTATAAATTAGTCAAATAAGAATTTTTTTTAAATTACAAATTATCGTCTGAATGAAATTAATATCGACGATGGACAAGAATTCTGTTTACATGTGAAAATCATGGTTAGAGATTAAAGAAAGTTCTAGAAGCTTTTTCTTATTGACTTGAGTGAAGAGGCCCAGAGATGGATGAAATATTTATTCGATGTTTTTTGGATTTGATCAATTTAAAAGCTAAACAATTTTTTTTTTACTTATGGTATATTGCTTTGGAAGGAAAGAGCATTTTCCCTCTGCATATGATTGCATTTAAATAAATCTTTGGGAGCAGCAATTGTGGAATTTAATGAAGTTGTTTTACTTAATTTTCATCTCGCCTTGACTCCTGTGACATAACATGGGGAAACTTGCAAATAATATTAATGGCTCCTATCTCAAAATGTCATATATATTATGGAAAATCTTCAAAACCCTGTATGCTTTAAAAAATTCCACCCCCCCCCCCAAAAAAAAACCATCTTAAAAATGCTTTTAAATTCATACTCAATATATATATGTGTATATATATATATATATATTAGTTGTTTTATTTGTATAAATGTTTAATATAATAGTGAAGAACAAAATCAGAAACTTTTAAATAGTTGAAAAGAATGTTGAAATGTTGAAAAAGTTTAATGTAGCTAATAAATATTCCATAAAAGTACAAAGTTCTCTCTAAAAATGCATAGTTATGTATCAAGTAAATTTAAACTACATCATTTGTTAATTTCAAATGCTTTTTCATATCTCACTATTATTAATTTAAGTTTTGAAAATTCTTTTAGCTACATTCCATAAAACCAAAATTTTAACAGATTTATTGTAAAATTATTTTACACTTTATAATTCATACATTATGTTTTAGTAAAAATAAAACAAGGCTGTGAGTGACTTAATTTAATTATAATAAGAAATTACTTCCTTAAAGGTTTGCATTTTACAAAAAGGTTTAATCCAAGGACTTAATTAAAAACTCATTTTATCTGCACTTTAAATAAATTGTTATACAGAAAAGTGAAACATGCGCCTTTAAATTAAGTTTTGAAATAAGATATTTCTTCATCTTTCAACACTTTGAAATATTTGATTTTGGCATTGTATTCTCTTAACCCAAAGATATTTAATAACGTATTTTACTTGCTAAAGCATTAAAGAGAAAATCTAATATAGGCTTCGCAAAAGAAATACAGTAAATAAACTTTGAGGTTTGTATTTAATAAAAAAAAGTTTTTAATTAAATACAAATAAATTTTTTTAATGATGCATGTTTCAATATAAAATTTTCAGTGCATCATGAATATTTCCTTGATTAATAATCCAGCATATACTAAATCCACAAAAGAGAATATATTTAGTACACTATTTTTATCACAAAAACTAGGATTTTCTGGTATAAAAATTATTTGACTGTGTACAGGTTTATTTTAATTAGTATAGATTTTTTGTACTTTGATGCTTCACTGAAGCATACATTGAAAAAAACTATAAAATATCCGCAATAATATTTCATAAAAACCCAATTTATATAAATATAACATACAATAATGTTAAAATTATATTGCTTTTCATGATTTGATGCCAAAAAACGCATATTGGACTCTTCTTTGTGAAATATTAAACAGTACACTATATTTTTCTCCATATTTTAATGTAGTTCCAAATAACAACGTTGTGAGCTACAAACACCATGTATCCATCGCATAGCGATTTTTCTAATTGAAATATTATTTTCTAAGAATAAATCTATGTTAGATTCGTGAAATTAAGATTTATTTAATAATTAATTTTCTAGGAGGAAATACTGGTGCAGTACTTAGTCGCTAAATTCCAGGAGGCATACGAACCCTGTACAGTGGTAAGGGAACATGCATAATCGTAAAAAAAAACACATAAGAAAGAAGACTAGATGTTTTTGGAGGATTGATTGAATTTACCTTTCAACACAATTTCCTTTCTTTAACTTTCTGTATTCAAGAAATGGCACAAAGTGAATTTCAGGATAACTACCCTGATGACATTTTACCAATAAAGAGACAATGACATGAATGAAAAACTGTGATAGACTTGTATATGGAATAAAATTCAACATAAATATTTGCTTGCGAATTGTATTATTTTTGCGGTCGAGATTTTGATTTATATACCCTATATATATATATATATATATATATATATATATATTGGTTTCTTTTTTTTATTGTATGGTAATATATGAATTATTCTGGTTATATAATGTCCATTTATCTATATATTTCTTAGTAATTCGGTAATCTGCCTTCTATTTCTCTTCAAACTTCAACTGTTTTTAATAGTATGATTGTAAAAATACTGGTTTCATCGGTTTATTTAATGGTATTGTCTGAATAACTTTGGATGTATTTATAAAAGTATATATATATATATATATATTTAAAAATGAAAAAGAGAAAGAAAAAAATTCGTATGATACACAGAGCGACTTGGTGTATTTACAGCATTCTTTTGGAAACTCGACCCTTTAAAAAAGAAAGGTCAGCTGCTTTTTCTTTTTAGTTTTTATATAATAAAATGTAATTTTGAAAAATTCACTCTGGTTGAGTGAGCCTGGCTGTGTCCCATTTATAAAGCTTAGCTTTTGCAATTTGAATTACCAGATTTCTCGAGTCATGCTGTAAAACCAGGGCCATTTTGCCCCTCGAAACTTTACATCCCAGAAATAAAATACTTTTTATTACAGAAAAGAGCATTTACTCGAAATCTCTTAAAGTGAGTCCTGTAGATAAATAAGGAATTGTTCTCAGAAAGTGCTTTCGAACAATAAATTAAAATAAAAGCAGAAACAAAGAATACTTAAGACGAACATTTAATAAAAATCAAGGTCTCCTTACTTTGTTTTAAACCATTTGAAATTCCAGAAAATGGCCAAAATTTTAATGTTGCTTTCTCACAATAGCAGTGATTCCAAACCTTATTTTTTTTTTTTTTTTTTTTACCCGCCCCTCAAATTCTAAACCCCCCATAACTCTGCGAATATAGTCTCTTATTATTTAAAAAAGTTAGTTATATCCTCACAATGGAAGTATAATATAACATTAAAAGCAAATATTCATTTCATATATTTTAACATATAGAAAAAATGAATTTTTTGCTCAGATATATTTTCAACAAATATATTTTCAATAAATTGATTGCATCTACACATCGTCATTTTTGAGCAAGAATAATTTTGTTATGCAAAAATCTCTATTCGAAATTTCTATTCGGTCTGCATTTTATCTTCACTAAATATCTTGAAGTTTTGCTTATATTTTGACATTAAAATTGATAACATTCACACATTGTATTGTTCTTTTTTTCCCGAATTATTTAGATTTTATGGAAACGCTTATAGCGCAAAAATTTCTGTCGATGCATAATGCAATACACAATCATTTCATGATTCTTGTCATTATTAATTTTAAGTAACCATTATTTCGCATAACAATAATTTTTTTCTAGTTATCCCTTTAAGATATCACTATCTTCTACAGATCATTTTATTTTTCAATTTTAAAATGTATATGCCATTTTGTCAATTTAACTTTTTTAAAATAACTCTTATATATTACATTAGCTATCTGTATGTTTAGCAGAAAAAGAATTATTGCTAATAATAATTTAAAGTTAGTTTTTGGAAAGAGATAATAAAAACATTTTAAAACTTGTTGCAAAAGTTTAAAGTAATTATATACTATTTAATCAAACGCCTTAAAAAACACTACTATTTTAATTAAATAAACATTTCTAAAATTATATTAATGTCATAATTCTTTCAAAAAATCCGGAGGAAAATAATAAATGGAAGAAAAGAACAAGTTTTTAAAAATCGGACTAACATTATTTAATATTTATTATTTACTTTTATAGAAATTTAAAACATTATTAAAAATACGAGGGGGTAAAACTAGTTTCCTTTATGCACAGAAAATATCTAAATAGCTGGTCAATAACAACTTGCATAGAATCCCTTTATTCTTTATTATTTCAATTTTTTTTAAATTGTCTATTTACACTTCAATTTTTAGCATAAATAAATATTTATTTTTCCGAAAGGTAAACATTTTGTTTTCTAATTTATGATATTTTATGTACTATGTTTACCAAAGATTTTACTGAATGGAAATAAAAGTTTTCATAAAAGGAAATAAAAATATTCAAAATACTGAAAATTGAAAGCAAACATTTATATTATGAGGATATGCATTCTATTCTAAATAAAATGAAAAGAATGTTTATCAAAGCATGTGGTTTTTCTGGGGTTGTTTTAAATTATAAATGCGCCTTTTATTGCCATTTTAATGAAAAATAACGGAAAATTAAATATATATCGTAAGTTCTGACGTATAACGCGCACTTTTAATACCAAAATTAAATTAAGGCTACAGTGGACTTTGAAAATCGCAAAAAACATCAAATTGTCGAATTTTCATTTTTTGCATAATAACATTATATGAACTCCCTGCTGAAAAATCTATCTTCTCAAATACTATTTAATATATATATCTAAAAAAATGTGAAATAAGAGATACATATATTATGATTATTTCTAGAATTTTTTTTAAAAAATTCATTGAAAATTAAAAAAATAATAATAATTTTGAGAGTCCACTGTAGCGTTAAGGCCCCTGTCCTCGCTCGAAGAAACGCTCGCGAACTAATGCTATTCCTATGGGGAAGCATTTTTCTAATAACTCTTTCACATTTTGGCATTTTCGATTTTTTTTTTTTTTTTTTTTTTTTTTTTTTCATTGAATAGCGGAGGTGCATGCCAACAGTGCACCTTTTTTACTTTTTCGATTTTGGTTGCAGATAATTTTTACAAAGTTAGTTTCACTTTCAAAACCGGTTTCGAAACTGAAAGTGCCTTTCTTTAAAATATCTGCAACCAAAATCGAAAAAGTAAAAAAGGTGCGCTGTCGGCATGCACCTCAGCTATCCAATGCAAAAAAATTATTCAAAAATGTCAAAATGCGAAAGAGTTATTAGAAAAATGCTTCCCCATAGATATAGCATTAGGTCGCGAGCGTTTCCTCGTGCGAGGACAAGGGCCTTAATATGGATGCGCGTTATACGCCGAATATAAAAAAGATACATTTAAAAATGAGGCAAAGATGAACATAAAAAAATCAATACGCTAATACTCTTTTTTATTTAAGGCGTGGCTTTATTTTATGAACTTAT
Organism: Maratus speculifer; assembly: GCA_964019185.1. NCBI lineage: Eukaryota > Metazoa > Arthropoda > Arachnida > Araneae > Salticidae > Maratus > Maratus speculifer. The sequence goes on along the minus strand of OZ025295.1, from coordinate 257,294,662 downwards.
AATTTCATCATCTTGTAACATAAAATGTTCATCATTTTCGCCTTCAGTTACATCTTCAGCTACATCATCCAAATCTGTTTCATCATCAAAATCACTGTTACTCTGATCTATAAATAAGTAATCATCTTCCGTTCTATCTAGGCTGTAAAATATAAATCTTTAAGGGGACAGTGGACGTTATTTTTTCATCATAGCAATATTAAATTTTGTGCATATATATATTTCACCAAAAGCATATAGAACACCTTCAAAAAAATTCTAATCTTAATAACATTTTTAATTAAAAGTAAATAAATTTTTAAATGAAATTTTAAAATGCTACTCTCACAAGACACTTCATTTATATTATTAATATTTTGACTAATTTAGATTTACTTTTATCTTTGAAGTAAAAGTTCTAACTGGTTTGAAAATTTTTAAAGTACATTTACTATGCATTCTAATGGAATGATTATACTGATAATTTTATTTCTAGAATTTACCAGTTTAAATTATACTCTCTCTCTATATATATGGATGTGTGGGTTTCGATTTCCATTACAAACGAAATAAAATGCTATTGCACATGTAATATTTTTATAAAACTTTTAAAATAATATTGATTATCTTCACTTTGCTGTCATTTTCTATGTTTTGTATGAACGTAATTGCTGCTAAAAAGAATATCATAGTGAAAAAAAATTAGGTAAATTTAGAACGAAAGTAACATTTTGTTTGAAAATATTATTTTTATTTGTATTTCGTGCATTTTTACAGAAACCAAAATTAATCCATCATTTTCATACATGCTTTTCATTTATTTTTTTCTATGAGTAACTTTTTCAATTTTAAATTTTCCGTATATTCAACATTCTAAACATAACTATGTAAAATTACGCGGATTTTTCAACAAACTTCCAACTGATATAAATATACGTTCATTTATGACCCATACGAACTCTGTAATATATCTTAAAAGACATGCAATTTCATAAAAATGCAGTAACTTTTACCACAACGTATTTATTCCATACACATATGAAAAAGACAAAACAAAGATGCAACAATCATATCATAAGTTTTAAGCATCATATTCTAATATATAATAAAATAATATATAATATTACAGAACAATATGACAGTAAATATAGTTAATAAATCGAAAGTTAATAAAAAAAAAGTTTTGTTTTACTACATAAAAATGTCCTAATGAAAACTCTTATCATTAATAATAGTTAATTTTCAAGTATTGGTTACTTTCACAAGCATACCATCTTTTCAAATTCATATCACAGTAATTTTTTAATTAACTGATGTATAGTTTAATAACGTTCAATACCTATATCAAAAATTGGTATCTCTCATAATTAAGAAAACATACCAAGACAGTACTGGGCCCTTTATTTATATTATTGCTGTTATCAATTAAAAATTTTATAATCAGACAATATGAAACACTTTAAAGAACATTAAAACATTTAAAATAAAATTTGTAGATGTTTCGGAAGAAAAACTGGTCCCTCCTCAGTAAGGTATAGGACATTATTGCATTGGAAGATAAAATTCAAACAACTTAAGGAAGTAAACAGAAGAATTCGAATTGAATTATTAGGTGAAGCAGAGACGTGTACTCTGATAGAATTTGTCCCACATTAAACAAGGGTGAAAAACACATTTTCTAAACCATGAGTCTAGAGAAATGCAACTTGCGTAATTATTGAAACTATTGTATAAATTTTCAAAATCACATATTAAGATCCCCCTCACCAACCTCCCTCTCAATATGAAGTCATTAAGGGTTGTGTATGTAAAGGTTTGTAGCTATTTCATAAAATATAATGGAAGATGTATTTTAAATATTTCAATAAAGATATTTAAAATTAACTTATATATAATACATAAAATTAAAGAAATTTATTTTTTAATAACTTACAATGATGGAAGAAAATGTCATTATTGTTACACTAAACAATTTTTTTTTTTTTTTAAGAGAAAGATCACTAATTATTACAAATTAGGTGTAATAGGGTACGTTTTCTAATAATGATACCGAAAAAAATAAAAAATAAATAAATACAATAACGGAAAACAATACATAAACTATTTGTTTTGCTCTTGGTATTATCCTTTATAATGCATTATTCTTGTTATACTATTGCCTATCACAGAAGTCCCAAAGTCGTATGCTAATTACATTTTTTATATTTGTTTTATAAACGGTTTCATTATTTTGAAAAAAAAAGTGAGTAAAATCGTTAATTTGTTTTTTATTGCAGCATTTTTTGGAAACAAAAAGATACATTATTATAACAAGTTAACATGCGTATTGCAAACTGTTTATTGAAGATAATTAGCTTGATTAACGAAGCGGGAATAAAACGTTTTCTTTTAACACGATATTTTTAAATAATGTTAACAGATATTTAAAAATAAGGTAAAATTAAATGAACAAAAGAAATTAAACTCTTTTTAATTAACTACTAATAAAAGCAATTGTAATAACACTTTTAGAATAACACACAATTATTTGTTTGAATTTTTTAAACATATTAAATTTTTGTTTGATAAATTGCTTTGTAATTGTTAGACAATGAAACATAAATATCAAAATATTTATTTTACGTGCGTAAGTATCTTATAAAACACGAAAAAAATACATAGTATAACATATGTATATATTTTTACTATATTTATGATACATCAAAATTCTACTTCACCTAAAATTTACAAAATTCTAACTTGTATTATAATAGTGTCTAGAAGCGATAATATTACTCGAAAAAATTTTAAATTTGGGGATATAATTTGAAAATTTTACTGATGTTTTTATCCATTTAATTGTGTGAAAGTGGCCAGTAGAAAAATATAGATTATCGTAAAATTATATGTAGCACATCTGATTAACAATGTCACTCAACATTTTTTCACACCACCAAAGACGACTCACAGGTCAAACAAAAAATGCGGCATTACATCCTTTGTTCATCGTTCTTGTAAGAAGTTGCGCTGAATTTTATTGTTGTAAATTGATATCATTTTTCTTTACCCGCTTTTCTGAATTGTCCTTATCTCAAACGAGCAACGTGATTTTGGCCAATCATGATTTGCCCGTACCACGTACGGACATCCATATTCCAGTCATGATTTATTATTCTCACCAGCACATTTTTATTGTTTTTTTTCCCTTATTTAATCTAACCGTTTTCCTAATCTATTAGGGATAAATGTCTGTTTTAAAAAACTGGTGACAAACCATTAAAAATTCTATAAAAGACGCAAAAATTAGGCATTACTGAAAAGTTTTTTTTTCTTTTTTTTAAGAATATCGATCAGTTTAGTAACTAAATGATGCAGACTTGGTATTTATGCTTTTATACTATGGAAAAAAAATTTAAGATCATTTTTTGTAATGACAATAACTTACAAGCCTTGGCTGTTCAGAGCATTCAAAAACCGTGATTGATTATTTTTTATCTTAATAATTCACGTTTATTTCTTTTTATATACCTACTAAATTTAGACATTATTAATGTACAATTTCAGATGTGGGATGAACTTTTCAAATTTGAAGGACAACACAGTAGTGATTTTTGAAGGAATAAAAACTTTACATTTAGTCAAAGTAAAAAAAAATGGAACATAGTTCGGAAAGTTTTATTTATTCATGGTATGATTAATCATGTGACTGTTTCTAAACAAAAAAAAATGGAATCACCAATATTTTAACGGTATGCATTTTTGTACAACATCGAACATAAGAGGCGGAAAATTCCTTTTACAATAAAAAATTTGAAAACGGAATCAAATAAAATACTATACATTTATTTAATTGCCATTTTCGATGGAAGAATTCGAATACTCAATCGATTATAAGTACTTTAAACTTTTTATTTGATAACTTGTGCGCAAAATGCCTGACTTATAGATTTTTAAGACGGTTTTTAACCGAGTAGCTTATAACCACACCGTAGTTATAAAGCAAATTCATAGCATTATAGCTCTTATGGTTAGATGTTTCCAAAAAATGGGATAATAATTTTATTGTTGGAATTATATCAATTCAAACTTACATGTAATGTCGTCATAATTATGTGGTAAAAAAAAAAATGTAAAATCACTGTATTAGAAATAAGTTCAAAAGTACACATTATTTAGTGTTTTTTAACACTTAGAAATGTAGAAACCTTTTGATTGGTTAAATATTTTAGCAGATGTATATTTTTTCAGAAGAATGTATTAAGAACTTTTAATTAATGTACACTGTATCATTATATATAGATGTTATTTTCACAATATCGATATTTTAATAAAATCCGCATTTAAATTTCATAGTGATAAAACAATTTATGCAACTGCCTTTATATGTCTATATGAAGAATCTTTAAAATTGTGCACCACATTGAATAGAGCTTCTATTTGGAAAATAATGATAATATTAAATGACTGAAAGTAATAATACGCAGTGAAAATTATGTATCCTATTATTCACGAGATAATGTCGAATATTTGTTTAGCAATTAATTCATTGAAATATTACATAATAGAAGTTTTTGGAAATTTCAGTTAATATTAAATTTCACTTGATTGTTGATGATATAGCATTTTAAATTATTAGCTTTATGAGTTTTTTTTTTTTTTTGCAACATGTAAATTCATTGAAATGAATGTTAATATTATGTCATAGTTTAATTCTAAATATGTCAAAAAGCATTTATTAATAAATTAATTTTCCGTATGTAAAATCATACATCCGATTTAACTTTGAAATAATTTGTGGTGTTAGTGATATATTAATTTGTATTTCATAAATTAAATGAAATCGATCACGGAGCAGATCTGGTAGACATTATTTTTCTGTTAATATTCTAACTTAAGTCCTTAAATGAAAATTGAAAATCAAAATACAATGTCTATAAAAAGGTACAATTCGTAGAAAAGTTCTAGAGAAGTGTTTACTCGATAAAGAAAATTAGTAAAGAACAATTATAGGCAATAATTCGAGGCTCAAATCATTTAACATTTAATTTATAGTCTAATGCATTCATACTCAATCTGCAGCCCGCGGGCCGCATTTTATGCGCGCTCGAGGAACGTAATCATTAATCCATATTTATATAATTAATTAAAGAACGCATAAAAAGTATTTATGATCTACATTATTTTATATATTTTCACGAGAAGATAATTGTCTATAACAAAACCGATTTTAAGTAAAAATTGAGTTTAAAGTCGTTTATTTAGCCAAATTTCAAGTCTAGTTTTTAATTAAGTTTCTACAGTCAATAACTTTAACTAAATATCCTGTTCACGAAAAATTACTACAATAATAGCCACTTATTTTAAAAAACACATTAAAAATATACATATCATAAAGTATAGCACACACATATATATGCAGAAATATTTATTTATAGCTTGCTGTATTATATGATAAACAAGATTTTATTTTCATATGCTTATTTCGCTCACCATCATATAATAAAATTTTGAATGCTTTTTTTTAACAAATATTTATCTCAGACCATCATAACTCACATCAGAAATAACTCATATCGTTAATTAGCCTTCAATAAGACCTTATCATTTATGATTGTTAACATATTTACTTTTTTAAAATCGGTTATTTATTTTATTTTATTTATTTCATATTTTTTCTATTCATTAAAATTTATTGTCTTTTCTCATATATTTTATTACCTTAAAATTTATTTTAAAAAAATATCTAAAAATTTTGGTTGCGAAACCTTTTGTACAATAACATCTCGTTACTTTAAAAATTCTGTAAACACATAAAAACAACTGTAAACACGCATCGTAAAATTTTCCTCATAAAGTAGACTTATTCTAATATTACAAAATATGTATGCAGTAAAATACAATCAATGGAGAGCAATGCGAAAAATATTAGAACAAGTGCCTCACAAACATGCAGAGCTGGTTGGAGATACTAAGTACAGGGTTTAATGAAGAGTTTATCTTAAATGACTTTTATAGTGATAATGTAGATTATATGTACACCAAAAGTTAATAGGCTATCACAGAGTTTCCCAAAGTGTGCTCCGCGGAGCCCTTGGGGCTCTGCCTGAACTTTCCAGGGGCTCCGCGGCGTTGCAGGAAAATAAACAAAACATGAAAGAAATTAGTATATTATAAGTTAAAGGTTTTCAAAAGCATTTGTGTGTGTGTGTGTCAAAATGAATACAGAATGAGTCAAAAATATCGAAACAATAGGTTATTTCCTTAAATATTGCCCCTAGACCCATACTTCCAATTGCAAAGTTTCATAAAAAAGGTGAATTTTTTATAAGATAAATATTAACTCCATGGGAGGTCTATTTTAAAAAATACGAAAATTAAATTTTTATACGGGCCCCCATAGGATAAAACTTCCAATTAGAAAATTTTTCCTTATCCATTCCTGAATAGAAAAAAAAATCATCTTGATATCTTCAAAACTCAGAGAATTATGACAATTTTAATAAATCGTGAGGTTTCAAGAGATCAGGCACAAATTGAAATGCGTGTAATTGAAGAAACAATGTTGCTGTAATGGGTCCAGGAAACATTTATTTTACTTACTTATTTACAAAATTAGAATCTTGAATGTTTTGTGATGGTTAACCATATAATTTTTAAGCATTAATAGACCATAATACTTCTGAATTTTTTATTCAAAAATGTTAAAGCAAATTAAAATTTTTATAACTCAAAATATTATTTGTCGCGTTGAATTTTTTTTTTTTTTTTTTTTTTTTTTTTTTGATTAAAAGAAAATGTCTAATTTTCAATTTTAATTCAGCATTTAAAATAAATTAAAAAAAATAAAAGTATTTAAGATAACAATTTAAAAAAAGATGCAATTTTTTGTAAACAAATCATATTTTTAAAAGTAAATTTTCTGAGCTGAAAACTTAATTTCGCACGTTGGGCATTTTTAATTTATTTATTTATTTATTTATTTTTGAGATGTTAAAAAAATATTGAACTCGCGGGATTGTTACCGTAATGGACGGTTATTCACTTATGTCATTTTAAAAATGAGAAATACTGAAATAAAAACATTTGATGCTGAAAAGTGCTTTTAGTTTTAAACAAAGATGGACTCCTAACGTTAAAATGCTTTTTAAAAGTTTCTAGGTGATTAACTCCCGTCCTGTACAGGATCGATTTCAGATTTTGTTTAAGATTTGCAATTCTCACCTTCATATCCTGCTGTTTAAATACGTCAGTTGATTTAAACCTTATTTTTTTATCACGTCGATTTCAAATTTTTTCATTGTGAAGTGATTCACAGACAGACATTTTATAAAAACATGTTTTTCGGTATCTCTGAGCCCTAAAACGTGTGAATCCGTCGAAAACCGGAATTCAAAATTTTCATGAATCCAATACTTTCTTCTTGTAAAGATAGAAAAAAAAAGTAAAAATAGGTTTAAAACCATCATAAATTTTGAAACTGAAAAGTAAATAGTAGATTTTTGAAAATATTTCTATGTTATTTATTTAAATATTTTTCCAATGATTCCGGCCCCACCAGTGGCCGAGAGGGTCTGACCTCTCAACTGGTAGACGGCAGTTGCTGGGTTCGAACCCAATCGCGGCCGTCGGCCTAACCGTTCGGAGTTTTCGTGGTTTTCTTCGAACCTTGCGTAAATACGGGTTAGGTTCCCTTGGAAAGACCCTCACGAAGGGCATCCCTCCCCCTGGGCCTATATCCCTAGCGTAGATAATCGGCCGTCATAAAATACACCAACACACCAATGATTCCGTTACTAGAAATGTCATTATCGCTATAACTATATTTACTAAACTTATTGCCTAAGGTAATAAGTTTTTAAGACACTTTTAATGAGAGTTTAATTAATATCACTTAATTTAATAACACTTTTAATAAGTATTTAATAAGACGATCCGGAATATGAGTCGTGCCAGTTACGAGGTTGGCGCCAAGGTCGAAATATTGCAGACATCTAGCATATTTCAAGGAAGTTTAAAGCAAAAACTTATACGCTTTTACTTAATATTTAAAAGTTAAAGTATTGTCATGAATCGACATTTAACAATGCGTAAATTTATGGTCGATCCTTAATTGTACTTCAAATGAATATATTTCGCTGCGTTCAGAGGTATGCTTAGGTGGTGTAAGTCACGGATTTTGGAAAATTTTGGATTTTAATATCTTTCGGGGATTTGAAGATATCGACATGAAATTTTTTTGTTCAATTCAGAAATGGATAAGGAATTTTTTTCTAATTGGAAGTTTTATCCTCTGGGGACCGTATAAAAATTTTATTTTCGTATTTTTTAAAATAAACCCCCCATGGAGTTGCAACTTATCTTATCAAAAAATTCACCTTTTTATGAAACTTTGCAATTGGAAGTATGGGTCTAGGGGCAATATTTAAGGAGATAGCCTATTGTTTCGATATTTATGACTCACCCTGTATATCTATAATGGGTTGAAAAATTCAATGATATATTTTAAGCATAGTTAAAAATTTGCATTATAGATGTATCTACTTTATGTATAATAATTTTGGTGTAAATTACTTTATGTTATACTTCTTCCTTAAATGTGTTTTAAAAAATTTATTTAAAATAAGCTACAAGAAATAGTATTCTGAATCGATTATTCAAACGTGGGTCGAAACAGAAAAGGCAGGCCAGTGCTGTTAACTCAACTTGCCGAACAAAAGGGAGAAATGTTTAGTTCTTTGAAGCTGCACCTGTTTATACGTTTATACTTAATTCTTACTAAATAAATAACTCTTACTAAAATGTTTTTAAATTACCATAATATTAAGTTTGAAAAAAATGTCAGAATATATTCAAGATAATTTTGAAGCTCTGATAAATTCATTTGAGCATTAAGTAAAATTATAAAATTCATTTGAGCGTTACTTTCCAGTTGCTCGAAATAACATGCTGGATGATTTTAAATGGATAGTAAATCCATTCAGTGTAAAAACGAAACCACACAGCTTAAGCTCTGAGGAATACGAAACTATAATTGATTTAACATCTGAAAGCGATCTAGAAATCTCTTTTCAAAGCAAGCGTATCATTGAATCTTGGTGTCATTTGACAGATAAATACAAAGTTAATTTTACTACCATTTTCAAAGACATACTTGTGTCAAGCCGGATTCTCCACTTACACAAATATCAAAACAATATACCGAAAACGGTTAAATGCAGAACCAGACATTTGCTTGCTACTTTCGTAAATTGCACCAGATAATAATTCAAGCACATTTTTCACACTGAACTTTTATATATTATCGTTCATCAAACTTTTGCAAAAGAATAAAAAAAATACTACAGGCATTTAATATTTGTATATGTTGCATATTGTATTATTTTTATTTTTTAAATTTTAATTTCCTTAAATGTTTATTTTTATTAAAGTTTACTTATTTAAATCTTCTATCCTAGTTTTCAAAAATGTATTTAATTTTTAAAACAATATTTGTCGTTTAAAACATCTTTACTTAAAAAGATCTTGTATCATTTAAAATCCCTCACTAGATTCATTTGTGTGTAATGTATGTATATACACTGCTCGACAATCAAAATGCAATACCAAGAAGGAGTGGTCAGAAATTGATGAAATTTGGGAAAAAGAGAGAGACAGCAAGCAGCATTAAGTGATCTTTATTTCAAAATGATAGTCAGAATACAGAACGAGAACGACATCGGCTCAGTAGGATGTAGGACCACTGCGAACAGCGATGCACGAAGAAACACGTCTAGGCATAGAGTCAATAAGAGAGCGGATGGTGTCCTGAAGGATGGCTCTCCATTCCCTTTCAACCATTTGCCGCAGTTCGTTTTCTGAACGAGGCAAGGGCAGATTCCGCAAACAGCGTCCAATCCCATCCCACACATGTTCGATTGGTGACAGGTCAGGAGAGTACGGTGGACAGAGAAGCATTTCTATACCTTGAAAAGCATGTTGGCACATGGGAGCACTATGTGGTCGGGAGTTATCCTGCTGAAAAATTGCATTAGGCAGCTCTTAAAGGTAGGGGATTGCCACCGGCTGCAGTACATTATCCAAGTATTGTTGGGCCGTAATAGTGCCCTGAATACGAACTAGAGGTGACATGGAATTATAAGCAATAGCGCCCCAAACCATTATGCCACGTTGTCGACGGGGTGGGATGTTTCACAGTCACTGCCGGATTCGATCTGTCCCCACGTAGACGCCACGCACCTATTCGGCGATTGTCACTGGATTAACAGAAGCGTGACTCATCTAATAACACGATGTTTCGCCATTTTGTCATCCACGTCGCTCTAGTCCGGCACCATTCCGAACGTTGGCGTGTATACTGTCGAGTCAATAGTAGTGTTATTAACGGACGCCGTGAGTGCAGGCCACATTCAACCAATCGACGGGAAATGGTTCTAGTGGACACGGAAACATCCAAGGTATCTTGTACATGCTGCAGAATTGAGGTACAAGTGACTTGCGTATCCGCCACAGCTTGTGGGCGGATGCGTCGATCCACGCGTGCTGACGTCACTGTAGCTGCACCTGCACCACTCAATCTTGCCACATTTCCTTGTTCCTACCATGTTAGCCGCAGCCGATGCACCGTGCCCGCATCCATGTGGGTATCAGCTGCGATTTGACGTAAGGACCATCCTCCCCTTCTCAGTCCGATCACCATACCTCTCGTAAAATTGTCTATCTGCTGTGCTTTCGTTGACGGCGGCCAGGCATTCTCTTCAATGCACGTATCCTCCGACAGAAAAACTAAATTTCTTCGATAATTTATCTAGCAGAAATAATGACATGAATATTGCCCATTCTGCAAGTTCATTCCCTTTTATCTTACATCACGTGCGCGGAAACTTGCGCATTTCACATCATTCGCATAACTCAGTGACGTGCGTCTACTCTAAAATTTGCATAAATTTCTGACCAATCCTTCTTGGTGTTGCATTTTCAATGTCGAGCAGTGTATTTTATATATATATATATATATATATTTGATTTTTTTAATTTTGTTTATGTTACTGGTATTAATTCTTAGTTATTTAATTTTTTTAAATTGTTTTTAATAATTTAATAATGTTTGTCACTGAAAACATATTTTTTTGCACCTACTATCATTTAAAGACCTTTATTAAATCCATATTGCATTTGCGTACATTATGTATACATATTTATTTTTTTTATATTTATATTTAAATTATTTAATATGTTTATGTTTTTTGCATATTTAAATTTTCTAAACTGTTTTTCTCTGTACAACAATGTTTGTCGATTAAAAGACCCATTTTATAAAATATTTTGTATTATTTTAGAAACACTTCAAATTCCATTTATTTAATATTTATGTACGTTGTGTATATATATATATATTTTCTTTTCGTTACTGTAACTGCTTTAATCTGTTTGTTATATATTTTTTTAATTTCTTAATTATTTAAATTTTTTTATGCTGTTTTACATAAAAGTACAGCAATGTATATTGCTGAAACTGCATTTTTTTAGCATCATGTATCTTTTTACAACACCTTTTAAAAATTTTCTTTTAATTGGTCTCTGTCACATTTTCCAATCAGAAATAAGTCTGTAGCAATTTTAAAAATATATCTTGTTTCCATACATTTTTCATCACATTAAGAATTTAAAATGTTGCTTAGGTCCAATTTTTACTTAGATTTTTTGTCAATGAGTACCCACACCCTGATATAAATTTAATCCTATCCATGTATCCCATTTTATTAGAAAAGTTTATCTTTTCTAGTTGCAGTTCCTTTAACCCGTTGAATCCCACCTAATTTAAATGAGATTCTCACCAGAAACTTCTAACGAAATTTTATATTTTTAACTTTGGTGACAAGTTCTTGAAAATTTGTTTTTTTTTTTTTGTTATTTTAAGATAAAACTTTTCTATTTTTCCGTTGAGAATTCAATATTATAGAGACCATTTTCCTTGCCTCTCAAGGGATTAACATGTGTAGTGTTTAACTGCATATCTGTTTTGAGGAAAAAAACAATGATCAAAGAAAGTTTCTTTCAAAACTGTAATTAACAGCCAAATATTTTAAATAAAATATAAAAAAAAGTAAACAATGCTGCACCAAACAATAAAGCTTATAGATTTTGTCCCACCAACTTAAATTGACTCTATTACGGGTAGGAGGGACTAAGCGAAAACGTGTTACATAATTACTCATGGGTTACAGGAACTAGGTATTTCCATTTTTTTTTCGGGAGTTAGCCTATTGGAATCATACAGAAGTACCTCTCTGCTAACAAAAACTATACAACTTACATTTTTTTTCTGTGTCCGTGTGGTTTTCGCCATAATTAATAATTGTTTACGTAAGCTCCAATGCAATGCATAACACAAACAAGGTTTACCATTTTGATCTTTAATTCCAAGTTCATATTGGAAATCCCAAAAGAATATTTTTTATTTTAAAATTGGGTGTCATTAACCCCTTAACAGGATTGCTGAACATCGCTCGGGCAAAAAAGAGTTTGTTTTCCGCGTTACTTAGCGCTTTCAAAAATTCCAAATGTTTAACTCTAATTTTTGCGGTATTTGAAGTGAATATCTCGATTCTACAAGGTAGATATTTCACTATAAAAAAGAGGGTTTTAATCCTTATTTTTTTTTATTGTGTCCAACAATAGTAATATGAAATAAAATTGTGAAAAGGTTATACAGTAGAAAATTTGATATTTAAAATTTCTAGTATGAATTCACAATTCCTATATCACCAAATCGCCAAAATGAGAACCTTGGTCCAATGTTAGAAATTACTAACTACTTACTAACTTGTTAATTACTAATTACTTCTACTTACTAAGTCGGATTTTTATTCAATAGATTTTTCTCTGCTCCATAGGCATAAAAAGCATTAATTTGTAAAACACAGAGTATAGTTAGGTCCAAGGGCTCCGATTAAAAAATTTTCCCAAAAAGGGCTCCGCGAGCCCAAAAGTTTGGGAACCACTGGGCTATCACATAGTATCTGGAAATCACAACGAAAGTCCTATTACTTCCCTCATAGCATACATGGTTACAGTGACGTCACTGTGAGTCACTTTGGTCACATCACATCTGTGACCAAAATGCCACCACTCAGTGACGTCATAGTGTGAACTGAGATGTGAATTTCTTAAAAATCTTTAGAAAATTACAAATGTTCTTCAAAACATGTTATTTATTGTAAAAAACATGTTTTTGGCAATTTAAATATCGTCGCTTTTGTCGCAGTTTCTTCACAATGTTAATGTCAAAATAGTCACAAATGACACATTTTTCACAAATTTGTTACACCGTGACTTCACAAAGTTATCACAATGTGACGTCACAATTGAGCTCTAAAAGGCCATAACGACTTCACATTTAGTCACTGTCACTTCACATCGACGTCACGTGACGTCACATCGACAATCGATGGTAACAAAGTCACAATGTGACTACACAACGACGTCGCAATGACGTCACCATGCCTTATGGTTTAGTTCGTGCTAGGTGTGACCACGGGTGACATCTCATGGTAATATTTAGTCGAAGATAGAATGTTATCCACTGAAGAAAACTTCGGGATCTGGTCTTCTTATTTTTTCACCACTTTTCCGTCTAATACAGTGCTATGATATAGTTTAGTCAAAATGTATCTTAAATGTTAATTTTTAAATTATTTATAAAAATATAATTTCTTATAATTAAATTTAATCATACAAATATCAATTGGCATATTTCACCCATTACGCGGGGAAAGCCGCAGGGTATGCTAGTAATATTATTAGTTACAAGTATGTAAAATATTTCTCTTCTATAAAGAAAAAAAAATCCGAGAACAATTTTTTTTATTTTTTTTATTTCTTTCATTGTATTTCTTTTTATTTTAATATTTTGTGATCTCGGAAGTCCCAAGTCATATGCAAATATATTTTTACTTACTTGAAAATATTGTTTCATACTATAGTCTGAATTTCTTTTTTTCACATCATTATTCTTATTTTTTATTATATATTTCGAAAACAGAGATAATAAGTTTTATAACAAGTAAGATGTACTTGCCTGGTGTTTATTAAAAGAAAATTACCTTCATTAACCAAGCAGTGATAAAAAGAACATTTTTTTATATTTCTAAAAGAAGGAATATCTAAAGTATTTCAAAAATTAACACCACAAACATAAAACTATTTCTTATATAATGAAATATTTTTTCAACATTTAATTCTTGTACGCCAAGTTTAAATTTCTACAGAAAGAAAAAAAATGAATGAGAAGAAAGAAATAAAAGAAATGTGTTGTTATTTGAGTTTTTAGCTCACAGACTATCAAAGCCTGACAACTAATTTGCCAGTCCATTCAGTATGTACGTAATGCAATAACTCGTGTTAGAAATATTCGAAATAATTCAGTTTTATTTTCTAGGTTCTCTCTCATAAGAAACTTCCTTTATTCAGTGTTTAGATTTTATTGGTTAAGTAAAAAGAATGGTAAAGTGGGGCTAATCCCCTCTTAAATTAGATGAATGATTTTTTTTTCATGCAGAATTATTCAATTTACTTCAATTTTTTATGTTTGCTCTGATAAGCAGCTTTCCTGGTTAGATTTGAAGGTTCATTGGTAAATACAAAGGTGGGATGGGAGTTTCCCTTTAATGTATATAAACGCGTTTCTCTAGCAGGCTTATTCTGTTTGTTATAATTGTGTATTATGTTATGGGGTTTCCTTGAATAGATTTGGAGGTTTAATGGTTACAGGTATAAGGTATAAGTATAAGAATAGAAAACCGGACGCTAGACTCCCCTTAGTTTAGATAAATTGGATTTTCATGCAGAATTATTGGATTTGCTTCATATTTGGAATGCCTTCACATTACAAAAGAAACAACTCCGTAACGTAATTTGGTGGAACATATATTTGAGAAAATTCATATTCTCCCCCACAAACTGCAGAAAACGACAGAAATTAGAAAGTGGCTTTCTTTTACGACTTTCTGCTAGACATTTTCCGGACTTAGTAACATCAACGTCTTCAAAGAAAAATGCATCGCGAAGATGTGCGGTTTGTTCCATGGAAAAAATTCGCCGTGAATCCCGCTTCAATGCACTGAATGTGATGTTGGTTTATATAACTGTCGTAATCTTTTTGGATATCTTCAACCCGGAACAATAAATATTCTGATGATATTTTCTTTTCAGTAAGCTGCAATCAAAAGCTGAACACTTTTTATTCTTATTCTTGACATCATATTTCAAGATATTTTAAGGATCTCTCCTACATTTTGTAGATAGAACATAAAATTTTTAAGCTTCATTCTTTAAGCTTACATTTTCCTACACATACAGTGGTTCACACAAAAATATCTAAGTGATTTCACTTCGCTTCTCAAATGGGAAGTTCCAAACTTGCAGCGACATCTACATTTTATTTTAATTTACACACATTTTCGACATTCCCCACCTGATAATTTTCACAATTATCACCTTATGTTATATATACAATTTTTTTTTTACCTTTAAGAAAATATGAGAAAATCATTAAATAAACATTCATGATATAACTTGAAGATATATGTTTCTTACCAATATGTACAACATAACATACCTGTCCAGGATTTTTTCAAGAACTTTCATAGAATAACATAATAGATGCAAAAATAATAATGTAATAATAAATAAATCAGTATTTACAGTATAAAATAAATATTACAATTATAATAAAAATATAATGCAGTAAAAAAAAATATTAATGTTATTTACATATTTACATAAACGTAATACTAAATTGAAATATTATATGCACAGAAAAATTTATTTACAAATTATATCATTAATCAGCTATTTCAAAAGGATATATAAGTTGAATGGGTCGTCTTAAATTTCCTTTTTTGGTCTTGACTACACAAGATCTGACTAGTCCATCACGACCTCTGTTGACCTCAGTAATTCGGACTAAGTTCCATAAGAATTTTGACTTACTTACACCTTCAATTAAAACAATGTCATTAATTTTTAGGTCTTTCTGAGCATTAGGAATTCCGAAGGAATGCAGACTTTTTGTTGCAAGTAAATACTCAGTCTTCCATTTCTCCCAAATCTGGCTCAAGAGTTTTGTTTCATACACTTTCCTTTTAATTAAACTAGTCCTAGTTACTGAGATATTAAACAGTTCGTCAAAATTAAAAGGATATTCTACTTTGTGTCCAGCGAGCAAGAAATGGGCAGGTGTTGGTGGTTCAGGTTCAGTGTAGTCATCATAAACGTACGTCAGAGGCCTATGGTTGAGGATATTTTCTACCGCAACAAGCGCAGTCATAAGCTCTTCGAAAGTTAGTAGAGCTTTTCCTGTAATTTTTCTTAAAGGGTCCTTAATACTTTTCATGAGTCTCTCATAAAAACCTCCCCAACATGGGGCAAGTTCAACTATGAACTTCCATGTTATTTTTTCAGAAGATATAAAATCTTGAAAATCTTGGTGCTTAATTATGTCAAAGAAATATTGAATTTCTTCATTAGCACATTTAAACGTTTTGGCATTGTCAGAGTAGAATATACGGCAGTTCCCTCTTCGGCTAAGGAAACGCCTAAATGCCAAAATAAATTTCTTAGTTGACAAATCTGAAACTAGTTCCAGGTGGACAGCACGAGTGACAGCGCAAGTGAAGAGAGCTATGTAAGACTTGTCGGTGTTGTCCCCATTTTTTACGTAAACAGGACCGGTAAAATCCACACCAGAAACGGAAAATGAAGGTGTTTCTGAGATCCGATCTCTAGAAAGTTGCGCCGTCATTTGTTTCTCTGGCTTCACAGTATATTTTCTACACACGAGGCATTTGTTGATGGCATTTTTTACAGTTTGCCTCCCCTTGGGAATCCAATAATTTTGCCGCAATTTACATAGCGTAGCAGCAACCTCACCATGAAGCATTTTGTTGTGCCCGTGTAATATTAGCAATTGTGTAAATCGTGATTCCTTTGGAAGGAGGATTGGATGCTTTTCTCCGTAAGTATAATTACTCTCGTTTATTCTTCCCTTTATTCTTAATAAATCATTTTCATCAAGAAACGGTGCTAACAACAGTATGCTAGACTGTTTTTGAAGCTCACTCTTTGATTTAATTGAGTCTATATCTGATTTATAAAACTGTTTCCGGATTGCTTCAATGCAGAATATTTCTGCTTCTTGGATTTCATCAGCAGATAAAGGACCATCGTCCACAGGTAATTTTCTTATTTTCCTTATACAGCGTTTAACCCATGCAATTATTCTAAGTAATTTTAGCATATTACTGACATTTTCTGAAAGTTTCACCAACTCATTATTTTCAGTAATGAAGTTATTAATCAGGATATTTTTCCTACGTTCTAACACATTGTCATTATTTGAAACATTTTTCGATTGTACAGGCCATTCTGAGGAATTTGGCAACCAAGGTGGTCCAAACTACTGTGGTGAAGTTATCACCGGGCCGGGTGATTTACAAAGGAAAAGATTGCACACAAAAAAAACTCCTAACGTGAAACTTATAAATTTAAGCACAACATTTATTAATGAGAGAGTTAAGACACTGTAAGTCCCCCGCATAGGAGAGGGAATTCTCAGAGCTCCACCGAGCTACATCTTGACAGTTTGGTGGTTATGAGTGAAGTGACCACATACAGTCATATCGCTTATCGCCAAGAGGTGTAAGAAGTTTTTCATACAAAGATTTTGGCGACGGAAATTGGTAGACCACGCTTTCAGAATAAGCTAAACTTTTTGCGGTTGGCAACCCAGAAATTTTCTCACACCAGCGAATATCTTTTAGGGTTATAGAAGTACTTTAAGCATGGGAAGTAGACAGTGATAAACAAGTCGTTACATACAAAGCACTTTTTCTGACCAAAATTATGTTATCCAGATGGGCAATTGATTAGATAAAGAAGAAGTCAGCAGGACCGAAACAAAGTCAAAACAATTTCTAACACTAGAGATTAATTGTGAGGTTGAAAACAGGGCGAGTAAGGCAGATGTCAAGAATGTAACGGATAAAAAATTATGATGAACCAAGCCGAGAGTATTTTATTTATTTGTTAATAACTGCGGTAACTGAGAGACGACAGATGTTTTTCAAAGACGCAACAGTGATTTCCGTGAGAAAGGAAATTCTATTATTGTTTTCTACAGAGAGCACAAAAGTTAATAAGTTTTAACTTCTAATAGTGTGAGAATGAAAGCTAAAAATTAACTATTAAATGTAGAATTAATTTAAACTAATGATTTTATTAGTGAACAGGGAAGTTAAAACAAATCTAAGAATTTATTAAGGGGAAAATTACTGCATTTATGAAAGGGAAAAGATATGTAGCGATAATCTTCGCTTCAACCACCATAATGGATTATCATTCAAATATTTCAATTTTAAACCCCTGATGATTAAATCGGCTGGGTTATCTTTACTTGCACAATGATTCCAATGTTTCGGATCAGATAATTTTTGTATTTCTATGACTCGATTACATACGAATGGTTTCCAGTCTTTTGCTGAACTTTTGATCCAACTTAAAACAATATTCGAGTTTGTCCAAAAAAATGCATTATCACAATAGTTATGAAATATTTCATTCAAACACTTATAGATTTTCTCCGCTGTAACTGCTCCCATCAACTCCAGACGAGGTAATGTTAGATTTTAAGAGGAGCAACACGTGATTTTGACATTATGAGATAAGTTTTCGCTTCGCCGTTTTTGTTCATATATTTGAAGTATGCAACAGCTCCATATGCTTTATCACTAGCATCGCAAAATATATGCACAGTTACATCTGTTGAATTTGCACCTCCCAGAAAATATCTTCTATCTATTGATATGTTTTTAAAATCTTGAACTTCCACTAACCAATTTTGAAATTCACTATCTAGATCTGCAGGAAATTTTTCGTCCCATTCCAGCCCCTTAAAGCCATATTTTTTGCATTAACAACTTAATTCTTATTATAAAGGGGCTACATATCCAGCGGGATGATAGATTTTGGCTGCAGTACGCAGGACTGATCTTTTAGTGGCAAAATCAGTGTTGGTTGAAATATCTTGTAATTCTGATGAATCAGTTTTTATAATGTCTTTATTTGCATCCCATTCCAGTCCCAATAACATAGACCGCTCAGATGGGTTATCTAACATACCGTTTTGTTTCCACAATTCTTTTAACTCTTTAGAATTTGAATTAAATTTGCGCAAGTTCATAGTAGCGTCCTTAAGTATAATATTAGCATTGGATGAAAGTTTATAAGCGTTTTCCGCTGTATCTGCCCCAGAATACAGATCATCAACATACATAGAGTTATTTAACATCTCAAAAACCTCAGGATAAAATTCTTTATATTTTTTAACGTGGGCTTTAATTCTGGCTGCTAAGACAAAAGCGCTACACCGAATTCCAAATGGTAACCGTGTCATATTCATTATTTTAAAACATTTAGAGTCATCATTATTAAACCAAAGAAATTTTAAGTATTTTCTATCGTCCTTCGCTATTTCTATCATTAAGTATGCTTTCTCAATGTCGGAAGAAAAAGCAACTTCATATGTTCGGAATTTAAGTATCAAATCTAATAAATTAGGATTTAAAGTTGGACCTGCTACTAACAGATCATTTAAAGATTTCGAATGATTTTCCTTTGAGGATTCATCAAAAACTATCCTTACGCGCGTAGTTTCTTTATCTGGTCTTAAAACAGCCTTATGTGGCATATAGTATCCAGACAATAACGCATCATTTTTACATTCTTCTACAATTCCTTCACGGAGTTGCTCATCGATAACTTTCTTATATTCAGCGCATATTGCTTCAATTATATTCAATTTTTCTTTCAAACTATCGAAACGCTTTTTAGCAATGCAAAAACTATTATTAATTTTGCGTGGATTCAAATCCCAAATCAGATTAGTTATGTACCTGTTATTTTTGTATTGCAATTTCGTCTCAAAATCTTCTATTAACAGTTTGTCCTTTTGGGATAATTCGTCACTTTCGTCCGAAATATCAATAGAATAAATTTCCCAAAATATTCTTAAATCATTTATTTCAACTGCATTTTTCATTACCGCAATATTTTGAGAACAACTGCTCCATTTCTTAATCCTGTCCCGTAATTACCCATCCAAAAACTGTTTTTACAGCTCCTGAATCTTTACTAATGAATACTCGTTCATTTAAGATGAATTCCCAAAACATGTCTGATCCAATTAATATTTCAACATTTATTAAATCTTTTCCTACACAAGCATCCGCCATTTCTATTTTATTATCCCTCATAAATTCTCTAATTTGTGCAGATGGTTCGTACATCTCGGCACCTGATATTTTAGGAACAACAAGCGCTCGCACTTTAGTTCTGAAAGATTGATCTAAGCTTTTAATTTCGACTTCTATTATTGGATATACCTTTTCTACCGCGCTCGGCATTCCGAAAGAATACACTGATAAAATTTCCTAACCTATTGGTTTTAAATTCAAAGCTTCCACCAAATCCACAGTAACGAATGATCGCTGACTTCCATTATCTAAAAGTGTTCTAGTTAATTTTGAATTTTGATTAGAACTTGCAATAACCTTACATGTTTGTAAATAAACATTTTAGAACACGTCATGTTTTTATTACAATGTGAAACAGAACTAACAATTTCGGGACTAGATTTGTTTACATTTACTGTCGACTCAAATCCAGAATTAGGAGACTCAGAATTTTGGTGCGTATTGCTTATTCTATCATCTTGTAGTATTTAACCCTCTGCTGTTTTTTGTACAAATAGAACCATAGTGATATTGATTTTCACACTTAATTTACTTCTACACTTTTTGCTGACGTTAAAAAAGTTAAAGCATTTAAATTACGATTAGAATTTTTCAATATCTTGAATTTTTCTTGCGGGGGCAGACTACATTTGAATGAATCATGGGGAGCAGAACAAACTATACAGGATAGAATTTGTGCATTTAAAGCGCTCGCAGAATTTGAACTTTTGAAATAATTTTTATTACTTTGCTTCTCAGGGGGACCTGTATACTTTCGTTTAGTTTCTTTAAAATGACTTAGCATAAGGGAATATTCCCGACACTCAATTTCAATTTTTACAATAACTACTAATTGTTTAATATTTTACATATGACAGTAATTTTTGCTCGTGTCGCAGATGTGCAGTACAAGAAAAATGATGACGTTATACGATAAACACATCTCTGAATGTATCATTCTTTTGCAGTGCAATAAACCTTCCATTGAATCACATATCATTTTTTTGATAAAAAAATCAATTAATGCATAAAGAGATGCCAAAAAAATCCGACTAAAATGAACACAAGAAAAAGTTTTTTCGTATAATGAAACGAATAGAACCAATATTGTTACCAACAAATTGTTGGTTCTAAAGCGTACTTATTTATCGGAAGAGAATCAAAAAATCATATTCGAAAAAAAATGAATTATTTACCTATATGAATTTTTACATAACTTTTTTTCTGGAAATATGGTTTTTGTTCAAGTAAAACTCACTCCGGACTCTTTTGTTTGATATATATACAATAGTTTCCTATAGGTAGCTTAAGGGCACAGCTTTCAGTTATTAGTCCACAAAAATGAAAAATTGAATGGAACATCTTCTATCTCTCAATAATAATTTACAGAAGTCGCACGCTCTTAAGCCACGTACCATTTTGAAAGACCACTAAGTTCTAACTGTGGCACTGGGGAGTGAATCTTGTAAGTTTTTCTCGGAACGTAAGGGGTTAATCATACCATGCACCTGCTTGTGCGATGTTTGATTTTTCCTTCATCTATTCTCTTAGATTTTCTTTCAAAGAATTGTATTTTGAAATTACAACAGATTTTTTTCCAGTGTGTTATTTTTTTAAAGATATATATAAAGTAGATTACAAATACAACATTTTTACTCGGATGTGAGTACAATGATATTTAAAATTCCATGATACCTAAAAATATTCGGTTTTTTGGTTTAACAAAATGATATATCCTGATCCTCGTCACCTATAGAAAAGAATTCGATGGTATGTATTTTAAAATTTTTGTCTGGCAAAAGGATTCGAAAATTTTATTCATAAATGCTTATGTTTTCCCGTATTTTCATATGGAGTCAACTGTTTATCTAAATAGAAATAAATTAATCTATAAATTGCAATGATGCCACAAAGGGTACTTCGTTTTTACACATACGAAACTAATTTTTCTAAAATAATATTAGAATATATTTAAGACGATAATGCTGCATTTATAAATAACAATGGTAAAAATAATTTACATATATATATATGTATATAGAAATATTATATTTCAATGAATAAGTTTTGAAAAAATAAATTGTTTCGTTGTGTAATATATGATACTGTGACAATTGAATAATTGTTACTGTATTTTTAAGTTTTTGCTATTTTCTTCATGACTAAAATATTTTGCATGTGTTTTTGAAAATTGAATGCTTATAATCATTTATAATCTGAATAATATAATCATTATGGGATGTTTCGGTGTAAATTATTTTCGTAAATAGTTACTTCAGTATAATTTTGTGTGAACAAACATAAAATTTTAGAAACTAATACTGTTTAGTTTGAAAAATATATTGCTGTTTTTCGATGTTTGACGTAATTACAGAATTAGTTCTGCGACGGATGTCCTGCTTGAGATCATTTTTACTAAAAGTGAAGAGTCTCTACATAATTCTGATTGACGCCTGACTTTCAGTTATATTTCTTACTATATGATCTGTATTCGGTACTGAACACACACACAAACACTTGGTATGCATATATATATTATATAATAATTTTACTGTACATTCATTTAATCTATTTAAAATTTACGGTATTTTCATTTATTTCCCTATTTCGTAACGCTATCTATTATTTATCCGTATATATTTTTTTAATTATTAATTAATTACATTAATACTTATCTCGTTCTAAATCTTAATCTGACATTTTTAATTCTTCATAATTTTTTTATGAACTATAAAAACTAACATTCTGTGAGAAGCTAGTGTTTCTTTTTGAGTGCGTTCGGATGTAAATACGTAGCATCTACAGTCATAATTCAGTCCTCTCTATCTGTCCTTCTTTCTGTCTGTCTGTCAGCATATAACAATGCAAAAACTACCCAACCCAATCTTTTGAAATTTGAAATATATAATTTTTGCATAATTTTGTCGAGTCGTTTTAAATTTTATGAAAATTGAAACTATAGTTAAAATACAAGGACAACTAGAATATATACTAAAATAAACTTTATGTAGAATCTGTTGTGCGAAGAATATTTGCTATTAATTTATATGGCCACATAAATGCATTTCATTACGAAATGGTATAAGGGGAATACATTGTTCGGGACGCATTTTGATTTTCATTTATAATGTAATTGATATAAGTTGTTAAATTTACTAGAGTTACTTCTTGCATAATAGAAATAGGCACCATTTACAGGGACACACAAGATATTTTTATATTATTGCAACACGATCTGAATAGTTTGAAAACTTTGTTATATTACAAATGCGTCCCATTTGCAACGTTTTAAGTGCAATTTCCGATTTGTTTCAAAAAGTTTTTAAAGTTAATTTTAGAATTTTTATTTTTATTCTACAAATCAACTTTACACGTACTTTGACGGCGTCGAAAATCCTTCCGTTGGCAGATATGGAACTTATTTTCTAATATCCTTCCCCTCTCTCGCTCTTGGTTGAGTAATCGTGCGAATTTCATTGAGGGATTCGTTCCTGGGTGTTACAATACAATCTGTATTTTAACGCGATTCAAACAAAACAAACGATTTTCAGTTCAGAGATCAGAATTGTCTTGTTTTTTTGCGTGTTCCGAACTGAGTTACCAGGTGTCTGCATTCTAGTAGCTTGTCTAAATTTGCTTTTTGACATGTTTTTAGCACGATGGAGATATGGTGAATTATACTCCAGCCTGAGACTTCTACGGATATTCTCATAATCTAAAGTATGTTTACGTTTCCATATTATGCTGAATGAATTTTCATAATCGTTGGTTGGCTAATTGGTTGTGCCTATGATAGCTCATTATCAACACAAGAAATATGGGCCCTAAAGGGTGTGTTCCCTACATGGAGGTCCTTCTATATGAATCAAACTTGTATTTACACAGGGAAATCCTAAGTACGTAGAAAACCACGGAAAACTGAGAACGGTTAGGCCTACTGGCGCGATTGCATTCGACCTCAGCAGCTGTCCTCTACCAGTTTCGAGGGCAGAAACTCTCAGCCACTGGTGGGGATTTTTATGACGATATTCGGCTGTGGAGAAACAATCCGAATTTTAATCATTTGTATTCTTACATGCATGCCATGACTATTTAATTATAGTACGACTACAAACCCATTGCTTGTATTTTAAATGGAATTAGCCGATCTCAACTATTTCCAACAATTTCGTGTAGTTGACTGAATTTACCAACTGTCCAAGTGACAACCTGTTGCTGACCACCAGTAATCTAATAATGTAACGTATTAACCTACAATCTTTTAAAAATTTGATAAGAAATTTATACAGCTAGTATATACACAAACTTGAGGTTTCGTTATAGCAATAAAAAAATTAATGAGCATATTGGAATAATACATAGAGTATCAAACAATGCTATCGGGTTCTTGTGAAACAGATGGACAGGTAAGCTATGATGAGATTCCTGGTTACAGGAAAGTTAACTTCTTGTTGAAGAGCAATTGCCTATGTTGCTCATAGGAGTCACAAGGAAAGGTCTTGCTACATAAACTACAATGTAAATAAATGGATAGAAATTGAAATTGAATTCCCTTTATGTCACAGAGACAATACTCTGAAAACACCACTTTACATATAAACAGGCAGCAGGAATTATTACTGTAACTTTTTTTACACAGTGTAATATTTAAATACGCAAAAGTAAAAAAAAAAAATATTTCATAATATATGTTTGAATATATTTTAGATGGAATATTTACTTTTTATCCAACAAATTAAAATGTACGTTCCTTTAAAATGCATGTCTGGAAAATATTCGTCCCAAATGATATATATAGTGACTCAGATTTTTCGAATATATTTCTTTACATTTATACTTACGGGAGAACTTTAGAAAAGCAAAATCAACATGTTCCATTTGTCACATTGTTGAATCAACAAAAATATATCTGACATCAGCTCTTTTTTTAATATTTTTATTTTATTTATGAAAAAAGTAGATGTGCATACAAGGATGCTTTGAAAAAGATTTCTGATTTTTTTATGCAGAAACCAGTGATTTATTTTAATAACTACATTTATATTATGTATAAACGTATACATATAAAAATAATCGAGAACAGTGAAGAAAATACATTACTAAAAAAAGGAGATAATACATTAAATTTTCAACTAGATTTTTTATTACAAATTGTTTAAAATAGGTTTTAATCCTTTACACTTTGCCGTCTCATACACAATAATATTCGGTCGGCACCACATTTACTTATCCGTCATACGTAGAATTAGGTAAGCCTTGTAATAGCTTTAATAGACAGTTTTTTTTTTTTTTTTTTTTTTTTTTTTTTTTTTTTTTTGACGGATTTACACTTTTCAGACACTTCAGTTTTAAAAACAATTGTTAAAAAAGGAAAATTCATAAGACAAAGATAGATAATAAAGCAATTTAAAAAAAATTGTGAATTGTCAATTTACGTGAGTTGTCAGAATAATGTAACAAACCTGCACCGTTTAAAAAAATAATATTACATTTCATCATATGAAAATATATAATGCATTTCAAAACGTAAAAAATTATTCGAATATTTCAGCAGCCCTGTATATGATATAGAGACTTGTATTATTATTATTATTATATGATATAGAGACTATTAACAGCCAGCATTAAAAAAACTAATAGATTAGATTTAAAATTAATAGATTAAAGAGGACTATTAATAGATTAATAGATATAAAATTTAATATATTTAATAGCAAATAGACTTTTATTTAAATAAAAGCTTATTGCACATAAAGATTCAAAATGGAATTTAAAATTTAAAACTAAAATCTAAATAAAATTTAAATTTTTTTTTTAAACGAAAAAAATTGTTAAAATGAAATTCAAAATGCTGAAATATTAAACAATCGGTAGAATCTTAAAAATCGAATTTCAAAAATTATTTTGAATTTCATTGATTGATTATGACAGCAGCATCATCATAATAATAAGGAAACGGTCGAATACTACTTGTGTTCATAGGGTTCCATACAATAAATAAATAAACTATTAGCCCCTTGGGAACGAGGGACCTGTATACATACCATTTGAGATTCCCAGAGACTCATTATTCCCACCATTTTTTTGTTGTAAAGTTTACCTTATTTAATTGGAGTGCTTTAGCAATTTAAATAAAGTGTTTTTTCTGTTGTAAAAAGCTCTTTGTGAAAAATTAAATTTTAAGCAAAATGCTCTCGTCGCGAAGGAGAAACGCAAGGAATAAACTTCACGTCACGAAGGAGTAACTAAATTATTTTAAAAAAATCATTGCTAAAAAAATTATAAGAATTTGTAAAATAAACTGCACTATTGAATACCGTTACATATACTAGCATATTATGAATAGGTATACCATAATAGCAAATAGACTTTTATTTAAATAAAAGCTTATTGCACATAAAGATTCAAAATGGAATTTAAAATTTAAAACTAAAATCTAAATAAAATTTAATTTTTTTTTTAACGAAAAAAATTGTTAAAATGAAATTCAAAATGCTGAAATATTAAACAATCGGTAGAATCTTAAAAATCGAATTTCAAAAATTATTTTGAATTTCATTGATTGATTATGACAGCAGCATCATCATAATAATAAGGAAACGGTCGAATACTACTTGTGTTCATAGGGTTCCATACAATAAATATATAAACTATTAGCCCCTTGGGAACGAGGGACCTGTATACATACCATTTGAGATTCCCAGAGACTCATTATTCCCACCATTTTTTTGTTGTAAAGTTTACCTTATTTAATTGGAGTGCTTTAGCAATTTAAATAAAGTGTTTTTTCTGTTGTAAAAAGCTCTTTGTGAAAAATTAAATTTTAAGCAAAATGCTCTCGTCGCGAAGGAGAAACACAAGGAATAAACTTCACGTCACGAAGGAGTAACTAAATTATTTTTAAAAAATCATTGCTAAAAAAATTATAAGAATTTGTAAAATAAACTGCACTATTGAATACCGTTACATATACTAGCATATTATGAATAGGTATACCATAAAAATTCAAAGAGACAGAATAATTCCACATAAATTAATACTATAAAAAAATCAAAGATATTTCAACTTCATTTGGAGTTACATAAAACTAAATTCAATGTAGTAAGATTATTTATTTTTTATGGTGTAACTAACACAGAACACTTGTTCAAAGTTTAAACTTGGCATTGATGTAAAAAAGCCGGATTCATCCGGAGAAAATGTAGCCCTTAAAGAATATGTAGATCTGAGATGATATAGAGTTACGTTGCCAAAGGCAGTAGAACTCCGAATTCCAGGTACCTTTAATTTTGATGTTCAATCGAAAAAAAGAAAAATAATAATTAATGCTAAATGTAACTTGTGTTATATCCATTGATAATTTAAAGAAATAAATGAAATTGTTAACAAAGAAAAATATATTCGGAAAACGCATTATCTACAGTTTTATCTTTATAGTTACCTAGCCTTAAAAACAATTAATACAGACCCTTCAAAATTTCTTCCGTTTGTTCATTTTAAAGAAAATTGACGATTATAGGGATTAAAACACAACCTGATTGATTCAAGGAAGTAAAAATAGAAAGTACCACAGTTCGGAATGAAATCATTACTTTTAACAATAATAATAATTAAAAAAAATATATTAATATCTTAAACTTTTCGAGCCTGGTGTATTATTAATAGTAAACGTCTTTTCATAAAGTATTATTTTAATTTAAGAAACACCTTGTAGCTATTTATATGTAGTAATGTTAGCATATGTCTATGCATTTATTTTATCACTTCATTTATGTTTAAGCATACAATTATTATTATTTGCTTAATTCTTTTGCGATATTTTACGTTAAACATATATTTTATTCTTTAAATTTAATATAAATGATACTTTCTCGAAAGACTCATGTGTAATAAAGTGCAAAAAGTATTAGAAAGTTCTAATTTCAGTTAAATCTTCCGTTAAATTTTCGTTAAATTGGGGATATGGAACGCATTTTCAGAAAGAATCACGTTTTGAGCACCAGCCTTGGCGAGATGGCGAAAACGAGAACGTTCATCTATCTGCATCGCCAAACGGCAATCACCGTTTTGTTTTGATTTTCAAATTCGAAATGGCGGATGTTCTGTGAAATTTAAAGCATTTTAATCTGAGAAAGCTCTTTGTTTCAAACTGTTTTAATTGTAAACAACTGTGAATAACATTTCCTCATATTATATCCTCGGAAAAACAAATGAACAATAAGCACGATCTCTTTACAGAAGGAAGGGTTGCTATTCGTAAATTTTGTTACATAAATTTTCTTTTTTTTAATTTATTCAATAAATTATGTTTACCCTATATATCGAGGTTATTATAAAGGGAGATTTATGTATTTTTTGCGTATTATTTAATTTTTGTGAATGAATTATTTATAAGTTAATATTAATTTAAACTAAATGTTATTGGTTTACTAATAATTTAGTAAACGAACTGTTTTGGAACGGATTGAAATCGTTGAACGATTGGCTACAAAGCTGAAAATGTTTTTATTGTTTATATATTTTTTAAATCTTAAACACAATTTTATGAGATGCTTTAAAAAATGGCTAAAAAAAGTCACAAAGCAAAATATAGAAAGAGAAATTAGTGCAAAACCAAGGAAAGTAACATAAATAAAACCAAAGGAATAACTTTTTTTGAAACTTGCAGTTTAAAATAATAGTCTCAAAAGACGATTATATAAAATGAGGAACAGTTGAAAATGGTACTTTATAAACCTGATCTTCTATGATAAAAATAAATAAATAGAACTTACACTTCCCGTTTCATATTGAAATGAGATGTTTTTATATTTATTTCAGCTTTTTCTCATAAATCATAAACTGTTTCATAGTTGATATTCTGAAAAAAAAAATACTTTTTTCATTTTTTTTTCTTAAAGTAGTATTATCTTGACGCATATAAAATAAAAAAGATATGTAATGCAACTTTGAGAGGACTTTTGCAGCAGATGGGAATTCTGAATTTATAGATACAAACTGTTAGTTACTTTTTATAAAATTTTAGCAAAAATAATTGGAATATTCAAGAAATCCAATAAAATTATAATATGTTTGCACTCTATGCCTTTTTTTTATTTATTTAAGCAGAGTTAGCATTTTTTTACTCAAAAATATACTGTCTGGTTTCTCAAAATTTGTATGATTCATTTCTAATTTATGTTATTTATCTAACTATTAAATAGAACCCGTCAAAATTTGACGGTATAAAATTCTATAGCAATATATATTTTACAGTTATTTGATTCATTGATTATTATGAATATTAACCTGTTATTATTAATAACTAAATGATATTTGTTCTTATTTATTTCAGCTTTTTTTATAAATCATAAAGTGTTTCATATTTGATATTATGAAAGAAATTTACTATTTTCAGATTTTTTTTTTCTTAAAGTAGTATTATCTTGGCGCATATAAAAAAAAAAAAAAATATGTAATGCAACTTTAAGAGGACTTTTGAAGCAGATGGGAATTCTGAATTTATAGATACAATCTGTTAGTTAGTTTTTATAAAATTTGAACAAAAAGAATAGGAATATGCAAGAAATCCAGTAAAATTATAATATGTTTGCACTCTACGTCTGTGTTTATTTATTTATACAGACTAAGCTTTTTTTTTATTCAAAAATATGTTGTCTGGTTTCTCAAAATTTGTATGATTCATTTCTAATTTATGTTATTTATCTATGTATTAAATAGAACCCGTCGAAATTTGATGCTATAAAATTCTATAGCAATGTATATTTTACAGTAATTTGATTAGTCGATTATTATGAATATTAATCTATTATTATTAATAACTAAATACTAATTGTCAATTGATTGTTATTAATTAATAAAAAACGGATAATAATACACATTTATGAGAAACTTATCAAATTACCAATTATTTTAATAATTACCAATCAAATCTGGAAATATAATAAATTTCCACTCGTTTAGCTTGCGAGTTTTGTTTTATATATGTTTTTTTTTCCAATATTCATTGCTAAAAGTGTGCATTTCGAATCTGTGTAATTTATTCTTTGAATATTTCAATGTTTAAAAGTTTTCTCTAACTCATCCCGTTATTATAAAAATAATTATTTTAAACTCTTTAGTCTTTTGAGCCTTATTAATAGAACGCATCTTTTGAAATCAAAAATATTATTCTCTTAACTGTTATTTTTGTTATTATATTCAATTATGATAGTACATATTTTTAGTACATAATTTTTGAGCGTATATATATATACTAGCTTAAAAATTTTTTTATAAAATGCAAAAAAAAAATGCAAAAAAAAAAAAAAAAAAATTGCACAAAGCAAAAAACAAAAATAGAAAAAAAGCAAAAAAAAAAAAACTGTAAATAAAAATAAAAAATGTATCTTTATTTTTTCTTTTTTATTTGCTTTTTAAAGTAATAGTCCCAAAAGACTAGTATATAAAATGAGGAACAGTTGAAATAGTTGTTTGTAAACCTGATCTTCTATGATAAAAATAAATAATTGGAACTTGCACGTCCCGTTTCGTATTGAAATGAGATCTTTTTAAAAATTTATTTCAGAGTTTTTTACATAAATCTTAAACTGTTTCATATTTGATATCCCGAAAGACTTTTGCTATTTTCAGAAAAATAAAATGTTCTTAAAGTAGTATTATCTTCGAGCATATAAAAATAGATATCTAATGCAACTTTGAGATGACTTTTGAAGCAGATGGAAATTCTGAATTTTTAGATATAACCTGTAAGTTAGATTTTATATAAAAAAATGTATTGAAAAGAAAGTATAAATGTATACAAGAATTCCAGTGAAAATATAAAAAGTTTACAGTGTATTGCTGTGTTAAATTTTACTAAAACATAGTTTTACCCTTTTTTCATTCAAAATTATTATCTAGATCCTCAAATCTTATATGATTTTTTTCTCCTAAATTACATTATTTAATTATAAATTGCAACCCATCAAACTTTGACGGGAAAAAAATTATACAACAATATATATGTTACGGTCAATTTTATTAATCGGTTATTATTGGAAATAATTTGTTATTGTTAATAATAATCAAATGATATCCAAATAAATTGTTTAATATCATATTTTTGAAAATAGATCTTTCAGAGAACTAAAGATTTTTTGAAAGATAAAAGTGATAAATTATTGTAAATTAATGTTGTAATCAATGAGTGTAATCCCAAACTTTTATACATAGAATATGTCATTTATTATTATGCTAACACCGAGCCATGCTCGGTTAAAGTAAACTCTGGTTTGAATTTTATAATCCAAAATGACCCATTACTCGAATTTTATCGAACATGTGACCTAGCTCAATGATTTTCTTATGTACGAAAACTATAGAATACAAAATTTAGTCAAAATCGAGCAAATCATTTTCTATATACAATTAGTGTGACCCACAACGACCCAAAAATGATCCACTAAACGAATTTTCTCTAACACGTGACTTAATTCAATGGTGTTCTTGTAATCCAAAACTGTAGAATACAAAATTTGGTCGACAAAATTTTAAATTTTAGTTTGTGGTAATCATTAGAGCCTTTTTTTAGATAAAATTGGTTTGACCCGTAATGATTCAATAAAAATCACTTATCTGAATTTTTCAAACATGTGACCCAGCCCAATAGTTTTATCTTGCCAAAACAAATGTTGTATGCAAAATTTCCTTGACATCGATCCTACCGTTTTTATATATAAATAGCTTGACCCAGACCCTTTATGACCCAAAATGACCCAGTAATCAAACTTTCTCGAACACGAGACCTAACCCAATAGTTTTCTCGTGCAAAAAAAAATGTTGCATACAAAATTTCGTTAAAATCGATCCAACTCTTCTTTAGATATAGCTTGACCATGACCCATTATGACCCATCATGACCAAGAAATGACTGTTATAATCAAAATATCTCGATCGTGTGATTTAGTCCATTAGCTTTCTCGTGTCAAAAAACTGTTACAGGCAAAACTTCGATGAAATTGATTCTGCCGTTCTTTAAATAAAAATAGCTTGACCCAGACCCTTAACGACCCAATATAACCAACTAACTTTTTTTCTCGAACATGTAACCTTGCCCAATGTAACCCGAAAACCATAGAATGCAATTTTTAGTCAAAATTGAGTGAGAAAATCTCTAGATAAAAATAGCATGACCCACAATGACCCCCAAAATGACCCACTAATCGAATCGAAAATGTTACCTAACCCATTGGTCTTCTTGTAATCCAAAATGATAAACTATAAAATTTGGTCAAAATCGTTAGAACCGTTTTTTAGATAAAAATGGATTGACACATAATGACCCAAAAATGACACCCTAATCGAAATTTTTCGAACATGTGACCCACCCTAATAGATTTTTCGTGCCAAAAAAGATTGGATACAAAATTTCCTTAAAATCGATCCAGCCGTTCTCTAGATATAAATAGCTTGATCCTGACCCATTATCACCCAAAATGACCCAATAATTGAATTTTCTCGAACATGTGACCTAGCCCAATGGTCTTCTTGTCCCCGAAAATGGTAAAATCCAAATTTTTGCGAAAATAGTTAGAGCTGTTTTTGACATAAAATTTACACACATACATACAGAGACACACACATACACAATATTTGTTCGCATTATAGTGTAAGATTTTAAATGCAATAGGACAAGTACAAAACCATCAAATTACAAATTGCTCATATTCAATAAAGATGTATATCGAGCCTATTATAAAGGGAAAATTTATATATTTTTTGCATATTATTTAGTATTTAAAAATGAATTATTTGAATGTCCATATGTTTAGATCGTTAACTAAAAATTCGATTAATGAACACTGTTTTCGTTCGGTTGAAGTTCGTTAATCGACTGGCCTCTGGACTGAAAATGTTCCCAAAACTTATGTAAAAGAGTTTTGACCGTATTTATAATTTTTTTTTTTCATCTTAAACAATTTTTTATAAGCGGTTATAAAAAGAAAAATGTCACATGTCAGTAAACAGAAACAAAAATATACGAAAAGAAAAAAAAATAACTGTAAATAAAACTAAAGAAATATCGTTTTTGAAATTTGCAGTTTAAAGTAATAGTCCCAAAAGACTTTTATATAAAATGAGGAACAGTTGAAAGTGGTTATTTTTAAACATGATCCTCTACGATAAAAACAAATATATATAACTTGTACTTCGCGTTTCATATTGATATGAGATATTTTAATATTTATTTCAGTTTATATTATAAATCAAAAAGTATTTCATATTTGATATTCTGAAAGAATTTTTCTTTTTTCAGAATTTTTTTTTTAAATAGCATTATTTTGGCACATATAAAATGAAATAAATATGTAATGTAACTTTGAGAGGAGTTTTGAAGCAGATGGAATATTTAATTTTTAGATATAACTTGAAAGTTAGATTTCATAAAATATGTACTGAAAAGAAATAATAAGAATATGCAAGAAATAACAATATGCAATGAAAATATACTATGTTTGCACTGTAAGTCTCTGTTTAAATTTTTTAAAACTAAGTTGCCGTTTTTTCTATTCAAAAGTATATCATCTTGATTTTAAAAATTTATATGATTTTTTTTCTAGTTTACATTTATTATTAAATGGAGCACGTTAAAACTTGACACAAAGAAATCTAATAATCTGTTATTAGGAATAATAACCGGTAATTATTATTAATAACCAAATTATACCCAAATGTACCGAATTATAGGATACATTTATGTGAAATTTATATATTAATCAGTTATTAAATATAATTACATGTCAAAATTGGTAAATATAACAAATTGCAACTCATTTAGCTTGTAATTCTTATTATGTATACTTTTTTTCTAAATATCCATTGTTTCAGTTATTAAATATAATTACATGTCAAAATTGGTAAATATAACAAATTGCAACTCATTTAGCTTGTAATTCTTATTATGTATACTTTTTTTCTAAATATCCATTGTTTATTTTTTACAAGATTATTAACAACAAAATTGATTTTAGTGATATAATTAATGCTATTAGTTTCAATGTCCCAAACAGACCCATCAGGTGTACTCAATATTTTTCATTACAATTTTTTAAATATAATTATGTTAGTAATTTCTCTTTACATAAATTTTACAAATTCTTTAATAAATTCTCTGCAAATCTTCATACTTATAATATATCCATTGATGTCTGCCGGTCATATCTTTCTTCAGACAAAAGTGTTTTGAACTTTTAGTCTTTCAATTTGTGTTTGCATTCGTGTTACATGTGATGTATGTTCACGTGTTTATATATATGAGTGAGTGTGTGCGTGTGTTTGTTTGCT
This sequence comes from Maratus speculifer, assembly GCA_964019185.1. Classification (NCBI taxonomy): domain Eukaryota; kingdom Metazoa; phylum Arthropoda; class Arachnida; order Araneae; family Salticidae; genus Maratus; species Maratus speculifer. The sequence continues at coordinate 257,260,091 of OZ025295.1, read as the reverse complement.
TCTTTTTTCCCCACACTATAAATGGGTGGATTCGTCTCTAGTGTGCATTTAAACTATAAATAAATATATAAAAATAACTAAATTTGGTTAACGAACACTGTTTTTGGACGGATTAATTCGATAACCGATCCCCTACTGTATTCGATATGTCCTCAAAGCATATGTAAAAAAAATTTCATTTTATTTAAAATGAAAAAAATATATATATAGCTATATCTATATATATTTTTTTTTCATTTTAAATAAAATTTTACGAGATGCTAAAAATAAAGTTTCAAAGCAAAAATCAAAAAACTGAAATTGAAATAAACTAAAAACAAAGGAATAACTGCAAATAAAACCAAAGAAATGTATTTTTTGAAACTTGCAGTTTAAAGTAATTGTCCCGAAAGACCACTATATAAAATGAGGAGCAGTTGAAAGTGGTTGTTTATAAACCTGATCTTCCGTGATAAAAGTATATAAACAGAACTTGCATTTCGCGTTTTATATTAAAATGAGATTTTTTTTCATATTTATCTCAGCTTATTTCATAAATCATAAAGTGTTCCATATTTTATATTCTGAAAGAATTTTACTATTTTTAGAAAAAAAAATGTTCTTAAAGTACTATTATCTTTGTGCAAATAAAATAAAACAAATATGTTATGTAACATTGAGAAGATTTTTGAAGCAGATGAAATTTCTGAATTTTGAAGTACAACCAGTAATAAGTTAGATTTTATAAAATGTGTACTGAAAGGAAAGAAAAAATATGGCATAATTCCAAAGGAATTATAATGTGTTTGCACTGTATGTCTGTGTTTAAATGTATTTAAACAAATTTGTATTCCTCCCTTTTTTTTACTCAAAAGTATATTATCTGGATTCTCAAAAATATGATTTTTTTAGTTTACATTATTTATCATATAATTAAATGGAACCCGTCAAACCCGAAAAAAAACGTGTAGCAATATGTATGTTGCGTTCAATTTGATTAATCGGTTATTATTAATAGAAATCGTTTATTGTAAATAAAAACTAAATAAACCGGTTAATGTGATAAATTTATAAGAATTTAGCAAATTAACCTTTATTATTAATTGTTACCAATCGAGGTTGGTAAATGTAATAAATTTCAACTTGTTTAGCTTGAGATTTTTATTTAGTAAGAGTTTTTTTCTTAATATTCATTGCTAAAAGTATGCATTTAAAGCTGCAAAATTTATTCTTTGAATATTGCAGTGTTCTTTTTTTATCTAATTCATTCAAAAATAATAAATTTAAAATGCTTAGCTTTTGCGTCTTATTAATAAAACACTTAATTTGATTAGGTATTATTTTTTAACCAATAATCTTTGCTATTAAATTCAAACAGTTATGATAGAACACATTCGTTACTAAGTTTAATGAATCATATTCACCAAAATTCATCGGTAATTACACTGATAAACAAGGTTTCTGTTTCTAACAAAGTATGTGGTGAATTTTTCATTTTAGGTGGTGCTGTGAAAGAATATAATATTAAAAAGTTTTCATCACCCACAGATAAAAAAAAAAATCTAAATCTTGAAAATCTGAATTTTGTAGTATTTATTCAATACATATGCTTTATGAAATTTATCATTTTGTATTTTAGTAATGACAAACTTTTATATTAACACTTGTAAAGCTTAAAATTAATATTTAAAACACTGAAAGTATGCATTGTTATAAAGTTTAAGAAAATATAGAAAAATTTTTGTAAAAAGAAATGATATTAATAAGAAATTCCATACTTTATGTAGCGGAAAATTTATTACTTGTGGCTGCTCTCATATTGGCTACTGTTCCGAGTTATATTGACAATTTAAAGCAGAAATTAATCCACTTATATCATTACAATAGGATAAATCATCTTTTCTTGAAAAAAATGTCGAATATTTCTTATGTCAGTCTCGATAAATCGATATCTTTCTATTGTTTTTCAGGAGATTCCAACCTTGCAATCTTGATCCAATTAATTCAGAGTTTTTCTTTGATAAATTTAAGTCTCTCACAAGATCATTAAATTATTTTTGAGTAATTGGGTGTGGTTCTTCATTTATGCCAGGAGAATGGTTCATGTCAGATGTAGATGAAGTTTCAGTTTCATCAATTTCCATTTCTAGTGCTGCATCGTCATATGTATAATTCTCTGAAGGTTTCGGTATTTGTAAATCATCATTATGTAATGCTGGTCACATTGTTAAATCTAAGTTCAGGTACTTAATTTTATGTTTACTTCTTGCAGAGAATCCTTTAATTTTTGTAATACATTAGTAGCAGTCAATTATATGATCCTTCGGCATGCACCATATCATGGGTATAGTAAAGGACACACTTTTTTGTACCTTTCATCCACTCCTGGAGGTTTGTAGCACATTGTGATCAAGATTGAGGGGCCCATTTTTTATCTTGTTTACCTGCTTTATATCCAAAGTGCATATGGTAGGCAGTCTTATTAATGGCGTGCAAGCGCATCGATGCTTTTTTAAAGTTACCTCCCCGCACACATAGCAAAAAGAATCGGGTTCACTATCTTCTAGACATATTTTACATGTTGTAGAGAAAAATAGGATAATTATAATCAAAATTTAAATGAAAAGTCTTACAGAACAAAGAAATAGTAGTACACTCGCCCCGAAAGTTACAACTGTCATAGATTTGCGTTAAAGTCAAATACTGTGAGGGTGGCTAGAGGGTCTGTTCAAGGTCGCTAATATAAAATTTTTTAGATGGACATCATTTTCTATACTCTTGCTATATCTTCTATCGTTTTAATAAGGGAAAGGAATGTTTGTGTGAATCAAACACATGAAAGAGAATAATGCGATATAATTATAATACCTATACGATGCCTACATACTCCAAAAGGTATAAATGAAATTTCTCACAATTGGAAGATGATAGAAAATTTTTACAAACACATTCTTTTTCAGCAGCTTGAAACCTATAAGAAACACCAAACCTATATAGCGAAACAGAAAATTCATTAAAATTTCTTTATCAGTGTTATTGATAACAGCCGGTAAATTTGATTAATATGCAATATCAAACAAATTTACCGAAAGTCGGGGTAATTATTAATTATTAGCGAATTTAACAAATTAACTGTAACATACATAAATACGTTTATTTAATGTTTAAAAAGAGAGAGTATAGAACCATGATTAAAATATTGTACTATAGGCTCTCATTGAACATCTCCACGAGTAAAATGAAACAGTTTTTAGGAAATACGTGACATTATGTATTTTAATCAGAAATTGAGATGAAAGAATTTTTTTAAAACTGCAAATACACAAATTACCGATTATATATAAATCAAAAGAAATCAGCTTCTTGCATAAAATTTATATTCAAGAAATAATTAACTTTATCATATTTTTTGAACTATGATCTGATAGGTTTGTCTAATAGATACATATTTAAAAAGATGTTGGATATATTACCTTAAAATTTGTTGTGGTGACAGAAAACAAACTATTTGAGAGTAATACATACAATTTTGATGTACAGAATGATCAAGAAATATGTTGCCCACTTCAAAAGGGCTATAGAATATGCTATATTGGTATGCACTTGAAATTAATAATAATAATAATGATAATAGAAAATGAAATTTCGCCGCTAGGGAACACTGTGCATAATAATTTATTTCGCTTTATAATAATAAATAATATTTAAAAAGCGAAACTAGTAAATAAAAATGTAAAAACTACCATAAGAGTTTTACACCGTAAGAATACAGAGGAACATGCATATCCAGTGCACAGAAACAACCGGCACACTCACACAATCAAGTGGACACTACTAGAAATATACTCTCGCTTCATAGGAATGCGTTCTATTTGTCCAAATGAGATCAAATTTGAACTACATGTAGTTGAAATGATGCTCTTGACATTTATTAAAAAAATGTTACAGAAAAAATACAAAATTTTGCCACTAGGGGCTTTGTAATACACGTACACTGTTAAAAATTTTGGACTAGTTTGAGCCAAATTTTGGTGCTCAGTAGCTGCCACCATAAGATAGTGAAATATCATATAAAAAATTTGGAACTTCCTATTACAAATGCGTTCCGAATATCGGAACTATACTTCAACAGGAGCTCCAAATATTGGTTCAAGTTTTTATCATCTTACAGTGGCAGCTATTGAACACCAAAATATGGTTCAAACTAGGACAAGATATTTAACAGTGTAAATATATTTAAACACTGCAGCGAAATATTTTATTGTTAATTTTTGTAATTGTTTTTAGTAAAAATTGAGCGCATCATTTGAATTATGTGTAGTTCAAATTTGATCTCATTTGGACCAATAGAATGCCTTCTTGTGCACCTGAAAAAAATTAAAATTCTTACAGTCTCCGCATTGTTTTGTAAGTGAGTCATTTGTTTCCCGAGTACTGGATATGCCGTAATGCACTGTACTGAAAAACGTACAGTAGATTTTGCCTTTTTATTGACCAGTTTCACTTTTTAAATATTATTTAATTATGAAATGCGTGTGTGTACAACGCATGTGTGACAGCGCGTCCTATCGGCAAATTTTACTTTTCTAAATGTTGTAATTTTTCTTAAAAATCAGGAATATCACTTTAATTATCTGTTGTTCAAGTTTTAAGTCATATGGAGCAATCGAACACACTCAAGAGCCCTCGGAAATTGGCAATTAATTCCTTGATTACCCTGTACTTTTCCAAATATTTAGACAGAAAAACAACTGCATATTCCAAATCCATTCGACATTATTTCCGTATTCAACAGTGCAAGAAAGAAAATTTCATGGATCTATGAAGTGCCATACAAATAAGAAGTTTAACCATACGTCCATATTTAAAAAAAAAAAAATACTTGTATATCACGTAAATTTAAAATGGGTATGGGAGCGTACATTCAGAAATTATGAGTCAATATAAGCGAATTTCCATAAATAATATGTATTATTCTCTTTAAAAAAGCAATTAAGATAAAAAATTATCTAACCAGTTTAATACCATTAAGTTTTCTTCTTGAAACATATATCTAATTTGTAACAAAATGCGTTTTACAAAACAAAATACATTTTGTTAAAAATTATAAATTTTTTGAGGAGTAGACTACGATATTATTTAATTTGTTAAATCATTTTTTATCTTAAATATATTTTTTAAATAAAATAATTGGAGTTATCAATGCCAATTATTAATTGTCACAAGAATAACAGAGGACGCACAGTGGGGCAAAAACCCAAAAAGCTGGCCAAAAGTCGAAAAATGAAGTTACGATTTAGGGAACATTGATTATATAGTTGGCTAGAATAATGTTTGGAGAGTCTGAATCTGTATTTAAAAAAAAAGATCTTTTGCTTTGTCCTTACAACAGCATTATTTCAAAAATGGTGTTTGAAGGAGTATCATTTAGAGCAAACAAAAAAAGCAAAACAATAGTTCCTCTAAACGCGCGCTACATTTTATCATATTATCCGATTTTAATGATTTGAAATGGATTCACACTATGATAGTGTGTACTTTATTTTCATGTATTAGCAAATTTATACTAAGCACATAAAAATTAATAAATTCATAGTCATTTTTGATGAATTATTGTAGAAAATATTTTATTTTTTTAATTTCAAACATCAAAAAGTTTAAATATTCCACAGTGTTCCTCAACGAAATTTAATGGAAATAATAACTTGGGCTATTGTCTAATGATTCATGAAAAACGAGCTGCCAAAAACTGCCTTTCTGCATTTCAGGCATATTTTAGTAACCCCTTTTTTGGCCGCTTCAAAAATTCTGAAATTGAGTACTTTTCACATTAATTTAGCTGATAAATATCTTTCAAATTTTTGAATTATTCAATTTTGTAATAGTTTATTACCTATTATATTGTAAATAAGTACGATAATCATAAATTTAAATTAATTTGATAAATAAGCTTAGTAATGAAAAAATGAAAATAATTCTCTATTATTGATCGGACAGAATAGCATTTTCTTATATTTATAGGTAGTAATTTTGTTTTTTCTATTGTAATTAGAAGAATTATTTTGTCAATGGCAATATTTGCTAGATCAAACTACTGAGCATATTGTATTTCATTATTGCGAGTGAAAGTCATTATGAATATGACTTTCACCTACATACATTAGCAATTTGGATTTGGTTTGCAAGTAAAGATGTGATTGCAAATGTATTCTAAGTACATTTAAAGAAATATTTATCTATGAAAATGGCAGGAGGTTCTAATATATTTTTCACTTCGCCCGTGCTACTAGTATACATAAATATTGCGAATAAATCATGAATCGTCAATTTGAAAATTCCGAGATCTTCATTTCACTAATTTTATCGGGCCAATCAAGATCCTTTTCCTTTTTCAAGAAATACGGAAGCTAACGTCAATGAATAAGATTGTATTAAACACCAGGAGAATTAACTTATTTCTTTTAATAGAATCACTGATACAGAAGAAATAGTTAGATAGAAATTAGTGTAACACTCAATGTTGCTACCTATGTCACACAATATCAAAATAGCTTCTTACCGATATGAAATTTTTTAATTAAATTGGATAGTGATAATTTAGAATTCAGAATATCTTCGTTACATGCTAAGATGTTTTGAGAGAGCTTCCACGTGGCAGACAAACTGCATAGAAAAAATGGAAATCTCGTACTCTGCATGAAAAGAAGAAAACTGAAATCGCAAAATAAAATATGCAAAAAATATTTCATTTACAATTAAGACTTCTCGTCAAGTAACTAAATCCCAGATTTGGAAGCACAAATGATGGCAATGCAATTCAACCATTCTTTGAAACGCAACTATTTGTGCTTCTATAACAAGCGTATACGAAGATTTGATTAAACGATTCTATGCCATTAGTAATTTCTTGTAGCCATGTCATTTATATAATATATTTCAAAGATTTTTCTTTACAAATAGCTCGGAGATTTGAACTACATCCCTGGTTCTGTATGTCTGCTTCAGAACACAAACTACTTATTAATGAGAAATAACATTATCTTCATTACTGCTTATTTGTCAAATGCCAAGATGCTCAAGAATCATGCAACAAACTGATCAAAAAACATCGAGAAGATTTATGACAAACATGCAATAGCGCGAAAAAAAGAAAGATATTTAATGTCATCAGATTCTTTCATTTCCAGTTTAAGAAAAATATCGCAAAACAAATTAAAATCATTGATCCTAAGACTCACAGAATCGTCTAATACCGCCAACAAGTTCTGCTAACTATTTCGACACCTTGACCTCTGAAGAATCTTTTCATTATACTACAGTTGATTCTAAAGGTGAATCTCTGGAATATATTTCCATTTTTATTTTAATAATATAAAAATTAAACAGTCTAAAATTTTACTTTACATTAATTAATTTCGATTAAATATGTCTTGGTTCCTTCAAAATTTCTTTTTAAGTTTAGTCTTGAAATTTTAAATAGTATTTAAATCTAATCGTTTTTACTTTTAATTTGTCATTTTATTTATTTATTTATTTTTAAAGTTTAACTTTTGAATCCTTATTAGCATCCTGAAAAGTTTACGAAATTTCATACAAATTGAATAATTTTCGAGACATTTAAATTTTTGTTCCGTCATATTCCATCCACCATTTTTTTAAAATTTTAATTTTGTATTTTTACTTAGCATCCTCAAAAACACCTGTATACGAATTTTCGTACAATTTGAATAACATTTTCATATTTTGGCCAGCTTTTTGGGATTTTGCCCCACTGTGGGACGTTTTCATATTTATTTTCATGTTTTAGTCTGGTGGCGTTCATTCTGGAATTTATGAATTTGAAATAAAACATGTTAAAGCAGTTATTAATTTATAGTAAAATGGTATTTATAATTAAATAAAAAAGATAATTCAATATTTTATTAATTGAGTGCGATTAATAAATTGAAGGGAAAAATAATTGTCATTAAAGTTAATTTAAAAAAAAAAATGTTGTGACACTCACCCGTCTAGAAAAAAGACGGGAAATTATGCTTTAGGTTCTTAATGTGTTATGAATTTTAATTTAAATGTTTTTTTGCTTATAGATTTGTAGTTTACTTAAATTATTTTCATGTATTTATATAATTCCCCTTTTCATTCATTTTTTATTTAAGTATTTGCAAAATATTAACCGCTTAAAGTTTTTTTTTAAACTGAACATTTTCGGAGTTTCTAGTTTATTTTCGATAAAAGTAATCGTAGTTAACCCATATCGTATCAAGAATTGAAAGAAATATTATTTTTAAATAAAATCTTAAATATATGCTTCATTAAGCATATGTATACACACAAAATAAAAAAAAACTTACCAATTTTTTATTGGCTTGATTGGTACAGGCAGTCCTAAAAATAGGACAATGGTATAATCCACTGCTATTCATTATTAGATGAATGGAATGGGACAAAACATATTAAGCATAGTCCGACGTTACATTTTTTACGGATTGTGGTTGGTTTTCCTGTAGAAGGTTTAGCTGGCATCTTCTTTGTCGGTTTTCTGGGAGTTTTATCAACACATGCTCATTCTGAATCCTTAAAAAATCTGCATTACTTTGTTGAAGATCCAATTTTCTGTAAGATGGTTTTCTTGGAATAGAAATCCCCAAATAGGCAATTGTTATGTGCCTTCAAAAATCAAGCAGGCTCAGACTATTTTCTCCAAATAACTGATTGAGCTTCCATGAAGCAACAAGCGCTGTTTCAAATGCATTAACAAATAATGTCCAATACCATTTTTTCCCTTGAATTGAAGTAAAGTAAGATGCTGCATGATTATCAAACAAGTCAACTTCATTTTTGTATTTATTGTAGGATGTAATGCACACAGGTATCTTTACCTGTTTTCTACCACCTTTTACTCTTCTTTCTACTGTTGAGATACTTTTTGTTTCTTCGAAATTAGTGATTACAGAAACAACCCGATTGTCATTCCACCGAACTGCGGCTATTTTGTTCCTTGTATCAAATCTGCTGTCAGAAAATCCACGTTCTAATTTCGACATTGCTTTTGAAGACGTATGTGGACACTTAGAGATTCTATTTTCTCTAACAGTACCTGTAAGGAAGAAGTTCTTGGTTGCCAGAATGGATAGCAGTTCACAGGAAGTAAAGAAATTATCCATGTAAATTTTATGTATCTCAGGATTTGCAATTATCGACAGCAAGTTCTGGATAACTGTGTGAGATAATGGCTCATTCACATTTTTCTGACATAGTTTATTCTTTTAACCCTTGGATTTTTTTTCTTTAGCCCTTCTAGAGTCTTCATAGCTTGACATTTGGATGTTGATGGTATATTGTCGACAGATCCATAATTTATATCCAAATTTGACTGGTTTTCCTTTTATATACATCTTACAGCCATGTTTTCCAAAGTATCTAACCATTCTTTCATCAATACTTAAAAATTCCGAAAATACTCCAAATTGTTGAAGGCCTTCATTTAACAGATTATAAAGTGGCCTTACTTTAAAATAGCGATAATTCCGATCAAGTCGCAAGTTATCGTTAAAATGAAGATATTTCTTTATTTTGTAATATCTGTTCGTTGACATCGATTTACTTACAAGTAAAGTTCCAGTGTCGGGTGCATTTTCCCAGTACATTTTCTCTTGAGGTAAAATATGATAACCGCTATAGAAAAGAATTGCTAAAAATTGTTTCATTTCATCCATGCTTATGCTTATTTCAAAACCATGATTATTATTTTGTCTGGAATATTTAATTGATTCTTCAACCGTCAGCTCAATCATTTTGAAACAGATCATTTCAAAAAGTTCAATAGGAGATTTACCAGCCACATTATCTTTAACTCTTTGAAGTCTCTCATGAGGAAATGCTTTTGGAGAACGTTCGAACTTAGATTCGCATTTTTCCCATTTCGAATTTACAGAAATGTTTTCATTTCTATTTGGTACTAAAATTTCAATCGTTCCTGCAACCTCTGTAGGATCTACTTCATCACACATGCTTTCTTCTACTTTCCTTACAGATGAATCATTAATGTCCTCTGTGTCACTCATTAAATCAGGATCTGGAGGTACAATAACTAATTCATTGTCATTGTCTTCAAAATCACTATCATCTAAACTCCACAAAAAGTCCAAGGCTTCCTACGTAGTTAAAAATTTACGAGACATTTTTAAGCATTAGGATCTAAGTAGTTTCCGAAACGAAGCAAAGAGAAACGACGTACACAATAATTTCACAATGCAATTTTTTTATACTTTCTTACACGGGGAATCCCCTCACCCAAAAAAGTCTGACACGTGACCACGCAGGGCACGTGTACCTAACACCTGCAGACACACGTGATCTGCAGGTGTTAGAAAAACTATTTAAAGATTATCCGTACAAATGTTTGGGATATCACAGAGAAGAATGGATTATTCTCATTACTTAATGTAGGGATTATGTAGGGATTATATATATATATATATATACAGGGTGAGTCATAAATATCGAAACAATAGGCTATCTTCTTAAATATTGCCCTTAGACCCATACTTCCAATTGCAAAAACTCAAAAAAATGTGAAATTTTTGATAAGATAAATTGCGACTCCATGGGGGGGTCTAGTTGAAAAGTTACGAAAATTAAATTTTTATACGGCCCCCGTAGAACAAAAATTCCAATTAGGAAAACTTTCCTTATTCAGTCCTGAATAAGACACAAAAAGTTGTATCTTCATATCTCCAAAATTCGCACAGTTATAGCCGTTTAAAAAATTCATCAGGTTTTAAGGGATTAGACAAAAATTGAAATGCGCGCAATTCAAAATACAATGTTACTTTAACAGTTCTTGAAAACGCGTAAAAAATCTATTTCTTGAGTTAGAATTTTGATTTTTTTCTTTTTTTTGTGATGGTTAGCCTTATGTATAATTTGCTAAGAAAATCACATTCTAAAATTTCTCATACAATTTACAAAAGTTTCATGTGCTTAGTACTGGTTTAAATGGGACAATCAGAAATCGTTATAACTCGTAACATTGTTTATCGGATTTCAATTTCTTTGCATTTAGTTAAAGATGAAAATCTTATTTTAGTTTTGTTCCAAGGTTTTTTTTTATATTAATTTTAAAACTATTAAAATGCTTATTGAAAAAATAAAAAAAATCATATTTTCAAAAGCGAACATTTTTTCAAAAGTAAACATTTTTTCAAATTTGCCGAAACAAAACAAATGTAAAAAAATCAAAAATGACGTGTTTCAAGTTTGTTTTTCTTTTAAAAATTCTTAACATTTAATAATTTAAAGACAAGAAATAGAGGATAAAAAATTCATTATGCAGAAAAACGAAGTGTATTGTTTAAATATCCGTCAGTTATTTAAAAAAAATTCTTTTTCTAAGATACAGATTAAGTCTTTTTTTTTCTTTTTAAATTTACCTCTGGCAACTTCAGGCTTTTATCGTCCTCCAGAGGATGTTAAAAAATCTGACCGAGATGTTACTTTTTTCTTAAGACCCGCCAGGCCGGGCCTAGCGTACTTTTCATAAAGGAGGGGACTACTTCCTTCAACTTAGGTGCACTCTGAAATTTTCAAACCCGGTCTCGACAAAACCCGTATTAAAATCACTGTCTCTGACTGACTTAATGCGTGCATAAAATAAATAAAATTCGGCTCAATCGATTTTTTACTAAAAACATACACATATCTTTATCTTACAAAAAAAAGAAAAGAAAAAAATAACATTTATTTTTTAAAATAGATTATTCAAAGGCTAAAAAATTTTAATACAATAAAACCAGTGAAAAAAAAAATCTGCCTATGACGGAATTCTGTTTTAAACGGAAAATATGTTGATCCAGTACCTGAAAAGGAAATAAGCTCCAATTACATCTTCTAGGGAGAGCATCTGTCTATAACGTATTTTTTCTTTCCTATGTGATTTCGTCTTAAAAAGTTTTAGTGTGTAACATTTTTCAGAGTCTCCAACGCATGGGATATGGATTAACGATATTAAAATATAAGTGAAACATTTACATATAAATAGAGATTCATTGATAAAACAAATATATTACAGCCTTTGGCACTTCTTTAATAATAAAAAGTATAAATATAAAAAACGAAAATCTATAAAAGAATTTTTTGGTCAGAACTCCTCCATATGAAACATTTTTTTTTCCCACGCCGAATTAAAAAACTATGTAGAAATTTGCGACTGAACCGGGCTATGATTTAAACTATTTTCCAGACCGGTCCGGGTTATGATGTTGACATTTTTCAGGCCACGCCTAACTTTTTCCCCTATGGGTCGGTTTGGGTCCTGACCTAGATAATTTGACCCAGGCAGACGCCTGGTATACCAATTTAGCGCAAAAATTATACGCTGCTATTTTATGTTCAAAGAAAAAGTGCTATCTTATACCGATTTTTATTAAATTGCAATTTGTGAATGTTCCCTAACAAGCGTTGGAATAGAGTCAAGAAATCACAGGGAAAAGTGGTGTAAGTCAGGAATTTTTGAAGATTTTGGGATTTAATATCTCTGCGGGATTTTTAGATACGGAGATGAAATTTGTTTTGTTCAATTTAGGAGTGGATAAGCAATAATTTCCTTACTGGGAATTTTTCCCTACGGGGGCCATATAAAAATTTAATTTTCGTATTTTTTCAAAAATACCCCCCATGGAGTTGCAACTTATCTTATCAGAAATTTCACCTTTTTTTTATGAATTTTTGCAATTGGAAGTATGGGTCTAGGGGCAATACTTGAGGAGATAGCCTATTGTTTCGATATTTATGACTCACCCTATATATATATATATATATATATATATATATATATATATATATTAGGGTAGCTTAAGTAATAAAAGTTATATTTCTAAATCTTATTTATCTTTCTTTTACATGCTTTTCAAATTTTTTTACATGGTTTGCTTCCAAAAATTCAAATATAGAAAAAAGTTCTCAATTTTGTATTGTGACGTTGCAAATTCCATTTCGAGAAAATTTTAGAAATCTAACAATTTTAAGACTGCAATAAAGAAATTTTAATTAAGCATATGGACAGTAATTTAACATAATATATTTGTCAAAATTTAATGTAATGTTGCAAGTTCCATTTCGAGAAAATTTTAGTAATATAATAATTTTAAGACTTCAATAAATATGTTTTAAATAAACATATGGACAATAATTTAGCATAATATATGTGTCAAAATTTAATGTAATGTAGAAATGTGAAGTCGGAAATAACATTTTTCACTTAACAGTATTGAATGTATGTATGTAGGCCAATTATCTACACTATGGGATATAGGCCCTAAGGGGTGGGATGCCCTCCGTGGGGGTCTTTCTAAGGGAACCTAACCCGTATTTACTTAACAGTATTGAATGTATGTCTTTTGTACAAGAGAAAAAAAAATACATTATCCGAGATTCTAAAGTAAAACGAACATACTACAAGTATTTTAGAAAAACCATATACTTTTATTACAAGTGCTTTTATAAAAGCCCTATTTTTTCGTTATTATTTATTTATTTATTTATTTATTTATTTATTTATTTATTTTACAAATGACAGTTTGTCATTTGTAATGACACAGACAGACAATGTCAGGCAATAAGAAAATGAGTTTACGAATAGCATTTCATAGGTACAAATAATAATTTGAATTATTTTAATTTACATAATCATTTATGCTTTTAAAAGCTATCTGTTAAGTTTAGGCTTAGTTAATTCGGCGCTTAGTAAACTCGTATGTCATTATTATATTTATATGTGTTCAACAGTTACATTATTTAAAAGTTATTAATTTTTTTCATACTTCATACTATTTAATTATCAATAATTAACGTGCATTCTAAGCTAACTTAAATATTTATAAACATAAATCTTAATATAATTCCGGCGTGAATCTATCATTTTCCCAAATTAAACTTTTTTGATTCTGTTTATAGCTATTTTTTTTCTTATATTTCATTTGTTTGAGCTTGTTTATAACCTTTTTATATTAATTTAGTTGATGATTCTTCATTTAATTTTTAATTCGTGATCTTCTTTGATACAACCTTTAAATAACTAAAAGAGCAAGAGATTCCTTTTTTCTATTTGTTATGAAATGAACATGATTTATCCTTCTTTCTGTCATTACGTATGATATAAATAAATTTTAAATATAAGTGATGCATTTCTTTATTACTTTCTCATAATAATGTTCAAAAATTAAAAATGATTCCGATTAATCTAAAGCAAATAAATAAGATTTTTAATAAAGTCATTTTATTTTAAAATAAATACTTAAAACGTTTTATAAAAAATTGAAATCTTACATTAATTTGAAGTGATTAATCAAAGTGGAAATACAGATATATTTTTTTCTATGCTGAAAGAAAGACTTCCTTTGAAATGAGATGAGTATTAAAGTTCCATTTTTTTTAATCTTCACTACTGAAGTGTGTGTTCATGGACACTGTTTTAAAACAAAACGATTAACAATACCACTTTCACAAAACATTAATTTTTTTAAATTAAATTGTTTTACTGTAATATATATTTTTTAACTTTAACTTTGAAATTATTTTTTTAAATTCTTAGTATAGCGTGAGATTTTGTTAAAGAGAAACTTTTATTCAATAAAACGAATAAATGAAGCTGGATATACATAAAATATAAAAAATATATGCATATAGAAAGGATTATCGTGCTCTCTCGATTTCGTAAAATGTTACGTTGTGCAAATTACTTTCCCAATAAAGTTCTTTAACTATTTGCATTATTTATTCTATTAATTACTGTTATATTCATTAAGAGAAAATATATTATTAAACAGATAAAATTTTAATTTCATTCATTGACACACACATATATATATATATATCCATAAATCAAATATTTAAATAGTCTACTTACCATTTTACAGATTTTTATTTTATTAAGTATAATTTGAATTATTAAGTAACAATGTGTGCAATCTTGAGAGGCATATTAAGAATCCCATCGATCGTTTAAAAATAGATGAAAATAAAATCTTTCATTTTCAGATACGTGCATTTTAAATTGGGAATTTTCTCTTATCAGATATAATTATGGATTTCATCGCCAATTCAATAATTAACATGGATTCTAAGCTAAAGTAAATATTTATAAACGTAAATTTTAATCTTATTCTGTTTTGAATCTATTAATTTCCCAAAGTAAACATTTTTGATTTTATTTACAACTAATTTTTATCTTATATTCAACGTTTGTCTTTTTTATATTATTTTTTTATTTTTATTTCAATGGTGAATCTTCATTTAATTTTAAATTCTTAATCTTATTTAATACTTTCTTTAAATTATTAAATGATTATTTTGTTAGCTGAGAAATTTGTTTGAGTCATTTTGTTTCTGTCATTATGTATAAAATTAATAAATCTTTATCATATGTGATTTTATTTTTTATAATTCTACCACATTAGTGTTAAAAAATTTAAAATGATTCTGCTTAATCTAAAACAAACAAATAATGTGTTTAATTAAGGCATTGCATTTTAAATGAAATACTTTAAATGTTTTAAAAAAGTGCAATCATAAATCTTACGTCAATTTAATGTGGTTTGTAAAAGTAGAAATATATATATTTTTTAAAAGCTGAAAGAAAAAGTTTCTTTGAATTTCGATGTCTATTAAAGTTCCAGTTTTTTTCAAAGAATCTGCACAATAACTGAATTGTATAAAATATATATTCATTAACATTGTTTTAAAACATTACGATTAACGTTGCCACTTTCATAAATTGTCTAACTTCAGTATACATATGATTTTAATTCTAACATTTAAAGTGTTTTTTAAATTCTGAGTATAGAGCGAAGTTTGACAAGGAGAAACATTTATTCAAAAAAATGAATACAGGAAGCTGGATATACTTAAAATATAAAATATATATATACGTATAGAAAGAATTAACGTGTTTTGTCGTTTTCGGTAAATATGTTGCGTAAAGTACTCTCCGAATAAAGTTCTTTAACATTTTGCATTGTTTATTCTGTTTATTACAGTTATATTCATTCAGAGAAAATACATTATTAATCAGATAAAATTTTATTTTCATCCATTGACATATACATAGCCATACATCAATTATTTAAATAGTCTACATGCCATTGCACAGATTTTTAATTTATTAAGTATAATTCTAACTATTGAGAAACAATGTGAACAATCTTAAGAGGCGTAATAAAAATCTTATCGATTGTTTAAAAAATAGATGAAAAAAATTTTTCATTTCCAGAAGCGTGCATTTTAAATTGCGGAATTTGCTCTTCTCATAAATAACTAAGCATTTCATCGTCAATTTAATAATTAACGTTGGTTCTAAGCTAAAGTAAATGTTTACAAACGTAAATTTTAATCTAATTCTGTCGTGAATCTATTAATTTCCCAAAGTAAATATTTTTGATTTTGTTTACAACTAATTTTATCGTATATTCCATGTTTGGCTTTGTTTATATTCTTTTTTCTTTTTATTTCAATGGTGATTCTTCATTTAATTTTGAATTCTTAATCTTCTTTAATACTTCCTTTAAATAATTAAATGAGCAAGAGTCTTATTTTGTTAGTTAAGAAATTTTTTTGATTCATTTTGTTTCTGTCATTATATATAAAATTAATAAATCTTAAGGATAAGAGATTGGATTTTTCATAATTATTCCATATTAGTGTTAAAAAATTCGAAAGGATTCTGCTTAATCTAAAACAAAGAAATTAAATGTTTAATTAACACATTGCATTTTAAATGAAATACTTAAAATGTTTTTTAAAAAATGCAATCATAAATTTTACGTTAAATTGATGTGGTTTGTAAAAGTGAAAACTTAGATTTTTTATCATGTTAAACGAAAGAATTTCTCTACTATAAATTGTCTTACTAATATATATTTATATTTTTAATTCTAATATTGAAAGTATTTTTTTAAATTACGCGTGTAGCGCGAAATTTGTCCAAGTGAAACTTTTATTAATATAATAACTAAATAAACTAGAATGTACTTAAAATATAATATGTATATAGAGAGACAGAGAAAAAATGATTAACGTCCTCTGTGGATTTATTCGGGAAATATTACGTTCCGTTAAATAGTTTTCAAATAAAACGCTTTAATGATTTGCATTATCTACTTTGTTTTTTACTGTTACATTCATAAATAGAAAATACATTATTAATCAGCTGAAATTTTACTTTCATTCATATATATATATATATACTTTTACAGGCTTCCATTTCATTAATTATGATTTGAATTTCTGAGAAACGGTATGTGCAATCTTTAGAGGCGTACTAAAAATCCTATCGAACGTTTAAATATAGATGAAAAATAAACATCTTTCCTTTTTTGATGTGTGTGTTTTAAATAGTAAAATTTGCTCTTCTGATACGTAATTATATATTTCATCACCCAATCTATAATTAATGTGGTTTCTAAGCTAAGTAAATATTTATAAACGTAAACTTTAATTTAATATGACGTAAAAGTATTATTTTACTAAAGGCAACTTTGTTTTTCGTCATTTATCCCATGCGTTTGTCTTTGTTAATATACTTTTCATATTTATTTGGTTGTTGATTCTTCATTTATTTTTAAATTCGCAATTTTGTTTAATCCTATCTTTAAATAACTAAACGGGCAAGAGGTTTATTTTGTTAAATATTTGTTTGAATCTTTTTTTTTCTGCTATTACGTATGATATTAATGAATCTTAAGTATAAGTTATTGCAATTTTTTATTACTCTATATTACTATTTAAAAAAATTAAATATTATTCTGCTTAATCTAAAACAAAAAAATCATATTTTTAATTAAGACATTGTATTTAAATTATATATGTATGTTAAAAATCTTTTCAAACTAAAAAAAATCATAAATCTTACTGTACTTTGGAGTGGTTTTTAAAAGCGAACGAAAATACAGATCTTTTTATTTGCTAAATAAAGGACATTCTTTGTTTTTCGATGCCTATTACAGTTGTATTTCTAAAAAAATGTTCACAATTACTTAATTGTGTGTAATATATTTTCATTGTGATTGTTTTAAAACATTACGATTAACGTTACGTTTATCATTTTCATACATCTTTAATTTCTTTAAAATAAATTGCCTAATTGTAATATTTTTCAAGGGAAAAAAAATCTTAATTTGAAAAAATCATCTCTGAGAGTAGCGCGAAAGAAACTTTTATTAAATAAACCGACTAAATGAAGCTAAATATATTTAAAATATCTAGAACGAATATAGAATAACCCATAGCAACCATTATAATAATCGGACAGTGATGAAAAACTTGTAGTAAACAAATGGAGATTCTTCAAGAAAGATATCAAATGGCTATATATATATATATATATATATATATATATATATATATATATACAGGGAGAAAGAGAGAGAGGGAAACAACATTAAAACCCCTAGTCGATTTCGGAAAATATTACGTTCCGTAAAGTAATAATAATAATAGACTCTGTAAAGATCACCATCATATATTATTTTTCTTTATTTCTTTTTAATTTTACAATCTTTATTATTATTATTATTATTAATTATCACCATTGTATTCTTTGCTTTTTCGTTGTTCCGGAAATTATTTTCCGAATAAAATTCTTTAATAATTTTCATTATTTATTATGTTTATTGCCATTATATTCATTACTAAAAAATACATTATTGATCAGAAAAGATTTTATTTTCATTCATATATATATATTAATAGAAGTAATATACATGTATCAGGTATGTAAATAGTGCACTTACTATTTTACAATTTTTTATTTCATTATTTATGATTTTAATTTTTCGGAAAAAAATATATGCAATCCTTAGATGCGTACTAAAGTCTTATCGATTTTTTAAAAATAGATGTCTTTCACTTTTAGAAGTGTGCATTTTAAATTAATGAATTCGCTCTCCTCATAGGTAAATAAGCATTTTATCGGAAACTCAATAATAAATGTGGATTCTAAGCTAAAGTAAATATTTATAAACATAAATTTTAGTCCAATTCTGTCGTGAATCTATTAATTTCCCAATTTAAACATTTTTTATTCTGTTTACATTTATTATTCATCTTAAATTCCATGTATTTTTCATTGTATATATATATATATATATATATATATATATATATATATATATATATATATATATATATATATATATATATATATATATATATTGTATTAATCTGGTTGATTTTTTATTCATTTAATTTTAATTCATAATGTTTGTTAATACTACTTAAAATAACTAAAAGAGCAAGAGATTGATTATGTTAATTACGAAATTTGTTTGCTTATTTTTTTCTCTCTTTACGTATGATATTAATAAATCTTAAGTATTAGTTATTGTATTTATTCATTATTCTTTCTTATTAGTGTTCAAAAATTAAAAATGATTCTGCTTAAGGGGGGACATCAGGTTGAGCAGCCGTAAAATGGCAATAATTTGACAATTACAAAAAACACTGTAGTTTCAAAACCAATTAATAAAATACAACAGTTTTTTTTTTATACTTTCATAAATACTTATGGTTTAAAAAAACTTTCAAATATATATATTTAGCAACATTAACTAGTTAAATTTTAATGACAAAATGGACGGTTTAAAAATATGAACTTTTAAATATGCATCTTGCGCGCCAGATTTAAAAAATTCTATTGCAGGTATATATTTCATATTGCATTTACATTTACTTATATTACTATATTTTACACTGAATCTAAATTTAAAATTATATTCAAATTCTTTTGCATAATTAATGGCATTACTAATCATATTTATTAAATTTAGCAAAAAAAAAAAAAAAAAAAAAAAAAAAAAAAAAAAAAAAAAAAAAACACTTATTTATTCAATAAAAAATTTTCTATGACAAAAATCAGACTAAATTGAGTTTCAGCTTAAATGTACGCATGACAATTAGTAAATTGCAAAATTTCATGGTTCTATGATAATTAGTTTTTGAATGAGAGCGCGCGCAATGCCAAAAAACGCAGTTTTGAGAAAAACGACTTCACAGTTAATTTTATAAATTAACTGCAAATTTTACAACAATGGGGATTACTTATCATGCTAAAATTCACCAGGGGCATAAAAACATCCTTTTTTAAGTTGCAGAGCGTCAGTCGCTGCTTTTTTGGTCATTCTTTTGGCTATAAGAGCTTGAAGTGTATATGCTAGTGATCGCTTTTCTGAGCGACTGGAAAGTGACAATAATTTGACCACTAGTAAAAATTTTGCAGTTTCAAAAACAATTAATGTAATACAACAATTTTTTTCTATGCTTTCATAAATATTTATGGTTTAAAAAACATTGAAAAAAAAATATTTAGTAATATTAATTTGTTGAATTTTGAAGACAAATTTTGATGTTTAAAAAATATGAATTTTTAAATATGCATTTTGAAAGGCAAGATTTAAAAAATTCTACGGCAGATATATGTTTAATAGTACACTTACATTCACTTATACCGTTATATTTTACACTGAACCAAAATTTTAAGGTATATTCAAATTTATTTGCATAATTAATGGCATTAATAATAATATTTATTAAATCTAGCAAAAAAAATTACACTTATTTATTCAATAAAAAAATGTCTATGACACAAATCAGGCTAAATTGAGGTTCAGCTTATAGGTATACATGAAAATTAATAAAATACAAAATTTCCTGGTTCAACAATAATTAGTTTATAAATGAGAGTGCGCGCCATGCCAGAACATAGTTTTGAGACAAACGGTTTCAAAGTTAATTTTATAGATTAACTTTAATTTTTTTAATAATGAGGATTGTTTATCATAATAAAATTTACCAGGGACTTAAACACGTCCTTATTTAAGTTTAAGAGCCTCAGCCACAGCTTTTCTGCCCATTTTTTGGCTCAATGAGCTTCAAGTGTGCCGTTCTGAGTTGAAGGGAATCCCCAATTTTTTGCTGTGTTGTCAGACGTTTTTAGGGATAACTGCCGTTCTAATTTGATTTTTTTTTTTTAATTTTTGCAATGGATTTGTAACATTTCGAGGAATCCACACCATTTTTTTCGAAAAATTGATTTTTTTTTATTTTAACCTGATGCTCCCCCCCCCTTAAACTAAAACAAACAAATAATTTGTTTAATTAAGTCGTTGCATTTTAAAGAAATACCTAAAATGTTTTATGCAGAAAATAAATTAATTTGGAGTGGTTTGTAATAGTGTAAATACAGATTATTTTATATTCTGAAAGAAAATCTTTGTTCAAATTTTAATGTTTATAAAATATGTTTTTAATCTTCATAATTACTGAATCGTTTAAGATATATCTTCATTTAACATGACCAAATATAACAGTTAATAAATCACTGCCAACATATAGTATTTTTTATTTCCTAGAATATTCCTTGCCATTCGATAGGTCTTTTAACTTGTATGAAATTCAATTTAGTGCGTAGTTGTTTGATTGTATTATTGTTTTTTCAGAAGTTATCAAAATTTCTTTAAAACAGTATGATTAACGTCTTTTATAAAACTTTAATTTCTTTAAAAGGGATTGTCTTTCTGTAAAATATTTTATTAATACTCACTTTAAAAATATTTTTTTTTAATTCTGAGTGTAGAGCGGAACTTGTTCAAAATAAACTTTCATTGATTAAAACGACTAAATCAAGATGAATTTATTTAAAAATAATTATAAACTTATGAAACTATTGAAGATATATATAAATTACAGCCTCAAACACTCTAGTATGAATAGGCTAGAGTGGTGTTTTTCTTTCTAATATTTCTTCAATAAACTTTGCGATAAAAAAAGTAACTTGATATTTTGCTTCTTATAAGTAAAACTTTGGAATAAGACAGAAATTAATAAAAAGATATCATTTCAGAAATGCATAGATTGTAACTGAATTTATGTATTATTTCGCAGCAAGTGTCTATAAAATTAAAAAGACGGAGTAATATTTATCGTTCAATCTACTATTGAAAGAACAAGCATTATGAAATAAACATGAATAATAGGTAAATTATTTTTAATTAACTGTAGCTGAAAACATAAAAAATGGAAAAATCAGACAGTATAGATATATATATATATATATAATATAGAAACAGCGAAGATTAAACAAAAATTATATGAGTAAATAATAATTATCTTGATATAATAGCTCGACATAATATACAGAACTATATAATATTATTTATTACTCACGTGATTATCATGCACTGTTTCAAATATTTCCTTTTATTTTATACTTGCTTTAATTAACTTTCTGCCATAAAAAATCTCGGATGAAAAAAAAGGTTACGGATATATAATGCTTATATAATAAAAACTTTTCTTGCTAATACATTATAAATTAATTTCATAGAAGAACAATTCTACAACGTGTCGTGTGAACTATCAGGAGTTAAATATACTAATTTGAACAAGGTTCTTGACCTTAATTATTTACACTTAGTCTAACTAATATTTTCTACGCTTCGTCCAGTTTAAACGCGACGACACAAGTCATATTAGTTAAACACATAATTTATGTAATAATTAGGACAGAGATTTCTCTTCTTAAAAAATATCATTTTTCTTTTTTCTAAACTACTTAGCAATGCTCTATATAAACATCTGAAACAAAGATTTTGTTGCATAAAATGTATCTCACATAGTTTAGACATCTCTCTTGGCTCGTTTGGAAATTTTAGCCACTGTAACTAACCTAAAGTAAACAATAAATAAATAAATTAAATAGTCGTATAATAAACTCAACGTAGTGTACGTTTCAACGCAGTATACGCGTCCAACGTACAATACAGAGATGCTGTACGGAAATACTTCACTAAAATATCCATACAATGTCAATTAAATATCTCTGACATACTACCAAAATCACAATAAAAAAATAATAAAAAAGATAGGTCATAGTTCTGCTGTTCTGATATATTTTTCCAACATTGTGATATATTTTTCCGTCTCATTTTTTACGCAAAAATATTTACGATCTCAAAATTCAGCGGAGCTAAAACTTAGATGTCTTACAACAAATACAAGTTATTGTAAATGAATATTTTCATACAACAAAATGTATTTCAGCAATTGGTATTTTCGTATTAAAAAAAATATGCGTATCTTTCGAGGATTCCATGCACTTCTAATTAACTTATTTACCAAACTTCATACGACAGACTGTCTTCAATCGAGACAATATTTTATAATAAACGTGTATCTACCGCATAACAACAGTGTCAGTATGTGGGTATTTTTTAACAAATTTCAAAATTTAAAATTTCAAAAATTGAGAAATTTATTCTTTAAAAATTTTAATTTCGAATTAATAAAAAACATAAACACCATTTAAGCATTCCTCTCAGCATCTTGCAATTTCAAGATTTTCTTATTAATTATTGTTAAAACTTAATATTTGGTTTATCATATGTTTCCGGATATGTTGAACAGATATATATGACCAGAAATTGTTTTTTTATTGGCATTACTACACATATATCGCTTGCGAAAGCTCTAAATATCTATTATCTTAATTATCATCTTATCCTTCCAATTCAATTCACTATAGCAACAACAATCTACGCATTTTAAATAAAATGCATTAATGAAATGAATTATTCGATAATATTTAAATCACCACCATTTATATGGTTGCTCTGTTAAGAATGTATACTCAGTGGTTTATACCCTAAAGATAACGTTTAGATTAATATCTTGACTGTTAATAAGATTTCATATAATGAACTAGTGATTCCCAAGTTCCATAACCAACGCCTGGATTGTTCCCATTAAAATCTTATGCGTAATTTTGAGAGTTTAAAATATGTAATTTATCGCAAAGCAGTTAAACATAGATTCCAAATTTGTATTTAAAGATTTTAACAGATATATGTTTATCTTATCAGACTTTATTTTACATTGGTTTGTATTAAATATTGAAACGTTTGTTTCGAAGGAAAGATAAAACATTAGTAAAGATAAAACATTTTTAAACTATTTCTCAAAGCAAATATAAGTGTGTAATGAACAAGTAGTATGAATACCTGTGAGCTCAATGCCATCCGTTTAACTGGTTAATATTCTTTTTATTATTAAACATTGTTGTCCATTCTGTTTAAATCTTGTAAGGGTTTTTTCGTTTTTCCGATCGAACTTCTATCTCATCTGGGATTAATGGACGTATCGGATTGTGGGAAGCGTCGCCGTCGTTCGAAATGGGAAGACCAGAGGAAGACGTTTTACCATAGTTTAAGCTCTACCTAGCTCCCACCTCTGAAAGAAGAACCCTATGGGGGTCCGTATCTCCATTACTAAGCGTCCGATCGGTACGAACAGGAGTAATGTTCGACGAGATTTGACATCGGGGTCAAGAACTCCAACCGAAAAATTAAAAAAAAAAGAGTTTAAGACCAACGAGGAATATTGTGTCCCACCAACAGAAGAAAGGATCCAGTGCTGTAAATGCAAAGAGTGGTAGCATGAGAAATGTTTAAATTATAAGCATGTCATTTTTCTTTAAGACTATTGTTACTGTATAAAAATTGTAAACTTCAGCATTACATTACATTGCATTGTGCTTAGTTTGATACTTGGTAGGATGTAAAAACACAGTTAACATTTGTTAAACCATGTAAAATATTCAAAAAATAAAATATGTTCAAGATTTTTTAGTGCTGTCATCTAACCCAAAGGCCAAAGACCGAGGCCCCAGTACTGCGGCAAGATGACATTTTGTTAATGTTGTGACAAAATAAAATTATTCTTTTTTTTTGTTGAAATTAAATGGAAATATATTTAATACTACAAAGAAATACTATAACAATTCATGTAAAATTAATTTTAATATAATTAAAAATAACAACAGAAATTGGTAACACAGTCATCTTGCCCGGGTCTTCTTTACATCGTGTATAATAGAAAGTAGATAATATTTTCAGGAGCATACAGAAGATTTCGGTCACTATACTGTATCCGATCAACCAAGATCAGAATGTTTTTAAGACTTTGTTATAGTACGAACTCACCTCACTTGCTAAGTTTGACGTGTAATTTTTGAACTTTTTTTTATTACAATTACATGCAGCCAGCATACAGGAAAGAATTAGAAGGATGTTTACCACTAATATCCTTTAATGTACACACGATAAAATTAAATATCAACAGAATATATAGAAAGGATAAAACTTAAATTTAAAAGTCAATAAATTTCAGCTATTTTAAAAGTTGATAAAAAAGAATTCAATAATCAAAATTTTTTCAATCAATATATATATATATATATATATATATATATATATATATATATATAGAAAAGATTACCATTTTACGACAAAGCATAAATGTTTATTTAATTTAAAATAAAAAGTTTAAATTTTTTTTTGAAAATGTAACTTCAAGCGTCAATTTCTGTTGAATCACAAACTTGAAAATTTAGTCTCTTCAGTCTTGAATAGTACTGATATATATTTGGTGACACAATGCTTAATATTAAAAATTAAGTTAAACAAATATGTAAGAACACGCTATATTAATCAAATTTAAAATAAAAATAACTTTTTTAATATCCGTACTACTTTTAAATTATGAATATATTTGCTTTGATTTTTTCCCAAAACTCATTAGACTATGCTGCATAAAACTGTGTATGGATTTTTAGATGTGAGGGATTTTTTCCTGCATATCAAAAAATGATGAAAATTCAACAAATTCTCAATTAAACTATTTTCTTTAATTATTTGTAAAATTGAATGTTTAATACGTGTACAAAAATATGATATATGCCAAGGATAACAACTAAAAAAAATCAAACTTCTATCTTATTAGGAAAAATGCCTTGGTATTTTTTAGATTATGTAGGTTGTAAAAATATGAAGAGGGAGAAAAATCAGATTAAAGTTTTCGTTGATAGGAGTGATTGCGCTGGTTATTTTAACAAAATTCTCAATATCTCACGATACAATAGTCGTAAGCTTAAAGTGAGGGGTCAATATAGTAACAATTAAAGAATCTTTCGGTTAATATTTTTTAACCCTTTCCAATCCGTTGTTTCCGCTGCGGACACATCATCGTTCCTTTCTAAATTTGTTTTTGGTACCAGTGATAAAGGAAAATGAAATTCTCCTTATTTAATCAGAGAATTTTTTTAATTGTCTACTTCCAAGAAAGTTCTTTTAAAAAGGTGGTACTAATCGAATAAAATTTGTGTAATAGTCACCGGAGTCCGAAGGGATAAAAAAATGATATTTTGATCGATTTCAAGTTGCTATGTATCCTTATAAATTTAATATATAGTACAATTAAACTACCTTCAATAATTTATATGTTAGCATTTTTATCTAATAGGTAATGTTGTCAAATATATCCTTTCCAAATATACCGTTGGGAATGTGTAACATAATGATCTATCGTTTTAAGAATTTTTTGTTTTATAAGTTAAAATTGTAAAATACTCTCTTTTTGACAACAATTAAATGTCAACATTTATTTCTATTTTTTTCACTTTGTGAGACTATGTTGTTTTATTTCGCTTGAGAAATATCAAATACCACGGGATATCAGAGTTCATTAAACACAGAGAATAAGAAAGAAGATTAAAGATTTAATCTGTCGCAGCTGTTATAAGGCAATCTAGAAACGAAATTCACTTTAATTTTAAATTGTTTCTTAGAAAATTATATATTTAGTATTTTTATAAGAATGTATCTGGAAGTTCCGTATTTTATTTTATGCACTGATTTAAATTATATATATTTTTTTATTTCAAAAGCATTATTACAAAGGCTACCTTCTAATATGTAACGACAACAAACTTTTTTTTATAGGCCATATAAGAGATTTAGTTTTTTTTTTTTTTCAGTTTAGAATTTCAGTTTAATTTTGTGAATATGAGTATCGGAGAAACGAATATCGGTAAAGACACATACGTTTATCAGGAACATTGCCCTCTGTAATACAGATTGAAATATACTTGCCTTGAAATTTTATTATCAAAATTATTCATATTGAAATAATCATAAAAAAATGAAAGATCACGAATTTTCTTATATATTTTTTCCGGTTTTGAAATCAAAAATTTTAAACTCCGGAATAATTAAGAAATATTGGTATATACAGTAGAACCCCGATAATTCGGATTAATTGGGACCAGGCCCAATCTGGATTGTCGAAAATCCGGATTATCCGGAGAATCTGAACAAATGAAATAAAATAAAACATATTAGCAGAAAATCACCTTTATACTGAACATATTCAATATTTACAGACAGTATAAATGTTTACGTTGTGATTATAAAATTTTTCATATTCTGTTGTGCTAGTTTTGCGGGCCGCATGGTCACACATTCCCTTCAGCATAAGTAGTTCGTTGGATGTAGTCTCCACAGGATGTTCAAAATAAATCATTAATTGTTCAAAATGGGGATTTGCTCCATTATAGTTTATAACTTCTGGTTGGTCATCATTGATTATGGTTTTCTTCTGCATCATCTTCATTTTCCTCAGTTCTACACAAAGCGATTATTAAATGATCTGTAAGCGAGGCATACTCTTCATTATTTTCTGCTTCCAGTCAATTGCTAATGTCGCTGATATCAATATCTGAGCAACCATAATTTTTTTTTTTTTTAAAGCTGACAAAATCTTCCGATGTAATTTCTCTTTCACATTCTCGTTTACTCCTCCTTCTATTTCGATTTTCCGCAAGTGAGTTGTAGAAGGGCACGAAGACAAGAAACAGTCCCAAGATACCTATGGACTGGCTGACAAAAATTGGAATGGAATCCATTATTAGTCAACGTGTCTATAAAGAATATTTTCCTTTCCTTTCTTGCAATCCTCTGAGTAAAATTTTATTAAGCAGTGAGATTTTGATAACATTTCTAAGTGGATTAAATAGAAAACTGTAAATATTGAATTGCCAAAGCTTAAATGATGCATAGTTGTTCCTTTCATGGATAACATTAAACAGTTTAAATAAGGAAGCTTCAGGTATCTTCCGAAAACATTTCAGAAAAACTCTTTTATTCAGAATATGAGCCGAAAATTTTTTTTTATGGAAATTTGCCGATCACTTCTCAAACTTGAAAAAAAGAATCGATCCGGATTATCCGGAGATTCGGATCTACGGGGTCCGAATTTGCGGGGTTCTACTGTATGTCGCTTCTCAACATTCTCTTCCTTGTGTAAATGTGTATGTTTACATAATTGTTAGAGACTCTTAATTTTAGAAACGTTCAATATGTCAGCTTTACTATCGAAATTTTGTCATATATTTTTTTACGTGTATCAGCTGATTCCAAAAATTTCTCTGTCCTTAACTTACTTGTCTTTTTAACTTTTTGTAAAAAAGAATTCAAATCAATTTAAAGATTTTTCAACCAAAATAATCAATTATTTATTAAAAGCAATAAGCGTTTTACAATAAGATATGAATCTTTTATTTAACTTCTAACAAAACATTGGAAAAAACTTTTAAAAATATTAATTTACTTACTGTTATATGTTCAATCAGAAGCTTCACATACCTGTTTTAACAGGTTTTGTAATTATTACGACTAAAATATCTTTGCGATTTTATATGATCAGAGTACATTTAGATATTTCCTTCTATTTGCATCCGATAACTTCTTCAAAAAAAGGAATGAAATACAGGGTGTATCTAAACTACTGGGCAAAACTTTAAGGGGTGATAGTACACAACAAGACAAATAATATTAAATGGGAAACTAAGGGTCCCAAACGTCTTCCGAAGGAGATAAGCGCCATCAAAGTTTAGGGTTCAAAATTTGAAATGATTATAAAAAACGGAAAAATTGGTCGAGTTGTTAGCGGTTTTCCCGAAAACTATTCTTTATGTCAGTATTGTCTTGAAAATAAATTATAAAGATAATTTTCAAAAAATGCCGATAGAGGTACGCTTTAGACTTTGGAATAACGAACAACTATTTTTTACCGTTATTTTTAGCATCTCATTAAATGTTTTTGGAAGTTTAGACATAAACTTAAATTTTGAGCTCAAAATCTGTGGTTAAGTACCGCAAACAGAACTGTGTTCAATGGAAGTTTGTAGGTTCAAATTTGAAATAATTATAAAAAACAGAATAATTGGGCAATTTATTTGCGGTTTTCACTAAAACTATTCTTTAAGTAAGTATTGTCTTGAAAATAAATTATAAACACAAATTCCAAAAAATGTCGATAGAGGGCGCTTTAGACTTTGGAGTAACGTACAACTATTTTTTACCGTTACTTTTTGCATGTTATTAAATTTTTTTGAAGCTTAGACATAAACTTAAATTTCGTGCTGAAAATTTGAATCGTTGAGAGTGGTTAAGTAGCGCTAACTGAACTGTGTTCAATGGGGGTGGGAAGATTCAAATTTCAAATGATTATACAAAACGGAAAACTTGGTCGATTCGTTTTCGGTTTTCTCTAAAACCATTCTTTATGTCAGTATTTCCTTGAAAATAAATTTTTAAGATAAATTTCAAAAAATTCCGTTAGAGGGCGCCTTAAACTTTAGAGTAGCCAACAACAATTTTTAACTGTTATTTTTTGTAGCTAATTAAATGCTTGCAAAAGCTTACATTTAAATTTTGAGTTGAAATTCTGAATCGTTGGGAGGGGTTAAGAAGCGCAAACTGAACTGTATTCAGGAGTTGAAATGTTACCCTGCCCACCCTACGAACACAGTTCAATTTTTAACTAATTAATTACTCACAACTATTCTATTTTGAGCTCAAAATTTAAGTCTAAGCTTTTAAAACATTTATTTAGATAAAAAAAAAATAATAATAATAACGGTTAAAAATAGTTGTTGGTTACTCTAAAGTTTAAGGCGCCCTCTAACGAAATTTTTTGAATTTTATCTTTAAAATTTATTTTCAAGGAAATACTGTCATAAAGAATGGTTTTAGAGAAAACCGCAAACGGATCGACCAATTTTTCTGTTTTTTATAATCATTTGAAATTTGAACCTCCCCACCCCCATTGAACACAGTTCAGTTTTCTCTACTTAACCACTCTTAACTATTCAGATTTTCAACTCAAAATTTAAGTTTATGTCTAAGCTTCTAAAAAAATTTAATGACATGCAAAACATAACGGTAAAAAATAGTTTTACGTTACTCCAAAGTCTAAAGCGCCCTCTATCGACATTTTTTGAAATTTATCTTTATAATTTATTTTCAAGACAATACTGACATAAAGAATAATTTTAGTGAAAACCGCAAAAAAGTATCAATTTTTCTGTTTTTTATAATCATTTGAAATTTGAACCTACCCACTCCCATTGAACACAGTTCTGTTTGCGCTACTTAACCACAGATTTTGTGCTCAAAATTTAAGTTTATGTCTAATCTTCCAAAAACATTTAACGAGATGCAAAAAATAACGGTAAAAAATAGTTGTCCGTTATTCCAAAGTTTAAAGCGCCCTCTATCAGCATTTTTTAAAATTTATCTTAAAAAAATTTTTTTCGCGACAATACTGACATAAAGAATAGTTTTCGTGAAAACCGCAAACGAATCGACCAATTTTTCCGTTTTTTATAATCATTTCAAATTTTGGACCCTAAATTTTGATGGCGCCTATCTCTTTTGGAAGACGTTTGGGACCCTTAGTTTCCCATTTAATATTATTTGTCTTGATGTGTACTATCACCTCTTAAAGTTTTGCCCAGTAGTTTAGATACACCCTGTATATGTTTCAAAAAGGCTGTTCTTTATCCAAAATTTTATTATCGAAAAAATATATTTATATTTCTAAAATTAGCTTCTTTAACGAAACTGAAATGCCTATTCTTAATCTCTCATTTATTGAAAAAATAGCTTTGTGAGATCATGTTGCTTTATTTCGCTTGCGAAATATCAAATGTCACTGTATGTCAGAGCTCAGTACACACACATTGTAAAAGAAATAACTTTAAAGATATGATCTGTCGCAGCTGTTTTAAAACAATCTGGAAAAGAAATTAATTTTAATTTTAAATTTCCTTCTTGGAAATTGAAACATTTATTAATTTTAAAAATGTATATGAAAGCTTTGTCATTTATTTTAACTTTTCATTTATAGTACTTTTTAGGATTACAAACATCGAAACTTAATTACAAAGAACATATTATATTTTTGTAATTACAACAATCCTTTCTTTTCAAAATGTATAAGAGATTCAAGATTTTTTTAGAATTGTAATTTAATTTAAATGTGAACATGAAGGAGGACCAATAAGCTTAACAGGGACTGTTCTCTTTCTAATTAAGGATTGAAATATACTTAAAGCGTAATTAACATTTTTTTCTACAACAGAAAAATAAATAAATTATGCGAAATAAAAGTTTTGCAAATAAAAATTATGCAAATTAATGAAAAAATGGTGAGAAAAATAATCTGTCATTGAGTATACAGACACGAACACACACACGTATTCATATAAATATATATTATAGATACTAGTACACCGAACCCGGAGTTCCCGGATCACAGAGTAAAGGTGAAATTTTTTTTTTAAATTAAAATTGAAAAGTCTAATATATTTTTCCTACGTAATATGCTTTTTAAACTGCCAACTAATTCCAAACAGCAATTTTATATGAAAAATATTAATTATGTTATCATATAAAGCTTTGAAAATTATCGGTACTTCCGTATTAGACGCAAGATAGAATTTATTAGCCAAAGATCTTGCCAAAGAATAAAATTGCATTATTTCAGTTTATAAAATCAACTAAGAAAATATGATACACAGATATTCTTTAAAATACATTTTTGTAAAGATTAATTGATGTATTTTTTCTAAATTAAGTTTGCAACGAACTAAAAGTTATTAAATTGAATGAAAAAAAAAAAAAAAAAAAGAAAAAAAAAAGAAAAGAAATAAAACCAACAACATTCACTGGGTTTTATAGCCGACGATATTTTGACATAATACGTTTTTAATTGTTATTTTTTTCGGTTGCTATGAAAAAATGACAACTAAAATATACAGTGATCTGTTATTTTTCACGTAGAAAAGAGATAAATGGAGGTGAAGTATGCAATTAAAACAGTTTCATGGGCGTTGTTCTTCCAATTTAAGTCTCTTATTCGGGCCAAACAAAACAATCTCTAAGAACAGAGACCAAATCCTTTAACATCATTTTTTCTCTAAATGAAAAAAAAAATATATATATTTGAGCATTCTAAAATAGCATTTCATTGTATTATGAATTAAAACTGTATCGCTAAAAGTTTTCCTTTTTTGTGAAAGCACGTGGTTGTGTTTGATTCAATGCAGCGAATTTTAGAGATGATTTTTTAGCGTCCCCTGCAGCCACCAAACTGTATCTCTATTCATCTTCCTTTTTTTTTACTCTATGGATATTTTTCCTTTTTTTTCCACACAAATGCGATACTTAAGTTGCCACCATTAGAGAAAATTAACTAAAAACTATAAAAAAAATAATATCTCAAAAACAAATTGAGATACAGTTTTCTAACAAACTGCATTTAAACGTGCATATTTTTCTGCATACGATGGTATAAATGTCGGAAACGTGCTATGTCTAGAAGTTTAAAATTTTACAATAGCGAAAATTGCAAAATTAAAATTTCATCGAAAAATGTTGCCATTCAAAACATGACGTATGCGTTACGCACAAATACGTTTGGCCTTTATTATATAGATATATGTGAGTTTGTATTATTTTGATTTCAAAGTTTTGCATAAAATAAGAGAGACAATAATTTATCAAGTGCTACACTTTACGAAAGCAACAAGGTCGGTTATTACTTAAGCACTATTTTCCATGTGCAAATATTAGCTTGATATTTACATATCTGTAACAGACTCGAAATTGTATAATACTATTTTAGAATCAAATACGTCAACTTCTGCATAAAAATTTTCTTAACCCGGTGGAAGGCGCGCGGGGTACCTGAGTCACCCCAGTCTCATAAAAACTTCTATTCTGGAATTCGTATTAGTCCGTCATTATTCATCCCTTCAGTAGCTAACTTTTAAAATGTTTTCTTTCAATAGCACCTGCCATCAGCAGGTGTTTTTCTTTTGTTAGGGAGAAGCAATCATTTCCTGGAAAGCCACCTGCCACTGGGGTAACCTAGCAACCCCGCGCGACCGCATTTTACAGCAATTCCCTCTCATTAGTTTTCTGCTCGCAAAGATAGTGGACGCTTGATTTTTTGTTCTTTTCGAAAATGGCAGCTAAACGAAAATTGACGGAATATGAGAAAGAAATGGAGAGATTGAGAGGGCTGCTGGATACTGTTGAAACTTCAGATGAAGAAATAGACTCTGCTAGTGAAGATGAAATTGATTATGAAATTTATAGTAGTCACGACAGTGACAGTGAATTTGAAGCTGCCAATATAAGCGGTGAATCCGATCAAGAAAATGACATTTACGTAGGAAAAGATAAAACAGTCTGGAAAAAAGATAAACCGAATGCAAAAGTGAGAACTAGCTCGTGCAACATCATTATTCATCTACCTGGACTAAAATCAGTTGCATCAGGTATTACGGAACCTGTTGAAAGTTGGGAACTCTTTTTTGATTCCAACGTTATAAAAAATATCGTGGATTGCACTAATAATTTTATTGATAAAATATCTGCAAATTTCCAACGAAGTCGTGATGCTAGAAATACGGATGAAGTGGAGATGAGAGCGCTATTTGGTCTCTTATATTTATGCGGGCTACACAAATCATCCCATACTAATGCAAAGGATTTGTGGAGCGCCGATGGAACTGGAATTGAATTGCTTCGAAAAACAATGTCTTACAAGCGGTTCACATTTCTTCTCAGATGCTTGAGATTTGATAATATAAAAGACCGTGAAGATCGACGTCAATTAGATAAACTGGCAGCAGTGAGAGATTTTTTCAGTGCATTCAATAAAAAGTGTCAAGAGATATATTCAGTTAGTGAATATGTCACTATAGACGAGAAGTTAGAAAAGTTTCAAGGTCGTTGTGGATTTCGGCAGTACATGCCGAAAAAACCGGCAAGATATGGAATTAAAATATTCGCCTTAGTCGATGCGAGGACATTTTATATATATAATATGGAAATTTATGCCGGACAACAACCAGAAGGTCCGTTCAAAGTCGACAATTCACCATCTGCAATTGTAAAACGACTCTGCACCCCGTTATTTGGATCCGCAAGGAACGTGACAATGGACAACTGGTACACAAGCTATCCATTAGCAAAAGAGCTTCTATCAAAGAAACTAACTATCGTGGGAACTTTGAAGAAAAATAAAGCTGTGATTCCTGTTGAATTTTTAGAATCAAAAACAAGGGAAGTTTTTTCATCTATATTTGGATTCCAAAAGGACGTAACATTAGTGTCTTATGTTCCGAAGAAATCGAAATGTGTAGTTTTGTTGTCTACTATGCATCATGATAACACGATAGATGAAAACTCTGAGAAAAAGAAGCCGGAAATAATACAATTTTACAATGAAACAAAGGGAGGAGTGGATACTGTTGATGAAATGTCTACACTTTATTCTACTGCGAGGAAAACAAATAGGTGGCCGATGGTTGTTTTCTATTGTGTGTTGAATGTGGCAGCTATAAATGCGCGAGTTGCACTTATGTCCACCAAAAATGCTCCTCTGCAGTACAAAAGTAGGCGAATGTTCTTGAAAACATTGGCATTGTCTCTAGTTAACCAACAAATTATGAAAAGATCAACTATGTCAATGTTGCCCAAGGAATTACGAGAAAAAATTAAATCTGATTTGCCCTCAACAGAAAGTAATGATGATCCTGATAATAACTTGCCAAAGAGAATAAAGCTTGGTAAAGGACGATGTGCAGTTTGTCCTCGAGCTAAGGACAAAAAAACCACAATTAGTTGTATTAAATGTGAACAATTTACTTGCAAGGATCACTCTAATTACGTCTGTGACAAATGTATGTAAAGTCCAATAAAGGTATGTAATTTTTTTTTTAAATGAGTAAGTTTTTTTTTTTTTTTTTTTTTTTTTTTTTTTTTTTTAAGAATTATTAGTGCAGATATTTATTTAAATATATTCTGAAATTGAAACTTATATCTTAAAAATATATTTTATACATTTTTTATATATGTTTGAATAAATTTACATGCGTAAATTGCAAAGTTTTTCGGTGGGGTTATACAGGAACCCCACGCGACCAAATGTGTGCTAATGAGTGCGCGCCTTCCACCGGGTTAAATATGCTTATTTTATCTACCGATTTCAAAATTGCATCGCCTCGAATGTAGTGTAAAACAATAGATTAAGATATAGACATAGACATGCAAAAAAGAATATGACAATAATGAATGAAAGATGAAAAATTGAAATGTGCCCAGATTATAATTCCACTGTCTCATCTAGATTTCGAGCAAATATAATTTTTAAATACATTGATAGAAGCAACAAAATATGTTGATGTAGATTTATAAGAACATCTAATCACTGTATAATTTTTTATATATGTAAGGGATTATTTACTTAATTCGTGTATCTAATTGTATCTAATTGTACAATTTACGTATTTTTTCAAGTAAACATAAATTTATTCTCGTAGGAATATATTTTTATAAAATGTCTTTCGAGGATATTAAACTCATTTTCCGGTTAAACACGGATAAGAACACTGTTACTCATTTAAAGAAAAATTGTACTGTATAGAATTTTTTTCTCCCTGTTCATATAATACCATGTATGTATAATAAGATTTATATTTTAGATTAGTTGTAAAAGATCAAATATTAGCTACTTTCTTCGCCTTGTAAATTATTAATGCGATGACATAAAGAGAAGGAAGAAAATTCTCACCAGATAGTACCAGATCACATCCAAACATGCAGCTGACCAACGTGAACCTGAATTTTCTATCGCCATTTTTTTCGACAACCCAGCCACTTCAGTTTTAAAGGGGAGCATAATCAAAAATGTTATTGACATTTCTATTCAAATATTTTAAAAATTTAATAATTTTAAAAATATGCATATTATATGCAATTTATGGCACAAAATTTATAACAAAAGATGTTTTGCATTTTGTACGTTATGTTTAAAAAACATATTTATACATACAGTACACAATTATTAATTTATAATTCCAACCTCTCATTCTTAAAAGAGAATGATTTTAATTATTTTCGAATTTTATATTGTTCTTGAGATTATTTGAAAAAATATTTTTTAGGTTTTACATTGGTGCATTTCTACTTTTAACAGCGTTCAATTTATTGAAACATTGTTCATTATTACTTATGGAATTTATAGCCTCTCATAACAAAGAGCTACAAATATTCAGTTCAAATAAGTAAAAGTGCATTTATGTTATTAATAAATAAATCATTAATTGATCGTATAATACATAAACGATTACGGCTAAAACAAAATCTTCCTTCGCTATATACGAACAATAAAATACTAAAAATGAAACAAAACGTAGTGATAAAATAATAAAAATATTAAAAAATACTAAAATAAAAAGTCAAATTTGAATTAATTTTTAATAAAAACATTAAAATTACATTCAGTAAAGGTTTCGACACGCAACTATTTTCAGCCTTTGAAATCAAGTTGTAATGCTTATGATAAATTGTTTCTAGAAAGCTGGTTTACTTAATTACGTTCAACAAAATTGAATGAAACATGCGTTATTCATACAGGCTATTGTTTCTTTTTGAAAAAAGAAAAAAAAACATTGATTTAACTGTACTTTATTTGTTCCGTTATTCATATTTACAATGGTTAAATGGCAATATTGTGGTCTTGGAGTTGCGTGGCGAAACTTTTACTGAATGTATGCTTCATTCGTTTAGTAAAACTGTATTAAGTCTGTCAAATTTTATTTATTTTATAAATTCTTTTAAAGTCTTCCTTGTGTTCTGCAATTTATAATACTAATTTATAAAAATCTTTTCAATTTCATGAGTGGAAAATAACATTTACTGAACATTTTAATCCAAATACATAGAATAGGTTATTTTTTATTCAGTGTAAACCATAAAAAATGCAAAAATGCAAATCAAGCCCTATCACTCAAACAAAGAATTGGAATGTATGTTCAAACGTATCAGTGAATAAGAATACATAATTACGGAGCGGGATAAGATTTCCCTTTACGTGAATTATTCATATTCTTTCATGAACGTTCATTTTCATTTTCCTAAAAGTCTTCGTGTATATTAAATCCCCTGATATGGATTCGAAATATACATCAATATGCAAAATACTTCCATATTTTTCGCAAAATAATATATTTGTTTAAATTATTCAACCAGTTCATCCCACTGTTTCTGTTAAGGAATGCATTTTCTGAATAAACTGTAGTTGGTTTAAGACGAAGAAGCTAAATTTTTGCATTAGAGAAATTGAAGTCGGTAGCAAAACTCACAAAAATCAGAAGCCCGAAATGTATTAGTAATTACTGACCTGCTATATAACATTTAACATTTTAAAGTAAGACTCATAATTATGTTGATGTTGTTTAAAATTTCATTCATTAGTTTGTAAAATTACTATAGTTGATTGTCATTTAAAGGCATTAACATATGTTTTTATATCATATTTTACAAATTAATAAACGTAGGTAAATGCGTCTGTAATGATTTTATATAAATAACTATGGTACCTGTACTCAATATGGACACCCTAAGGAAAATGGATTTTTTTCACCCCCATGTACAAGTCATAGGACTTCAAAAATATGTGACCACTATCCTTGGACTATTGACTGTCATTATTAAAATTAGCGACCTTGTAATTATTCTGGTTTAATTTAAATGATAAAAACAAAAAATGTTTACAAGTGTCCATATGAGGAAGTACCTGTTCCTATTATTGACAGGTGTTTTCTTATTGACTTTCTACACAGTGTGTATGGAAGAGCCACTTTTCCAAGGGATTTTAGAGGAAAGGGAATAAAGAAAATGTATCTTAAATTATTCCGAGGAGAAGGGGGACAGTAAATATCTCCAGAACATGCATTTTAGAAAGGGGGGAGCATTCTCGGATTTTACCCTTGGAAGACCTATGCAAAGCCCCTTAGTTACTAGTAAATATTATGAAGTAATATTGTTGGTTTCGCTTAGCTTTATTCCGCCTGTCTGCGAATTTACATCTGTTATTACTCAGTCCTCACAGCATGGACGAATAGAAACTTTTTCACCATGGCCAATAAGTCCCACATAATCCTCATAAACATACCTGCCACATCTGATGCATGGCCACATGCTTGAAAAAGCATCAATACTGCAAAAGAAGCAGTACCAGCTCTCCTTTGTTGAGGAAGTCATACCATTGGTACCTACGATTTCGCCAACAGTCTGTATTTAAAAAAAAAGATCTTTTGCTTTGTCCTTACAACAGCATTATTTCAAAAATGGTGTTTGAAGGAGTATCATTTAGAGCAAACAAAAAAAGCAAAACAATAGTTCCTCTAAACGCGCGCTACATTTTATCATATTATCCGATTTTAATGATTTGAAATGGATTCACACTATGATAGTGTGTACTTTATTTTCATGTATTAGCAAATTTATACTAAGCACATAAAAATTAATAAATTCATAGTCATTTTTGATGAATTATTGTAGAAAATATTTTATTTTTTTAATTTCAAACATCAAAAAGTTTAAATATTCCACAGTGTTCCTCAACGAAATTTAATGGAAATAATAACTTGGGCTATTGTCTAATGATTCATGAAAAACGAGCTGCCAAAAACTGCCTTTCTGCATTTCAGGCATATTTTAGTAACCCCTTTTTTGGCCGCTTCAAAAATTCTGAAATTGAGTACTTTTCACATTAATTTAGCTGATAAATATCTTTCAAATTTTTGAATTATTCAATTTTGTAATAGTTTATTACCTATTATATTGTAAATAAGTACGATAATCATAAATTTAAATTAATTTGATAAATAAGCTTAGTAATGAAAAAATGAAAATAATTCTCTATTATTGATCGGACAGAATAGCATTTTCTTATATTTATAGGTAGTAATTTTGTTTTTTCTATTGTAATTAGAAGAATTATTTTGTCAATGGCAATATTTGCTAGATCAAACTACTGAGCATATTGTATTTCATTATTGCGAGTGAAAGTCATTATGAATATGACTTTCACCTACATACATTAGCAATTTGGATTTGGTTTGCAAGTAAAGATGTGATTGCAAATGTATTCTAAGTACATTTAAAGAAATATTTATCTATGAAAATGGCAGGAGGTTCTAATATATTTTTCACTTCGCCCGTGCTACTAGTATACATAAATATTGCGAATAAATCATGAATCGTCAATTTGAAAATTCCGAGATCTTCATTTCACTAATTTTATCGGGCCAATCAAGATCCTTTTCCTTTTTCAAGAAATACGGAAGCTAACGTCAATGAATAAGATTGTATTAAACACCAGGAGAATTAACTTATTTCTTTTAATAGAATCACTGATACAGAAGAAATAGTTAGATAGAAATTAGTGTAACACTCAATGTTGCTACCTATGTCACACAATATCAAAATAGCTTCTTACCGATATGAAATTTTTTAATTAAATTGGATAGTGATAATTTAGAATTCAGAATATCTTCGTTACATGCTAAGATGTTTTGAGAGAGCTTCCACGTGGCAGACAAACTGCATAGAAAAAATGGAAATCTCGTACTCTGCATGAAAAGAAGAAAACTGAAATCGCAAAATAAAATATGCAAAAAATATTTCATTTACAATTAAGACTTCTCGTCAAGTAACTAAATCCCAGATTTGGAAGCACAAATGATGGCAATGCAATTCAACCATTCTTTGAAACGCAACTATTTGTGCTTCTATAACAAGCGTATACGAAGATTTGATTAAACGATTCTATGCCATTAGTAATTTCTTGTAGCCATGTCATTTATATAATATATTTCAAAGATTTTTCTTTACAAATAGCTCGGAGATTTGAACTACATCCCTGGTTCTGTATGTCTGCTTCAGAACACAAACTACTTATTAATGAGAAATAACATTATCTTCATTACTGCTTATTTGTCAAATGCCAAGATGCTCAAGAATCATGCAACAAACTGATCAAAAAACATCGAGAAGATTTATGACAAACATGCAATAGCGCGAAAAAAAGAAAGATATTTAATGTCATCAGATTCTTTCATTTCCAGTTTAAGAAAAATATCGCAAAACAAATTAAAATCATTGATCCTAAGACTCACAGAATCGTCTAATACCGCCAACAAGTTCTGCTAACTATTTCGACACCTTGACCTCTGAAGAATCTTTTCATTATACTACAGTTGATTCTAAAGGTGAATCTCTGGAATATATTTCCATTTTTATTTTAATAATATAAAAATTAAACAGTCTAAAATTTTACTTTACATTAATTAATTTCGATTAAATATGTCTTGGTTCCTTCAAAATTTCTTTTTAAGTTTAGTCTTGAAATTTTAAATAGTATTTAAATCTAATCGTTTTTACTTTTAATTTGTCATTTTATTTATTTATTTATTTTTAAAGTTTAACTTTTGAATCCTTATTAGCATCCTGAAAAGTTTACGAAATTTCATACAAATTGAATAATTTTCGAGACATTTAAATTTTTGTTCCGTCATATTCCATCCACCATTTTTTTAAAATTTTAATTTTGTATTTTTACTTAGCATCCTCAAAAACACCTGTATACGAATTTTCGTACAATTTGAATAACATTTTCATATTTTGGCCAGCTTTTTGGGATTTTGCCCCACTGTGGGACGTTTTCATATTTATTTTCATGTTTTAGTCTGGTGGCGTTCATTCTGGAATTTATGAATTTGAAATAAAACATGTTAAAGCAGTTATTAATTTATAGTAAAATGGTATTTATAATTAAATAAAAAAGATAATTCAATATTTTATTAATTGAGTGCGATTAATAAATTGAAGGGAAAAATAATTGTCATTAAAGTTAATTTAAAAAAAAAAATGTTGTGACACTCACCCGTCTAGAAAAAAGACGGGAAATTATGCTTTAGGTTCTTAATGTGTTATGAATTTTAATTTAAATGTTTTTTTGCTTATAGATTTGTAGTTTACTTAAATTATTTTCATGTATTTATATAATTCCCCTTTTCATTCATTTTTTATTTAAGTATTTGCAAAATATTAACCGCTTAAAGTTTTTTTTTAAACTGAACATTTTCGGAGTTTCTAGTTTATTTTCGATAAAAGTAATCGTAGTTAACCCATATCGTATCAAGAATTGAAAGAAATATTATTTTTAAATAAAATCTTAAATATATGCTTCATTAAGCATATGTATACACACAAAATAAAAAAAAACTTACCAATTTTTTATTGGCTTGATTGGTACAGGCAGTCCTAAAAATAGGACAATGGTATAATCCACTGCTATTCATTATTAGATGAATGGAATGGGACAAAACATATTAAGCATAGTCCGACGTTACATTTTTTACGGATTGTGGTTGGTTTTCCTGTAGAAGGTTTAGCTGGCATCTTCTTTGTCGGTTTTCTGGGAGTTTTATCAACACATGCTCATTCTGAATCCTTAAAAAATCTGCATTACTTTGTTGAAGATCCAATTTTCTGTAAGATGGTTTTCTTGGAATAGAAATCCCCAAATAGGCAATTGTTATGTGCCTTCAAAAATCAAGCAGGCTCAGACTATTTTCTCCAAATAACTGATTGAGCTTCCATGAAGCAACAAGCGCTGTTTCAAATGCATTAACAAATAATGTCCAATACCATTTTTTCCCTTGAATTGAAGTAAAGTAAGATGCTGCATGATTATCAAACAAGTCAACTTCATTTTTGTATTTATTGTAGGATGTAATGCACACAGGTATCTTTACCTGTTTTCTACCACCTTTTACTCTTCTTTCTACTGTTGAGATACTTTTTGTTTCTTCGAAATTAGTGATTACAGAAACAACCCGATTGTCATTCCACCGAACTGCGGCTATTTTGTTCCTTGTATCAAATCTGCTGTCAGAAAATCCACGTTCTAATTTCGACATTGCTTTTGAAGACGTATGTGGACACTTAGAGATTCTATTTTCTCTAACAGTACCTGTAAGGAAGAAGTTCTTGGTTGCCAGAATGGATAGCAGTTCACAGGAAGTAAAGAAATTATCCATGTAAATTTTATGTATCTCAGGATTTGCAATTATCGACAGCAAGTTCTGGATAACTGTGTGAGATAATGGCTCATTCACATTTTTCTGACATAGTTTATTCTTTTAACCCTTGGATTTTTTTTCTTTAGCCCTTCTAGAGTCTTCATAGCTTGACATTTGGATGTTGATGGTATATTGTCGACAGATCCATAATTTATATCCAAATTTGACTGGTTTTCCTTTTATATACATCTTACAGCCATGTTTTCCAAAGTATCTAACCATTCTTTCATCAATACTTAAAAATTCCGAAAATACTCCAAATTGTTGAAGGCCTTCATTTAACAGATTATAAAGTGGCCTTACTTTAAAATAGCGATAATTCCGATCAAGTCGCAAGTTATCGTTAAAATGAAGATATTTCTTTATTTTGTAATATCTGTTCGTTGACATCGATTTACTTACAAGTAAAGTTCCAGTGTCGGGTGCATTTTCCCAGTACATTTTCTCTTGAGGTAAAATATGATAACCGCTATAGAAAAGAATTGCTAAAAATTGTTTCATTTCATCCATGCTTATGCTTATTTCAAAACCATGATTATTATTTTGTCTGGAATATTTAATTGATTCTTCAACCGTCAGCTCAATCATTTTGAAACAGATCATTTCAAAAAGTTCAATAGGAGATTTACCAGCCACATTATCTTTAACTCTTTGAAGTCTCTCATGAGGAAATGCTTTTGGAGAACGTTCGAACTTAGATTCGCATTTTTCCCATTTCGAATTTACAGAAATGTTTTCATTTCTATTTGGTACTAAAATTTCAATCGTTCCTGCAACCTCTGTAGGATCTACTTCATCACACATGCTTTCTTCTACTTTCCTTACAGATGAATCATTAATGTCCTCTGTGTCACTCATTAAATCAGGATCTGGAGGTACAATAACTAATTCATTGTCATTGTCTTCAAAATCACTATCATCTAAACTCCACAAAAAGTCCAAGGCTTCCTACGTAGTTAAAAATTTACGAGACATTTTTAAGCATTAGGATCTAAGTAGTTTCCGAAACGAAGCAAAGAGAAACGACGTACACAATAATTTCACAATGCAATTTTTTTATACTTTCTTACACGGGGAATCCCCTCACCCAAAA
The DNA here is from genome assembly GCA_964019185.1 of Maratus speculifer. Taxonomy (NCBI): domain Eukaryota; kingdom Metazoa; phylum Arthropoda; class Arachnida; order Araneae; family Salticidae; genus Maratus; species Maratus speculifer. The sequence goes on along the minus strand of OZ025295.1, from coordinate 257,216,847 downwards.
AAGTCTGACACGTGACCACGCAGGGCACGTGTACCTAACACCTGCAGACACACGTGATCTGCAGGTGTTAGAAAAACTATTTAAAGATTATCCGTACAAATGTTTGGGATATCACAGAGAAGAATGGATTATTCTCATTACTTAATGTAGGGATTATGTAGGGATTATATATATATATATATATACAGGGTGAGTCATAAATATCGAAACAATAGGCTATCTTCTTAAATATTGCCCTTAGACCCATACTTCCAATTGCAAAAACTCAAAAAAATGTGAAATTTTTGATAAGATAAATTGCGACTCCATGGGGGGGTCTAGTTGAAAAGTTACGAAAATTAAATTTTTATACGGCCCCCGTAGAACAAAAATTCCAATTAGGAAAACTTTCCTTATTCAGTCCTGAATAAGACACAAAAAGTTGTATCTTCATATCTCCAAAATTCGCACAGTTATAGCCGTTTAAAAAATTCATCAGGTTTTAAGGGATTAGACAAAAATTGAAATGCGCGCAATTCAAAATACAATGTTACTTTAACAGTTCTTGAAAACGCGTAAAAAATCTATTTCTTGAGTTAGAATTTTGATTTTTTTCTTTTTTTTGTGATGGTTAGCCTTATGTATAATTTGCTAAGAAAATCACATTCTAAAATTTCTCATACAATTTACAAAAGTTTCATGTGCTTAGTACTGGTTTAAATGGGACAATCAGAAATCGTTATAACTCGTAACATTGTTTATCGGATTTCAATTTCTTTGCATTTAGTTAAAGATGAAAATCTTATTTTAGTTTTGTTCCAAGGTTTTTTTTTATATTAATTTTAAAACTATTAAAATGCTTATTGAAAAAATAAAAAAAATCATATTTTCAAAAGCGAACATTTTTTCAAAAGTAAACATTTTTTCAAATTTGCCGAAACAAAACAAATGTAAAAAAATCAAAAATGACGTGTTTCAAGTTTGTTTTTCTTTTAAAAATTCTTAACATTTAATAATTTAAAGACAAGAAATAGAGGATAAAAAATTCATTATGCAGAAAAACGAAGTGTATTGTTTAAATATCCGTCAGTTATTTAAAAAAAATTCTTTTTCTAAGATACAGATTAAGTCTTTTTTTTTCTTTTTAAATTTACCTCTGGCAACTTCAGGCTTTTATCGTCCTCCAGAGGATGTTAAAAAATCTGACCGAGATGTTACTTTTTTCTTAAGACCCGCCAGGCCGGGCCTAGCGTACTTTTCATAAAGGAGGGGACTACTTCCTTCAACTTAGGTGCACTCTGAAATTTTCAAACCCGGTCTCGACAAAACCCGTATTAAAATCACTGTCTCTGACTGACTTAATGCGTGCATAAAATAAATAAAATTCGGCTCAATCGATTTTTTACTAAAAACATACACATATCTTTATCTTACAAAAAAAAGAAAAGAAAAAAATAACATTTATTTTTTAAAATAGATTATTCAAAGGCTAAAAAATTTTAATACAATAAAACCAGTGAAAAAAAAAATCTGCCTATGACGGAATTCTGTTTTAAACGGAAAATATGTTGATCCAGTACCTGAAAAGGAAATAAGCTCCAATTACATCTTCTAGGGAGAGCATCTGTCTATAACGTATTTTTTCTTTCCTATGTGATTTCGTCTTAAAAAGTTTTAGTGTGTAACATTTTTCAGAGTCTCCAACGCATGGGATATGGATTAACGATATTAAAATATAAGTGAAACATTTACATATAAATAGAGATTCATTGATAAAACAAATATATTACAGCCTTTGGCACTTCTTTAATAATAAAAAGTATAAATATAAAAAACGAAAATCTATAAAAGAATTTTTTGGTCAGAACTCCTCCATATGAAACATTTTTTTTTCCCACGCCGAATTAAAAAACTATGTAGAAATTTGCGACTGAACCGGGCTATGATTTAAACTATTTTCCAGACCGGTCCGGGTTATGATGTTGACATTTTTCAGGCCACGCCTAACTTTTTCCCCTATGGGTCGGTTTGGGTCCTGACCTAGATAATTTGACCCAGGCAGACGCCTGGTATACCAATTTAGCGCAAAAATTATACGCTGCTATTTTATGTTCAAAGAAAAAGTGCTATCTTATACCGATTTTTATTAAATTGCAATTTGTGAATGTTCCCTAACAAGCGTTGGAATAGAGTCAAGAAATCACAGGGAAAAGTGGTGTAAGTCAGGAATTTTTGAAGATTTTGGGATTTAATATCTCTGCGGGATTTTTAGATACGGAGATGAAATTTGTTTTGTTCAATTTAGGAGTGGATAAGCAATAATTTCCTTACTGGGAATTTTTCCCTACGGGGGCCATATAAAAATTTAATTTTCGTATTTTTTCAAAAATACCCCCCATGGAGTTGCAACTTATCTTATCAGAAATTTCACCTTTTTTTTATGAATTTTTGCAATTGGAAGTATGGGTCTAGGGGCAATACTTGAGGAGATAGCCTATTGTTTCGATATTTATGACTCACCCTATATATATATATATATATATATATATATATATATATATATATTAGGGTAGCTTAAGTAATAAAAGTTATATTTCTAAATCTTATTTATCTTTCTTTTACATGCTTTTCAAATTTTTTTACATGGTTTGCTTCCAAAAATTCAAATATAGAAAAAAGTTCTCAATTTTGTATTGTGACGTTGCAAATTCCATTTCGAGAAAATTTTAGAAATCTAACAATTTTAAGACTGCAATAAAGAAATTTTAATTAAGCATATGGACAGTAATTTAACATAATATATTTGTCAAAATTTAATGTAATGTTGCAAGTTCCATTTCGAGAAAATTTTAGTAATATAATAATTTTAAGACTTCAATAAATATGTTTTAAATAAACATATGGACAATAATTTAGCATAATATATGTGTCAAAATTTAATGTAATGTAGAAATGTGAAGTCGGAAATAACATTTTTCACTTAACAGTATTGAATGTATGTATGTAGGCCAATTATCTACACTATGGGATATAGGCCCTAAGGGGTGGGATGCCCTCCGTGGGGGTCTTTCTAAGGGAACCTAACCCGTATTTACTTAACAGTATTGAATGTATGTCTTTTGTACAAGAGAAAAAAAAATACATTATCCGAGATTCTAAAGTAAAACGAACATACTACAAGTATTTTAGAAAAACCATATACTTTTATTACAAGTGCTTTTATAAAAGCCCTATTTTTTCGTTATTATTTATTTATTTATTTATTTATTTATTTATTTATTTATTTTACAAATGACAGTTTGTCATTTGTAATGACACAGACAGACAATGTCAGGCAATAAGAAAATGAGTTTACGAATAGCATTTCATAGGTACAAATAATAATTTGAATTATTTTAATTTACATAATCATTTATGCTTTTAAAAGCTATCTGTTAAGTTTAGGCTTAGTTAATTCGGCGCTTAGTAAACTCGTATGTCATTATTATATTTATATGTGTTCAACAGTTACATTATTTAAAAGTTATTAATTTTTTTCATACTTCATACTATTTAATTATCAATAATTAACGTGCATTCTAAGCTAACTTAAATATTTATAAACATAAATCTTAATATAATTCCGGCGTGAATCTATCATTTTCCCAAATTAAACTTTTTTGATTCTGTTTATAGCTATTTTTTTTCTTATATTTCATTTGTTTGAGCTTGTTTATAACCTTTTTATATTAATTTAGTTGATGATTCTTCATTTAATTTTTAATTCGTGATCTTCTTTGATACAACCTTTAAATAACTAAAAGAGCAAGAGATTCCTTTTTTCTATTTGTTATGAAATGAACATGATTTATCCTTCTTTCTGTCATTACGTATGATATAAATAAATTTTAAATATAAGTGATGCATTTCTTTATTACTTTCTCATAATAATGTTCAAAAATTAAAAATGATTCCGATTAATCTAAAGCAAATAAATAAGATTTTTAATAAAGTCATTTTATTTTAAAATAAATACTTAAAACGTTTTATAAAAAATTGAAATCTTACATTAATTTGAAGTGATTAATCAAAGTGGAAATACAGATATATTTTTTTCTATGCTGAAAGAAAGACTTCCTTTGAAATGAGATGAGTATTAAAGTTCCATTTTTTTTAATCTTCACTACTGAAGTGTGTGTTCATGGACACTGTTTTAAAACAAAACGATTAACAATACCACTTTCACAAAACATTAATTTTTTTAAATTAAATTGTTTTACTGTAATATATATTTTTTAACTTTAACTTTGAAATTATTTTTTTAAATTCTTAGTATAGCGTGAGATTTTGTTAAAGAGAAACTTTTATTCAATAAAACGAATAAATGAAGCTGGATATACATAAAATATAAAAAATATATGCATATAGAAAGGATTATCGTGCTCTCTCGATTTCGTAAAATGTTACGTTGTGCAAATTACTTTCCCAATAAAGTTCTTTAACTATTTGCATTATTTATTCTATTAATTACTGTTATATTCATTAAGAGAAAATATATTATTAAACAGATAAAATTTTAATTTCATTCATTGACACACACATATATATATATATATCCATAAATCAAATATTTAAATAGTCTACTTACCATTTTACAGATTTTTATTTTATTAAGTATAATTTGAATTATTAAGTAACAATGTGTGCAATCTTGAGAGGCATATTAAGAATCCCATCGATCGTTTAAAAATAGATGAAAATAAAATCTTTCATTTTCAGATACGTGCATTTTAAATTGGGAATTTTCTCTTATCAGATATAATTATGGATTTCATCGCCAATTCAATAATTAACATGGATTCTAAGCTAAAGTAAATATTTATAAACGTAAATTTTAATCTTATTCTGTTTTGAATCTATTAATTTCCCAAAGTAAACATTTTTGATTTTATTTACAACTAATTTTTATCTTATATTCAACGTTTGTCTTTTTTATATTATTTTTTTATTTTTATTTCAATGGTGAATCTTCATTTAATTTTAAATTCTTAATCTTATTTAATACTTTCTTTAAATTATTAAATGATTATTTTGTTAGCTGAGAAATTTGTTTGAGTCATTTTGTTTCTGTCATTATGTATAAAATTAATAAATCTTTATCATATGTGATTTTATTTTTTATAATTCTACCACATTAGTGTTAAAAAATTTAAAATGATTCTGCTTAATCTAAAACAAACAAATAATGTGTTTAATTAAGGCATTGCATTTTAAATGAAATACTTTAAATGTTTTAAAAAAGTGCAATCATAAATCTTACGTCAATTTAATGTGGTTTGTAAAAGTAGAAATATATATATTTTTTAAAAGCTGAAAGAAAAAGTTTCTTTGAATTTCGATGTCTATTAAAGTTCCAGTTTTTTTCAAAGAATCTGCACAATAACTGAATTGTATAAAATATATATTCATTAACATTGTTTTAAAACATTACGATTAACGTTGCCACTTTCATAAATTGTCTAACTTCAGTATACATATGATTTTAATTCTAACATTTAAAGTGTTTTTTAAATTCTGAGTATAGAGCGAAGTTTGACAAGGAGAAACATTTATTCAAAAAAATGAATACAGGAAGCTGGATATACTTAAAATATAAAATATATATATACGTATAGAAAGAATTAACGTGTTTTGTCGTTTTCGGTAAATATGTTGCGTAAAGTACTCTCCGAATAAAGTTCTTTAACATTTTGCATTGTTTATTCTGTTTATTACAGTTATATTCATTCAGAGAAAATACATTATTAATCAGATAAAATTTTATTTTCATCCATTGACATATACATAGCCATACATCAATTATTTAAATAGTCTACATGCCATTGCACAGATTTTTAATTTATTAAGTATAATTCTAACTATTGAGAAACAATGTGAACAATCTTAAGAGGCGTAATAAAAATCTTATCGATTGTTTAAAAAATAGATGAAAAAAATTTTTCATTTCCAGAAGCGTGCATTTTAAATTGCGGAATTTGCTCTTCTCATAAATAACTAAGCATTTCATCGTCAATTTAATAATTAACGTTGGTTCTAAGCTAAAGTAAATGTTTACAAACGTAAATTTTAATCTAATTCTGTCGTGAATCTATTAATTTCCCAAAGTAAATATTTTTGATTTTGTTTACAACTAATTTTATCGTATATTCCATGTTTGGCTTTGTTTATATTCTTTTTTCTTTTTATTTCAATGGTGATTCTTCATTTAATTTTGAATTCTTAATCTTCTTTAATACTTCCTTTAAATAATTAAATGAGCAAGAGTCTTATTTTGTTAGTTAAGAAATTTTTTTGATTCATTTTGTTTCTGTCATTATATATAAAATTAATAAATCTTAAGGATAAGAGATTGGATTTTTCATAATTATTCCATATTAGTGTTAAAAAATTCGAAAGGATTCTGCTTAATCTAAAACAAAGAAATTAAATGTTTAATTAACACATTGCATTTTAAATGAAATACTTAAAATGTTTTTTAAAAAATGCAATCATAAATTTTACGTTAAATTGATGTGGTTTGTAAAAGTGAAAACTTAGATTTTTTATCATGTTAAACGAAAGAATTTCTCTACTATAAATTGTCTTACTAATATATATTTATATTTTTAATTCTAATATTGAAAGTATTTTTTTAAATTACGCGTGTAGCGCGAAATTTGTCCAAGTGAAACTTTTATTAATATAATAACTAAATAAACTAGAATGTACTTAAAATATAATATGTATATAGAGAGACAGAGAAAAAATGATTAACGTCCTCTGTGGATTTATTCGGGAAATATTACGTTCCGTTAAATAGTTTTCAAATAAAACGCTTTAATGATTTGCATTATCTACTTTGTTTTTTACTGTTACATTCATAAATAGAAAATACATTATTAATCAGCTGAAATTTTACTTTCATTCATATATATATATATATACTTTTACAGGCTTCCATTTCATTAATTATGATTTGAATTTCTGAGAAACGGTATGTGCAATCTTTAGAGGCGTACTAAAAATCCTATCGAACGTTTAAATATAGATGAAAAATAAACATCTTTCCTTTTTTGATGTGTGTGTTTTAAATAGTAAAATTTGCTCTTCTGATACGTAATTATATATTTCATCACCCAATCTATAATTAATGTGGTTTCTAAGCTAAGTAAATATTTATAAACGTAAACTTTAATTTAATATGACGTAAAAGTATTATTTTACTAAAGGCAACTTTGTTTTTCGTCATTTATCCCATGCGTTTGTCTTTGTTAATATACTTTTCATATTTATTTGGTTGTTGATTCTTCATTTATTTTTAAATTCGCAATTTTGTTTAATCCTATCTTTAAATAACTAAACGGGCAAGAGGTTTATTTTGTTAAATATTTGTTTGAATCTTTTTTTTTCTGCTATTACGTATGATATTAATGAATCTTAAGTATAAGTTATTGCAATTTTTTATTACTCTATATTACTATTTAAAAAAATTAAATATTATTCTGCTTAATCTAAAACAAAAAAATCATATTTTTAATTAAGACATTGTATTTAAATTATATATGTATGTTAAAAATCTTTTCAAACTAAAAAAAATCATAAATCTTACTGTACTTTGGAGTGGTTTTTAAAAGCGAACGAAAATACAGATCTTTTTATTTGCTAAATAAAGGACATTCTTTGTTTTTCGATGCCTATTACAGTTGTATTTCTAAAAAAATGTTCACAATTACTTAATTGTGTGTAATATATTTTCATTGTGATTGTTTTAAAACATTACGATTAACGTTACGTTTATCATTTTCATACATCTTTAATTTCTTTAAAATAAATTGCCTAATTGTAATATTTTTCAAGGGAAAAAAAATCTTAATTTGAAAAAATCATCTCTGAGAGTAGCGCGAAAGAAACTTTTATTAAATAAACCGACTAAATGAAGCTAAATATATTTAAAATATCTAGAACGAATATAGAATAACCCATAGCAACCATTATAATAATCGGACAGTGATGAAAAACTTGTAGTAAACAAATGGAGATTCTTCAAGAAAGATATCAAATGGCTATATATATATATATATATATATATATATATATATATATATATACAGGGAGAAAGAGAGAGAGGGAAACAACATTAAAACCCCTAGTCGATTTCGGAAAATATTACGTTCCGTAAAGTAATAATAATAATAGACTCTGTAAAGATCACCATCATATATTATTTTTCTTTATTTCTTTTTAATTTTACAATCTTTATTATTATTATTATTATTAATTATCACCATTGTATTCTTTGCTTTTTCGTTGTTCCGGAAATTATTTTCCGAATAAAATTCTTTAATAATTTTCATTATTTATTATGTTTATTGCCATTATATTCATTACTAAAAAATACATTATTGATCAGAAAAGATTTTATTTTCATTCATATATATATATTAATAGAAGTAATATACATGTATCAGGTATGTAAATAGTGCACTTACTATTTTACAATTTTTTATTTCATTATTTATGATTTTAATTTTTCGGAAAAAAATATATGCAATCCTTAGATGCGTACTAAAGTCTTATCGATTTTTTAAAAATAGATGTCTTTCACTTTTAGAAGTGTGCATTTTAAATTAATGAATTCGCTCTCCTCATAGGTAAATAAGCATTTTATCGGAAACTCAATAATAAATGTGGATTCTAAGCTAAAGTAAATATTTATAAACATAAATTTTAGTCCAATTCTGTCGTGAATCTATTAATTTCCCAATTTAAACATTTTTTATTCTGTTTACATTTATTATTCATCTTAAATTCCATGTATTTTTCATTGTATATATATATATATATATATATATATATATATATATATATATATATATATATATATATATATATATATATATATATATATATTGTATTAATCTGGTTGATTTTTTATTCATTTAATTTTAATTCATAATGTTTGTTAATACTACTTAAAATAACTAAAAGAGCAAGAGATTGATTATGTTAATTACGAAATTTGTTTGCTTATTTTTTTCTCTCTTTACGTATGATATTAATAAATCTTAAGTATTAGTTATTGTATTTATTCATTATTCTTTCTTATTAGTGTTCAAAAATTAAAAATGATTCTGCTTAAGGGGGGACATCAGGTTGAGCAGCCGTAAAATGGCAATAATTTGACAATTACAAAAAACACTGTAGTTTCAAAACCAATTAATAAAATACAACAGTTTTTTTTTTATACTTTCATAAATACTTATGGTTTAAAAAAACTTTCAAATATATATATTTAGCAACATTAACTAGTTAAATTTTAATGACAAAATGGACGGTTTAAAAATATGAACTTTTAAATATGCATCTTGCGCGCCAGATTTAAAAAATTCTATTGCAGGTATATATTTCATATTGCATTTACATTTACTTATATTACTATATTTTACACTGAATCTAAATTTAAAATTATATTCAAATTCTTTTGCATAATTAATGGCATTACTAATCATATTTATTAAATTTAGCAAAAAAAAAAAAAAAAAAAAAAAAAAAAAAAAAAAAAAAAAAAAAACACTTATTTATTCAATAAAAAATTTTCTATGACAAAAATCAGACTAAATTGAGTTTCAGCTTAAATGTACGCATGACAATTAGTAAATTGCAAAATTTCATGGTTCTATGATAATTAGTTTTTGAATGAGAGCGCGCGCAATGCCAAAAAACGCAGTTTTGAGAAAAACGACTTCACAGTTAATTTTATAAATTAACTGCAAATTTTACAACAATGGGGATTACTTATCATGCTAAAATTCACCAGGGGCATAAAAACATCCTTTTTTAAGTTGCAGAGCGTCAGTCGCTGCTTTTTTGGTCATTCTTTTGGCTATAAGAGCTTGAAGTGTATATGCTAGTGATCGCTTTTCTGAGCGACTGGAAAGTGACAATAATTTGACCACTAGTAAAAATTTTGCAGTTTCAAAAACAATTAATGTAATACAACAATTTTTTTCTATGCTTTCATAAATATTTATGGTTTAAAAAACATTGAAAAAAAAATATTTAGTAATATTAATTTGTTGAATTTTGAAGACAAATTTTGATGTTTAAAAAATATGAATTTTTAAATATGCATTTTGAAAGGCAAGATTTAAAAAATTCTACGGCAGATATATGTTTAATAGTACACTTACATTCACTTATACCGTTATATTTTACACTGAACCAAAATTTTAAGGTATATTCAAATTTATTTGCATAATTAATGGCATTAATAATAATATTTATTAAATCTAGCAAAAAAAATTACACTTATTTATTCAATAAAAAAATGTCTATGACACAAATCAGGCTAAATTGAGGTTCAGCTTATAGGTATACATGAAAATTAATAAAATACAAAATTTCCTGGTTCAACAATAATTAGTTTATAAATGAGAGTGCGCGCCATGCCAGAACATAGTTTTGAGACAAACGGTTTCAAAGTTAATTTTATAGATTAACTTTAATTTTTTTAATAATGAGGATTGTTTATCATAATAAAATTTACCAGGGACTTAAACACGTCCTTATTTAAGTTTAAGAGCCTCAGCCACAGCTTTTCTGCCCATTTTTTGGCTCAATGAGCTTCAAGTGTGCCGTTCTGAGTTGAAGGGAATCCCCAATTTTTTGCTGTGTTGTCAGACGTTTTTAGGGATAACTGCCGTTCTAATTTGATTTTTTTTTTTTAATTTTTGCAATGGATTTGTAACATTTCGAGGAATCCACACCATTTTTTTCGAAAAATTGATTTTTTTTTATTTTAACCTGATGCTCCCCCCCCCTTAAACTAAAACAAACAAATAATTTGTTTAATTAAGTCGTTGCATTTTAAAGAAATACCTAAAATGTTTTATGCAGAAAATAAATTAATTTGGAGTGGTTTGTAATAGTGTAAATACAGATTATTTTATATTCTGAAAGAAAATCTTTGTTCAAATTTTAATGTTTATAAAATATGTTTTTAATCTTCATAATTACTGAATCGTTTAAGATATATCTTCATTTAACATGACCAAATATAACAGTTAATAAATCACTGCCAACATATAGTATTTTTTATTTCCTAGAATATTCCTTGCCATTCGATAGGTCTTTTAACTTGTATGAAATTCAATTTAGTGCGTAGTTGTTTGATTGTATTATTGTTTTTTCAGAAGTTATCAAAATTTCTTTAAAACAGTATGATTAACGTCTTTTATAAAACTTTAATTTCTTTAAAAGGGATTGTCTTTCTGTAAAATATTTTATTAATACTCACTTTAAAAATATTTTTTTTTAATTCTGAGTGTAGAGCGGAACTTGTTCAAAATAAACTTTCATTGATTAAAACGACTAAATCAAGATGAATTTATTTAAAAATAATTATAAACTTATGAAACTATTGAAGATATATATAAATTACAGCCTCAAACACTCTAGTATGAATAGGCTAGAGTGGTGTTTTTCTTTCTAATATTTCTTCAATAAACTTTGCGATAAAAAAAGTAACTTGATATTTTGCTTCTTATAAGTAAAACTTTGGAATAAGACAGAAATTAATAAAAAGATATCATTTCAGAAATGCATAGATTGTAACTGAATTTATGTATTATTTCGCAGCAAGTGTCTATAAAATTAAAAAGACGGAGTAATATTTATCGTTCAATCTACTATTGAAAGAACAAGCATTATGAAATAAACATGAATAATAGGTAAATTATTTTTAATTAACTGTAGCTGAAAACATAAAAAATGGAAAAATCAGACAGTATAGATATATATATATATATATAATATAGAAACAGCGAAGATTAAACAAAAATTATATGAGTAAATAATAATTATCTTGATATAATAGCTCGACATAATATACAGAACTATATAATATTATTTATTACTCACGTGATTATCATGCACTGTTTCAAATATTTCCTTTTATTTTATACTTGCTTTAATTAACTTTCTGCCATAAAAAATCTCGGATGAAAAAAAAGGTTACGGATATATAATGCTTATATAATAAAAACTTTTCTTGCTAATACATTATAAATTAATTTCATAGAAGAACAATTCTACAACGTGTCGTGTGAACTATCAGGAGTTAAATATACTAATTTGAACAAGGTTCTTGACCTTAATTATTTACACTTAGTCTAACTAATATTTTCTACGCTTCGTCCAGTTTAAACGCGACGACACAAGTCATATTAGTTAAACACATAATTTATGTAATAATTAGGACAGAGATTTCTCTTCTTAAAAAATATCATTTTTCTTTTTTCTAAACTACTTAGCAATGCTCTATATAAACATCTGAAACAAAGATTTTGTTGCATAAAATGTATCTCACATAGTTTAGACATCTCTCTTGGCTCGTTTGGAAATTTTAGCCACTGTAACTAACCTAAAGTAAACAATAAATAAATAAATTAAATAGTCGTATAATAAACTCAACGTAGTGTACGTTTCAACGCAGTATACGCGTCCAACGTACAATACAGAGATGCTGTACGGAAATACTTCACTAAAATATCCATACAATGTCAATTAAATATCTCTGACATACTACCAAAATCACAATAAAAAAATAATAAAAAAGATAGGTCATAGTTCTGCTGTTCTGATATATTTTTCCAACATTGTGATATATTTTTCCGTCTCATTTTTTACGCAAAAATATTTACGATCTCAAAATTCAGCGGAGCTAAAACTTAGATGTCTTACAACAAATACAAGTTATTGTAAATGAATATTTTCATACAACAAAATGTATTTCAGCAATTGGTATTTTCGTATTAAAAAAAATATGCGTATCTTTCGAGGATTCCATGCACTTCTAATTAACTTATTTACCAAACTTCATACGACAGACTGTCTTCAATCGAGACAATATTTTATAATAAACGTGTATCTACCGCATAACAACAGTGTCAGTATGTGGGTATTTTTTAACAAATTTCAAAATTTAAAATTTCAAAAATTGAGAAATTTATTCTTTAAAAATTTTAATTTCGAATTAATAAAAAACATAAACACCATTTAAGCATTCCTCTCAGCATCTTGCAATTTCAAGATTTTCTTATTAATTATTGTTAAAACTTAATATTTGGTTTATCATATGTTTCCGGATATGTTGAACAGATATATATGACCAGAAATTGTTTTTTTATTGGCATTACTACACATATATCGCTTGCGAAAGCTCTAAATATCTATTATCTTAATTATCATCTTATCCTTCCAATTCAATTCACTATAGCAACAACAATCTACGCATTTTAAATAAAATGCATTAATGAAATGAATTATTCGATAATATTTAAATCACCACCATTTATATGGTTGCTCTGTTAAGAATGTATACTCAGTGGTTTATACCCTAAAGATAACGTTTAGATTAATATCTTGACTGTTAATAAGATTTCATATAATGAACTAGTGATTCCCAAGTTCCATAACCAACGCCTGGATTGTTCCCATTAAAATCTTATGCGTAATTTTGAGAGTTTAAAATATGTAATTTATCGCAAAGCAGTTAAACATAGATTCCAAATTTGTATTTAAAGATTTTAACAGATATATGTTTATCTTATCAGACTTTATTTTACATTGGTTTGTATTAAATATTGAAACGTTTGTTTCGAAGGAAAGATAAAACATTAGTAAAGATAAAACATTTTTAAACTATTTCTCAAAGCAAATATAAGTGTGTAATGAACAAGTAGTATGAATACCTGTGAGCTCAATGCCATCCGTTTAACTGGTTAATATTCTTTTTATTATTAAACATTGTTGTCCATTCTGTTTAAATCTTGTAAGGGTTTTTTCGTTTTTCCGATCGAACTTCTATCTCATCTGGGATTAATGGACGTATCGGATTGTGGGAAGCGTCGCCGTCGTTCGAAATGGGAAGACCAGAGGAAGACGTTTTACCATAGTTTAAGCTCTACCTAGCTCCCACCTCTGAAAGAAGAACCCTATGGGGGTCCGTATCTCCATTACTAAGCGTCCGATCGGTACGAACAGGAGTAATGTTCGACGAGATTTGACATCGGGGTCAAGAACTCCAACCGAAAAATTAAAAAAAAAAGAGTTTAAGACCAACGAGGAATATTGTGTCCCACCAACAGAAGAAAGGATCCAGTGCTGTAAATGCAAAGAGTGGTAGCATGAGAAATGTTTAAATTATAAGCATGTCATTTTTCTTTAAGACTATTGTTACTGTATAAAAATTGTAAACTTCAGCATTACATTACATTGCATTGTGCTTAGTTTGATACTTGGTAGGATGTAAAAACACAGTTAACATTTGTTAAACCATGTAAAATATTCAAAAAATAAAATATGTTCAAGATTTTTTAGTGCTGTCATCTAACCCAAAGGCCAAAGACCGAGGCCCCAGTACTGCGGCAAGATGACATTTTGTTAATGTTGTGACAAAATAAAATTATTCTTTTTTTTTGTTGAAATTAAATGGAAATATATTTAATACTACAAAGAAATACTATAACAATTCATGTAAAATTAATTTTAATATAATTAAAAATAACAACAGAAATTGGTAACACAGTCATCTTGCCCGGGTCTTCTTTACATCGTGTATAATAGAAAGTAGATAATATTTTCAGGAGCATACAGAAGATTTCGGTCACTATACTGTATCCGATCAACCAAGATCAGAATGTTTTTAAGACTTTGTTATAGTACGAACTCACCTCACTTGCTAAGTTTGACGTGTAATTTTTGAACTTTTTTTTATTACAATTACATGCAGCCAGCATACAGGAAAGAATTAGAAGGATGTTTACCACTAATATCCTTTAATGTACACACGATAAAATTAAATATCAACAGAATATATAGAAAGGATAAAACTTAAATTTAAAAGTCAATAAATTTCAGCTATTTTAAAAGTTGATAAAAAAGAATTCAATAATCAAAATTTTTTCAATCAATATATATATATATATATATATATATATATATATATATATATATAGAAAAGATTACCATTTTACGACAAAGCATAAATGTTTATTTAATTTAAAATAAAAAGTTTAAATTTTTTTTTGAAAATGTAACTTCAAGCGTCAATTTCTGTTGAATCACAAACTTGAAAATTTAGTCTCTTCAGTCTTGAATAGTACTGATATATATTTGGTGACACAATGCTTAATATTAAAAATTAAGTTAAACAAATATGTAAGAACACGCTATATTAATCAAATTTAAAATAAAAATAACTTTTTTAATATCCGTACTACTTTTAAATTATGAATATATTTGCTTTGATTTTTTCCCAAAACTCATTAGACTATGCTGCATAAAACTGTGTATGGATTTTTAGATGTGAGGGATTTTTTCCTGCATATCAAAAAATGATGAAAATTCAACAAATTCTCAATTAAACTATTTTCTTTAATTATTTGTAAAATTGAATGTTTAATACGTGTACAAAAATATGATATATGCCAAGGATAACAACTAAAAAAAATCAAACTTCTATCTTATTAGGAAAAATGCCTTGGTATTTTTTAGATTATGTAGGTTGTAAAAATATGAAGAGGGAGAAAAATCAGATTAAAGTTTTCGTTGATAGGAGTGATTGCGCTGGTTATTTTAACAAAATTCTCAATATCTCACGATACAATAGTCGTAAGCTTAAAGTGAGGGGTCAATATAGTAACAATTAAAGAATCTTTCGGTTAATATTTTTTAACCCTTTCCAATCCGTTGTTTCCGCTGCGGACACATCATCGTTCCTTTCTAAATTTGTTTTTGGTACCAGTGATAAAGGAAAATGAAATTCTCCTTATTTAATCAGAGAATTTTTTTAATTGTCTACTTCCAAGAAAGTTCTTTTAAAAAGGTGGTACTAATCGAATAAAATTTGTGTAATAGTCACCGGAGTCCGAAGGGATAAAAAAATGATATTTTGATCGATTTCAAGTTGCTATGTATCCTTATAAATTTAATATATAGTACAATTAAACTACCTTCAATAATTTATATGTTAGCATTTTTATCTAATAGGTAATGTTGTCAAATATATCCTTTCCAAATATACCGTTGGGAATGTGTAACATAATGATCTATCGTTTTAAGAATTTTTTGTTTTATAAGTTAAAATTGTAAAATACTCTCTTTTTGACAACAATTAAATGTCAACATTTATTTCTATTTTTTTCACTTTGTGAGACTATGTTGTTTTATTTCGCTTGAGAAATATCAAATACCACGGGATATCAGAGTTCATTAAACACAGAGAATAAGAAAGAAGATTAAAGATTTAATCTGTCGCAGCTGTTATAAGGCAATCTAGAAACGAAATTCACTTTAATTTTAAATTGTTTCTTAGAAAATTATATATTTAGTATTTTTATAAGAATGTATCTGGAAGTTCCGTATTTTATTTTATGCACTGATTTAAATTATATATATTTTTTTATTTCAAAAGCATTATTACAAAGGCTACCTTCTAATATGTAACGACAACAAACTTTTTTTTATAGGCCATATAAGAGATTTAGTTTTTTTTTTTTTTCAGTTTAGAATTTCAGTTTAATTTTGTGAATATGAGTATCGGAGAAACGAATATCGGTAAAGACACATACGTTTATCAGGAACATTGCCCTCTGTAATACAGATTGAAATATACTTGCCTTGAAATTTTATTATCAAAATTATTCATATTGAAATAATCATAAAAAAATGAAAGAACACGAATTTTCTTATATATTTTTTCCGGTTTTGAAATCAAAAATTTTAAACTCCGGAATAATTAAGAAATATTGGTATATACAGTAGAACCCCGATAATTCGGATTAATTGGGACCAGGCCCAATCTGGATTGTCGAAAATCCGGATTATCCGGAGAATCTGAACAAATGAAATAAAATAAAACATATTAGCAGAAAATCACCTTTATACTGAACATATTCAATATTTACAGACAGTATAAATGTTTACGTTGTGATTATAAAATTTTTCATATTCTGTTGTGCTAGTTTTGCGGGCCGCATGGTCACACATTCCCTTCAGCATAAGTAGTTCGTTGGATGTAGTCTCCACAGGATGTTCAAAATAAATCATTAATTGTTCAAAATGGGGATTTGCTCCATTATAGTTTATAACTTCTGGTTGGTCATCATTGATTATGGTTTTCTTCTGCATCATCTTCATTTTCCTCAGTTCTACACAAAGCGATTATTAAATGATCTGTAAGCGAGGCATACTCTTCATTATTTTCTGCTTCCAGTCAATTGCTAATGTCGCTGATATCAATATCTGAGCAACCATAATTTTTTTTTTTTTTAAAGCTGACAAAATCTTCCGATGTAATTTCTCTTTCACATTCTCGTTTACTCCTCCTTCTATTTCGATTTTCCGCAAGTGAGTTGTAGAAGGGCACGAAGACAAGAAACAGTCCCAAGATACCTATGGACTGGCTGACAAAAATTGGAATGGAATCCATTATTAGTCAACGTGTCTATAAAGAATATTTTCCTTTCCTTTCTTGCAATCCTCTGAGTAAAATTTTATTAAGCAGTGAGATTTTGATAACATTTCTAAGTGGATTAAATAGAAAACTGTAAATATTGAATTGCCAAAGCTTAAATGATGCATAGTTGTTCCTTTCATGGATAACATTAAACAGTTTAAATAAGGAAGCTTCAGGTATCTTCCGAAAACATTTCAGAAAAACTCTTTTATTCAGAATATGAGCCGAAAATTTTTTTTTATGGAAATTTGCCGATCACTTCTCAAACTTGAAAAAAAGAATCGATCCGGATTATCCGGAGATTCGGATCTACGGGGTCCGAATTTGCGGGGTTCTACTGTATGTCGCTTCTCAACATTCTCTTCCTTGTGTAAATGTGTATGTTTACATAATTGTTAGAGACTCTTAATTTTAGAAACGTTCAATATGTCAGCTTTACTATCGAAATTTTGTCATATATTTTTTTACGTGTATCAGCTGATTCCAAAAATTTCTCTGTCCTTAACTTACTTGTCTTTTTAACTTTTTGTAAAAAAGAATTCAAATCAATTTAAAGATTTTTCAACCAAAATAATCAATTATTTATTAAAAGCAATAAGCGTTTTACAATAAGATATGAATCTTTTATTTAACTTCTAACAAAACATTGGAAAAAACTTTTAAAAATATTAATTTACTTACTGTTATATGTTCAATCAGAAGCTTCACATACCTGTTTTAACAGGTTTTGTAATTATTACGACTAAAATATCTTTGCGATTTTATATGATCAGAGTACATTTAGATATTTCCTTCTATTTGCATCCGATAACTTCTTCAAAAAAAGGAATGAAATACAGGGTGTATCTAAACTACTGGGCAAAACTTTAAGGGGTGATAGTACACAACAAGACAAATAATATTAAATGGGAAACTAAGGGTCCCAAACGTCTTCCGAAGGAGATAAGCGCCATCAAAGTTTAGGGTTCAAAATTTGAAATGATTATAAAAAACGGAAAAATTGGTCGAGTTGTTAGCGGTTTTCCCGAAAACTATTCTTTATGTCAGTATTGTCTTGAAAATAAATTATAAAGATAATTTTCAAAAAATGCCGATAGAGGTACGCTTTAGACTTTGGAATAACGAACAACTATTTTTTACCGTTATTTTTAGCATCTCATTAAATGTTTTTGGAAGTTTAGACATAAACTTAAATTTTGAGCTCAAAATCTGTGGTTAAGTACCGCAAACAGAACTGTGTTCAATGGAAGTTTGTAGGTTCAAATTTCAAATAATTATAAAAAACAGAATAATTGGGCAATTTATTTGCGGTTTTCACTAAAACTATTCTTTAAGTAAGTATTGTCTTGAAAATAAATTATAAACACAAATTCCAAAAAATGTCGATAGAGGGCGCTTTAGACTTTGGAGTAACGTACAACTATTTTTTACCGTTACTTTTTGCATGTCATTAAATTTTTTTGAAGCTTAGACATAAACTTAAATTTCGTGCTGAAAATTTGAATCGTTGAGAGTGGTTAAGTAGCGCTAACTGAACTGTGTTCAATGGGGGTGGGAAGATTCAAATTTCAAATGATTATACAAAACGGAAAACTTGGTCGATTCGTTTTCGGTTTTCTCTAAAACCATTCTTTATGTCAGTATTTCCTTGAAAATAAATTTTTAAGATAAATTTCAAAAAATTCCGTTAGAGGGCGCCTTAAACTTTAGAGTAGCCAACAACAATTTTTAACTGTTATTTTTTGTAGCTAATTAAATGCTTGCAAAAGCTTACATTTAAATTTTGAGTTGAAATTCTGAATCGTTGGGAGGGGTTAAGAAGCGCAAACTGAACTGTATTCAGGAGTTGAAATGTTACCCTGCCCACCCTACGAACACAGTTCAATTTTTAACTAATTAATTACTCACAACTATTCTATTTTGAGCTCAAAATTTAAGTCTAAGCTTTTAAAACATTTATTTAGATAAAAAAAAAATAATAATAATAACGGTTAAAAATAGTTGTTGGTTACTCTAAAGTTTAAGGCGCCCTCTAACGAAATTTTTTGAATTTTATCTTTAAAATTTATTTTCAAGGAAATACTGTCATAAAGAATGGTTTTAGAGAAAACCGCAAACGGATCGACCAATTTTTCTGTTTTTTATAATCATTTGAAATTTGAACCTCCCCACCCCCATTGAACACAGTTCAGTTTTCTCTACTTAACCACTCTTAACTATTCAGATTTTCAACTCAAAATTTAAGTTTATGTCTAAGCTTCTAAAAAAATTTAATGACATGCAAAACATAACGGTAAAAAATAGTTTTACGTTACTCCAAAGTCTAAAGCGCCCTCTATCGACATTTTTTGAAATTTATCTTTATAATTTATTTTCAAGACAATACTGACATAAAGAATAATTTTAGTGAAAACCGCAAAAAAGTATCAATTTTTCTGTTTTTTATAATCATTTGAAATTTGAACCTACCCACTCCCATTGAACACAGTTCTGTTTGCGCTACTTAACCACAGATTTTGTGCTCAAAATTTAAGTTTATGTCTAATCTTCCAAAAACATTTAACGAGATGCAAAAAATAACGGTAAAAAATAGTTGTCCGTTATTCCAAAGTTTAAAGCGCCCTCTATCAGCATTTTTTAAAATTTATCTTAAAAAAATTTTTTTCGCGACAATACTGACATAAAGAATAGTTTTCGTGAAAACCGCAAACGAATCGACCAATTTTTCCGTTTTTTATAATCATTTCAAATTTTGGACCCTAAATTTTGATGGCGCCTATCTCTTTTGGAAGACGTTTGGGACCCTTAGTTTCCCATTTAATATTATTTGTCTTGATGTGTACTATCACCTCTTAAAGTTTTGCCCAGTAGTTTAGATACACCCTGTATATGTTTCAAAAAGGCTGTTCTTTATCCAAAATTTTATTATCGAAAAAATATATTTATATTTCTAAAATTAGCTTCTTTAACGAAACTGAAATGCCTATTCTTAATCTCTCATTTATTGAAAAAATAGCTTTGTGAGATCATGTTGCTTTATTTCGCTTGCGAAATATCAAATGTCACTGTATGTCAGAGCTCAGTACACACACATTGTAAAAGAAATAACTTTAAAGATATGATCTGTCGCAGCTGTTTTAAAACAATCTGGAAAAGAAATTAATTTTAATTTTAAATTTCCTTCTTGGAAATTGAAACATTTATTAATTTTAAAAATGTATATGAAAGCTTTGTCATTTATTTTAACTTTTCATTTATAGTACTTTTTAGGATTACAAACATCGAAACTTAATTACAAAGAACATATTATATTTTTGTAATTACAACAATCCTTTCTTTTCAAAATGTATAAGAGATTCAAGATTTTTTTAGAATTGTAATTTAATTTAAATGTGAACATGAAGGAGGACCAATAAGCTTAACAGGGACTGTTCTCTTTCTAATTAAGGATTGAAATATACTTAAAGCGTAATTAACATTTTTTTCTACAACAGAAAAATAAATAAATTATGCGAAATAAAAGTTTTGCAAATAAAAATTATGCAAATTAATGAAAAAATGGTGAGAAAAATAATCTGTCATTGAGTATACAGACACGAACACACACACGTATTCATATAAATATATATTATAGATACTAGTACACCGAACCCGGAGTTCCCGGATCACAGAGTAAAGGTGAAATTTTTTTTTTAAATTAAAATTGAAAAGTCTAATATATTTTTCCTACGTAATATGCTTTTTAAACTGCCAACTAATTCCAAACAGCAATTTTATATGAAAAATATTAATTATGTTATCATATAAAGCTTTGAAAATTATCGGTACTTCCGTATTAGACGCAAGATAGAATTTATTAGCCAAAGATCTTGCCAAAGAATAAAATTGCATTATTTCAGTTTATAAAATCAACTAAGAAAATATGATACACAGATATTCTTTAAAATACATTTTTGTAAAGATTAATTGATGTATTTTTTCTAAATTAAGTTTGCAACGAACTAAAAGTTATTAAATTGAATGAAAAAAAAAAAAAAAAAAAGAAAAAAAAAAGAAAAGAAATAAAACCAACAACATTCACTGGGTTTTATAGCCGACGATATTTTGACATAATACGTTTTTAATTGTTATTTTTTTCGGTTGCTATGAAAAAATGACAACTAAAATATACAGTGATCTGTTATTTTTCACGTAGAAAAGAGATAAATGGAGGTGAAGTATGCAATTAAAACAGTTTCATGGGCGTTGTTCTTCCAATTTAAGTCTCTTATTCGGGCCAAACAAAACAATCTCTAAGAACAGAGACCAAATCCTTTAACATCATTTTTTCTCTAAATGAAAAAAAAAATATATATATTTGAGCATTCTAAAATAGCATTTCATTGTATTATGAATTAAAACTGTATCGCTAAAAGTTTTCCTTTTTTGTGAAAGCACGTGGTTGTGTTTGATTCAATGCAGCGAATTTTAGAGATGATTTTTTAGCGTCCCCTGCAGCCACCAAACTGTATCTCTATTCATCTTCCTTTTTTTTTACTCTATGGATATTTTTCCTTTTTTTTCCACACAAATGCGATACTTAAGTTGCCACCATTAGAGAAAATTAACTAAAAACTATAAAAAAAATAATATCTCAAAAACAAATTGAGATACAGTTTTCTAACAAACTGCATTTAAACGTGCATATTTTTCTGCATACGATGGTATAAATGTCGGAAACGTGCTATGTCTAGAAGTTTAAAATTTTACAATAGCGAAAATTGCAAAATTAAAATTTCATCGAAAAATGTTGCCATTCAAAACATGACGTATGCGTTACGCACAAATACGTTTGGCCTTTATTATATAGATATATGTGAGTTTGTATTATTTTGATTTCAAAGTTTTGCATAAAATAAGAGAGACAATAATTTATCAAGTGCTACACTTTACGAAAGCAACAAGGTCGGTTATTACTTAAGCACTATTTTCCATGTGCAAATATTAGCTTGATATTTACATATCTGTAACAGACTCGAAATTGTATAATACTATTTTAGAATCAAATACGTCAACTTCTGCATAAAAATTTTCTTAACCCGGTGGAAGGCGCGCGGGGTACCTGAGTCACCCCAGTCTCATAAAAACTTCTATTCTGGAATTCGTATTAGTCCGTCATTATTCATCCCTTCAGTAGCTAACTTTTAAAATGTTTTCTTTCAATAGCACCTGCCATCAGCAGGTGTTTTTCTTTTGTTAGGGAGAAGCAATCATTTCCTGGAAAGCCACCTGCCACTGGGGTAACCTAGCAACCCCGCGCGACCGCATTTTACAGCAATTCCCTCTCATTAGTTTTCTGCTCGCAAAGATAGTGGACGCTTGATTTTTTGTTCTTTTCGAAAATGGCAGCTAAACGAAAATTGACGGAATATGAGAAAGAAATGGAGAGATTGAGAGGGCTGCTGGATACTGTTGAAACTTCAGATGAAGAAATAGACTCTGCTAGTGAAGATGAAATTGATTATGAAATTTATAGTAGTCACGACAGTGACAGTGAATTTGAAGCTGCCAATATAAGCGGTGAATCCGATCAAGAAAATGACATTTACGTAGGAAAAGATAAAACAGTCTGGAAAAAAGATAAACCGAATGCAAAAGTGAGAACTAGCTCGTGCAACATCATTATTCATCTACCTGGACTAAAATCAGTTGCATCAGGTATTACGGAACCTGTTGAAAGTTGGGAACTCTTTTTTGATTCCAACGTTATAAAAAATATCGTGGATTGCACTAATAATTTTATTGATAAAATATCTGCAAATTTCCAACGAAGTCGTGATGCTAGAAATACGGATGAAGTGGAGATGAGAGCGCTATTTGGTCTCTTATATTTATGCGGGCTACACAAATCATCCCATACTAATGCAAAGGATTTGTGGAGCGCCGATGGAACTGGAATTGAATTGCTTCGAAAAACAATGTCTTACAAGCGGTTCACATTTCTTCTCAGATGCTTGAGATTTGATAATATAAAAGACCGTGAAGATCGACGTCAATTAGATAAACTGGCAGCAGTGAGAGATTTTTTCAGTGCATTCAATAAAAAGTGTCAAGAGATATATTCAGTTAGTGAATATGTCACTATAGACGAGAAGTTAGAAAAGTTTCAAGGTCGTTGTGGATTTCGGCAGTACATGCCGAAAAAACCGGCAAGATATGGAATTAAAATATTCGCCTTAGTCGATGCGAGGACATTTTATATATATAATATGGAAATTTATGCCGGACAACAACCAGAAGGTCCGTTCAAAGTCGACAATTCACCATCTGCAATTGTAAAACGACTCTGCACCCCGTTATTTGGATCCGCAAGGAACGTGACAATGGACAACTGGTACACAAGCTATCCATTAGCAAAAGAGCTTCTATCAAAGAAACTAACTATCGTGGGAACTTTGAAGAAAAATAAAGCTGTGATTCCTGTTGAATTTTTAGAATCAAAAACAAGGGAAGTTTTTTCATCTATATTTGGATTCCAAAAGGACGTAACATTAGTGTCTTATGTTCCGAAGAAATCGAAATGTGTAGTTTTGTTGTCTACTATGCATCATGATAACACGATAGATGAAAACTCTGAGAAAAAGAAGCCGGAAATAATACAATTTTACAATGAAACAAAGGGAGGAGTGGATACTGTTGATGAAATGTCTACACTTTATTCTACTGCGAGGAAAACAAATAGGTGGCCGATGGTTGTTTTCTATTGTGTGTTGAATGTGGCAGCTATAAATGCGCGAGTTGCACTTATGTCCACCAAAAATGCTCCTCTGCAGTACAAAAGTAGGCGAATGTTCTTGAAAACATTGGCATTGTCTCTAGTTAACCAACAAATTATGAAAAGATCAACTATGTCAATGTTGCCCAAGGAATTACGAGAAAAAATTAAATCTGATTTGCCCTCAACAGAAAGTAATGATGATCCTGATAATAACTTGCCAAAGAGAATAAAGCTTGGTAAAGGACGATGTGCAGTTTGTCCTCGAGCTAAGGACAAAAAAACCACAATTAGTTGTATTAAATGTGAACAATTTACTTGCAAGGATCACTCTAATTACGTCTGTGACAAATGTATGTAAAGTCCAATAAAGGTATGTAATTTTTTTTTTAAATGAGTAAGTTTTTTTTTTTTTTTTTTTTTTTTTTTTTTTTTTTTAAGAATTATTAGTGCAGATATTTATTTAAATATATTCTGAAATTGAAACTTATATCTTAAAAATATATTTTATACATTTTTTATATATGTTTGAATAAATTTACATGCGTAAATTGCAAAGTTTTTCGGTGGGGTTATACAGGAACCCCACGCGACCAAATGTGTGCTAATGAGTGCGCGCCTTCCACCGGGTTAAATATGCTTATTTTATCTACCGATTTCAAAATTGCATCGCCTCGAATGTAGTGTAAAACAATAGATTAAGATATAGACATAGACATGCAAAAAAGAATATGACAATAATGAATGAAAGATGAAAAATTGAAATGTGCCCAGATTATAATTCCACTGTCTCATCTAGATTTCGAGCAAATATAATTTTTAAATACATTGATAGAAGCAACAAAATATGTTGATGTAGATTTATAAGAACATCTAATCACTGTATAATTTTTTATATATGTAAGGGATTATTTACTTAATTCGTGTATCTAATTGTATCTAATTGTACAATTTACGTATTTTTTCAAGTAAACATAAATTTATTCTCGTAGGAATATATTTTTATAAAATGTCTTTCGAGGATATTAAACTCATTTTCCGGTTAAACACGGATAAGAACACTGTTACTCATTTAAAGAAAAATTGTACTGTATAGAATTTTTTTCTCCCTGTTCATATAATACCATGTATGTATAATAAGATTTATATTTTAGATTAGTTGTAAAAGATCAAATATTAGCTACTTTCTTCGCCTTGTAAATTATTAATGCGATGACATAAAGAGAAGGAAGAAAATTCTCACCAGATAGTACCAGATCACATCCAAACATGCAGCTGACCAACGTGAACCTGAATTTTCTATCGCCATTTTTTTCGACAACCCAGCCACTTCAGTTTTAAAGGGGAGCATAATCAAAAATGTTATTGACATTTCTATTCAAATATTTTAAAAATTTAATAATTTTAAAAATATGCATATTATATGCAATTTATGGCACAAAATTTATAACAAAAGATGTTTTGCATTTTGTACGTTATGTTTAAAAAACATATTTATACATACAGTACACAATTATTAATTTATAATTCCAACCTCTCATTCTTAAAAGAGAATGATTTTAATTATTTTCGAATTTTATATTGTTCTTGAGATTATTTGAAAAAATATTTTTTAGGTTTTACATTGGTGCATTTCTACTTTTAACAGCGTTCAATTTATTGAAACATTGTTCATTATTACTTATGGAATTTATAGCCTCTCATAACAAAGAGCTACAAATATTCAGTTCAAATAAGTAAAAGTGCATTTATGTTATTAATAAATAAATCATTAATTGATCGTATAATACATAAACGATTACGGCTAAAACAAAATCTTCCTTCGCTATATACGAACAATAAAATACTAAAAATGAAACAAAACGTAGTGATAAAATAATAAAAATATTAAAAAATACTAAAATAAAAAGTCAAATTTGAATTAATTTTTAATAAAAACATTAAAATTACATTCAGTAAAGGTTTCGACACGCAACTATTTTCAGCCTTTGAAATCAAGTTGTAATGCTTATGATAAATTGTTTCTAGAAAGCTGGTTTACTTAATTACGTTCAACAAAATTGAATGAAACATGCGTTATTCATACAGGCTATTGTTTCTTTTTGAAAAAAGAAAAAAAAACATTGATTTAACTGTACTTTATTTGTTCCGTTATTCATATTTACAATGGTTAAATGGCAATATTGTGGTCTTGGAGTTGCGTGGCGAAACTTTTACTGAATGTATGCTTCATTCGTTTAGTAAAACTGTATTAAGTCTGTCAAATTTTATTTATTTTATAAATTCTTTTAAAGTCTTCCTTGTGTTCTGCAATTTATAATACTAATTTATAAAAATCTTTTCAATTTCATGAGTGGAAAATAACATTTACTGAACATTTTAATCCAAATACATAGAATAGGTTATTTTTTATTCAGTGTAAACCATAAAAAATGCAAAAATGCAAATCAAGCCCTATCACTCAAACAAAGAATTGGAATGTATGTTCAAACGTATCAGTGAATAAGAATACATAATTACGGAGCGGGATAAGATTTCCCTTTACGTGAATTATTCATATTCTTTCATGAACGTTCATTTTCATTTTCCTAAAAGTCTTCGTGTATATTAAATCCCCTGATATGGATTCGAAATATACATCAATATGCAAAATACTTCCATATTTTTCGCAAAATAATATATTTGTTTAAATTATTCAACCAGTTCATCCCACTGTTTCTGTTAAGGAATGCATTTTCTGAATAAACTGTAGTTGGTTTAAGACGAAGAAGCTAAATTTTTGCATTAGAGAAATTGAAGTCGGTAGCAAAACTCACAAAAATCAGAAGCCCGAAATGTATTAGTAATTACTGACCTGCTATATAACATTTAACATTTTAAAGTAAGACTCATAATTATGTTGATGTTGTTTAAAATTTCATTCATTAGTTTGTAAAATTACTATAGTTGATTGTCATTTAAAGGCATTAACATATGTTTTTATATCATATTTTACAAATTAATAAACGTAGGTAAATGCGTCTGTAATGATTTTATATAAATAACTATGGTACCTGTACTCAATATGGACACCCTAAGGAAAATGGATTTTTTTCACCCCCATGTACAAGTCATAGGACTTCAAAAATATGTGACCACTATCCTTGGACTATTGACTGTCATTATTAAAATTAGCGACCTTGTAATTATTCTGGTTTAATTTAAATGATAAAAACAAAAAATGTTTACAAGTGTCCATATGAGGAAGTACCTGTTCCTATTATTGACAGGTGTTTTCTTATTGACTTTCTACACAGTGTGTATGGAAGAGCCACTTTTCCAAGGGATTTTAGAGGAAAGGGAATAAAGAAAATGTATCTTAAATTATTCCGAGGAGAAGGGGGACAGTAAATATCTCCAGAACATGCATTTTAGAAAGGGGGGAGCATTCTCGGATTTTACCCTTGGAAGACCTATGCAAAGCCCCTTAGTTACTAGTAAATATTATGAAGTAATATTGTTGGTTTCGCTTAGCTTTATTCCGCCTGTCTGCGAATTTACATCTGTTATTACTCAGTCCTCACAGCATGGACGAATAGAAACTTTTTCACCATGGCCAATAAGTCCCACATAATCCTCATAAACATACCTGCCACATCTGATGCATGGCCACATGCTTGAAAAAGCATCAATACTGCAAAAGAAGCAGTACCAGCTCTCCTTTGTTGAGGAAGTCATACCATTGGTACCTACGATTTCGCCAACAGATATCCTACTGGAGGGGGGGGGAGCTTCTTTTTATTTTTCTACAAGGGTTTTTTGGAGGAAGATTTTGGGGGGATTGTTCAAATAGTATCTTGTTGAACAAAGATTTTACAACTTTGATGACTTTTCAAATTATTGCTTGGCAACGATGAATTTTCTTCTTTCTTACAGTTTTAGTCGACGGGGACATAAGCTGTCCATATTGGGAGCCGGGCATTGTTTTACTAAATCTTGTACCAAATGAATAAGGAAAATTATTTTAAACAAAATATGCAATAGCAATCGAAAATATGTTTTATTAGCTTTCTAAAATACTCCGCTTTTCAACATTTAATTAATTTTACCATATCTAATGAGAATTTAAGCTTACAAGTAATTAAGATCAGCACAACTCGAAATAAAAAGTTTCCTACTAAATAGCGAACAGCGCGCTTTTTTCACACTTTCCAGACTTAATTATCTTTTCAACTGCTTTTCTTCGCGAAAATGTTTAGCCATCTCCCGATCAAAATTATTACCTTTAAAATATTAGGGTGTCCATATTGAGAGCCCTGTCCATATAGGGTACAAATACCTTATATATACTGTGATAAAATTTTTCTTTGGAACTGAAGGTAAAATACAATTGATAATAACGATTATTATATATTTCAGAAGGTTAAAAATTATATGTTCGCCTTCAAAAATCCTATCATACCCACGATTTAATTCGCACTAGAGCGCTCAGGGCTTTAGACCAGTACGTCCCTGTTTTTAGTAAATATTTAAATATTTTCCGAATTTATCCCATCTCATAAATACAGGGATCCGAAGCCAGTGCAATAGTAATTATGAAAATTTGAAATCTAAATTGCCTCTTTTCCACCATCATCCATCTCTAAGTTTCTACAACCTTTTCTATGAAATACGTATATGTAATGTAGTGTGTCGATGGAAAGAAAACGTCGCCGAAGATTTTCACAAAAGCTTTTCTTATAATTTTTTCTCTTTGATATTCATATATATATATATATGGTGCTTCAAAAAGACTGGTATATTTTAAAAATAAATAAAAACTAAACGGGTAGCGATAGAAATATACCGTTTGTTGCAATATGCTTGGGACAACAGTAAATTTTCAGGCAGACAAGGTTACGAAATTAGATAAAATTTTCAACAACAGATGGCACTGCAGTCTGGAAAATCTAAAATACGACATATTCCACATATCCAACATGAGCAGCAATTATATAACAGCAATAAAATCGCCTATAGTGTCATCTGTTGTAACTAGTTTTAAAACTAGTTCCGTTTAATTGTTATTGATTTTTGAAATATAATGGTCATATTTAAAACACCCTGTATATATATATATATATATATACATGTATGTATATACATATATATATATACTAGCTGATTCGTCTGGTCACGGGATCATTAAATGTTTTCAAACAAATGGTGAATATTTAAAATCTCCATTCATAATAAAATAGAAAAAAAAATAAAATTTAGTCTGGAGAATATTTTAAATTTTAAAATATTCTATCTGAGTGAATTATATGTGTAATAAATGTAAACATATCATTATCCTCCCTTTTAAAAAATATATATTGTAACAGCGTATATTGGGTTCTTTTGATCTTATGGTTAGACAACTTCAAACTCTTGCTCTTAGAAAAGTAGAAAATAATTTATTTACAGACTTCAGAACAACAGATTCTTCGAAACTCACAAATATTACTGGATATTCAAAAATAACTGCTCAAATCTATCGTACAATTACAGCTTTAGACCCCAAAGACTCTTTATACAACGTCTCAACACTTAATAACATTCAAAACAACATAGATGAAATTCAAGCAAACTTGCTTACGCCTTGTTTACTCAATGACTGACTGGTAAAAAATGACCACAGCAGCTCGTATCGCTCTCCTTATATAGGTTCGCAGCATGCGGCGAAGTTTCTACAACCTTCCAGAAAAACCTGGAAAACCACGGAACAACATTCAATGTATCAGTAGACCTAAGGGGGGGTTACCATAAATAGGGAAGGGTTACCATCGCTAACAATCGCCAAGTTTGTCGCCAACTTGGCGATATATCGCCAAATTTGGCGACCAAAATTAGTCGCCAAAAGTGACGCCAACTTGGCGATATCTCAAATATTTCGCAAAGCTGCCATACACATTCACTGAAAATAATAGACAAGTTTGCTTGATAACAGAGACAATGCAACAAAAACTAATATTAGAAAAGGAATGGAGCTTAATAAGATTATTTCCATGATTTTACAGTACAAACACTAACTATTTACAAAATTCGTAACACTACCCCCTTCTCAAAGGCTGCACGTCCCGGGCAGTGCAATCCTTGAGTTAGAGGAAAACACTTAAAATAAATAAATAAATAAAATAATAAATAATAACAATAATAAGAAGTACATAAATAAGAACTAATTACTATTTACATATTTACAAAAAGTGACTTTAATGACCATGGTCTGAAATTCCAGTTTCGAATTTTTAATCACTTTGGCCAAAATAAGGGGCTAGCCGGTTATAATGTACGACCCTGGGTTTGGTGTGTGGCGATTTTCGTATGCGTACGACGACGTCATTCAGCCTGTTGACGACTGTGTAAGGACCGTCCCAGTTTCTTTGTAGTTTTGGCGACAGTCCCTTACGACGTATCGGATTCCACAACCAAACTTTGTCACCTTCGTTGAACTCATGTCCTGTTGCCTTTGTGTCGTACCGTGTCTTCATCTTTTCCGTTGCCAGTCCGATTCGGTTCCTCACTAGGCAATGAATCTCCTCAATCCGCGCCTGGAGTTCATTGACATATTCCTCAGGCGATGAAGGAGCATCAGGAGGACGGCCAAACAAAAGATCCGCAGGTAGACGAAGATCACGACCAAAGAGCATTTGAGAAGGGGAATAACCAATGGCCTCATGAGCAGCACTCCTGTAGGCAAGCAGGAATAGAGGTAATTTCTTGTCCCAGTCCTGTTGATCTTTAGACACCAGGAGGGAGAGGCTATTTAGGATGGTACGATTGAAACGCTCCACCATGCCGTCCGACTGCGGATGTAGAGGTGTAGTTCGAGTTTTGTCCATGCCGAGTTGTCCGCACATTTCCTTAAACACAGCCGAATCAAAGTTTCTTCCTTGATCGGAATGGATTTGAAGAGGAACTCCGTATCTCGAAACCCAGTGTTGAACTAGTATGTCTGCTACGGTTACCGCCTCTTGATTAGGAATGGCGTAGGCTTCAGGCAACTTGGTGAAGTAATCCATGACAACGAGGATGTACTTATTGCCATCAGATGTTCTAGGAAGTGGACCCAGGATGTCTAGAGCAATTCGTTCGAAAGGAGCTCCTACATTGTAACGTTGCAATCGTCCACGGGTGCGCCTCTTTGGACCTTTACGTGCTACACAGGTGTCACAAGTTCGACACCACTTCTCCACGTCACTGCGAACATTATTCCAGTAGAAACGCTCTCGAACCTTTTGCAGGGTCTTCATTACACCAAAATGACCTCCCGTGGGACTACCATGCAGTTCTTGAAGGACCATAGAAATTCTCGACTTAGGGAGTAGTAGTTTGCCATCTACATGTCTTTCCATCGTCAGACTCCCATTTTCGGTACAAGATGCCGTTCTTCAAATGTAAGGAATCCCAGAGAGCCCAATAACGTTTAGTCGTAGGATGGTAATGGGCCATGTCTTGCCAGCTGGGCTTCCTGTTGGACTCCTCTTTCAGCTCTAGAATTGGCTTAATTTCAGGATCAGCAAGTTGATCTTTACGCAGGCTCTCGTCACTCCACGGATCTTGCGATGATGTAGACCCAGTTGTAACTTGTCTTACTATAGGACCTTTGACATTAAATTTCTTCTCAACCCGGTCGCAGTATCTACAATTATCTGAGCAGGGTCTTCTTGAGAGAGCATCTGCATTTCCATGTGATGAGCCTTTTCGATGGCGTATCTCCATATCGTACTCTTGAAGCTTTTGTATCCACCTGGCTATCTAGCCTTCTGGGTTCTTAAAATTCAATAGCCAAGTTAGAGAAGCATGATCAGTTCGGATCAGGAATTTTCGACCGTAAAGATAGTGGTGAAAATGGTCTATGGCTTTCACTACAGCAAGAAGCTCTTTTCTTGTTACGCAGTAGTTTCGCTCGGCCTTTGACAAGCACTTGTTGAAATAGGCGATAACACGCTCCTGGCCGTCGATTTCCTGGGACAGTACAGCACCAATGCTTTCGTTGCTTGCATCCGTATCAAGTATAAACTGTTTATCGATTTGAGGATACGACAGAATTGGAGTGGATGTCAAGGCCTCCTTAAGCTTTTCGAAAGCAGCGTCACATTCCTGTGTCCATATGAATTTTTGATTGGCTTCTGTTAATTTATGAAGTGGTCTTGCAATCATGGAGAAGCCTTTGACGAATTTTCTGTAATAGGTGCATAATCCTAGAAAACTTCGAAGCTGGTGAACATCTGCTGGACGACTCCAATTTTTCACGGCCGATATCTTCTGCGGATTAGTCCTAACTCCTTCCGCCGAAATGATGTTTCCAAGGTAGGCGACTTCATTACGAAACAAACTGCACTTCGAAGGGCTTAACTTCAAATTAGCTTCCTTTAACTTTTGTAGCACCCGCCTGAGGTTGTTCAGATGTTCATCAAAAGATTTTCCTATGATTATGATATCGTCTAAATAAACAAGACATGCCTCATATGACAGTCCCCGAAGAACCGTTTCCATAAGGCGTTCAAAAGTTGCAGGTGCGTTACATAGACCAAAAGGCATTACCTTGAACTGCCATAATCCTTGTCCCGTTGTAAAGGCAGTCTTCTCGCGGTCGTCGGGATGGATCTCTACCTGCCAGTAACCACTCTTCAAGTCTAAAGTCGAGAACCAAGTGTTGCCCGCAAGTGTGTCAAGAGTGTCGTCAATCCTTGGCAGAGGGTAACTATCCTTTTTGGTGACGTCATTCAGTCGGCGGTAGTCTACACAAAATCTTGTAGAACCATCCTTTTTTCTTACTAATACAATGGGAGACGCCCATGGACTTGTTGATGGATCGATGACGTCATTTTCTTCCATATCTTTAATTAAATTCTGCACCTCTTCTTGCTTGGCAAAAGGTAATCGTCTAGGGTGCTGTTTAATAGGAGAGTGATCTCCCGTGTCAATTCGGTGTTGTGCCATTTTAGTTCGTCCAAAGTCTTCAGATGTTTTCGCCATAAGACCCCACTCCTGACACCAAATGTTACAGCGTATATTGGGTTCTTTTGATCTTATGGTTAGACAATTTCAAACTCTTGCTCTTAGAAAAGTAGAAAATAATTTATTTACAGACTTCAGAACAACAGATTCTTCGAAACTCACAAATATTACTGGATATTCAAAAATAACTGCTCAAATCTATCGTACAATTACAGCTTTAGACCCCAAAGACTCTTTATACAACGTCTCAACACTTAATAACATTCAA
The DNA here is from genome assembly GCA_964019185.1 of Maratus speculifer. Lineage (NCBI taxonomy): Eukaryota > Metazoa > Arthropoda > Arachnida > Araneae > Salticidae > Maratus > Maratus speculifer. The sequence goes on along the minus strand of OZ025295.1, from coordinate 257,183,346 downwards.
AACAACATAGATGAAATTCAAGCAAACTTGCTTACGCCTTGTTTACTCAATGACTGACTGGTAAAAAATGACCACAGCAGCTCGTATCGCTCTCCTTATATAGGTTCGCAGCATGCGGCGAAGTTTCTACAACCTTCCAGAAAAACCTGGAAAACCACGGAACAACATTCAATGTATCAGTAGACCTAAGGGGGGGTTACCATAAATAGGGAAGGGTTACCATCGCCAACAATCGCCAAGTTTGTCGCCAACTTGGCGATATATCATCAAATTTGGCGACCAAAATTAGTCGCCAAAAGTGACGCCAACTTGGCGATATCTCAAATATTTCGCAAAGCTGCCATACACATTCACTGAAAATAATAGACAAGTTTGCTTGATAACAGAGACAATGCAACAAAAACTAATTTTAGAAAAGGAATGGAGCTTAATAAGATTATTTCCATGATTTTACAGTAGAAACACTAACTATTTACAAAATTCGTAACACTAAGTTTGCTTGATAACAGAGACAATGCAACAAAAACTAATATTAGAAAAGGAATGGAGCTTAATAAGATTATTTACATTATTTTACAGTACAAACACTAACTATTTACAAAATTCGTAACAATATTATTGTCCTATTGTATAACAATTTGATATTTTCAATTTTTTAAAAATAATTAATCAAGATTTGCACTGATTTATTAGCTGGATATTCGCTTATCCGGGTAGAGACACTTCCCAATCTTTACTCGTTACTTTTTGTAACAGACGAAACATAATGTTCAATAATCTGTATGATTCTAAATTACCAAGAAATAGCATTTTCGGTGCTATTTAAATCAAATTCTGATTAAACTAAATTTTTTAATCTTTTCGTTTTGTGGTCTAGTGAAATACACCTAGTGTGATTGACATTACTACACATTTTGTGTAAGCAAAATATTTAATTTACGATTTTATTTTGCTTTTATTACAAAATGCCTTGGCTGCATACCTAATTAGACTTTAGCGATTTTAATGTAATTGATATTTTACTCCTTCGAAACATGTGAATTTTGACTGATCCTTATTCCCTTTAGTTGTGTCGCATGTATTTTGAAAATTGAAATTGATTTTTTATGCTTTAAAAAGTAACTATTTTGTGTCACAACATGGCTCTTAATTTCCAAAATTATGCATTTGATTTTATTTTGGAAGCAGAGTGTAAAATATATCGATGTTGAAAATCCTTTAGAAAACCTTTTTTTTTAGCTTACTTAACTTTCCAATATTGTATAGCTGAGAATAATTATAGTTTTAATACCAAAAACAGTCTGCTGTGCAGACCACAAGAAGTTTCTTACCCCATTTTTTAATGATTTTATCGCAATCTTTACAAAAAGATTACCGTTTAATCGAGAGTCTCATGTATTTAATTTTAAAATATAAACTTTTCTACATTCTAAGTACCATTCGTTATAACATTTTGAAAATCTCGAATGGCATTAAAATGTTAAGCATTTACTGAGGGAATGAGCGTTTGGTATTAATTAAACAAACAGCAACATTTCTTTATTTACATCACTATTTAAAGAATACAACTTGTCATCTAGAGAAAAAAAATAATCGTAAAGAATAGCAATTATTAAAAATTCCGAAATTAATCACTAATCTATTTATCGAAATTAATTTTAAACGTTGAATATCTGCATAGATTTCATTTCATCTCAGCAAGTTACAAAGCAGTTATTAACAGAATAAGATTCAAGAGAATTAAGATTTCTGATTGCTGTCAAGGAGGTAATAATTGTCTTCCGTTCTCACCATAAGAATTAGAATAATGACTTGACTATTACTTAGAATTTACTTAACAAAATAGTAAATCCCTTGCGAACATAGCATTTTAAAACATTGTCACCGTTTTAATTTTAAATATTTAACATTAATTTCAAGACCAGAAATGATGAGTTTGGCACAAAATTTAGCCTGATGAAAGATGGGGTTAAATAAAATGTTATAATAAATTATTTGTTTTTATCACTTTTTAAATGTGCAAGATTTGCCGATATAGCAGTTTTTGCTTTAAAACTTTCGGGACCGTTTTTTTTCTATTATGAGAATAAAATTATTTTTACTTAATTAATATTAATCGTAGCTATTCTGATAGACCTATTGATATTTAAAAATTATCTCGTTATCGAAATTCACCGAATGTACCTATCTTATATAACATTTAATTTATATTTATAATTAATAGGCTTAAAGAAGAGCTTTTGGAGATATTTGGATAATATTGTATTGCAAAAGGGTTTAACAGATCTAGCAACTTTCTAATATTTTTTGCGTCTCATCACGCAAATTGATTCGTTCATAAAGGTAAACTATATTTTAAATTTAAAGAGAGAAATGTATGTATAAAATAAAGAAATCAACAACGTTGCAAAGACATTTAAGTAAAATTTTATTATTAAAGATTTTTTTTAATTGACAAAACATAAATGAAATCGTCTTAAAAAAGGCATAGACATATATTATCATTTCTATATATATAAAGTAATAAAAAAATGTTAAGAGAAAATAATATTCGATGAAAAGACATGTTCTATTAATAGTACACGAGACCCGAAAATATTAAATTAATTTTCATATAAACTAAAAAAATTGGCATGATATATACGAGTTAGAAGGTAATACAGCACATATATTAAAAATAAACGTGTATAAATAAAAAATTAGATATATTAGATATTAAAAAATTTCTTTTGAGTTTCTGTTAGGCAATTCTGGTGCTAGTAGGATTAAATACAATTTTATATATAATGACCTGTTGTTATTACTTGCTATAGGTTCAACATTTGCCGTTCTTGCAATTTTTTTTATAAAAGAAACTTTCATTTAAACTAAGAACATTTTCAATAAGATATACAATTTAGAACGCCATACAGTACTTATATCAAAATTAAACTTGCCTTACAGAAATATTTAGGTGCATTAGATGCAGAAATTCTACATTGTAATTAATTAAGTGCATGTGATTAACTGCCATATTGATCTGCTAATGCAAACTGCAATAATTGAAGTTCTCCATAGGAAATGAGGCAGACATATTTTAAATGAACGTGCCAAACTAAACGAAAAAGCGTTTATCAACATCATAAATGTAACAGAACATTGATATTACATAAAATAAGGTGTCCTGGGTTAACGCCATTTTAAGTAATATCTGTTATTATTTTTTTATTTTTTTAAATAGATAGTCAATGTGTCGCTAAAAAAAACTAAGCCGGGAAAATTTTTAGAACCTTAATGAGGCTTTATTACCCCAAGATTCCTTTCTATTTAATATGGAATAAAATTTCAAAGAACAATTATTTAAAAGTTTTAGCATGTCAACGTCAAAGACATTTAACGTGATAGTCGGAACTCAATTTTACAGACAGTTGTATTATAATTAATAGCAATAACATTGATTATGAAACACTTTCCATCACTTTCTGAAATCTTGTACAAAACTTCTTTATTTAGAGTAATATAATAAATATTTCAAAAAACATTTTATAAAATAAATAAAACATTGAAAAATTGATTTCATTATTTACCGTCCATATTCAAATATGTGTTATAATTCTTTTAAATATCCTTGTATTGGATCTTTAGAAGATCTTTAATATGCGATATAATGCTATAGTTTAACACATTCGAGACGGGACACTTTTACGGAATTTTTATTTTTTTTTTTACACCGGCTTTCAAAAACAGAAATGTGCACCTTATTGAATCGAGAAAATTCTCCGATTAAATAAGGAAAATTTTTCAGTAAGATTTTATTGGTGGAGGTAAATACGCATTCTTAAGCTTTTTTGTAGGCCACCGGTGATGCACACGCTCACATGAACGTGTTAAGAAGAAAACGTATGACAGGTTGAGATTTCTCTATGAGAAATTTATAGATACATATTTGAATAGTGTTATCCATCCCTGTAATTTACTTTGTATCTTTATAACACGCTACTATTTAGCTGAAATTTAATCCAAATAAAATATTCTTAAATCGATTAAAATCATATTTTTAGGACTTACCATCCATACACGGTCATATATACAATTACTTGCGTAGCCCTGTATATTATTAATCTGTATTCTACAAACATTTTTCAGTAAACTAAATAAAGTTCAGCGTAAAAATTCAAAACTCATTTAAAAAACGCATTTAAGCAATCTGCGCTCATACTCATCATTTTTTACAAATTCTTTTGTTTAACTTTGTATATAAACTGTAACATTTTATACACATAATATAATTTGTTTACATATAGTGAAACTTCAGAGCACAAATCATATTTTAAAATGCATTTCCCTACATCATTGCCTCCGAATAGAGTATACTACCTGTAATTCTTTTGTATGTTCCTGTAAATGCTATGCACTTTATATTATGCATGAAAAGCAAGCGACATAGATCAATGTTCTGAGTTTCATCAATAATTTTTAGTTACTGACATTTTGAGTGCAGGAAAGTACATATGTTAGAATGACAAATGTGTAGTGTAAAATATTCATGTATATTAAAAGATGATATTTAACATTGTCATTTATTATGTTTGCTTTAATAAGTAAAAATTTTTGATCCGGTTATTTAAAATTCATGCACTGAATACTGTACGCTATGTGTAATAAATGTATCAAAGGAAAATATATAGGAATATTAATTTACTTTGGAAACATTGAACTTAGAACAATGCATATATAACAATTAAATTCATCTATAGAAAAGTACTTAAACATGAATTTTATCTTCAGTAATGCTTAATAAAATAGGTCTTTAAAATTAAATTTCCGGGCTCGTCAAATAACTTTTTATTGTGACAGTAATATTAAAATTAATTTTAAAAAATATAATGTTGGCATTTAATAGTTATTTTATATAGATGTGTGTTTCTATAAAAGAAAAACTATTACTTAAATTATAAATATCATTACACCGAATTTAAGTAATATTTAAGATGTAAACCAGCGTTTCACAGAACTGAAGTGAGCGAATAACACTAGAGAATGTGTTTGTTTAGTTCTAAACAAAAGAACTAATTATCAGCCAAAGTTTATGTACGCTAAATTGTTAAATTCATAAAAAATTCGGCTTTTGAAAATTATTTATAAACAAATACAAAAATATATACAACTTAATCAGATTCAAGGCACGCAAAATAAAAATAACAAATAACGCTTCTAACTTGTTTACTGTTTCTCATCAGAAATGTAAATAAATGCGAATTTACAAAATTATAAATCAAACTTAAATTCCAGTTGAGAGCATGCGTTACAAGCATGCATTTGTTGCGAATTAAAATATAATATTCAGCTGGAACTAAATTTGTTTCATTGAATAAAATTTTCTTCAATATAGTAATTTAAGATATTTCTTCCCCCAGTAAAATACTGTTAATTTACTTGTTGAAATTTGTGTCAAGTTTGCTAAATCTTAAAATATTGAAAATGATTGGTTAGTGTAACTTGCTGAAGTTTAATCTTCTCACATTAAAAGCACTCTGGTATCTTTTAATCGAATATCCAAGATACAGTCAGTCTCTTCGATGCATAACACATCACAATTTTTTGCATGGGATACCATACATTATTCCATTTTACATGTAGCTTGTGTGTTTCTAATTAATATTTCAGAGGAAGCCTGGTTTTATTAACCGACGTCAAGGAATAGGTTATGATTTTGACCTGTATGTGGTTCTTGTTCACTCATAACTTTCGTAAATATGAACCGATCTTAATAAATCTTTTTTTGTTTGAAAGTATAAAATACTTATGTGGTCCCATTTTAATTTCACTAAATTATGATGATTAGAACTTTTATAAAATAAAAACTTTAAAAATTCAAATTAGTTTTGAAGCAATCATCCAATTAAAATAGTTCATTCTTTTTTATAAAATAAATTCAAACATTAAAAAATACAATTTCGTTTCACGTTACATCATAGACAAAATATGTCACGATAATTAAAGATAAGAGAATTAAAATAATATAAATAAACATGGATAAAAGACTAAACAATAAAAAAAATACTACTAAATGTGATGCTACCAGAACAAACTGTTACTCTTACACAGATGCGAAATCTTTTTTCTTCCAAGTGCGAAATCTAGACTGAACAAAGTTCGGGGTCTAGATAGATTTTGCGAAGTTAGCGAAAGCAGAGTGACGCTAGTTTGTTCTAACAGTTTGTCGTTAACGCATATGAATGCATAGTTTTGAATATGCTTATGATTATGCTTATGAAAAATAATGATTCATCGCAAATATCTTTCATTGTTGCAACATTTTTCAAATCATAAACATATTAAAACTATACATTCTTATGAATTAGTGCCAAATTGTCGCCAAGCATGATTCTTTTTTTTAAGTCGCTTATTTTTTTTTATTTTTTATTATTATTTTTTTTTTAAGAATATTTTAGTTGATACAAAATGTAAATGTACCGAACGGATTCAAATGTTGAGAATTTTTTTTTCTGGTAGGTTTCTTTAATGAGATAAAGACATGATTTAAGTGATGGTATTCCGTTGTAAATGCAGATGATTCACTGTATACACATGTGTAATTTCTGAAACAATAGTGTTAAATTATCTTGAAATATATGAATTATTCTTGAAATTACTGAAAATCATTTTTTTTCTTTTTTAACTCGAAAAACACTATATTAATGAATAGCGATTAACAATGTTTGAAATATCGAGTCCGTATGAGCGAAAAAAAAAACGTTCTTATCTGAGATTCACACAACGTCCAGAAGAGATGTCTTTTGGTTATATAGAGTACCAGATACTTTGATAGTTGCTGTAATTACTTCTTTTAATAATGATTTTGATGAAGTTCTGCTTCTTGTTTGAGGATAATAGTATTGCATTACGGGTTAAATTAATTGTAAAAAAAATGAAGACTGTAATCTTGAGGTATTACGAACACATCGTTAATATAACGTGTCCAAAGCTTATATATCAGATCTGATTGCCATATAACATTATTCTCTATTTAATACATAACCAATTCAATTATAATTAAGAAGTTTGGCAACATCATCGCAATCCCTTTAACTTGATTATTTCCGAACATTGAAAGTAAATCCGTTTAACATAATTCAGAATTCAAAGATAATTGCAGTAGACCTTATAGCAATAATCAAATTAGAATTGTTTATAAGGCCTCAGTTTCTTTAATAATAGAAATTAAAAAGTCTATTGGGGTGGAAATAAAGAAGGATATAATCATAAAAGAAGCCGTTTCGTTGTTGTCAGTGGATATCCTAATTTTATGAGACTTAACAGGAAACACATTGGATAACTCAGTTATATTGAAAAGAAAATGTTTAAAGTATAACCGATGTAAATTTTCCATTTTTCATTTTTGGATGAAAAATATCCGGGCCAGGATTCGAACCAGGGATGTATTGGATGAAGCCGCCCATGCTCTTCCAACAGAGCCATCCCTGACACGAACACTGGAGGACTATTTCACCCAAATAACCTCAACGATCACTTTATCTGGTCTGATATTCTGGATCAGCTCAACAGAATAAATCGAAGGTCAATACATGGATTTGCAGAAAATCGCTGCATACGAAATTACATTAGATATCATTTTTTAAACACGATCATTTAATCGGTAAATTAATTATAACAAATGTAAATTTTCCATTTTTCATCTTTGGTTGTTTCAATGCTCTTGGTAGAGCATTGGTGGCATCAGTCAATACACCCCTGGTTCGAATCCTGGCCCGAACTTTTTTCACCCAAAAATGAAAGATGGAAAATTTACATCTGTTATAATTAATTTACCGATTAAACAATCGAGTTTCAAAAATTAATCTAAAATGTTAAAGGTTTGAGGACAGAAAAACGATATTTGGAAACAAAATATTCCGGTTAACATAAGAACACTGCAAAGGGTTTTAATATATAGATTTGTTTATGGATATTGCAAAATCCATTTAATCTTGTACCGTGTAATATCGTGGCTTCTTTTGCGATATTGGTATTGACTTATTTGGTTTAGACAAATGAATAAAAATCTTGTTACAATTTCTTTAGATAGAAGGTATAAGATTTTTATTAAATACCTTATATGTAGTTATATCAGAAAAAATAGCTCAACAGATTCATTAATATAATGATGCTTAGCTAGAAATGTGAAGCATCCTTAGTCAGCTATTATTACAAGTGCAAATTACATACACAAATTTTATTGCATACACAAATTTTAGGAAAATTTTAAAGTTCAGAACTTGATTTATAGACTCGGGAAATTATGTTTTCAATAATATCGTTGAAATTTTGATTCTCATAAGTTGTGTTACAGAACTACGTAGCATAGAAGTACAAAGTTTGATGGAAGAACAATAGAGAATTTTTTTACTGAAGAATAAAAATATTAAATTGCCTCTCTCAAAACGTTGCATATTAGATGGTATGATCAAAGAATAATAATAAATATATTAAGTGATCTAATTAGTCTTCCTTGAATAAAGTTTATCAAATGTGGGATTATACCTTTTTATTAGTATAACTTTTACACAACTATTTACTTTAAATGAATGTAAAAGTACATTCACATAGCCCGCAGGTGATATTGCAGCGTTAATCAACTGATTATAGCAATGATAAAAAAGCTTTGTTGATATAAGGATACTAAATATAACTAAGTGTATTTGCAGATAAAATAAACTTAAAGATATTAGATGTGAGCGATTTGCTTTATAAAACAGAATAGGCCTTTGTTTTGATCTTAAAGGATCTTGGAATAAAACTACATTTGTTGAAAATATAGAAATTACAGAGAAGTAGAGCGAAAGTTCCGCGTTGTTAAACAAAAGTTTGCATTGAATTAATGCCAAAAAATTTGAACGATATCTTTATATGTATACATACCAAGTTTGTTCATGATATACGGTCTATATAAATATTTGAAATTTAAAAAAAATATTTCTCTAGTTCATTATTATTTAAAAACAAATGAAATATTCAGACAATTAAATTTCATATATTAAAAGCACACAAAAAACTTTTAAAAAAATGTGTAATTAAGATAACTTGTATATACTCAATAAAATTAGATCAAGATAATGTAATAGAAGGTTTCTTTTCTGATTACAGTACGTTAAATAAGTTTCCTTCATAATTTCTGAATGACTTTTTGAAAGAAAGTACGTAAATTTGAGCAAAATTGGCGAAACTATAGCAGGCGATGGTACACACAAAAGCGCCTTGTGCTCACGAACGCTTGCATATTTTAACATTTTTAACAATTATAACATTTAAAAAATGTAAGTGTTAACCCTTATTTTCCTGATTGTAAGATGATCACGTATTTTTATTACAGAAAGTAAAATTAATGTTTATAAGTTTACTAAATTTATGAGGCTTTTCAAAATGGAACTTCATGCCAAAACATTGTTTGTATGAGCATTTGTGGAAAACAAAATTAATATAGTTTAAAAAAAAGATAAAAAATAGTAAAAAAGTTTAAATGCCAGTTATTCTATCCATAAATTTTAAAAGCAAAATATATAAACGTCTTTTTTTCTCTTATGATTGAAGCTGTTAATTAAGTGAAATCGGCCGAAAATTCGATTTCAGACTAAAATCTCAAATTTGCCGAACATTTTTTTCCCGTAGAAAATGCTTCAAAATTGCAGATAGACTGAAAATCCACCGAAACTATCTGTATTTCAAAAATCTTACTGTTTCTGTCTGAAATTTTAGAAAGTAATCATTGACTTGAGGTATATCGGTTCAAACAAAACACTCCTTATAAGAACTTCACTATCTGTAATTATTAGTCCTGACTAGCGAAAGAGTAGCTGCTAATTTCAAAGCAGACATTACATATTTAACTAAGTTTAAAGATGCTTTATGTATTGTCATAAAATTCTGCAGACCTAATAGTAAAAGAAAATTTTGAGTTTGTAAGCGGAAAGTATTTTGAAAGTTGTTTGAGAAATTTTTAATCACAACATTTGATCGTTTACAAAAATTATTATAAAAGATAAATTCAGGAATATATGTGTAAAACATTTTTAATTAGATTATATTATTATATTTGAAGAACATACTATGTATCGTAAGTGAATTAATTATCATTTCTTTTATATGAAAATAAAAATAATTTGTGACCCAAGAGTCACAGACAGCCAACTAGGATCACATGTATAATTAATTAAAAGTCTTAATTATTACTATCCCATCATACTAAACATAGGTTAAGTCTTGCAATCGTTTCGAAAATTGAAAAACATTCCCCGGCATACACGTTCCACACACTGCAGATTCCACTTTTAGGGGGGGGGGGGGATTATCGTCTGTGTGTCTGTCTCTCTGTCTGCCTATAAATGGTCTATATCCCGAACAAACTGAGATAGAGACTTGAAATTTGTTGTACATTTATTATTTAACAATAGACAATAGCTTATTGGATATTAGTAGCCTCTATTATCCGGAAATATTTTTTCGGAATCTCGAAATATTCATTCTGATAAAAGGTAGAAAATTGTTTGATTATTTTTATTTTAAGGTGTGAGGGTAAAAAAAATAATAAAACATAAATTTTGCATGAAGAATAAAGCTGATCGGATAATTAATAGTCCATATATTTGTAATCATATTGTCCACAATCTTCGATTTTTCACTCTATATTTCATTCAAATTTCAATTAAAATATATATTTAATTTGGCAATGAGATGAATACTCCAACGCACTAAACTATTAGTTAATATTATTATTATCATTAAAGTTATAAGGCTGTTTCTTTTACGTAATTCAGTTTTACTTGATGGACTTTTATTAATCTTTTACTAAATTACTGTTTTTTTTATATTATTTAAAATAAAAATTATGCCAATTTGCATAATTTTCGACTAGTTTGGAAATTTATATTATTCATCGAAATTGGTCGACAGGATAATCAAGTAATATAGCATTACTAAGCAGTAAAAATATTCAAATATACATTTAACTTTTATTTTGGATTTGAATTGCATTTTACAAATAGTTTACACATGTTTATTTTCATTTTTTTTATTATTCATATCCAAGACGGGTGAGTATATTGGAGGTACCGGAAACTACTTTATTCAACTATTAGTTATTAACTATTAGTATTTATTACTTAAACATTTTATGGATATTTTGTTTTTGACTAAAGATATAAATATTACGAAATTAGATTTCGGTTTGAAATATTTTATTTCGATCTATTTTCGGTCTATTTCGGTCGATCTATATTTATTTTTTTATTACGAGAAAAACTGTACTTTTTTAATTTGCCCAGAAAAATGCCAGTTTTAAAACTATTTAAATTTAACAACTTGGATATGGTTTCTAACAAACGTGGTCGTTCAAAGTATATTGTATGACGAATACATTTATTGATCGTTAGATTAAACAAATTGTATGATAAATTTTTGTTTATTAGTATCTAAATTGTAACTTCTAATTACATAAAGCGTTAAAAGGTAAATTAATAATAGTCAATATACAACTTTTGATCTAGAAAAATTTGATTATAATGGCAAGTATATGAAATTAATTTTCTGTGTTTTTCATTTCTTTACTTTTAGATATTATTTTTTATTGGAAATATTCATATATTTATTATTATAGAATTTGACTTTTAAAAATTACCTTAAAAATCAGTTACAAAATATAAAATTTTTGAAATTTATTTCTTTAGATTCTTCTCGTAAAAGAAATTTTGAAAAACCAATGTCTACATTCACGTTTTACAACTTTGTTGAATCAACAAAATATATTTGCCTTCAGCTGTATTTTGACATTACTCTTTCATTCGGTTTTAAATGCTAAGGGAATTTTTAAGAATTTTCTATAGAAAACTAAAGTTCTTTTACAATGTAAGCAGAAATATTTAATAAAATAGGTTATTTAAATGTAAGTAAACGAAAAATATTCCAAAAGTACTTTTTAGAAAGTATTAAAGCACTTTAGTGTGTGGAGTAAGAAAACCTCTAAAGTGTAAAGTAATAAAAAGATTTGTTATTTAACGTAAATATGTAATTTATTATATTAATTTTTTATTTAAATAAAAATTCCACTTATTTTCTTTAAAATTACGAACTGCTACATTTTAATTATTTTTAAAACATCTTTCTATTACAAATTTTTTAATATGTAATGAATGTCGCTAAGGATGTTTTGAGACGTAATGCTGTCAGCGAATGATTCTTTAATTCTCCTAATCGTCATTTACACTGTTTTGTTTTATCTACTGTCAAATAAATAAAAAGTGCCCAGGGGTAATAACGCCACGTTTAGGTTCTACCAATTTTCAGGGATTTGCTTCAGATATTTTTTCAAATAAATATAGGATTTGATACAGAATCTTATCGATTATATATGCAAAAACGGGTAGTTTAGAGGATATGCATTAAAATATAACGTCCAAGTAAAATTCGTGACCAATGCTATTCGGCAGTATTACCCATCTATGTAGCTAATGCTCTCAAAACTACAATGAAATGTGTATATTGTGTAGGATACAATATTAATTTTGTATTATATGTCATTTCTTTATTTTTAGATATTAATGTTTATTAGAAGTAATGATATACTTATTATTATAGATTTTGAGTTTAAAAAACCATTTTAAAAAACCAGTTACAAAATACGAAATTTTGAATTTTATTTCTTAAAATTCTTTCTTGTAAAAGAATTTTGGAAAAGCCAATGTCAACATTCTTGTTTTACCACTTTGTTGAATCAACAAAATATATCTGTCTTCAGCTGTATTTTGATATTTCACTTTCATTTCGGGAAAAGCTATAACTGAACTACAAACGACATTTTTAAGAATTTCCTATAAAAATCTAAAGTCTTTTTGCAAGGTAAGCAGATGTATTTCATAAAATAGGTTATTTTAATGTAAATAAATGAAAAAAAAATGTCAAAAGTACTTTTTAGAAAGTTCTGAAGCATTTTAATGAGTAGTGTAGGAACACTTCTGAAGTTGAAAGTAATAAAAAGTAGTTAATAACATAAAAATGTAATTTATTATATTGAAAATGTTTCAAAGGTGCCACGCTAGTCACTTAAAAAAATCCGGATGATAATATTAAGTCTATGAAGGCTCTTTTTCACAAACATCTTGCTTTTTTTTTTTTTTTTTTGCAAAGGCTAGTTGAGGACAATCTACGACTGGTTAGAACCGGTTCTGAATTTGAAACAATCATAATATAAAAAATATGTAACCAAAATCGAAAAAGTAAAATCTCACCGGGTTTGAAATCCTCACCAGCTATCTTATACAAAAAAATATGTAAAAATATTAAAATTTGAGCGAGATATTTGAAAAAAAAGTCCCCATAGCCTAAATATTATCATCCGGTTCTTTTATAGTGACTAGTGTTGCGTGACTAGTGTAGCGTCTTAAAAAGCAAAATACCATTTATACATTAAAAAAAATGCGAATTGTATCTTTTTAATTATTTTTTAAATCTACTTATGTTACAAAGAATTATTTTCTTATAGATAATAAATAGCTCCAAGATTTTCTGGAAGCGTCCCGTAAGGCATGATGGTGTCACGGCGACATTTTTGCGAAGTCACACTTTGAATTTGTAACGGCCGATATGAAGTTTAAAGTCATAGTGAATAAAATGTGAAGTCGCTACGGGCGTTTTAGATCTTGTTTTTGATTTACGGTGTGACAAATATGTGAAAAATGTGTCATTTGTGACGATTTTCGCTTTAGCATTTTAACAAAACTGTGAAGAAAACCACGATGTTATCAAATCATATTGTGACCAACTTGTGAAATACAGGATGAGTCTATAATCATGCGAAAAACTTCGAGTGGTGATAGAACAGCTCACTTTATTAAATTTTAAAACTTATTTTGTTTAAGAATAATCTATCAAAAAATTACAGTATTTTATTAACTGATAATGAATTATTTAAAAAATATATGTAAATAAAAAATTAAAAAAATAAATATTAAATCTGAGTTTCACTGGCAAGAACAGATTTTAAAAAATAAGATTAACTGACAAAAAATGAAGAAATATAATAAAAAATGAAAAAGAAAAAACCGTAATAGGTAATGCGTAAATGGTGAAATTTTAGTACATTACAAGTACGGCGCGGTCTCACAACATATTTTTTGAGAATGTGTATTTTCAATACAAGTTAAATTTACATTGTTTATAAACATATGAATGCAGTATAGTAGAATTTAAATCAATATTACAAATTTTTGACCTAAAACCACTTGAAATTAGTGCTTTTAGGATATTATTCATTCCTAATGAATGAATAATATCATGTTTTTATTTATTTTTATAGTTTATCCTGTCACAGAATTATATGATTAATGATTTAATAGAAAAACATTAAAAGTTGGATTACATAAAAAATTAAGCAACTATAAGTCAGCAAAAAATTGGTGCAATAAAAATTTATATTTATTCATGTTTTATGCAATACTGAAGTTGTTTAAAAAAATTCTTAACGTATTCATAACACAATCGCCAGATGTATTTTAAGTATACAAGTTTTGGACAGCAAACGGTTGCAAAAAGCGACCATTTAAAACGAATTTTTCCATAGTAATACTGAGAGCAACTATTTTTTTAATCATCAGTTACATCGCTATCGGGTTCAGAAATTTTATTCTCAGAGGAATGCGATTTATTATAACAGGATTATTATCATATTCAACTTCACAAAAAAGTCACTCCCCGCTTTATCTATAAGTCTTCAATCTTCATCTAAATCTTTTATGCATAGCATGCATCAGATGGATTTAAAATATTTCTCGGTCGGAGTTTCAAACGACATTCTCTAACATGGCAAATATGTCAACGGTAAAGGTACGGCACGGTCTGCAAGACATCTCATATAAAAATAAACTTGATAAAACTAAAACCACGCGCGAAAACTTTTAGCCAATAGGGGGGTTTTTCAAGGTTTAACGAGGTTAATCGAACCCTTACCCGATACACAATATAATCTACAAGGCTTCAACGAAACTATTAAATTGGCGTTTGGGAGTATTTCATTCGACGCCAACATCTAGTTTAATTACTAATAAAGGAAAAAAAAAAAAAAAAAAAAAAAATAAGAATATTTAAACACATTAGTCATAGAAATAAAATTATTTCAATTAATATTTGTATATTGATAGATATATAGTCATATATATATCTGTGCGTGTGTTTGTAAGTATAGCAGGCTCATAGCAACAGACAACCTCAGCTTTTTCCCACGGACCTTTTCCTGTGATGTGTACTACTCTCAACATACAGAAAGAAAAACCTCAAGAAATAAAAGTTGTTACACTGTAAAAAAATATGTCAAGTTTTTAAACTTTTTGTAGGAAAATGAGATTTCTAGAACATTTCATGGAATGGTAAAGGGAAAAATAGGTAAACGACTCTTTCATTTTTCTATGTAACTGTTACATGAAATATTCTTGAAATCCCAATTTCCAATAAAATATTTAGTAATTTTACAGATTTTATTTACAGTGTAATTAAATTGTTAATGTAAAAGTATAATTTGTTCACCGGCTGTCGAAGAAAAGGGATCCCCGGGCCTTACGTCAGAATTTTTCTTAGTCGGCTAAAGAACAACCATGTCCTATCTTTTAACTTTACATAATTTTGTTTAATCGATAAGGTAACCATGGAACTGTGTTTCTGTATTATTTTTAAGCATGTTTTTTTTTCAATGTAATTAAAATTATTGTCATCATACTACCTATGTCGCCCTCGGCCGGTTCAAAACGTTGAAAAAAAATTACTCTAGATACATTGCATATGGAATATACACTGCTCAAAACAATTAAAGGGTATTTGAAGTTTTATATAAAATAAAGATATACACGAAATTTTTTTGCCAAAAATAGAAGAAGAGAATCGCAAATGCAAATTTTTCTGGTTTTCAAACTGTGGAGTAAGCAAATTTTGAGTTCGACGTCAAAAACGTCGCTTCAGCGGCAGCGAATGAAATTTGACTTTCAACTGGATAAAAGAGAATGAAGACAAGGATGATCGGCATTCAGTGATTGCTTTGTTTCGATGAGTACGATGTCCCAGCCAAGTCATTTGACAGATTCAGAAGCTTGGAGAATTGTTGGTAGATTAGAAGGGGACCAAACTTAAGCCGAAGTAGCGGAAGCCATTGGACTGTCACAAAGTGTCATTTCCAGGTTTTGGAACCGTTTTTCGGAGAGTGGATATGCAGGCCGAAAACCAGGGCAAGGTCGTAGATGGGCAACAACGCCCAATGAAAATGTGTATTTAGCGTTAACAGCTCGGAGACACCGAAATATGAACGCTACTCTTCTCCAACAACACATTCGCTCGGCTACAGGCACCACGATTTCGACTCAGACTGTTCGAAACCGGCTGCATACTTTAGGTCTGTATGCTCGCCGACCGATAGTATGTGTTAGATTAACATCAAGGCATCGTCGCGACCGCAGGGAGTGGGCAACCGAGCATGTCAACTGGAGGAGAAATGAATGGAGCAATATTCTGTTTTCTGACGAGTCCCGTTTTTCTGTGCATCCGGATAATAGTAGTATTTTCATCTGGAGGGACCGTGGCAGTAGGAATAATCCTGCGTTCGTGCAAAGTGTCACATTTGGCGGTTGAGGAGTGTTGGTGTATGGTGGCATCTCCATTGACGGGCGCACTGACCTCTACATCATTCGAGATGGAGCTCTGACTGGTCGCCGATATAGGGATGAGATCCTTAGACCTATTGTAGTCCCTTACGCTACAGCAAGCGGAGATAACTTCATTTTAATGGACGATAACTGCAGGCCACATCGTGCAAACCTGGTTGAGGATTTCCTTTCGTGAAGGGAAGGAAGGAATCGTTCGAATGGAATGGCCAGCGTGTTCTCCAGACAAGAATCAAATTGAGCACGTTTGGGACGCTCTAGGAAGACGAATTTTTGGCCGTCAACAACCCCCACAAACTCTCCAAGAACTGGAAAGAGCTCTTCTGGAAGAGTGGGGCAGAATACCCCAACTCGTCATTAATAGCCTCATTGAGTCCATGCATCAAAGGTGTTCAACGTTGCTGGCCGCTCGTGGAAACCATACCCCCTACTGAAAATGATTTTCTTTGAAGAAAACACCTTTTCTTATTCTTTTTTTCTCATATGCACAAAGTGTGTTTTTCCCTTTTGTACACAAATGCGCAATAAAATGCATTTTTTTTCTGCCAAACATGTGTAATTTATTCTCATATAACCTACTATGTCTGTCGCCCATGTATCAATCAGCTAAAAAGTTTCCCAGATACAAAATCCACCTAAAACTGCAAAATCCTTTAATTGTTTTGAGCAGTGTATTATATTTGACGAATCTTCATATGTTTGTGAAATTGGAACAAAAAAAATAGTACCGCAGTTATTCGAAGATTATTGTTTCCTTTTTTTCTACTAAATGATTTAAGGTCCCGTATTTGAGTCAATGGATAGTGTCCTTGTATTTTCTTTTTGAATGTGGCTAAAAGCTTGAAGCAGTATTTGATTTTGTGTGATAACAGTGTTTATTTTTCCTTGATAAAGAATCATTCATCTACATAAAAAAATATACCAGATATGTCTTTATTTTTTATCTTCCTTAAATTAAGGATTTACTTTCAAAAACACTAGTGAATATCAATTTTGAAATTTTTCCTCTCTTTTGTCCCTTTCTTCTTTTGTATCAGAATATTACTAGCTGTAATACCTCAAATTAATGTTATTTTAACCCGGGAGGACGCGCGCAGGGCCTAAAAGACCAGGAGTGCGTATGGTTTTTACAGTTGTAACCACTATTTTTTTAAAATAATCTTCAACTTATTTTATCACCAAAATTTGTGAGAATTGTCTCCGTCTTAATAAAGTTACTGTTATAATTTAATTTTATTGGTGGCAAAGTTAAAATCATTCATACCTTATGTAAGCGCGCGTTCTCTCGGGTTAAAGACGTCGCGTTCGGATAAAATTAAACTGCTTATTTATTAATTTGTAATGAAACGAGAGACAAACAGCAAAAATTAAGATCTTTACTACGGTTTATTTATTAAATAGATAACGATGTTTTTAAGAAAAACATGAAGAAAATATTGAAGGATTTTTTTCTAAATACAGCTAATTAGCATCGCGAATTTTTTATACTTGGACACAGACGCCACAGAACAAGAGATTGCGCGTGCAATTTTAATAGGATTTAAGTACATAGAAGCTTTCTATGATACTTTCCTTGCGACTGCATATTCTAAGTTTAAAGCAGATTCTAACGAAAAAACTTGGCACGTTACACATAATACACTACATAATACAGCTAACGTTTGTGTTTATGAATCATACCAAATCATTAAAGTGCTATCTACCAATAAAGATAAAATCAGAAATACACACTAGCGATTTATTTTCCTTTGAAATCATCTACTTCTTTTGCCGATTTTGAAAATTTAATCTTTCTTTTTTCTGGATTAAAATCAGATAACAGCGAAACACGGCTTGCACGTTTAGAATCCTTAGTAGAATGGTTTGAATTTTCAGATGTACAAAAATTCACTTTCGTTGTGAGGGGGTTATCAGGACTCTCATTATTATTAATTCAAAGCGAAACTGATTTAACATCATTAGCCTCATTTTAAAAAGCGCTGTTATTAGAATCCAGACATTACCTCGTCGCCAACTCAAATTTTCCAGATGATGGCAAGCCGTTTACATCAGTATGCCAAATGTTTAATAGAATACTTTTTTGCATATGCGGGAGGTGGCAAATCGTTCAGACATTAACGATATACCTTATACATTATAAAATGCAGGGAATTGACGATTAACTTCAGAATAAATTCATATTATTTGTATTCACCGATTTGACCCAATTTAAACAAAAACTGTTAATATATGACGAAATTTTCCAGCCCCATTTGTGATACGAAACAAACTGTATAAAATGTCATTAATTTTCAAATATGATTTTTCTATAATTTTCCAAGTACTGTCGCCATATTTCGTACATATATACATACATTGAATAACAATGTGAAAAATAAATAATAATGTTTACTCTGACAAACTGTGAAATTTGGAAGTGTTTTACGCCCAACGATTTCTATGCCTGACTACTAAGGATTTAGGGGCCTCTTGATTGTAACATTTGCCGTTTATGCATCTAATTTTGTGTGAGATATCTTTGAATTACATTTAATTTTTTCTTTCATTTTCAGAACTTCTCTTTACACCCCTCCTTTTCCCAGTTATTTGCACTTGGCTTTTTATTGTTTGGATGCTTGAAAATTCATTATACAACTTAAGTTCACTGTAAAAAAAAAAAAAAAAAAAAAAAAAAAAAAAAAAAAAAAACATTAAATTTAAGGGTAGCAATGTTGCCAGCATTTTTGCCGTAAATTTAAAGAATTTTTTTACAGTGTTATTATAAATTGACATCCTAATTGTTCTCCTAAAGACTCAGTTTTGCTGCTTGCACAATTTTAGTGATGTCAAATAAGAAAAAGAAAAGATTCCGTTACATTTTGTTTGATAATTAGAATTTGTGTAATCCTGTTAGCAAACGGTATAAACAAAATAAAATTCCTGGATTTTGAAATGATTAGAGTAGCCACTCAGCTATACGACACATAAACAACACAATAGCGAAATTTTTTATTTATATTGAAGGAAATACCCGTACGTAGCTTTTGAGACTAAATGATAATTATTATGAAATATTAAATAATAGAATTTTATAAAGAAAGTTGCAACTTGATTATGCTTATTACTGTATATAAAACTTAATAAGAATGACTTAAGCAAAACATATCTTTATAATTCTTCCTAAATATCCATTTATATGATCTAGTATTTAAATTTATTTGCTAATAAATTGATAAGAATGCCTAATCACATTAGCTGATAGTGTCGAGATTGTGTCTACTTATGAAAACGATGAACGTAAAAAATTTTATTCTAAGTGTTATCTTCAATGTTTCCGTTAATTAATAACAATTGTTCACACTGTAGAATTAAAAAGAAAAGAAAAATGTTCTATTTTTTTTTCTTTTAACTGGAGAAAAAAGCTAAATAAACGAAAAATAAATATTATAAAAAATAAATTTACAGAATGTCACAAAAAATGCATTTTGTCTAAAACATTCAAAATAATACTACTTTTATAAAATAAAATTATCAAAAAAGCTTGTATTGCGGAAAGAATAATTATTATTGTTTTCCCTGAAATTATTTTTAAATATTTCAAACATACATTTTATATTGAAATGTTAATAGTATTGATAGATAGATATATAGATGGATACATAAATTTAGTTAGATAAATAAATGTTGGATTTTCAGCAGATTTTTTTTAAACAGAATTTTACATTTCTTTACAACTATCCGAAGTAAAATTAATAAAAAATAAAGAAATTCTTTTTATTTTACAAGTACAGAGAATATTTAAAGTTATTTAGATACATTTATAACCCAAAGTAAATATACCCGAATAAAATATAATCATCATCCACCACCCGAATCCACCCCCCATCCAAAAAAATAGAAAGTAAAAGTAATAGACATTGCAAAATAGAATGAAAAAATTAATAGCCATTGAAGCCACATAAAAATCTGTTTTGCAAAATGTGAGTTATAAACGATTTGAATAAAATTACTATCAATAATCGCATTTACATAGATTAGTTTCACCTAGGAGAATAACTACGCAACATATAGCAACAATTTATATGATAAAACCTACGTTTCCAAAGAAAATCTAACTTAAAACATATGTACATAAAAATCAATTGGCCATAAAATGAGTTTGTAGGCTTTTGGAATGAAATTACCTTTCATTACGAAAATTACATAAATGTAAAAATTTCTTACATAGCTTTTTAATTAACATACACTGTTAAAAATAAATCTGTGAATTTACAATGAAACTACTGGCATCAAAGTAGCCGAACTTTTACTGTTCCGTTAGTAGTTTTTCCGTTGTGGGAAATAAAAGAAAAGAAAACTCCGCTTGAAGAAGCTGTAACTTTCTGTTACAAAGTGTGATTTTTAATGATAATAATTTAATATAATTTTTAAAATTAAAGAATCGATTAATCGTCTAAGAGATCGAAATACCGAGTGATTTTAAGCTGCTATATTATTTTACTTAATTATTATTATTATTACTATTATTTTGTATAATTTACTTCACACCGTCCAGAGGATCGAACTCCATAACTTTTGATAACGGAACAAATCCATACTAATTGAGTCAAAGCTGCGGATGCTGCACTGTACAAAGGTTGTCTTTTATAAGTTAGTGATAAAAACTGTTGTGCTTTTTAAAGATTGCCTTTCAAATATATTACTTCGAAAATTTGTGAACGTTTTATTTTATTTTATTTTAGACTGATGCATAATACTTATTATTTTTCAAATCAATTTTTAAATAGTTTAAATTAAAAAAAATCGCTGTTTAAAATCACTGCTTCTTTTGACTGAATGAATGAATGAATAAATGAAAAAAACACTTTTTATTCATTTTTTACAAAAATAGTGTTAAAGACAAATTTTTGAAATTGTCGTACACTATTTATTTATTTTTTGGCTAATTAATTAAAAGATTTTTTAATAAGAAATAAGAGAAAAATAAACAGAAAAATGTAATTTAAAAGGGATTTTTTATGTTTTCATTAGTTCATGGCGCCAGTGGGATCCGAAAACACAATCTACGCTCGCAAGCGAGTAGTAGTGTAGTGCGTGACCACTCAGCCATGGAGCTCCCCACACAACGGAGTGTCTCCATTTTTTGTTCCTATTTCCATCTGTTTCGTTATTTTCAGGAAATATGGTGACCTTTTCTGATTTTTTAACGGAAAATGCCCTTTTGTTGTGAAAAGGGACTTTTTCTGTGAAGTTCAGGAAAAAAATATTTTTGAATTTCAGAATTTTTTTATCGATGTATTTAAAACAATAAGTCATACGCTAAAACATAATCCCAAAATTACTGAACTAGCAACCTAACCGTAAAAAAAGCCATTTAGCATAACGTAAATTATAAAAGCTTGGATTAATATACATATATTGGCCTTTCATACATAGAGGGTGTCCGTCAAACAAATAAGACCCCGATTTGAATATTAAATTTCTGAAAAACAAAGATCAATAAAATTATGCGATAAACAGTTTTTTTATTATATAAGCCGTAAAAATGTTATACAGAAGTTTTGAACAATGAATATTTTGAAAATACTGTGTTCTGATTTCAAGGAATGCATCATTTGACATTTTTCTTCTCTTAGATTGCTTGCAGCAAAAACGTTTTTTGGCGTACAGGCCAATTTCTAATGATTATTGGAACTAAAGTTTTGGAATTTCTGAAATTCAAAAAATTTAGTTCGAAAAAATCTTTAAAATATGTTACTGTATGCCGAAAACCGCGTTATCTGCAAGCAATCTAAAACAAGAAAAATGTCAAGTCTAGCATTCTTCAAAATATTCACTGTTCGAAATTTCTGTATAACCTTTTTACAGTTCATCTAATAAATAAACAGTTTACCGCAAATTCTATCGGTCTTTCTTTTTGAAAAATTTCATTTTGAAATCGGTGTCTTAAATGCTGGACAGCCTGTATATAAGATTAATATCTTCCACTATTAATTGAATAAATATTTTTACTTTTCAAATTTTGATGTGTCCAATTTGCAGATTATTAGTTTTTAATTTGTAAATTGCTCAATATGTCCCTCTATTACATAATTCTCTTATTTTATAATCTGACTTTTTCTGGGGGATTAAAATGAATAAATTGTCTAAATTATTATCCAAGAATACGTATAAAAATATCATTTTCTAAACAATAATTATAAATTTATTGAATGATTTGAGCATACGTCATTTTACATTCTTTTTTAAATACTAATTGTTATTGCGATATAATATTCGTTTGAATCCATATAGAAATTTGATCCGATGTAATTCGATAAGGCTAAAGAAAACATTAGAATATATTTGCAGAAAACATAACAGAAGAAATAAATGAATGGCATAAACATAAATAAAACTTTTAAAAATATATTTGAAGCATACTGTTTATACAACAGTCTCAAAGGACGCCTATACCATGTAAATAAAGGTTGAATGGTATTGTTTTTATGCCTGATATCCTTCGATAAAAAAAGATAAATAGACTAGCATTTTGCATACAACATTGAAGTAATACCTTGTTAGATTTATTTTTCTATCTCTTCATAAATCATAAGGGATTTAACAGATTCATTCTAAAGAATATTCTTTACGTTACTTTACAGTTATATCGTGTTACTTAAACTGCGAAATTACACGCATTTAACACAAAAAAATATTTGAAAGGTAATTGGCTTTAGAATCGCAAAATAGAATATAACAAATATAACTTCCTGAGAAGCATAGAAAATATATGATATATTTAAATAAGTAAATATATATTATGCAAAATAATTACAAACACGTCGTTAATGATAAAATTTATATATGTTTTTCCGTAATACTTTACCTATTTTTTAATGCATATTTGATGTTTTGAAAATTTGATGGAAAATTTTAGTAATTTAGCGAATATTTAGAAATTATAACACAATTGTTTGATTTAATATTTTATGTGAAAAATACCATCAATTTTAAACACAAATATTTCACAGATATTACAGAAAACATATATTTAAACTCTGTAAAAACTAATTCCATAAATTCAATATTTCTAAAAATTTTACTACCGCCGGCATCAGCTGTCTGTACTTTAAAGCATTTTCTCCCGCTATGAAAGCTTTCTCAAAAATCAGTGTTTCTTTGAACGTAAGTAAAAAGATAATTTATAAATGAATTTTTACACTGTTTACAGTAATAAAGAAAAAGTTTTTAGAAATTCTGAAATGGAAATCTTTTGCAGCGTCTAGATGTGTAATTTTGAAGATTTTAAACACAATAGAACTCAAGATACAGCTTTTTTAAAAATTGCCTGCACATATATCAACCGGGCTGTGCTATATTTATAGTAAACTCTCTACCATTGATCCACTTTTCAAAATAATATTATCGAGTTTGACGAAAATACGTGCTGTTACTGAATTATGAATAATTTTCCATTCTTGTAATTTGAGGATTTCAATTAATTTCTCATCTAGTTATTAGAAATTCAATTTTCTGAATATCAGTTGGATCATGAGATCTTTTGGGCTGATTTCACAAAATATTTAAACCTCTTACGTGATATAGATTTCGCTAGCCATCGCAAACACACATACACTACAGAGCGAAACATTATTTTACTAGTAATTATTATTTACAAATGAGGCACAACAAAAATGGTCAAAATATAACATAAGATTTAAAAATACATAATGCAAACATAATCGTTGAAGAAAATTAAAAGCGGGTCCAAAACTCGTTTTTGAAAATCTGTATGGGAATACTGTAGTTGGAGAGTATGTGGGACTTGTGCTCTTGTTGGTACTTATTAGTAAATTTCAAAGTGATTTTGATGTAATAATATCATTTTTTTCTTTCTTTTTAGTGTGAGATAGCATCTTGGCCCACATAAACAAAATACAAGTAAAGAAAATAATTCACTGCCATTGGAAAAACTGTACTTGTTCATTTAAGATAGTTTTACATTCTTATTTTCATATAGTAATATACAAAGTTTAATCATTATTATTATTTTAATACAGATTAGTTTTGTATTTTTCGGACAGAAATTTAATTTATACTCGAAAATATCCAAACTAGTAATTTCAAAATAAATGAAACCAATCGAGCAAAAACTGAAAGGGAAAAATGTGTAAATTGATAAACATTCAGTATAAAATATGCATGCTAAAAATTATATATAATTGTACCTGAATATTTATCAGATTGTAGTGTATGCTAAAATGTTTCAATTGAATATTTGTTCAATTTAATATTAAAAAATAGACAATTTAAAAAAGGAAGTTTTAATGAAATCATTTATCTACATAACCAAACATTTATATATCCTTTAAAACCATTGTTATTTATGTACCGAAAATCTAAATAAATAAGTGCTATACATGAAAACTACATTTTCCTATACATGGTTTATTTTTATCCAACTGTAAATTATTTTGAGGAGTTATCTTGCAGTTTATCAGCTGTGGAATAAATCTTTCTTTGCGAAATCCGGAAAATTATTTGTTTTTTCTTTTACTTTCATGCGCCATTATTCGCCATTCTTTTTCTATAAAATCATTTATACTTTTTATATTTCTCTAAATCTCTTGATATAAGAATCTCCAATGAAATTCGAAATATAGTACAATAAATTGTTGTAAGTTTCGATTATTTTTCTGATGTATCGGAACATATCTAACATTTTTTGCACATTAAAATACATAAATTTTCAGTTTATGGAATAACTGTTGAATAAATTGTGCAACAATTTACCTTGTATTACATGAAATAATTTATTAGTTGTTAAAAAAGTGGGAAATGTGTGAAAAAGAAACTTTTCTTTCATGTATCTTACATCACATCTCCTCATTATTTTAAAGAAACTTTTCTTTCATATATATATTCATATATCTAAAAAAAAGATTTTTTTCTTTTTATTTTTTGAATGAAGGTTTTTTTTAGAATGAAGATTTGAAGCACAAAAAAATCTTTACTGTACTCTATTTCAAAAAATTAATAAATACACGAGCATATATATATATATGTATAATATGCTCGTGTATATACT
The DNA here is from genome assembly GCA_964019185.1 of Maratus speculifer. NCBI lineage: Eukaryota > Metazoa > Arthropoda > Arachnida > Araneae > Salticidae > Maratus > Maratus speculifer. The sequence continues at coordinate 257,157,624 of OZ025295.1, read as the reverse complement.
ACAATAAAGCATGATAAACACAAAGAAACAAAGTTTTTAAATTTCATGTATATATTACAACAAAGCATGAGAAGCACAAAAAAATATGCTTATAAATTTACATAAATTGCTTATGAAATAAAATAACATTTCTAATTAGTGCACTAATTTAATATAATACATCATAAAAATTAATACATTTCTAATATAACTTTGCATTTTAATTTTAAATAATGTAATTTATTCATATCATTTATGTGTTTGTCTGTTACAGATTACAATAGTTTATAGGGTAAACTGAAATGGTTTAATTAAATAATTGTTTAACTTAATATTAAAATCAGACAATTTTAAAAATAAAGTTTTAATAAAACCTTCTTTATCATATATTTTAACAAATCAAAACACATTTGTATTTTTTTTAATCATATTTATCTATTTTGTACAAAAAAACCAAACATATAAGTCTTATGCACGAAAATTTATTTTTCCTCAACATGTTTTATTTTTATCCAAGTGGGATTGTTTCGAAGAATTATCTTGTAGTTTATCAGCCGTGGGATAACTCTTTCTTTGCGAGGCCCGGAAAACTATTTTTTCTTTTACTTTATGCACCGTTATTTTCCATTCCCTTTCTGAAAAAAAAAACATTTATATTTTTTTCAATCCCTGGATGTAAGAATCTGACAACAACTAAACGAAATGGATTCCAAATACAGTACAATAAATTGTTGCAAGTTTCGATTTCTTTTTCTGGTATATTGGAACAAATCTAATCACTTGTTCATCAATTATGATGCATTATATGATGGATTCTGTAAGTTGAAAATAAAGGAAAAAGTGTAAAAAGAAGCATTTTTTTCTATTGTACACTTAATAATACATTTTTTGCATAATTATGAGTTTAGAATAACGGATCAATGTGCTAAAATTATATTTATCGTGTCTAATTAAAAAAAAAATAACATATATATAATGTATATTACAAGAAATAAAGAAAAATACTTACTGAAAAATAGTTATAAATTTACATAACATTAGATAAATATAACATATATTTATTTAAATAGAGGGATAATTTTATATAATATTATATATCTAATTTAAAAAAAAACTCTCTTTTTAAAGTAAAACGATTAAAGTATTCTTACATTTAATGACATAAAATCACTTAATTAATTAATAATTATAAAAGTAGAAACTAAAATTAAAACTAAAAAAAGCGTAAACTTATGAAGTTTAATTACAAAATATGCATAGGACAAGTTATATATAAATGTACTGTGGAATATAGTGTAAACTGAAATAGTTGAATTAAATAATTGTTCAGTTTAATATTAAAAATATGACAATTTAAAATGTAACAGAAATTTTAAGCATGTTTTAATAAAATGTTTTTTATCATATAATTTTTACTAGGACTTCCCTCAGAGGGATTAGTCTGAGCGATATTGCTGAGAATACACATTTAATAACTTGCGATAAGTAAAGAAAATGAGATGTTATCTTTAATTTGTCATTCATTGAGATAAAATATGATGCAAATAAACATATTGAATCATAGAAATACAAAATCTTATACATAAAGTTGTATATACTATTTTTATATAAGAAAAGCAAACCATGCATGGATATAAAATTGGAAATATGCAAAATGTTAAAAGTAATACAGAAAATAAAACACCAAATTTTCCAATATTGGAAATATAACTCTTTGAAATGATGTCATGAGCATAAACAGAAGCTTCGCACCGATTTGAGAAACTATAAATAACATAAACTATTATGTTTGAAGAGAAAGGAGTGTATTTTATCTGGTGTGAAATCCGTCCGAATAGTTTATAATGTTGAATATCTGTTTGCCACGCATGCAATGAGGTTGTCAATAAGAGTTAAGCAATCCTTTTTTTAAAAATTTGTCCTAAATTAGCACTTACATCTTATAAGTTACTGTGATGCCAAAGTTATATTTTCTGACCCCAAGGGTATCCTAGAAATTGCAATATTCTCAATAAATTGGGTTTAAAACTTTTTCTAGAAAAAAAAAAAATGTTTAATTTGTGAAATTAAATTGTCGAATGTTTTAGAAATCGTTCATAACGAGAATATTATATCTTAAATGTTGCCACCAAAAAAAAAGATTTTAAATTTTTAGTCATATCAACATCAAAGAATTTTCAATTTTAGAATTTTTTTTACTCGTGCATTGATGGTGATTATTGTTCCTACGCAAAATATAGTATATTTTGCAGCAAAGAAGGTTACCAACATTTTTTATCCAGATTATTTTTTAAATCGGCTAGGTACTCCCAATGATAACGAAAAACACACAAACGTTAATGCTTTATAGCATAGAAATACAGAATCAAAAGCTATTTATCTCCTATTATATACACATAAATTATCTAATTAGTGCTAGCAGATGCATTTTTAAATATACATAGATCAATATAATGCTTCACTTTTCTTCTACTAGTATTTCTTAGTATTTATTTTTCATTTATTTGTATTATTCAGTAAAAAACTCTCTTTCTTAAGCCTGAATTACGTCAAACTTTTTATAAAATCTCCCAAGTCCATATAACAGCAAAGTATTGTGAAGAGTAGAAATGCAAGGTAGTAGGACACTTAGAAAAAAGTCTCCATACTCGGCATACTCAGAATTTTATGAAAAAAATACTACTTAAAGTACTTACGTATGTAATAAAAGATCCGTCAAAATTAGCGGCGGAATCACATTAGAAATTATGTAAAATAAAATAAAATAGTTTCGAATATTTGGCGTGAAAAGACGAAAGAGTCACTCGATTTGGTGGACAGCTTTTTTCCTCGCCAAAAGCAAACGATTTTTATGCAACTCAAAACTGTTGGATATTTAGAAAGAATGCATGTAAATCGTATTTAATGAATTTAAACATAAACAATTGGAGACTTTATTATATTATATACATATATATACACATTATATTGCATATATATATTACTTGTTGAAGTAGCTATTTAATTAATCATTGGAAAAAATGTTTTCATAGATAAAAAAATCATATTGAGAAAAATCATCTTCATAAATTTAAGCGTATTCAAAAATAAAAGCCACGTTTCCATAGCAACAAAATCTAATCGACAATTCTCAAATGGACTTTGAGCAGGAAACAAATTTAATTAATTTAAATTATGAATTTCGTTTTAAATCTTAAATTTTGGTGATTAAATTTGAATATGAATACATATAAATATCGATATAACAAAATTATACTTAAAACAAATTAAAACTTATAAAACTAAAGTTATTTAAATTAAATTTATCAAAACAAGTTCAACATGAAACGTTTTTTTCCTTGAAGTATATTTGACACAAAGCGTTTTTTGAAATTTCATTCCTTCGCCAACCGGCGATAAATCGCCAAATAACGAAATTTTCATTATTTTTTTATGGATTCTGAATGGAGGTTCCGCCGAAAATTTTTTAAACGTATATATCCACACGAGAAGAACATTCTGTAATTTTTTCAGATTTTTCGGGGTATGTCCGTATGGAGACCTTCCTTGTTAGCCAAACGCAGGTAATAAATCACCAAATATTGTTCTTTTCGCCCTCTCTCGATGCCTCTAAATGCATTTTTTTCCGTACATTTAAAAAACACGATTTAGAGTAATCTTATTTAAAATTCAAAAAAATAAATAAGAGGAAGCAATAATAGCGTAAGTCAAAACATTTTTTTAAACATCAAGGAATTGTATCGTAGTTACACATGTGGAAAGAAGCTGCTTTTGGCCAAAAAACGTTGTCTTCACTAAATTTGAATTCGATTAAAAAAAGTACCATGATTAATTAAAATGTTATAGGCAGAGCTGCCAAGTCTCCGGCATTTTGGATACCGGCATTTTAATACAGAAAATGTTTTATTAAATTGGAACATTCTGCGGATTTAAAAAATAACTTTTCCTATAAGAAAATTCTGCTGTGCAATTTAAAATAAATGGTTTTTAACTAATTTCATAATACTTTTGAAATATCACTTTTCATTGACCAATTTTTTAAAGCATTTTTTTTAAATTCTGCTGTGCAGTTTAAAATAAATGGTTTTTAACTAATTTCATAATACTTTGAAAAATCACTTTTCATTGGCCATTTTTTAAAGCATTTAAAAATGGTTGTTGTTTTCAGTCAAATATAGACTTTGGTCTGTCCGCATTTTATATTATTATTATTATTATTATTTATAATTAGTGGAGAAATATTCATACTTAATCCATAACGTACACAATATATGACTCTATTATTACATAAGTCACCTTTTTATTATCATAAAATATATGTTTTTACTGATTTTTATTAACTCAATAGAAAAAATTTTGTGCTTTGAGCAATAGATGTCCGCATTTCATTTATTTATTTATTTTAACAAAATTCTTTGTATTTAGAAGAATTTTTATTTAAATAGGAAATCCAAATGTCGCTGTTAATAAAGAAGAAAGTTACAAAAAAAAGTTACAAAACGAGTAGACGTATACTATCAAAAATGGAAAAACGACGAATCCAAAAAAGACGTCGTATGAAATATCATCTTTTAAAGCAAAATAAACGAGTTCTGATTATCGAGCCTACTGATTACAAAATGTGCATTACATAAAAGAAACCCTGCAAATATTGACTTTTTTTTCTTTTGTGCAGTTTTGGCTTTGAAAGGTGTGCTATGTTGCAAAAAAGATATAAGCGACTATGAAAACACACTTGATAAACGTTCATGCTCTGTTTTACAAATAAATATGGCACATATATGCCATTTTAGCACCAATTAGGTACCTTGGTGTGTACCTAGGTACCTAATTGGTGCTAAAATGGCATTCAATTGTCTAACATGCTGGTTATCATATAAATGTTATAATAAATTGTTTGTTCTAAAAATATTATCATTTATTGATTATTATTTCTTTTTTTTAATAACAGAAAATGTTTCGTTTATTCCTTTTTTAGGTGCGTTCGTAATTATGTAAGTACGTAGCTCCTATAGTGGTCGTTCAGTCCGTCCGTCTGTCTGTCCGACAAACTGTCCGCATATAACAGCGCAAAAACTACCCAACTGAATCGTTTGAAATTAAAAATACATAATCATTACATAATTTTGTCGAGTCATTTCAAATTTTATGAAAATCGGATGCATAGATCAATTACAGGGGCAATCAATATTATTCAATTACAGTATGGTCAATGGGGGGAAACTTTCAAATGTATTTTATACGTTTCAAATATAAAATACATAATTATTACATAATTTTGCCGAGTTTTTTTCAAATTTTATCAAAATCGGATGCATAGATCAATTACAGGGACAATAAAAAATAATCCGTTTCATTATGGTCAATGGGGAAAAATGCTTCAAATGCATTTTAATGGTGTTACACTCATTCGAACTTAATAAAATTTATATGCAACTATGAAGTACATATTATAATGTATATTTTACATAATTTAGAGTGCAAAGAACATTTGTTTTTGATTTACAAAGCCACACAAAAGTATTCCATTACATAATTGTACAGGGAGAACATTGTTTAATGAGCGTTTTAATTCTAATTTACTATTTACAATTTTATGAGATTGATATATGAGAGTAATATTTTTAAAACTTCGTTATCGTACGAACTTACCTCATTTGCTACACTTCACATGCAATTTCCACTTTGTTTCATTTTGAAATGAATAAATAACGTGTTATTATAGCATGCTATGCGTATCTGGTAATCAAAACGATGTTTTCGCCTAATTGGCATAAAAAATCTCGTCAAGCCCGGTGCTTATATCTCTCGTATATTATCTCAAGTGTTTTATTTATGTATACTATAATTGTTTTTACATACCACTTACTTCTTCTTGTATATAAAAATAGGTAAGTGGCTCCTTTATGCAGTATAAATTGTATAAATCTTTAAAAAATAGCTCCCGTTGCCCCTTTTTGGATCGAATAAAAAAAAAAAAAATCAATGTCTAATTCCAGTATTGCTCCCAGGTATGCATACATATTCCAAATTTCAAAGTTGTATACCAACAGGAAATGGACGAAAAATGGGAAAAGTTGTCACATGTGCACCAGGGTACATAATTGGCGTCAAAATGACATTATTTTACCTGAGATGGTAACCCGGCTTTATTTATTTATTATTTCCTTATTTACTCGTAAAATGTTTATTTACTTTCATTTCCTTTTTTTAATTATATAAAAAATTTCTTTTTATAGTCATTAATTGTTATTATTATTTATTTACTGTACGTTCTTTTTGAAAATAGAAAATAATTTAAAAATGTGTATGTAAGCGTTATTTGAAAACGGAGTTTTCGCCAAATGGGCTTTGAAAAAAAAAATGCGCCGTATCTGATGCGCTCGTGGTATCCGTGCCGAAAAATTAGTGACCAGAATTGACTTCCACACACAAACAAAATATAAGTTAAAAGAAAACATGCAATAAAAATAAATATAAATGGAAAATAATGTCATAAAAGAAACTTTTTATTTAAAAACGTAATTGTTTCTAATTTTCACACGCGAAATATATAAAACATTCTTTTAGCGATCAAAAAATGCTATTAAGACATTATCACAAAATTTCAAAATCAAAGTTTTATGACATTTTTTTTTAATATAAAAAAATAACAGTTTTATTTTCCTGCATGATTAAATTTTAAAATATTTTATTGCATTCAATATCTCTGTGTGCATAAATTATTGCCATTTACTCCATGTACTGATTCAGTTATCTACCAAAATATCCAGCTGGTGAAAATCACGCACACCAAATTTCTGTGACATATACAAATAAATTGTGCTTTTTTATCAGTTTTTTTAATATAACTTTTAAACTATTTGGAATTAATTTTTAAAAGTAGGTGCATTCACCACATTACCTCCATAAGTACCTTCTGGTACAAACAGAATCGAAATCCGACAAGTACTTTTTGAGATTTGCTTGACGAAAGAATTTTTTTGAGTTTTAATATCGTTACGTACTCTGAGTATAAGACTTCGCTAAGCTCAGACAATTAAAAAACTCATAATTATTTTTTAATCATTGTTTTTTATATACAGAAAAACTAAATACATAGGCTCCATAGAAGATAATAACTCTTTCCTCAACAAGGTTTATTTCTACCCAAGTGGGATTTGTTTCGAGGAGTTATCTTGCAGTTTATCAACTGCGGTATAACTCATTCTTTGTAAGGACCTAAAAATATTTATTTTTCTTTTACTTTCATGTACCATTATTCTCCATTCTTTTTCAGTAAAAACATTTACACTTTTTATGTTTCTCTCAATTCCTTGATATCAGAATCTTACAACGACCAGTGAAATGGATTTCAAATACAGTGCAATAAATTATTGTAAGTTTCGATTTTTTTCTGATGTATTGAAACAGATCTATCAATCCTTTGCGTATTAAATTATATGAAGTTTCAATTTATGGAATAGCTGTTGAAATAATTATCCCTCATTTATCTTACATTATGTTATGGATTCGAGACGTTAAAAAAAATGAAAAAAAAACAATGATTTCTTTTATACACATAAAAAATGTTTATTATTATTATAATTATTATTATTATCTTAGTGTGACAGGTTAATATTTTAAAACGCAAAGAGCTGTTACTCTTTCCGTTTTAAAATAGTTAAACTTCGAATTTACGGAATAGATATATATTAATAATATGAGCATCAGCTTATCTTAAATTATGTGATGATTAAATTATCTTAAATTATATTTTTATATACTTCATAATTTTTTTATATAAATTATTATAATTTTAGAATGCCAAGTTAAGGTGCTAAAATTATTTTTATTCTATTTAATTTAACACTTTCGGGTCCTATTTTTCTTTCAATTTTTAAAGAAAAAATATTAATAACATTAACACTTATCCATATAGACTAATTAATATTTGACGAACATTTACTTGTCTAAAACATAACTAATAATTATGTTTTGTGTATTATTTAATTCACATTCATATGGCAATAGGCTAAAGAATAATATTTGGAAATAATTTTTATAATAATATAATAATTTTTGTTTCGAAAATACTGTATTGCAATAAAATATAGCTTTTAATGTAACTTTCTAATATTTTTTGAACTTTATTACACATGATTCTTTCAGGAAAGTAACATTTATTTTAAATTTAAAAAGTAAAACATATGTTTAAAATAAAAAGATCACAAACAATGCAAAGAGAATAATGAAATATTAATAATAATAATTATTATTACTAAATGATAAAGCATAAATGAAGTCATATAGTAAATGCATAGACATATTTTAACATTACGACATGTAAATAGTGGGATAAGAATTGCTTACAACAAAATAATACTCCATTAAAGTCAAGTAATATTAATAGTACACCAGACCCGAAAGGGTTATAAAAAATCATGTATATATATTACAGCTAGTCAAGAGAAATATTGATAAAAAAATGCTTTGTTTTACATACACAACAAGTAAATTAACAGATTATTATTTAAATAAACGTCTGTATCTATTATAAAGTGTGTAATAAATGTCTATATGTGTGTAAATGTATTATAATAAATACATATAAGAGTCGATGTATGTAAAATGTCTATAATTATGCTTATTTACACAAAAACTGTAATTTTTAAAGTAAAATAATTTACTGTTTTCTAACATAGAATGAAATATAAAACATCTTTATTGTCATTAAAAAATACAATGACTTTCAAGAAAATCAAATTTAAATATTGATTAAAAACTAATAATAATGGAATTAAAAAAAAAATTAGTTTAAATAGTAGAATGCACCTTGATATATTTAATCTATGAGCGAGTGAAAGTAAAGTTTAAAAATGTAATTGAAAACAAATTAAGCACATTTAAAAGGAATAATTTTATTTAATTTTTTAATTAGTTAAAATAATACAGCTTCATTAAACCAAAAACTTCATGTAAATAACTCAACACAATAACATTGATGTAATTGAATAATTAATCAATTTAATGTTAAAAATCAAACAATTTAAAAAGGAAAATCGTAATAAAATAGTTTTCATCGTGTAATTTTTCTTTAAAATTATTTTTGTTTCTTACATACAGAAAAACCAAACGTCCTATGCACAAATGTCATCTATCCAAAATCCTATACACGAAAACTACTTTTTATAAACAAGGCTTACTTTTATCCAAGTGGGATTTGCTTCGAAAATTTATTTTGCAGTTTATCAGCTGCAGTATAACTCTTTTTTTGCGAGGGTTGGAAAACTATTTTTTTTTTACTTTCATGCACCATTATTCTCCATTCTTTTTCTTAAAAACATTTATACGTTTTCTATTTCTCTCAATCCCTTGATATAAGAATCTGACAACAACCAATGAAATAGATTTCAAATGTAGTACAATAAACGGTTGTACGTTTCGATTTTTTTTATGTATTGGAACAAATCTAACAATCCTTTGCGTATTAAAATTTATAAATTTTCAATTAATGGAATAGCTATTGAATAAATTGTGCAACAACTTAACTTGTATTATGTTAAATATTTCATAAGTTGGAAAGTAAGTAAAAATGTGTGGAAAAAAAATAAATTTTCTGTCATACATTTAATAAAACAAAATAGTTTTCTATTTTTCTATTTCTCTCAATCCTTTCACATAAGAATCTGACAACAACCAATGAAATGGATTCCGAATATAGTACAATAAATTGTTATAAGTTTCGAATTTTTCTGATGTACTGGGATAAATCTAACAATCATTTGCGTATTAAAATATATAAATTTTCAAACTTATGGAATAGCTCTTAAATAAATAGTGCATCAACTTATCATGCATTATATGAAATAATCTATAATTTGGAAAATAGAAGAAAATCTGTGAAAAAATAGCTTGTCTTTCATATAATTAATAAAATGTGGTGTTTTTTTCCAATTATCATTTTAGAATGAAGGGCTAAGACACAAAAGAATCTTTATTCTATCCAATTAAAAAAATACCAATGCACGTAGATTTATACATGTGTTACAAAAATCAAGGGAAATAGTAAAAAAGAAATATTTATATACATTCACAATATTTATATACATTATATAAAATAGCATATCATTGTCTAAATAGAAGAATAATTTAATATAATGTATTATAATGATTATTATATTTTTAAAATAACATTGCATTTTAAATTTAAATAAATTATATTTTTATATCATTTATATTTTATTTATAACAAATATTTAAATGTAAAAAAAATATTTAAATGTGACAATCCTTAATTTGAATATATTTAATTTGTATTCAAAAATATGCAAAATGTTTTAAAATCAATCATATTTTTTGTTATTATTCGTAAACTGATAAAGATTAAGTACAGAATATGCATGGGAAAAATCATATATAAATGTACCTCAGTTTTTAGGGTACACTGAAATGATTGAATTAAATAATTGTTCAATTTAATAATTTAAAATTAAAATTTTTCTACAAAACAAAACATTTATGTATAATTTTAATTACTGTTATGATATGCAGTAAATACAAACATATATAAATCCGATACACTAAAACTACTTTTTCTAAACAAGGCTTATTTTTATACAAGTGGGATTGGTTTCGAGAAGTTATTTTGCAGTTTATCAGCTGCAGTATAACTTTTTTCTGTGAGGATCGGAAAACTATTTTTTCTGTTTTACTTTCATGCACCATTATTCTCCATTCTTTTTCTTTAAAAAACATTTACACTTTTTCTATTTTTTTCAATCCCTTGATATTAGAATCTGACAACAACCAATGATATAGATTCCAAATATAGTAGAATAAATTGTTGTAAGTTTCGAATTTATTTTGTGATGTATCGGAACAAATCTAACAATCGTTTGCGTATTAAAAGATATAAATTTTCAATTTATGGAATACCTGTTAAATAAATTGTGCATTAACTTATCTTTTATTGTATGAAATAATCTATAAGTTGTAAATTAGGGGGAAATGTGTGGAAAAATATGTTATATTTCATATATTTAATAAGACAAAAGGTTATGATCTAATACATTTATGATTTAGAATGAAATGCTATGGCACTAAAAAATGTTTATTGAATCCAATTAAAAAAAATATAATAAACGCCCAAAAATAGATATAAATATTACAACAAATAAAGCGGCATACAAACAAAGAAATGGTTAAAAATTTACATAAACTGGAAGTAAAATAACATTTTATTATCTAAGTAGAGGAATAATTTAATATAATAAATTATGTAGATTTATGCATTTCTGAAATAAATTTGATTATTAAAATAAAATATTTCAATTTATTCTAACAAATTACTTCATTTTTATTTATAATAATTTAAAATGTAGAATACACCCCTGATGTATTTAGTCTGTGTCCGAATGAAAGTAAAGTTTAGAAATTTGTTATGAAAAGAAATAAAGTACACTTAAAAAGAATAACTTTATTTAATTTTTAATTAGTTATAATGACACAACTTTATATAGAATAAACAACATGTATTCCTTCTGTCAGCACACTAACGAAACAGAAAAGAAATATAAAAAAAAAAACATTTTTTAATAATTTCAAAAATTTACAACCAACATAAACATGATATTTAATTTTTTTAAGCAAAACACGTATTTTAAGTAAAACATAGTTTGCTTATTTTATCATTGACATTCATAAATATCATTCTTTCTGTAGAAGATAAATCGTACGTTTAGCGAATACATTATGCAAATATTGAGTGATGCAAACTTTTTAAACATTTACTCTAATGTACCTAGAGTAATGTTCATTTCATGTTAATATTGTTTGTGATGTTTTACAACACCTAATCTATTTATTTCAACTCACATATGTACAGGACATTTTTATCATTATTCTCAGATAATAACACTACATTTACCACAATCGCGATGTGCAAAATTTCCGTTTTCGTAAACATTTACCAATAACGCAGCAATGGAAATTTCTAAAATATTACAGCAGCTGAAAAATGCAACAATGTTTCTTCGAAACAATTGATTTAATCTTTATAAATGTATGCGCTTCGATGATTTATCAAAAAGAGATTTGTAAAGGACTCTTGAAAATGTATATATTTATGTGAATTATTTTTTGAAAAGGTTAAACTCAGAATTTTACATAATTGCTGTATTATTTTATTGAGTTGGGTACTAAAATTATTTTTTGTGAACAATTTTTTTAGTAGTTTTATTGTAGTTAGTAATACATTCTGTTTTGTAAAAATGAAGAAATTTTAGTAATATGAAAATTATATCAAATGAAAGACCATTTACAGTTAAAATGAAAATACTTTTATAAAGTAAACTTTTGTAATAATATACTGCAGTATTTACTACAGCATTGTTATAGATTTATTAGTAACATGATACATATTTTTTCAGTATAAAAAATGTAACACATATAAAAGAAAGGTTTTTATATAATTGAAAAAATGCAATAATATAAAAGTATTGTTATTATTATTATTATTATTATTATTATTTGTCCAGGAATGTATTTAAATTTCTTACGTATAAAAAGTTTTGATGTAATATTTATTTTAGTATTTAATCCAAAGATAGATTTAATTTAACTGGTAAATCATTAAAAAAAACATTAAACTTATTATTTTACGATACCACTGTGCGTCGAATTAAGTTAACTTCAATTTAACTTTTAGATGATTTAATTTCTACACAATTACAGTATTACGTCATTCGTAATATTTACTAAGGCATTGCATATGGGGTTGGTAAACAATCTCCGACTCAGTATTTCAATGATATATTATGATCATACATACGCAGTGCTAGATTTCATTAATGAGCAGGAATTTTACACAATTTTTATATGTGCAGCATTCTTTATTCTCACTTTACTTCTATTAGGTGATTATTTTCACATAAAAAATACATAGATAAATTAACATCTCGAAATAGCTCTTTCTGTATTTGAAATAAAATTACCTGCTTGAGACATAAAGAAATTTCTTGAGAATTTAGCTTGCACTTTAGATTATAATACTGAAATAGATTTCTGTGAATTGTTTTTCTGAATGTAAAATATTAAATTACATTAATTTTCGTGGATTTTTTTTTCTTTTCTCGATGTTCATCTTTCTAATAAATAATAATTATAATTAAGTTGTATTTTATTGAATAAAATCTCTGGTTGATAACAAACTTATTTGAACCGTAGCTTGTACGCCGGAACTTAAATTATTCACTGACCTTGGACACTAAATCGCATTACTTAAATCTCTCAATGACAGTTTATTTTTACACATTTCCAAGCAATTTAAGTTCATGCTAATACAAGTTAAACTCAAAGTATGCATAGACATTCACAACCTCGGACAAATTTATGTTTGGAAAAAAATGTTGCAATTTTATAATTAGACTGGAACTTCATAGGCTTGATGCAATCAGCTTGACAAAACAAAATCATGCAGAGGAAGAAAACAGGAAAAAAAATCATGTATCAATCATAGATTACGGAACGCTTCTAGAATATTGAACAGTATTTCGCTGTTTAATGTAATCATTAAAAATCGTTTCTTGAAGTTCTATACAAATTAAAAAAAGAAAAAGAAAAAAAACTGAATAGGTGGAAAGGAACTTCAATTATTTTTTCAGCCCTGCATTTCATCTATAAACTCATTTGTGTTTTATATAGTATGATAAAACTTAATTTAGTAATAAAACGAATATTAGATTAAAAAATCACCACCATCCGAAATTTCGATAAATAAGCTGAAAAAATACTGAAGTTCTCTTGTTACAAATCTATATATTATACTTATTGTATATTCAAGCCATGTATTAATCTTATATTTAGCTTAATAGCAAAAAGTACGCTCTGAATGTCTTAAATTACTTTAATTTTAAGAAGTATCAGTCTTAAATGACCAATTATCTATTTCTTTGTGTGGCCCTGTATATGAATTTATTAACGTTCAAGAAATATCACTTAGTATAGCAAATGTAGCCAAGCTTCAAAAATACGTAATTCACTTTAAAAAAAAATTAAGCATATCATGTTCATATTTAATAATTTTTACAAAATATTGTGTGTGACCCTGCCTATTATTTATAGCATTTATATTCACCTGCAATATGGAAAATCTTGTTTAACTTAAAATTGCATATCATGATTGAAAACGCACTATTTAAGCGAATAGGCTGATTTAGAACTCTATACGTTATCTTTTGTGTTTCACTGTAAATGAAGAAAAAATTATATGCTCATCATATTATGAGGCACGTATCTTGTAGTCAGAAATTTTTATCAATTTCATTACATTTGAAATAGTGTAATATAATTAATATAAGCTGCAAACAGTTTAACTCCGTAGATCATTATGAAATTGATTTGATTTTTCTATGTGTGTATTGTTCTTCCTGTCAATAATAAGGGCTATGTACCCTATTTCCCACAAAGTATGTAAAAAGTATGTTTTAAAAGTAAAACAGTATGTTTTAATGCATTTTACAATCGCATATCAGTTTCAATGTGTTTAAAATGCTGCAACGTCTGTAAAATTCATCTGAAAAAATCTTGGTATTTTTCGGTAATGTTATGCAATAGTTTTATATTTTCTACAGGAATCATGCTTATCGTAAATGTAAATAACATGTTAAAATTATTGAGCTATCAAAGTGTATTTACAGCAGATAAAACACATTTGGACCGACAGACAAACCGAAGTTATAAACATGTTTCAACTATATGATGGAAAATAATTTAAAAAAAACGTAATTCCAATTAGACAAACTTTTCACACGCTGTTTTCAATAGCCATGGGCAATAGCTTATTAAGAAACATAGAATCATTCTTTTCAATTAGCTTAAAATGGCTTAATCTTTTACAGGTTTATGACTGGAAAAATATTAGGCTTATTGGAAAAATATTTGTATTCATTTAAGTATTAATATAATATCCTCATTTATGCTTTATTTCAAAAATGCTAATGTGCTATTTAACTTAATAAAACTTGTCTGACAGTTGTAATTATTTAACTAAAAAAGTACCATTATGTTAAAAAAGGAGTGAAACATAAATATTTGAAACTAAATGCATCAAATTAGAACATAAATAGGAATAATATATAACAGAGACGAAAAAAATGTGATAACATAAAAAAGTCTTAAGTCAAATTCCTTTCGATTCCGTTATTTGGATTCTACTGCATTTTTCAGAAATAGAAAATATATTTGTGTGGAATCTAAAAATATAGCATATACAATAATTTTTAATTAATTTTCAATCTTGTAACATTCACTAATGTATAAAATTTCCTCTAAAATTTAAGTACTTAAATAAAATGGTCCCAGAAGTTATTTAATAGTATAATTTTATTGTTCTGCAGAAAAATACTTTATTATTTATAGAGCTGTCTTTGATATGCTAAAATTGTGGAATTGAACGAAATAGCAGTGGGACTGAATATATTTTTTTAAACTCAACTTACCATAATGCATTCAATTTTGTTTGTAAAAGCGTATTTCTATTTTGGTAGTTATTAATCATTTAAAAAAATAAATAAATACAATTTAGATTCTGATTCCAATACGATAAATGTAACTGTTCATGGATTTATTTATTCCGGATCATACAAGGGTAAACCAATTATAAAGCAATGTTTTAAAATTTATTTGTATATTATACTAAACAGAAAATTACATGTTACTTTTTTGAAATAAACTTCTGATTTTGAAACACATTTTTTCCAACGGACTGGAAGTTTTTGATGCCGTCATTATAGAAAGAAAAGGAGCGTGAATTCAGGCAGTTGCGCACGGAGGCTTTGACAATCAGTGGCGTCACCTAATTTTTCACCTCCAAGTGCTTCTTTCAAAGGTTTAAACATATGAAAAATACAGAGGATAAATCAGATCAATAAGGAGGTTGCCTAGTGTTACCCAATGCTTTTCCTCCAACTAGTCGCGAGCAAGGTTGGCTGTATGGGGACGTCCATTGTCAATAAGCGAAATAATTTCTCTTATCGGAATATCAAGTGTTTTTAGCTGATATGTACGCTTTCATTTGTCGAATAGCTGCAGATAGTAGTCAGCATCCTTTGAGAATGCCCCTAACGGCGCCAATATTTTTCTCAGTCAAACTATTTCAAGTGCGACGGTCTGGGGTGCGTTTCTACTTCTGTTCCTCCTTCGATATTCTTTCTATGCTTGTCATATACTTGGATTTTCACAGGCAGTCTCCCAAAACTGTGCTTGATGTCTTCATAATATTTAGCCGATTTTACGCCCTTATTTGTGAGAAATTTATCGACAATGTGTTTTGAAACATTGAGGTGAACTTCTCGCTCACTCACCTTGATACAAACGGAGAGACTAGCACATACCTGTGCGTAGATAGATATGTGACGTTCCTACTTGCCTTGCGTAGAAATACCCTCGTAATGGCTCTTAGACCTCCCAAAATAAAAAATAATTCCCGCCTCATGTTTGATTTATTGTGGTATTGCTACTTAAAATATTAATGAAAATTAATGTTTATGAATTTTAATCTTTAAATACCAGTTTTATTTTTTAAAAAGCCATTTTTTAAAATCTTACCTTCCATTATTTTTATAAATAAATAAAAAATACGATGCAATTTTTTTGACGACACGTAAATTTTTCAACTTACAATTTATTTGTAGCAAATGTACTTTTTCTAATTAATGCCCTGCAATTAAAAAATGCTAATAAAATATCGCGAAATATCACACGTCGATGCATATCATATACAAACACTAAACTTTTAAAGATCATATCTGGCATAGTTCATATATGTTGGAGCGATTTCTTTATTTTTTTTTATTTATTTAATTACAAAAGGTTTAAGGATTCGAAAAAATTTCAAATATTATTATAAGTTTCTAATATAATTCCTTTAAAATATTCGTTGGAACTGAAATTGTTTTGAAAGATATTAGTATCTCGTAAAAGATGTTTTTCCAAAGTAAGCAACACGATGGAAAATAATTACCATAATTTGCTTTTACTTAAATCTTAGATTTCGTTCTTTTAAGATACATATATATTCGTAAATATTTGAACAAAACTTAAATGATTCCATTTATTATTCATTTTGCGTAAAGCAATTTTCTCAGATGAACTTACTTTATTTTAAAAAAAATAAACATCATGAAATGACGCTGTTCAATTCACAACGCATACATACAGAATAAAGAGTGAAGAAAATTAAAGATATTGTCTCTCGGAGATGTTTCTGAATTCATCCATTTTTCTAAAATGAAATTCATTTTAATTTAAAACGTCTGATGGAAATATTTTGTCCCCATTTAATGTTATTACAGTGCGTGTCAAAAGTTTAAGCACAATAGCAGTTTTCAAATAAAACTTTAAACATTCACTTTATTTCAATATCTGTCTTGTATATGGTAATAATATCTATTTTAACACCTTATTCATTGAAATTAGCTTTTAAATTTTATTTCAAACCATGGAGTTTTACATTAGAACAAAAATAACCGTGTCAGAAGTTTAAGCACAAAATCGGTTTTATGCAAATTTTACAATCTGACGTAAGCGGTTGCGTACGCAAATAATTTCTGGATGTATAAGAAGTAGTTAGTTGTTGTTTATGAGTTAGTACAAAATGCCTCAGTCAAAAGAATTTTCAGAGGAGGAGGTTATAAAAATATGGAGAATGAGAGCAAAATCTAAGTCTGTTTCTGAAATTGCAAGTACATTAAAAAGATTAAAACGAGGTATTTATCAAATTTAGACTCCTGATAATCATTTCAAACGATAATTTCGTTCAGGGAGGCCGCGAGTGACTAGTTTGCACGAAGATAGCCGCATCAGAAATTTGGCTTCAGCTGGTAATTACTCTCTTTCGCAAATAAAACATGCAGTTGGAGGACAAATATCGAAAATAAACTGTTCATAGAAGAGTTTTGGAATTCAAATACATCAAATACCGTAAAATGGCTCGATTACCGTGTTTCAAACGACACCATAAAGAAGCTAAATTACAATGGGCCAAAGAGCATATGTCATTTAGTGAAAAGTGGCTGAATGTCATATTTAGTGATGAAAAAAATGGAACCTTGATGGCCCTGATGGGTTAAAGTACTATTGGCATGATCTCCGCAAAGAATGTAGGAGTGTATTTAGCCGAAAACATAATGGTGGTTCTGTAATGGTATGGTGGGCTATTTCTTTCAATGGTCAGACATCTCTAGCATTCATCAGTGGTCGTGAAAACTCTGAAAACTATCAAGAGACACTTGCCAATCATTTGCTTCCTGTTGCCGAATTTTCGGGGGAAGAAAAATAATTATTTCAACATGAGAATGCTTCTATCCATACCTCAAACTCAACTTCATCGTAGCTTAAGTCGAAAAAAAGTGACTGTTTTGAAATGGCCGGCAATTAGTCCTAATTTAACACTAGAAGCGCCGTTGGGGTCATTTCGCATTTTTTTTCAATTTCCAATGCTTTATTTCAAGATGTAAGCGAACACCGCAGCTCATATTTTTTTACTTTTTCTAAAATTATATTAAGCGTACTGTGACAATGTTTCATCTTTCTACATTAATTATTAAAAAAAATAATCAAAGAAATACCTAAAACAGCCAACAGGTGTCAATTTGACCCCCATAAGAAAAATGATAAATTTTCAAGACAAATTCTGTTTTTGAATTCGCCATATCTTGGTTTTGATTACTGCGCATGGAGGAACACACATTTCTCATTGGGATGACAAAAAAAAGAGAAAAGTAAACTCCAGTTTTACTTTGTTTCGATGACGCATAGCGACGCGGAGAGGGGGGGGGGGGTTGGGGGTAGTCTTCTCTCTATTGCGCGCTCGCCTTCAATTAGGCGGGGGAGGCGTTGTTCTAAGCGTACTGACACTTTTCTGAAATGCCCACGCATCCCAGCAACGCTGGCGTACTACAGAATTTTTGGGGGTAAAATCGTTCTTTTAGAGCTACTACCGAAAACGAAATTTGAAACCATTTTCCACAGAGGTGTTTTTCTCAAAGATTTCGATTGTGACAAAAGTGTAGTCTTTTTCCTTTATAAAAAAAATGCGGAGAGGATTGAGTACACAGGAGTGCCTTGCTCTCCTGGAGCAGTTAGATTCAGATATGAGTGGTGATGACAGTAATGATGAAGATTTTCGCATAAATAATGTGAATTTACAGAATGCGTCGTCTTCTGAAAGCAGTGACAGTGATGCTGTAGAATATATTACCAATGTGATTTCGGTCACACCTTATGCCCGTCGTAACATTGGGGCTAATCCAGCTTTAGCCTGGCGTTTGATGGTGACTGAAACAATGGTGACTGAAACAAACTTCGAGTTTGAAACCCGAAACACATTCAAACATGCACAGTTGCTGAAGCACGACGTCAGCTAGGAGATGACAGCAACTGGTATGTTACTCTGGTAGAACTGGATGCTTTCTTTGCCCTCTTATACGCCCGTGGGGCATTAGGTAATTCAAAGCTTTGTGCAGATGACTTATGGAATAAAAGTTGGGGACCACCTGTGTTCAAAGAGACAATGTCATGCAATCGTTTCCGTGAAATCATGCGATATCTCAGATTTGATCTGCGAAGTAGCAGATCGGAACGTCTGGCCACGGGCAAATTTGCTCTCGCTTCAGAAACTTGGAAGAAGCTGATTGAAAATTGTTATTTATGTTATAATCCTAGTGAAGAAATAACTGTTGATGAATAGTTGTTGCCTTGTAAGTCAAGGTGCAGATTCTTCCAATACATGCAAATAAACTGGACGAATTCGGCATCAAGTTCTGGCTAGCAACTGATGTAAATTCGAAATATGTGTTAAATGGCTATCCTTATTTAGATAAGGATGAAGAGCGGCCAACTGATTTACAACTTGGAGAAAGTGTACTGCTGAAATTACTATAACCATATCTAAACTCCGGTCGCAGTGTCACTACTGACATTTTTTTCACGTCTGTAAAGCTTGCCGATGAACTTTCGGCAAAGAAAACCACAATCGTTTGGACGATGCGTCTAAACAAGAAAGAATTACCTCCTATTGCCCGCGACATATCTTCCCCACGATACTCATTTTCTGCACTAAAAAATGGAAATAAAATACTCACGATATACAGGTGCAAGAACAAAAAAGAATGTCGTGATTCTGAGCACTATGCACACGAATGTGTTTGCAGAAAGTAGCGCAAAGAAGAAGCCGAACACTGTTGTTTACTACAATAAAACTAAATGTGGTGTAGATGTAGCAGATCAGATGCTACGAAAATATTCTACAAGATGTGGAACTCGCAGATGGCCTCTTCACGTCTTTTATAACGTCCTTGATATTGCTGCACTAAATGCTTGGATAATTTTCAAGGAATGTTCAAAAACCTCAATTTCACGTCGGGAATTTATTCTTGCCCTTGTGGAAGAATTGAGAAGTAGCGCGTTGCGCAACAGATGCCCCTCAATTGATCGACCACAGACCCTGAAGCCAAATGTGCTTTTCAACATTGCAAGGGACGAAATAAAACTTCTGCAAGCTGTGAGGGATGTCAGAAACCAATTTGTGGTAAGTGTGTTGATGTCACCATCAAGCACGTATATTGTATTACTTGTGCTAATGTCGAAAACTTTGGAACACATTTATATGCTTATTCAGGAATTATGTTTTTTGTTTTCTCTCTTTGAAACATGCTGTACGCTAATTTCTATTATTTGTATTTTTATTTTTTGTTTCTTTTCTTATCAATTTTATTGTGTTATATTATATATATATATATATATTATTAAATCTATTGTATTTG
The DNA here is from genome assembly GCA_964019185.1 of Maratus speculifer. NCBI lineage: Eukaryota > Metazoa > Arthropoda > Arachnida > Araneae > Salticidae > Maratus > Maratus speculifer. Next base: position 257,136,841 of record OZ025295.1, on the reverse strand, counting down.
TGTACTATTGTGTAGTAAAATATTTTGAATTATACATTGTCATTTATATACTGTCATTTCAAAAGAATGTAAAAATTGGGAAAAACGATCTCTAAAAACTAAATAAATAAAAAAGAAAAAGTTATAAAACCTTTAAAAACGTTTATATTTTTCAATTTAAACCTCATTTATCATTGAAAAAATATATTTATTTTAATATGGCTTGAATTTCTCATGGGGGTCAAATTGACACCAAACGGCGGTTTTAGGTATGTCCAAAATCCGGCTGTTCTAGTGTTAAAACCTATAGAAAATATGTGCGGTATTCTCACTCATGCAGTTTATTCAAATGGAAAGCAGTATTCTTCAGTTAAAGATTTGAAAAATGTCATTGAGGACGCTTGGTTTAAAATTGAACAAGAAACAATACAGAATATCATTTTATCGATGGAAGACCGCATACTTAAGGTAATTCAACAGAAAGGAGCAATAATCAAGTATTATTTTTTTTTATTGTTGTTCTGCTAAAGACTAAAAACTACTGTGCTTAAATTTTTGACTCACTCATTTTTGTTGTTTTGATAAATTTTATTATTTAAGATACATTTTATAACATAAATATGTTAACTATCTTTTAAGAACTACAATTTATAGATTATGTGAAAAAGGAAATTAACTTTCACTCATTAATAAAATTTTATTTTGAAATTTTCTGTTGTGCTGAAGCTTTGACACACACTGTATGTATATATATATATATATATATATATATATATATGCTATAAGTTATTAAATTGGCTGGTTCATATATTGTAATAGTATTAATGGTTTTATGTATATATATACATATATTACTTTACATATACGTGTATATACTTTATTTTCACTGCTTTCCAAAAAAATAAAATAAAATACACAACGACGTTATTTTAGTTTTGCGCAGCGACGTAAATTTGCATTTCTAGAAATATTGTTAATCTAAAAATTCTAATAATTAATTTTAAATTAAACGTATTAGCATTAACGTACCATAATACATTTAAAAGAAATCAATGTTATGTATCATTGTAAAGATGTAAATAAAATATATTTCTTTTAAGAGTATAGTAGTAAGTAAGTTACTGCTACATCAAAAACAAAAAATTATAAATGAAGTACTTAAATCAAACTTTTTTGAAAAGGGTAATTAAATATTTTTCCCATTAGTCCTGAGGTTCCCAACTTGGGATGTATGCTAGTTCAAACCAGAACAAATACATAAATATTTTTTTTATGCACACAATTTTTGCTTCAATTTTTCATGCTTTTCTTTGTCGTTTGGACAACCACTTAAAAAATACTATATTCTGGTTCGTGTCATCTTTTACAATTTTCAAAATCATTTTTCAATTATCTTTTCAATGAGATTCATTTTTCTTCGCGCTGTTGCATATGGCACAGGTAAAAACTTTCAATCGTTAAAATGCTTAAAGTTACATTTAAAAATACATTAATTAAAAAATTTCAAAATAAATCTAAAATACATAAATCCAGTACATAACTGTATAAAATTTATAAATGTTTAACATCATTTAAAAAGAAAATAGAAAATATTAAACAACTCAAGCGCAGGCGCCACTGCTGACAAAATAAATACACTATATGGTCAAAGGCGACCGGCTGCTTGCGGTTTTTGACGTTTTGTTTAATATCTAGAAAAATGCTTCAGGAATTATCCTGAAACTCCAAGTGTGTGAAAACAGATTAGTGCAAGTCATATGTTTCTGATCAGATTTTTACCCGAAACCCTTCAACAAATTAAATAAAAAAGAATATTGCCCAGTTAAACTGATGACATAGAGCTCACAGCCTATACATGAACAAAATCTGATTATTCTGCATGAAACATCCGTTTACATAAATTAAGGGGAGGGGCATTAGCCCACGTCTCCCTTCTTAATACTTATCTAATGAATACACAATATTAATCATGGAGGTGCCTCTTCAGAATGATTCTATACTTAAGATTTGAGCGAAAACTGATAATTCTGCAAGAAAATCCCATTTATATAAATTATGGGGTGGAGCATTAGCCCACGAAGTAAATCTGATATTTTTATCACGCGTTATCGCGTTACGTACGCACGTACATACATGCAGAACGGGCGGGGACATAAACTCTCAGCTTTGATAGCCTCTGAGCTAAAAAGAACGAATATCTTTTTCAATAACCCTGTCAAAATTAATGTTGCAAAAGTGTTCAAACTGTAGATTATGATTAAATAGCTTATTGCAATAAATTGAATTCATTTTTATGAGTATAGCATGTATACTCGTAGAGAAATTAAGATTTAAGTAAAAACATACCCAATTTTTGCCAAGTTTTTTTGCCTATAATTTGCAGAGTTCTTAATAAAAAATAATGTTCCTTTCAGAAATTATGACAAACAACATTGTATACAATACCTTGTTTTCAAAATTCTAAAAAATAATAAAAAATATATGAGTAATGAGCATGTTTACTAAACAAATTGAAATTTTTGACGCTTTTTACTTGAACTTTCAGTATATGAATGGCAACATGAACATGAAAGAAATGTTGAATGGGTTGTCAATTTTTTGGCAAATCCACGCTCCGGCAATGTGTGTGATTGAGCTCATCTTGAATAAGCCATTAATATTTGTAACCGTAGAATTAATGTTTTATAAGCACAGCAACAAAGAAAAACAAGTTGGAAATTGCACGTGAACGTAGCAAATGAGGTGCGTTCGTACGATAACGAAGTTTTAAAAATATTCAGATCTTGCTGCTATAGTAGAGCGTACTCCGGATACAGTATAGTAGTCGAAATCTTTACGTTTCTGTTAATATGCAGGAAGTCATTTTTATTACACATCAGTAACATTTATATTATTCATAAAATGTGAAATAGCTGAATATAATTAAAACACGTACCAAACCATGTTTCCCCGTATAGCATTATATAGTGGAATACTTTTGTGTGGCCCTGTAATTTAATAATAAAAATTCTTTGCATCACAGATTGTACAGAATGCATATTTTAGTATATATTTCATAGATTCATGCCAATTATATTATGTTCGAATGAGTGTAACATCATTAAAATGCATTTGAATCTTTTCCCCCATTAACCCTAATGTAACGGAATCCTTTTGATTGTCCCTGTAATTGATCTATCCATACGATTTTCATAACATTTGAAATGACTGGACAAAATTACGCAATAGTTATATGTTTTAAATTTCAAACGATTAAAATGCATTTAAAACTTTTTTCCCTATTGACCGTAATGTAACGGAATCCTTTTGAATGTCCCTGTAATTGATCTATCCATCCGATTTTCATAAAATTTTAAATGGCTCGACAAAATTATGTTATAATTATGTATTTTAAATTTCAAACGATTCGGTTGGGTAGTTGTTGCGTTGTTATATGCGGACAGACGGACGGACAGGCAGACAGACGGACAGACGGACGGACTGAGTGACAACAATAGGTGCTACGTATTTACATAATTACGAACGCACCTAAAAATAATAACATTTTATTTAAAAGGACAGGAGAAGTTCCTTCTCCAGCCAAGTAATCCTTACCAATTGCGTTCCTGTGACATTCTTACTGCATTGGCAGGACCTGAAAAGGTCCAGAAGACAAACTATTGCACATTGTACACACCTGGGGATTCGAAGACAAAATGAGTAGAGATGCAGAACAGGGGATTCAATTTATATCTGTCGGCATTGTGAACAACCAATTCGGTTGTATATATGTGAGGTTTTACAATGACGAAGTTCGAAATTTTATTTTTATATCATCAATGAACTTTTCGTATTTCCAAGTGATAAATTCGCTTATTATACTTACCACGTATATAAAGTAAATATAAATGAATACGACAATGCTAAACATGAACTGCTATTTAATAATCGGGTGTTAAATATTAAATTCATAATTTGAAAAACACATACGACGTTTTTAAGAGTTATAAGTATAATCTCTATTAAATAACAGAATTTTATCATTTAAATTACAAAGTATTATCCGAAGTGCTGGACAAAATACTTAAAATAAATGACTTTGACATACATTATTTGAAAAATTCTTTTTCAAATATGCACGCATACAATATAGTGTACTTTAATTATTTTGCCAGTAAATAAATTAGAGTAATTCATTAAATCAGTTGAACATATTCAGATGATATATAATAATGAATTTTACGAATGAAAACTGTCTTTTTCTCAAATCCTTATCTTAATTGTTTTAATTAATTAAAAGGTACTATTTGCACTGAAGAGTAACAAAGATATCAAGATAAAAATTCTAAACATCCTAAAAAATTTTTTTAATTGAGTCAATAGCAAAAGAAGAATTGATGAATTGATTGAACATCATAATATTCAAAAATGATTTTTTATTATCGATGATTTTTTCAATGCATTAAAAATCCAATGCAATAAATTAGTATCCGAATTGATGTCCGGCACTCAATTGTTGATAGAGAAAGTTCTTTTCTTTTATCTGGGTATCTTTGGCGCCCCTAAAGTAGTCATTGAAGACTGCTAGACATCGCAATATTATTAGAAGTTTCAAAATGTCTAGTTACTTTTAACGCTGACGGTCCCTTAAACCGAAATTTCGTCATTGTTTAAGCATACTTCGAAAACTATTTGGTACAAAAAAATATTTTTGATTTACATAAAACAGATATTAGTAAATATAAATCCATCAAAAAATTGTATGTTGCAATTCATATACTTTTTTAATATTAATTTCATAAATCATATCATAAAATTATAAAAATTACAATTCAACATATTTATGTTTGGATATTTTAGTATTATTGCTGTATAAATAAGTAGCACTATAGGAGCATGATATCAGGAGATATTAAAAAATATATATATGGAAATGTTATTTAACATTCTAGTCACTAAATTTTGAACGTCTATAATACAAAAACTTATTCAAATGACTTGAAATTTGGTGTCCAGGCTTAGTTATAACCGAAGATTTGAAATGCCTTGTTAAAATTGGGTATTGCTATTGTTTCATTTTGTTTTATTTGTAGATGGCCCCTTCAAAAATTTTATAAACATTATTTAAATATAGACTTTATTTCCAGTCGTTCCATGACAGTAAATTTCTTGTACGATAAATTGTTGAGGAATTAGCTGGGGGCGTTTTTTTGTTTTTCCACGAGTATACATTTAAGACCACATTAACTACAGACATGGTCATCTGGAATAATAATTTTTTTATAAATGGCATCTGGATATTCCGAAATACCCTATATCTCAATGCCACTGTAAAATTGCGCACGAAGATAAAAACAAAGAAAGTTAGAAGTCGAGATCATAGCAGATATCATGAGAAATTTTTTTTCCAGGAATTGCATTTTTCCTAATAAAATGGGCCTTTGTTATATTCAAATTATCTATCACTTTATCCGAAAAGTATTTTTCATCTTAATCTGTTATTAGTAACATAAAAAATATTATTCATAAGCACTGAAGTACGACAAATTATAAATGAATAAAAACAAATCCTCTATGTTGCCAAACAACTGAAAAGAGAGGATAAATTTACATTTTTATCAATGAATCGCGTCTTAAGCAGGATTCTATTCACAAGCATATGAAAACTTACAACGTATCAAACGAGATTGCCGTGATAACCACTACCGTTTTAAGTATGATATTTTTGCATTGGCTTTATACGTGATTTCTAAGTGATAGAGAAAAAAACTGTTATCGCGCATTAACTATAACCGTGTTAAACGGATACGAATGTGCTTGATTAAAACCTAGAAGTGATTTTCCGTTTTTATATAGAATTGCTTTTACACTATTTGTCACGGTTTGGTACATCTTACTATTTTGATTGATCGATTAAGGTATTAAAAACGTACGCGTATGTACTACGTTTATGTCTTTTTATCAGATCATTCTTGTTTGTGATGTTGCATTTCTTTTATTATTATTATTATTTTACAATGCCCAAATATTCTCTGCGCGATTCCAGGCCATGGAGATTTTAAAAATTTTATTTTCATCCAAAAAATTTTTAATAGATGAAGCTTTGTGGCACGGAACTCCATCATATAAGAATATAAAGTCTCCATTTAGAAACAAGTCTTTTAATTGGGTATTCAGTCTTTGTTCGAGCACTTTTTTATGCCGATACTGGTCATCATGCATTATACAATGTATAAACATACAGTAAATTTAGATGACATTGCATACCAAAACATTACTTTAGTGAAATGTTTAACAGTTTGTGTTATAGAATTTTGGGAAAATTCTTAACTGATTCTTCTTGTGACATATTGACTGCTTTCTTCTGATATCATAAACATTGATTTATCAGAAAAAAATACCTCAAGGATAAAAACATTTCTTAAAGAAAAATATTTTGAAAGAATTTTTTTAATAAAATATATAAACAGTTCTATACCTTTAGTCAGTATTCGGAGAAGATGATTTCAAGAAAAGAAAAAAGAACAATTTACATTCAACTGATCATTAAAAAAAAATTTTCTCATGATGCTACAATCATTTTCGATATGTTCTTGAGCAAATTTTGTCCACGCTAGTCCCTTTGTCATATAAGGTGTGATTTTCGCCTTTTTTCGGAGAAGGGCGGTAACTAAGTCCAGCTGAGATAAACTTCCTACTGTAAGAAGAATCTCATACATTTACTTGCAAAGGGATTTATACTTCATGACTAGTTACTTTTCTGCAATTTTAATTAATTTTATTTTTGTTTTTTTTCAGTAAACTTACTTTTCCTTCCGCATTTCCCTGTTCGATAATTTTCATATTCACGTTTGGAGTCAATGATCTTTTTATTCTACACACACATGCTTCCGAAATTTTCTGTTTTTTTAGTGATGTCTGCTGTGTATATTAAATTTCTTGGATGAGACACTTTACTACAGCACGTTTTCTAGGAAAATTAACATTTGTTTTACCTATAATCATGCAATAATCCTTTGACAAACGAAAAAAGTTAACATTTTATATAAACTAATAAAAAAAGAGGGAAGATTTGATATAAGAATGAAATATTAATGATACTAACTCAAGAAGAAGAAGGAAAATGCTAGCACAACAAGCAAAAATTTTTTAAACTTTATTTTAAATTCATTTGTTTATTAAAAAAATTCTTTGTGCGATGCATCTGATAACATTAGATCAAATATTTTTCTTTTATAAAAAATGGAAAGTTTTAATAAAATTAGGTACCAAAATCGATTCTAAAAGAGTCAAAAATGGACAACATAAGCAAAACAAACTACCTTTTATGAATATTGCAAGTATGTACAATTGTAATCAAGTAAATCTGAAAAAAGCATAGTTATTCTAATAATTTTCACACCTCTGTACTCTTGTGAAAGAGGCTCTTTTTAACTGAATAACGTGAACGGAAAATTTATCATAAATTATTTTAACCTAAATTTTAGATTTCGTTAGTTAAAAAAAAATCGTAATCTGTTGACTCAGCATAAATGTTACCAATTATTATTCATATTTGTGGAAAGCGAGTTTGTCAGATAAAGATATGTCAGATAAGGAACATCTGAATGTCACAGCTCAGTGCATATCAAATACATATAAAGAAAAAGGGAGAACAAATTAAGTATAATATCTGTCGCAGATGTTTTTATAGTTATTCAGTTTTCTAAAAGGACAATCCATTTAATTTATATTTTCTTCTGTAAAATGTTTATTTCTAAAAATGAGAGATTCTCTACTTTTTTTTATCTTTCTGTTAAAAATTTGTTTTCGCCGCTTTCAAAAGAAAAAAAAATATAAAAAAAGCTGTCCCCCGCCCCGCTTTTTTTTCTTTTTTTTTCTTTGGTACAAACGTTAAAATTGGCATTTCTAGAAATAGTAATGATCTGATTTTTTAATTGCAATAAGGAATTTAAAATGAAACATATTTATATTAATGTAGAAAATATATTTGAAAAAAAATAATACAATGTAACAAAATAAAAACAAAATATTGTATATTTCTTTTAAATGTATTGTATGTTATTTCCTGAGAGAAAAAAATCATTAATGGAGTTCTTAAAAAAAAAGAAAAAACATTTCGTGTTAAAATCATATGTATATATTTTTTTCCATTCAGACAAAAAAACACTATTTTACATTACATTCTATAGGGCTATTTTTTGCTTTTATTTGAATTTAACACGTGCATGAAATTATGCAAAGGGCTAAATATTTCAGACTAATAAAAAGCAAAAATCTAGCATAATTTAAAAAATAAAATGTTTTTAAAATAAATGCTTAAAAAATTCAGACAACTAGATCACAGTTAAAAAAAAAGCTTGTAAAAAAATACTCAATGTTAAATGTAGGTCTACATAATTTATTAAAATGTTCGATCGGTGAATGTTATATTTCTGAAATAATTTTTAAATTGCTGTCTGTTTGTATTTACTTACTATAAAAGCGCTTTGTATATTTATCTCTCTCTCTCTCAATAAATATACACTAGCAGGGGAGACCGAGCTTAGCTCGGTCAAAATTAACTTTGTGTTCAACTCGATATAGTATTTTCACTGTATCATTAACTCTGTATTATTACTGTAAAACATCTTTATAATAGTATTATTTAGAAAAACAACCAATAAGAAAACTATGTTTTTATGCGCATGTTTAGAAATTTTACTTTATTTTCAAATTTACAACGAAAGGACATCGATCTAAATCACTTTTTTAGCTCGACTCTGATTGGATTAGCCATGCATCTCGAATCCTCTTAAGAATGTATAAAAAAATTCTTTAAATTCTGAAAGACAATATTTTTTGCTAGATATAGCCAAATTTGGAGGCATTCTTTCATTTGGCTCCAAATACGTGTTTTGGTTTTAGTAATTTTTATAGTCGATTTTTTGGCCATATGTCGCCAATATTTTGTCAAATATCACCAAGTTATTGGCTTTTGCCATATTCTCGTGACCCTGACCCGTATTACCCAAAATGAGCCACTAATCAAATTTGATCAAGCATGTGACATAGCTCAATCGTCTTCAGGTAATCAAAAACAGTAAAATATAAAATTGAATCAAAATCGTTTAAGCCATTTTCTAGGTAAAATTAGCTTGGCAGCATTCAGCAATGAAGCGAAATGACCCACTAATATAATTTTGTTTAACATGCGACTCAGCCCAATAGTCTTCTCGTGACAAAAAACGTTTTGTTTTAAAATTTAGGTAAATTTGATTGAGTCGTTGTTATATATAATTAGAATGACCCTAGCTCATTAAGACCCAAAATGACCCACTAATAGAATTTTCGCGAGCATGTGTCCAAGCCAAATGGTTTTCTCTTGCTCAAAAACGATATAATACAAAGTATAGTCAAAATGGTGAGTACCATTTTCTATATAAAATTAGCATGACCCATCATGACCAACAAATGACCCTTATAATCGAAATCTCTCGAACGTGTGGCCTAGCTCTTTAGTTTTAGCATGCCGAAAAACGTTAGATACAAAATTTAGATAAAATCGATTGAGCCGTTTTTTAGATATAGTTAGTTTGACCCTGACCCCTTATAATCCAAAATGACCCATTGATCGAATTTTCTAAAAAATCTGTCCTAACCCAATGCTTTTCTTGTGACCGAAAACGATAAAATAGGAAATTTAATCAAAATTGCGCGAAACATTGTCTAGATAAAATTAGAATGACCCAAAAGTGGCCCACTAATCGAAATTTCTCGAACATGTGACCTACACCAATGATTTTCTCATGCCAAAAATATGTTGTATACAAAATTTCGTTGAAATCGACCCACCCATTCTTTAGATATAGCTTGACCTTGACCCATTAAGACCCACAAATGACCCTTAAAATCGAAAGCTCTCGAATATGTGACTTAGTCCATTAGTTTTCTCGTTTCTAAAAATTGTTACATACAGAATTTCGTTAAAATTGATCCTGCCGTTCTTTAATTATACATAACTTGACCCAGACCCTTTATGATCCAAAATGACCCATTAATCGAAATTTTTCGAACATGTAACCTAGTCCAATGATTTTATCGTGCCAAAAAAATGTTGCATACAAAATTTCATTAAAATCGATCCGCCTTTTCTTTAGATATAGTTTGACCATGACCCATTATGACCCATCATGACCCTCATAGTCGAAATCTCTCAAACATGTGATTTAGCCCATTAGTTTTCTCATGTCAAAAAACTGACACATACAAAATTTCGTTATAATCCATCACGCCGTTCTTTAAATATAAATAGCTTGACCCAGACTCTTAATGACCCCAAATGACCCATTAATCGAAATTTTTCGAACATGTAACCTAGTCCAATGATTTTATCGTGCCAAAAAAATGTTGCATACAAAATTTCGTTAAAATCGATCCACCTGTTCTTTAGATATAGGTTGACTATGACCCATTATGACCCATCATGACCTACAAATGACCCTCATAGTCGAAAACTCTCAAACATATGGTTTAGCCTATTAGTTTTCTCATGTCAAAAAACTGTTACATACAAAATTTCGTTATAATCCATCACGCCGTTCTTTAAATATAAATAGCTTGACCCAGACTCTTAATGACCCAATATGACCCATTGAAATTTTTTCTCGAACATGTAACCTAGCCCAATGTTTTTCTCGTGCCCGAAAACCATAGAATGCAATTTTTAGTCAAAATTGCGTGAGAAAATCGCTAGATAAAAATAGCATGACCCACAATGACCCCAAGAATGACCCACTTACCGAATTTTCTCGAACATGTTACCTAACCCAATGGTCTTCTTGTAATCCAAAACGATACACTATAAAATTTGGTCAAAATCGTTAGAGCCGTTTTTTAGATAAAAATGGCTTGACCCATAATGACCCCAAAATGACCCACTAATCGAAATTTTTCGAACATGTGACCCAGCCCAATAGTTTTCTCGTGCCAAAAAACGATTGGATACAAAATTGCCTTAAAATCCATCCAGCCGTTCTCTAGATATAAATAGCTTGATCCTGACCCATTGTGACCCAAAATGACCCAGTAATCGAATTTTCCCGAACATGGGACCTAGCCCAATGGTCTTCTCGTGCCCGAAAATGGTAAAATCCAAATTTTTGCGAAAATCGTTAGAGCCGTTTTTAGGTGCGTTCGTAATTATATAATACGTAGCACCTATAGTGGTCGTTCAGTCCGTCCGTCTGTCCGTCCGTCTGTCCGTCCGTCTGTCCGTCCGTCTGTCCGTCCGCATATAACAACGCAAAAACTCCTCAACCGAATCGTTTGAAATTTAAAATACATAATTATTGCATAATTTTGTCGAGTCATTTCAAATTTTATGAAACTCGGATGCATAGATCAATTACAGGGGCAATCAAAAGTATTCCATTACATTACGGTCAATGGAGAAAAAAGTTTCAAATGCATTTTAATTGTTTGAAATTTAAAATACGCAATTATTACATAATTATGTCGAGTTATTTCAAATATTTTGATAATCGTGTGCATAGATCAATTACAGGGGCAATCAAAAGTATTCAATTACATTATGGTCAATTAGGAAAAAGTTTCAAATATATTCTATACGTTTGAAATTTAAAATACATAATTATTACATAATTTGGTCGAGTTATTTCAAATTTTATGAAAATTGGATGCATAGATCAATTACAGGGGCAATCAAAAGTATTCCATTACATTACGGTCAAAGGGGACAAAAGTTTCAAATGCATTTTAATCGTTTGAAATTTAAAATACGCAATTATTACATAATTATGTCGAGTTATTTCAAATATTTTGATAATCGTGCGCATAGATCAATTACAGGGGCAATCAAAATTATTCAATTACATTATGGTCAATGGGGAAAAAGTTTCAAATATATTCTATACGTTTGAAATTTAAAATACATAATTATTACATAATTTTGTCGAGTTATTTCAAATTTTATGAAAATCGGATACATAGATCAATTACAGGGACAATCAAAAGTATTCCGTTACATTGCGGTCAATGGGAAAAAATGTTTCAAATGCATTTTAATCGTGTTACACTCATGCGAACTTAATAAAATTTATATGCAACTATAAAGTACATATTATAATATACATCATACATAATTTGTGGTGCAAAGAACATTTGTTATTGATTTACAAGTCCACACAAAAGTATTCCATTACATAATGGTATAGGGAGAACATTGTTTGATGAGCGTTTTAATTGTAATTCACTGTTAACAATTTTATGAGATTGATATATGAAAGTAATATTTTTAAAACTTCGTTATCGTACGAACGCACCTAATTTGCTACGCTTCACGTGCAATTTCCAACTTGTTGAGATAAAATTTACCCCCCCACACACACACACACACACACACACACAATTTTTGCTCGCATTATAGTATAAGATATGTTTAGTATCCTAGCATAAATCTCAATATAAATTTAGTTCAGTTACCTATTAAGCATTTGAAGCAAGCAAATTTATTTTTCAGTCTAATAATATTAACGTTTTTTTTTTTATCTACAATTTTTTTTTAGTTGCGACGAGCATTTAACTTTAAGAACTTTAAAAAAATTACTTAATGTATAAGAAAGAAAAACAAGATATATTATTGTACGAGCACAGACTGTGGCATCGAAAAAGTAATATCCTGTGACAGACCTGCCATTGACATAGCGAAAAATAACGATTATATTTCACTTATTCATATTTCAAACACATACCTCTGTCACCATTGTGTTAATCTGCATTTAATGAATATTTTCTCCACAACCGTGACATTTTATGGAATGAAGGTTTATTTTGTAACGAAGTGTCGATTTGGTAAGTATATGAAAACTGTGTAAGAAATTAGAATTGATAAAAATGATTATGTTACCATTGCTCAAATTTATAAAAGAACATTGGGGACACGCAATTTCAGAGATCTATCTTTACAAAAACATTTACCGTAAAGTACCGAAAGTAAACCCTCTCCAAATGTAGCACCTCGTCGTATATTTTGGAAGCAATATCAAGTACTGGAAAATTTATAAAGTCGAAATATATTCTCCTATCCTCCTAATTTAAACTATTTATTTCACAAAAGTTCAAATTGTAAGCATCGCTTAAAATTATTAGAATTTCCTGTCTGCTAAAAGTGGCTTAATTTCTAGTATATAAAAAAAAAATAACAAAAATGTTTAGGGAATACAAAAGAAGCACAGAAATTCAAATCTGCAAAATTTAATAACTGAAGAATATTGCAGTCACAAAATAAAACAAAATTACGTAACATTTATCTATTAAGTTTAAAACACGTAATCTGACGGACCTAATATATCGACTGGCTGGTCTTGTCAGAGTTGAAAGTCAACATCAAGGTATATAATGGAGAGGAGTGGAGTCAACAGTTACATTCTTTCCTTTAAAACTAATATCCCTATTTACCTCTTTTATTAACTATTTGGTTAATAGTTATTGCGCTGGGTAGAGAATTGAAAAATTGGAAGTACATCTAAATCTTTTTACTGGTTGAATTCCGTAACTTATTATATTTTATTTAAATTGTATGTCTATGAAGTACTGTTTTTTTATCATTAATCTAGGAATATTAATGTTTAATGCACGGCGTACGTAATATATGACTGGTTCTGATCATCATTAAAATTATGTTTATATTTATTATTAATTTAAATATAGAATTTCTTTATAAGTCTATGAAATTTTTGGTTTTGAAATATCATTTACCAAATAGTCGTTGTAATTTGTTGTAATTACATATATTTTATAATTGTTGACTAAAGAAAAGTTTTCCAATTATGCAAAGTACAATTAAAATCTTCAAATCAACGTGTTCAACTTCACTTTGTATTCTTAACATTTATTTTATATATTTCCCCATTTTTATGCTTTTTCAAATACTGTTCATGAACATTCTCCACGCTTGACAACACCTTTCCTTTTTTTTTATTTTGAGAGTATTTAGCACTATCATGTATTGGCTTAAAAATAGCACGGAATGTACATGTATCAGTGATTTACCGCACAAACGTATTTCTTTCGGCGTAATTTTGAGGATTTAATACTGCGTGGGTAGATTATCGCCGACTGTCGGTTGCGAAAATTATCACGTTCTGAAATTTTTTTAATGAATAAACTCGTAAATAATATTATTTATTTATTAGAGTTCGTTCATATGGCGAGACATAATTTGTCTGTCCTCTGTCTGTACAAATAATACGGTCTATACACAATAACCTTATAAGTCAGATACTTCAAATTTTGTGTACATATAGCTTAATATTTCGTGTCTCATGACAAATCAGAAAATTTTGAAAAAAAACCCAGTATATAATTTTAATTATTTCAATTTTATTACTGTCATTCGTTCATTTTGGTATTTTAAATTTTAAGTGAGAACCCTTACTTTAACGTTTGTCATGTACTTGGACGTAACTTGGACGAAAAGAATCTCGTTCGAAAACAAAATATACTTACTAGGGAACTGCGAGAAGTGTAAGTCACCGATTTTGACGAAAGTGGTATCGTTGGAAATATCTCATCGAGAGTAGTAAAAAACGCAAGAAAACTACCCGTCGCAAATGATTCGTTTTCGAGATATCCGACAATTTGTCACGTAGCTAGTGCGCACTTAATAGAGACCGCAAAAAATTTTAGTCATGATTTTAACGAAAGTGGTATCGTTAAAAAGATATCATCATGAAGGAGAAAAAACTCAACGCGTCAGAAATGAGCCATTTTCGAGATATCCAATAATTTATATCATGTAGCTGGTGCATACTGTTTTGCACTTAATGGGCACTTAATTTGGAACAGCAAATATCATTTTCTCAATTTTGATGGCAATGGTTTCTTTGCAAAGATACCATTGTGAGAAGTAATAAACTCAGTAGAACTACACATCTGAAATGTCATGTTTTCGAGATATCCGACAATTTATGTCACTTAAGGGTCATTCCATGTCAAATGAGCAAAAATGTAAAAAAAAAAGCCGTGGCTGCATAGAATCCGATTTAAATAAAATTTGAGATACGTGTTCATTTCATATTCATATGTATTCTGCACAATATTTTGTGTCGAAAAATAAATTATTTTATCAGTTTTGGACATTTACAAAACTTGTGATATAGAATAGCTTGCGGATAATCGTCGAAAGTTGCAAGTTTCATGTTCTTTATTTTGAAAACTATTTAACAAAAATAGTTTAATAGTATAATAAGTTTTTTTATAATATTGAAATCTCTGGATATCAGTCTTTATATTTATTGAGTAATAATAATCTGGTAATATCATAATTAATCATAAATTGGTTGTAAATATTAAAATTTTGTAAATTTTTGAAAATTTGAAATTTTATAAAAATCAAAAAATTAAAAAAAAAACTGTTAAACTGATGCAAGATGTATGAAGATCGAATTTTCTCAAAGTTTCAAAGTTGTTATTTATTTTCTTCATCTTCAAAAAAACTTCCTCAAAAAATAATTAAAGGAAAGCTCCTACATCAATAATATTACACATACATAAGAATCAATAAGTCCATGTTACACTGAAAAAGTTTCAATACTGCCTTTTTAATTTCTAACATAAGACAAATGGGTTCAAAAAACTATTATTCGAAACATTCTCAAGACAATCTTTCTTTAAAAACACGCGCTTTTTTGCAAGTTTCTTGTTTAAAAAAGATATATGCTGCTATCTATGTGTGCTACTTGATATTAAGATTAAAATACAGTTATTTTATCAAGAAAATCGTTTTTCTTCTATACAAATTTAAAATATTCTTGAGGCAAAAATAAACTGAAAGCAAGAATAAAATTCCATATGCTTAAAATATACACTTTTATCTGCAATATCAAAGAGTTTAAAGCTTTTGAAAGCTTTTATTCGTTTCCAAAAAAATGATAAAAATGTTAAATTTTTAATCAGCAGTTTTCACTATTTATTTTTTTTCTCATAAAGGAATGAAAAAGGCAAGAATTAAATTATAGATTTATTAAATACATTCAATTAGCTATAATGGCAAAAAAATTTGAATTTGGAAAAGGTGTCCTTCATTTTAAATTATATAATTGAAATATTTTATTTTTTCCACGATTTTTTTTGTTATTTATTCATTTTTAAATTATGAAATAAAAATACACTTACTAAATTATGCTAATCTGTTACTTATAGTTCATTCTTAAGTGTAAATAATTTTTATTACAAACTTTCCATTCATAAGGCTAATAATCATACTTGAAATTTCAAGCATGTACACAAAACCTCGATTTCGTATCAACTTTAATGTAAATTTTTATACTGAAATAAGTTAGTCTGAACTCTACTACTTTGCGTTTCCTCGTAAATGATTGTGATCTACTTATATGATGATTTTCAATAAAATCTGTGACATGTCAGCCACACCTGATTTGCTCATTTGGTGTAGAATGACCCTTAATGCAATTTCCTAGCAGTGTGTATTAGAAATGTGACACAAATTGTCAGATATCTCGAAAACGACTCAATTCCGACGGGTGATTCCATTGAGTTTTTTAATCCTCACGATGACATCTTTTCAACAATACCACTTTCGTTAAAACCGATACTAAAGTATTTTGCGGTCCCCTATTAAGTGCGCACTAGCTACGTGACATAAATTGTGGATATCTCGAAAACAAATCATTTGCAATGGGTAGTTCTATTGAGTTTTTTACTGCTCATGATAAGATCTTTCCAACGATACCACTTTAGCCAAAATCGGTGACTTACACTTCTTGCAGTTCCCTACTGAGTTCGAACACCGGTGCTGAAACTTACAATTTTCGATGAATTAATTTAAAAAAATTGTATTTTTTGTCAGTTTAAGGGTTTATACTATTTTTTAATCACTGGAATTCATAATATTTTTTGGAATTCCATTTTATTTCTATTTAAAGAACTATTGCGTTTACGTTGTGATTTATTAATCATTTAGAATTTTAAATTTCGTTTAACATTTTTTTTTTCTTTTAAAAATTTTTAAAATATTATTTATATCTTTGCAGTTTTTTATTTTAATCCATATATATATATATATATATATATAATAGAATCTTTTATTTAAATAATTTTATTTGAACATTTTTAATTTGATAAAATACATAACTAACTTTTATAATTAGCTTAAAATTAAATTTACTGGTGCTACAATCTGTGTAAGAATTTAATAATTACAAATTAAAATTTTGCATTTATTAACTAAAGAGGAAATTTTTTAAAAGTAATATTAAACAAAATTCTCGGCGCAATCCAAAGTCACATTTAACTATTTTTTTCTGTATTATTATAGACTATGTTATTTCATAATAAAAATATAACAATTCTCTAATTTTGATGAATTTATATCAATAAATATGTATCGGTTATTTCAACAAAGTGTTCTGTTTTGTAAAATTTTATTTTATTAATTATAATTGTTCTTTCTTGGTATCAGATATGAAATATTTAGATGCGTACTATTATTTCTTTAAAAATTGGTATGAAGCATGCATTCGCAATGTGCATTTGAATTCTAGAATTTATTCTTCTCACACTAAATTCTATCTTTTATCGTCCATTCAATATTTAATATGCATAAACCTAACGTAAATATTTGTAAACGCAAATTTTAATTTAATTCTGTAAATAATCTATTAATTTCCGAAAGCAAACTTTTGATTTGGTATTTGGTGAATTATTTTTCATCCAATATTTTATATGTTTACGCTTCTTTGTTAGATTTAATGTAATTTTATATTATTAATTTAGATTAATTTAAATTGCCTTTAAATGAACAATGAGCTACGGTTTTATTTTTCTTATTTAATAAATTAATTATATTTTCCGTTTCTTTTTTAATCATTATGTATGAAAAAACTTCCTTTCCAAACCTATTTTTATATCTATTTTTGTTAGAGTTTAAAATTTATAATTTAGCTTTAAATAAGTACACTAATATGCTTAATTATTTCACTGCATATTGCTAAACAATCGTGGTAAGATTTTAAAAACAATATGAAATCATTTAATTATAATTATTTTTTTTAAAATAATTATCAGCAGTTGAAATTAGTATTGAATATTTAAGTTTGTTTATTATGTATGAATAATTACCAAAGTTCGTTTTACGACGACGTGTTAGCAATGTGATACTTAAATATTCAATAATTTCACTGTTGATAATTAATTTAAAACATAATTACAATTAAATGATGTATGTTAAAAAAATAATTTTGTTATCGCCCTTCGTATTTTTGGAAATTTTGCTTTTCAGGTTATAGTTTTCTTTATTTCGACTTAATTTGCATCTAATTCATCAGAACATCAAATCAAAATATTTTTTACCACTTATGATTACGGACAAATATTGTCATTCAAGCTCATTAATCAAATGCAATCAATCTTTAACTAAAACTTACAAATGAACGTTGCTGTAGTAACTACTCATTAAACACTATTTATAACGAGACAAAGAATGTCTCTAAATTAATCTCATCTCTAATCTTTCTTAAATTCTACATAATGTTTATACTAATACATAAAATTTTTCATCATTAAATACACACACACACACACACACACACACACACACACACACACACACACACACACACACACACACACATATATATATATATATGGGATCTATCCACAAAGGCACCGAGAAACAAGAGTTGAACTCTGCACTGCTGAATAAGCACCTTTGATAATGAGGCTCGGTATGACCAGCTTAGACTCGCGAACAACGAAAATTGTGACGAGCTAGGTAATTTTTTTAAGAGAGGAGAAACAGATGCTAACTGGAATCGGCTGCAGATAGACGGTCTAAAAAGCCGCCCGAACATCTCGGAAGGAAATAGGGCCAGATGGGCCAGCTAAAAGGACAGGCAGACGGACCTGCGGTAAGCGGAATGTCTCCGCAGCTACATTGGACTTTAGCAAGTATCGATAGGCAGACGGCTACTTTCTATATGTCATATTACACCAAAATGTAAGATATTTATGGCGCAATGTATATACACATATGTAAATAGCCAAGAAGTTTTATCCATTAAAGTAGTCAAGATTCTTCTTTAGAGGAATCGCCTGGTCCAATTCTTTGCACCCCTACACAGCAACAAAGCAACTTACCACTTTTCCTACAAACGTGTGGGTTTTGACCGGGATCACCGTTCAAAGTGTATCTTCGAAGAATGAAACCTGTGCCCCCCCCCCCCCCCCCTCTAAAACCGTTTCATCAATAAGTTCCACAATAAATCAAGAAGTTTTGTCACCGAGTCGTTAATTCTTCGGTAATAAAGAACGCCCGGTGGTTTATTTTGTGTGTTTACTGTTTAAAAAAAAGTCTGCTGTTTTTTTTTTTGCAGACTATTTTTGCAGTACACCAGTCACCGTACTTTTATACAATATAAAAGTCCTTCCGGCAATACCGGGAGGAAGAGGTAGCTTTCATATACATATTTATTTATTTTATATTAAGTTATATAAATCAAATATACGAAGCTCAAAATAGTGGAACACGATTATGTAAGATTGAATACTAGTTTTTGTCAAAACTGCATATTAATAGGAATTTTTGGAAATTAGTCATCTTTTATTCAACCTGGTTTTATTTTAAGCGATTTGTAGGGTCGCTAAATTCCATGATATCCATTTTAAAGCAGCATGATGGATAAAAAAACTCCAATGAGCTTGATCGAAATGTTAATTCATGTGAACATGAACACTCACATTGAAATCGAAGAATATATACGAGTGCTGTCGTGCTTTTAAAAAAAAATGTCACCCACATTAGAAATTCAAACTGCTATATCCCAGGCGTTTTTCAAAGTAAAGACAAAGCAAAAAATATTCATGAATTCATTATTAAGATAAATAGTTTAGAAAGAACCTTTTTTCAATTTCTAATTTTTTGTTTATACATCATTATACATTTAAAAGATATTTGACAAATTTAAGTGGTCGCGATTTTGAAACAAGATGGCGGATAAAGTTTGTCCGTGAACTCGGTAAAGACATTGGTATGTAGCATGAACACACGGAGTTATATCGAAATCAGTTTATAAACATGCGTATTAACACGTGACAAATTTCAGACCGTTTCAAAATGTCAATCACACTGGAAACTTAAAGTGCTAAAACTTAGTCATTTTTCAAGATACAAATGAAACAAAAAGTACTTTGGAATCTTTGTATCAAGGTCCAAACACAAAAGAAAAATCTTTTTCAATTCCTTACTTTTTTGCACCTAATTTTAAAATTTAAATTTAAAAAAATAATATTCCACCATTTTGAAACAATACGGCTGTTGGAACTGGCCAACGAACTCGGTCCAGGCATAAGTATGTCCTATCTACGCACCAAGTTTCATCCAAATCTGTGTATAAATACGCGTGTTATCACGTGACGAAAACCAGATCATTTCAAAACGTGAGCAACTCTAGAAATTAAAAGTACTATAACTCAGACATTTTTTAAGATACAAACGAAACAAAAAGTGCTTTGGAATCTTTGTATCAAGGTCAAATGCATAAAAGAAAAATCTTTTTCAATTTCTCACTTTTTTGTACCTAATTTCAAAATTTTTAGCATTTATTTTAAAATTTAAATTTTTCTAAAAACTTTTAAATGGCCGCCATTTTGATACAAGATGTCGGATGATGCTGGCCAACGAACTCGGTCGAGATATTTGTATGTGCTATCTACATACTAAGTTTCATTCAAATCGGTTCGTAAAATCGTTAGTTATAGCATGACAAAAATTAGATCGTTTCAAAATGTCAGCCATAGAGAAAATTCAAAGTGCTATAACTCAATCATTTGTCAAGATATAGACAAAATAAAAAGTGTTCTGGAATTGGTGTTTTGAGATCTAACACATAAAATAAACATAATTTTCAACTTTTAATTTTTTCACATTAAATTTAAAATTTAAAATTTTTAAAAAAAGTTTAAATGGCCGCCATTTTGAAACAAAATGGCGGATGATGCTGGCTAACGAACTCGGTAGAGATATTTGTATGTACTATGTACATACCATGTTTCATTCAAATCGATTCATAAAATCGTTAGTTATAGCATTACAAAAATTAGATTGTTTCAAAATGTCAGCCATAGGAAAAATTCAAAGTGCTATAACTAAATCATTTTTCAAGATATAGACAAAATAAAAAATGTTCTGGAATTGGTGTTTTGAGATCTAACACATAAAATAAACATAATTTTCAACTTTTAATTTTTTCACATTAAATTTTAAATTTTAAATTTTTAAAAAAAATTTAAATGGCCGCCATTTTGAAACAAAATGGCGGATGATGCTGGCCAACGAACTCGGTCGAGATATTTGTATGTACTATGTACATACCAAGTTTCATTCCAATCGGTTCATAAATAGGTTAGTTATCGCATGACAAAAATCAGATATATATATATATATATATATATGGTTATATATATATATATATATCAACAATTAAACGGAGGGTGGTTTTGGGGTCTGGGGGTCATGATCGGTGAAAATATACCAAAATATTCTGGAAGTGCTTACCCCCGGACGGTTGCAATAGGTAGCTTTTTACTTTTTGTAATGAAAGCTACCTAAAAGTTGGTGCATGATTATCATTTTTAAGCGTAAAAGCAAAAAAGAGAAAACATGCTCTTGGATTTAGTTAGTACATATTATGTATAAGTATGCTTGATAAAATGGTTTAAATATAAATATATATATGCTTGTAGATATAAAAAAATATGGTGAAATATGTATATAAAAAGTGTAAAATATATATATAGATAGATAGATTGTTTCTAGATATGTAGATATATTTGATTTTTATTTATGTGCATTGATATACTTTAGTTTTATGTGTTAAATTTTTGTATAATTATGAGATCACCACAGTAAAAAGAAACAATCGTTACAATGTGAAAAAAAGGAGATGATGAAGATCCAATTATATGAACTCTAGTGCTGCAAATCATAAGAAACCTTGGACTTATACTAACTAAAGCAAAGCAACTGTGTTTTTACGTAAATTTTTGTGTGTTTATTATTATTGCTTTTATTGTTATTAATTTTTTTGTTATTGTTATTATATATTATAATGACCGATAGACATTTTTTTGGACTAATATAAATAAACCAAGAACAGAACAGCGTCTAAGTGGCCAACAAGCAAAATATTATTTAAGGACTGAAGACTTTGTGTCATCAGTGTATGGTGATTGATTTTACTATTATTTTGTGTGTTTTCTTTATTTTGTTTTGTTTATGTTTTGTTTGCGAAAACTAGACGTCTGTAAAAGTCATACGTATCAGCTTGGTTTTAATAACAGATGATGACTGAGAGGACCCAGCCCGGTCAGGTTGGCCGAGGTGTGGCACATATCCACAAAGGCACCCAAAAACAAGAGTTGAACTCTGTACTGCTGAATAAGCACCTTTGATGATGAGGCTCGGGATGACCCGCTTTGACTCGCGAACAAAGAAAATTGTGATGAGCTAGGTAATTTTTTAGGAGAGGAGAAACAGATACTAACTGGAATCGGCTGCAGATAGACGGTCTAAAAAGCCGTCCGAACATCTTGGAAGGAAAAAGAGCCAGACGAGCCAGCTAAAAATATAAGCAGACGGACCTTTGCGGTGAGCGGAATGTTTCTGCAGCTACATTGGACTTTAGAAAGTTTCGATAGGCAATCGGGATCTTTTTATATGTCATATTGCACCAACATGTAAGATATTTATGCTACAATGTATACACATATGTACACATATGTAAATAGCCAAGAAAGTTTATCCATTAAAGTAGTCAAGATTCTTCTTTAAAGGAATCGCCTTGGCCAATTCTTTGAACTCCTAGACAACAACAAAGCAACTTACCACTTTTTCTACATATATAACATTTTTTTTTATTATAGAAAAAAAAAATATGTATTTATCAGTTACCAACATATCTTTTAAAAAATATGCATTCTATATTCAGTATAAAAGTAACATATATAATATATATATATATATATATATATATATATATATATATATATATAATGCAAAAACTATTACCCAAACCGTAATGGAAATTTATGCCCAAACATATCAGCAAATAAGAATAAATACATTCGATGTGGGTTGAGATTTCCTTTTGCGTGAATTATTCATATTCTTTCAAGCATGTTCATTATCATTTCTCTAAAAGGCTTCGAGTATAGGGAATCCCATGATATAGATTCAAAATATACAACAATATGCAAAATGTATTCATAGTTTACCCTATAGAGTACATTAGTTTAAATTATGTAACCAGTTCTTACTGTTGATTCTCGGAAGCAGTACATTTTCCGAATAAACTGCTAGTTTATATCTAAAAAACTGTAATGCTTTCAACAAAAAGTTGAAACCGACTATAGATATTTGCAGTACTTTAAAAAAGGCTAAGTTATATACATAATAAGAAAATAGAATATTTAAAAACATAGGATGTGTAAGTAATTATTGAATTTACGCTCCTTCTAATATTTTAGATATATTTTTTAATTTTCTTCTATCTTACAAAAAAAAAGTAAAAAAAGAAAAAGTAAAAAGAAAAAGAATTGAATACGAGAAAAATTTCAAATTCGGTTTCCTGTGGGTTACAGAACCTGAAAAACATGTTTTTAGAAAATGTTATCTGTGAGTATGTCTGTATGAGACAAACAATTCGTGGAAGGACTATCTCAAGAACTAATGAACGAAATTTCACAAAATTTAACTTTTTGTTAGACCTTGATATAATCCAGTCCTGATTAATTTTTACTGTACATCACTCAACAAGTGGCACGGCTATTTTGCATTATTCACAATTTCCACATTAGATATACCTGAAGAATTAGTACATGAATTTTCATAAAACTTTAGATTTAGTGAGTATTTGATGTACCATGGTGCTGATTATGTTTTAGTGCAAATCGTTCAACAGGTAGCGCTGACATTGTGTATTTTTTGTGATTGTTGCATCTCATGCACGTAATTTAACAAAACTTTAGATTCTGAGAAACATCAACAAAAAGTAGATATGATTAGTTTTTGGTGTATTTCGCTTAACAAGTGGCGCTGCTATTCTGTTATATTTACTATTATTGCAATATCCATATTTCAACAACTAGTACATGGATTTTCATAAAGCCTTATATTTAGTCTTTGTATAGAATGGTGCTGATTACGTTTTAGTGCGGTTTAGTAAATTCCTCTACATGTGCATTGGAATGCTGCATTATTCGAGATTATCACGATAGCTTTATCTCAAGGACTAAAGCATAAAATTTTCTAAAACTACAAATCCATGTAGTCTTTGATATAGATTGGTGTTGTTTAATTTTTGGTGTAAATTGCCTTACAGATGATGCTGCTAGATTTTCATCAATCTTCAGATTTAGTTAGTACCTGATAAAAAATATATATATATATACAGACTGATTACTATTTAGTGAACACTGTTATGCAGATTATTTAAAGATTTTGCAATTGCTCTATCTCAGCAATTAATGCACGGATTTTCATCAAATTTTATTATCAATTTTTAAGCTTCGTATTGTGATTGTATCGGAGACAAATATTAAGGGATTAAATACAAACCATTTTGTAACGGTCCGTCGCTAAAAATTTCATCATGGAAATTATCATTGAATTATATTATGTTTTGGTATATTTTTCTTTTTATAATTCATTTTATTTTTTCATTCATAATGGGATATGACTTGAAATTTAATTAAACAATCTAATAAAAATAGTTTTAGAAAATAATGATAAAATTGATTATTTAAAAACTTCTTCCTAAACAAATGCATTATCGGGAAATTTAGCATAGTTTAATAAGGTACAAGAAAAAAAAACCGAAAAAAAACTATCTAGTGTCTAACAAAACCTTCTGCTTTTTTCCTGCGATAAATTTGGCAATCCTATGCCAGGGGTACACGTTGCCTAGGCTGGGAACCGCTCATTTTGACGGTTATATTTGCAACATCTACAACAGTTTCTTCAACCCCTTGAAATGTAACGAAAAAATTCTGAAGTTTATATAAATTTGAAAAAACAAATATTTATTTTTGTGTGATACTCTAACTAAAGCTTCAGAATTCTTATTTATTTTTAGTAAGGAACAGAAATTGTTCATACATATTTATTTAAATTAATATAATTCTACAAATATAATGCAGTTTTAAAAAATTAAGTTACGATTGATACTTTCAATGCTTACAGCATATACGAAATAATATATATATATATATATATATATATATATACCCTATTAGAAAATACTTCTTTTATTAAAATCGTCAAAGGGCAGGTATCTAGCATCAAATATAATAATAGCAGAGCAACTTTCCTGCTAGAATTTAACAATGGGCTAGAATTTAGCACTTAAAACATTCTTTAATATTTAAGGACCATCACTAAGAAAACAAAATATTTAAATTGATTAGATATTTTATATTAAGCATAAACAATATTTTATAGCCATATAATTATATTAGATTTTTAAAAAGTACTGTTGAAACGTGGCATATTCTCATTCCATTAACAGTTTTTGCAAGGAACAAAAAGACTTCACATTATAAACAATTTTAAAAATTCCATGTGCCTCTTTGTCCAAAATATGAACTGTGAGTATGCTTTAGATTATAATAATTTAATAATATATATTTAATAATTAATAAAATTATAAATTAAAATTTTATTAATTATTAAATTTTATTAATTATTATAATTTAGATTTTAGTTATAAATTATTAAATTATATTTAATATTATAATTTAATAATTTAATAATTTTATAATTTTAGATTATAATAATTTCATTATTTTATAAGCAAATAAAGTTTTACTGCCTATGGATGAAATATCACACGTAAAAACTGTAGATTAATGTGGATGTGGATGCTTACGTAATTTATATTCTAGAAACATTTTGTATTAAATGGGAGTATTCAATATTTTTAGACAAAAAATGATTTACTAATATTTAATATAGCTTTGTATTTCTTGCAAAGATCGTTAAATTCTAAAATTTGTAAATTACCTTCTTTGTAGCAGTCAGAAGACAAGAATGTCGTTTAGATATTTTGAATCTATTGGTCGACTTAAATTATGTAATTTTTATTTAATACACCATTTCATCATTTAAAAACTCAAATTAAATAAAGCAATCAAACAGGTGTATTTTAATACAAAAAATATAATAAACTTAAAATTATCAAGAAAACTTAGTTTTAGTATTGAGTTTTAATTATTCTGCAATTAATTATAAATCCACTCTATATAAAATTTAAATAGACTTTATCGACACTGCTTTATATCAACTGAATGCACAGTAATTATTTAGATAACTAGTTTCAAGATAAACTGTCACTTATCATAATTTGTGATTTGCTGTCAAGAAGGTAACAATCTGTAAATCGTTCTCCTTTCTTTAAGTAACAACTAGATTAATGACTTGAATATTACTTAGATTTTACTTAATATAATAGTGAATTCCAGGCGGACAACTAAATGTTAAGCCTGTCTCCGCATTTAAATAACAAGTGTTTAACTTTAATTCGAGAACATAACATGATGAGATGTAGGGTTAAATAGAACGTTATATTTAAAGTCATTTAGTTAGTACACGGAAAATTCAGAGATTTAACACAATAGAAATTTTGCTATTAAAGGAGTTTTAAGTTAAATAAAAACTGTAACTTATTAAATTTTATTGTTAACTAAAAATGATGGTTTTTAAAAAAAATTAAATTGTATACAGTAGACTGTCGATTAACTAGGAATGTCAGGAAATATCTCGACCCGAATATGTAGAAAAATCGAATTTGTTCAAATTTTAACGAACTAATATCCAGAGACAAATATCCAGAAAATGTCAAATTATTACATTTTACAATTATTTCTCTTATATTCTATTAAATTCTCTGGAGGGGTTTTACCTTTATATAACGAAAATGTCATCTTTGTTAAAACATATAAATCAAAATACACACATTTAAATATTTTGCAATTTTACTAGAAACATTAAAAAATAAAATTAAGCTTAAAAAAATTTATTATTATTATTATTATTATTATTATTATTATTATTATTATTATTATTATTATTATTATTATTATTATTATTATTATATTTTTAAGTTAGAATAATTTTGAAAAGAAAAATTGGTAGTTAGTAGCGATTTTATCGATTTTTCCCCACTGAAGGATAAAGACATATTTTGAACAAAATAACTGAAGCTCCTATTAGTTCGAGAGCCTACCGCATAAAACCTTAAGTCATCGAGCACAAAAATTTCCTTTATTTTAGGAAGGAGTAGTAATTGGGGAATCTAATCATCCATGTATTCCGGAAACGAAGTGGTGCATAAAACAAAATTGATACCACTAGTGGTTCACTCGTACGTTTAACATTGTGTTTGCCGAACAATTAAAAGTATGAAAACATGGAAAATTGAATGCAGGAAAACATAATGCAACGAGTCCATTACTAATGGTATCAATTTTTGGCTTATGCACCACTTCGCTTCCGATTGACATGGATGATTAGATTCCCCTATTACTACTCTTCTATAAAATAAAGGATTTTTTCTTGTGCTCGATGGCTAAGGATTTTTTGCGGTCTGCTCTTAGGCTATATATTTCAATCACTAAGGTTCCACTACCAAAATGTCTCGGGTTTAAGCACAAGAATGGCTAGAAACAAAGTGAGTAAAAGGTATATGGTACAGTATTTCAAAATTATTAAAAAAAATTCAGCCTCATTGAATGATTTACTAACATTGAACACTAAATTTAATTATTATCATAAAAAATAAAGTTACAGATTGTTATATATTTTTAACAATATTAATTTCTAGATACTACTATAAATTTACTGAATAATTTATCTGTTATTTAACAGAATCTCTGTTTTTCTAGTCTCAGCAATTTTAAGTATGATTTAAGGTAATGAATTGCCATACATTCTCTAAAATATCGCAGAAAAGTTTTGTGCAGTGCGGATAAATGTAGTCCGAGCGCCCGCGTAAGTGGTAATTAAATATTGGGTTGGGGAAAAAGTTAGTTCGCTTTTTTTTCGTATTTTTCAAAGTGAATTTATTTATATAAATAAAAAAAAACTAATCAAAATTTATGTGCTATTTTGTTCGATGATCTTTTGCCATTTTTCTGGTAAAACAATAATTCCGTCACTGTAGAATTTCTGAAAGTTCTGGGCAAAAAACTGAACAAGGTGATTTTCACAAGCTTTTTTGAAGCCAGCTTAACACCTTCATGAGACTAACGCATAGGGCGGTACAAATGGTAATCCGTCGGATCCAGGTCGGGACTATACGGTGGGTTCATCAAAACTTCCCAACAAAGTTTTTTCAGTTTTTGCCGAGTGGCTAAAGATGCTTGTGGTTTAGCGTTGTCGTGATGGAAGACAGCGCCTTTCCTTTCGATCAATTTTGACCGGATTTTTTAATTGCCTGCTTACTTCGCATTAGTTGTTTACAGAAGATAGTTGAATTGATGGTTTGGCCAGGTTTGAGCAGCTCATGATGAAAAATTCCTTTCCAATCCCACCAAACACTCAGAATCACTTTCGAAGGCATCAATCCGGACTTTGCCACCGTTTATGAAGCCTCGATCATGATCCTTTTAGCACATTGTTGTTATATGTGATTCCCTTTACATCACCCATAATGATTTGTTTCAAAAATAGATCGATTTCATACCGTTTCAGTAGCAATTGACAAATGAAATCTCTGTCCATTAAATTTTTCACTGTAAGTTTATGGGTAACCCAAGTATCGAGATTTTTTGGTATCCAATTTTATGTAAATGGTTCAAAAGTGGTTTATGGTTAATGTTTGGTTCCGTAGCAACGTCGTGAGAAGAAATATGTCAGTCTACCTGGATTGTTTTTAAAATTTCATCGAATTTTTCAAGGATTGGCCGGCCAGGGAAAGGTTCATCTTTAACATCGAAATTTTCGGAAGGAAAGCGAGTAAACCGATTCTGACTTTGGCGTTTACTTAAGTATTGATCACCATAAATGCCACACAAGTTTCGATAAGCCTGCGTCAATTTTTCCCTTTTTGGAAGTAAAAAACTTAAATGTGACAAAAATGATCTTTTGAAATCTCTATTTTTAAAACACAACAACATTCGATTAGTTAAACAGATGACGCTACCTTTATATCTGGAATTTTTTAGAAACTGTTACCTTTCAAACGCTGTATAGTATGACTTAATTGAGTAAGTATTACTTGAGATATGCGACTTTAAAGCTATCTATTTGGAATAAACGATTTTACTTTTTCCGCAACCCAATAACTTTCAGTGTTTGTACTAAGGTATCTCTATAACTTAGTTTTTTATCAATTAAAAAATTTCATTTTTTTGTTTTCAGGACATTTTTCAAAATGCAGTGTTTTTTCGGCACAACAAGAATCACACGACACTATATCATGCTCACTTAAAATTTATAACAATGCACTTTCAAATCGTCGTTAATCTGTTTTTGCACTGCATCTTCGTCTTCATTTTCAAAATACGTCAATTTTTTTCATATCTTTTGAGATTTTTCTCTGAAAATCGCTACTATCGTTGTCTTCTGCAGGACTTATTTGCTTCACCTGAGTGAAAAATTTCATGATTTCTTAAACTTGGTGCTTTTTACTAATTCTAGCATCTAATGTCTATGTATCATTAACATAATTAATTGCTTCGAAAACTGTCAAATTTTTACCTTTCCGACTATCCCGTGCTTCGTGTAATCAGATATCCTTTAATAGAAAGTCAACGGTATATTGAAATTATCTAAAGCAATGACAGCTAATTCTTTTTCACGCCCTCTCCGAAAATAGCAAAAAACATGTTTATGCGCATTATAATCGTCCAAAAACATTTTTACAAACGAATAACATTTCAAAGACTACTTTTTGAAAATGCTTATTACTGCTGATAAATTTAACTTACTTATTAGAGTAATTTAGCGTACTGAAATTTGCAATATAATTTTTAAAAGAGTGTTTCCTTATTATGTACATATCAAAGAAATTTTGTATTTTACTATGCCATTTTTTTTATATAAGGTACCCTGGGGTAATAACGCCACGTTAAGGTTCTACCAATTTTCGCGGCTCAGTTTTAGTTTGTATTTTTCAAACAAATATAGGATTTGATACAGCAACTCATTGACTATCTATATAAAAAAATAATTTAACAGATATGTATTCATAAAATGTAATGGCGTGATTTCTTATCTAATGCTATTTGGCGTTATTACCCACCTATATGGGATCAGGCAAAAGAATATAAGACCGTGAGCTTCTTTTTGTTTAAAAAGGACCGCTTAAATAGAATTATTAGAAAAATTGCACAGTTTCAACTGTGTTTATTTGAATCAGCATTTAGGATGTACCTCGGTCACTGTAAGGAATCAACCGGGGTATTAATGCCAGGGATTGGCGTTATTACCCCGTTATAGTTATTGCGCTGTACATTTTAAATTACACATTATCTCGAGAGGATATCCAAAATTTCAACAACATTTTGAAAGTCCATCACATGTACTAAAAATTTATTTAATTTTCAAAGTATTTCCGGATAAAAAATATAGTCTTCACATCACAAAACGTATCTCGCAAATTTTAGATCAAGCGTTAATTTCAGTTGCTTGTAAAAACAGTAAGACCTAAAAATAAAACAAATTAACTTGAAGCTGTCTTTTGCGATTTATATGACTCAAAACGCTTCTGCGCAGAGCACTTGGGTGTCATTTATCAGATTATTTCATAATTATGCAAAATATTAGCACTTGGCGTTATTACCCCGCCTGGCGTTATTACACCAGACCACCTTATTATATAACTATTTACTAACCAAATTATAAATTTCGTTACATTGAATATGAGGATTAGTCAAAACATAAACTATACTAAACATTGTGTTAGGCAGACTCTATGCAAGATGAAAACCTGTCTAACTCGGAAAGACCGCCGAGTCCCTAAGAATCTGTAGACATACTAAATTTTTTTCTAAGACAGAATATTGTCTACTAAGGAGAATTTTTTCTTCTCCGATCGATTTCGCCTTAGACAGATTTTACTGTATATATAATAATATATTTTAAAATCTGTATAGAATATATGTCGGATTACTTCTAACTACAGAAGTCTACTAAGAGTCTATATAAATCGTCGTTAATGTAGTTTTCTTTGTAAATTTTTTAACGTTTCTGTGATCAAAAACACTATTATTATAGAAATGACGAATGACATGAGGTAGAACACAATAAAGTTTTTTTGGCTCAAGGTGTGTTGTGAAACTTAATATTTATATATATATATTTAAATATTAAAAAGCTTACGTGAAAGCATTCCTTTTTCATAATGTAAGGTGGTCACTCATTTTTATTAAATGTACTAAATTAAATTCAGCTTCTTCTCTTTCCAATGTAACATTTTACGTTGAAACAGTTATTTCCTTGAGTATTTATAGAATAGTATTAATAATTTTTTTAATGTTAATTAATAAATAATTTGCATCTTCATTATATTCCATAAATTTTAAACAAAAAAAAAAAAAAAAAAAAAAAAAAAGTTCTTTCTTTTGAAGAATGAAACCATTTATTCAGTGAAAGAAAAACAAATATCATAAGCTTTGACTTCAGTAACTTTATGTAAGAAATATTGAATTTTGTTGACAATTTGTTGTTCAAGGTACAGTTTTCATTTTAGCCGAACCATGATAATTACGAGAAAAACATTTAAATTTTAACCTCATCAATTAAATTACCCTTTTTTCCATTTAAAATTATTTTATGTTGCCTAACAAGGAAAAAATAGCTCTGTATGCCAAAGTTAATGGAAATATAAATTTAACGAAGCCATTTTATTCTTTCAGTCGCAAGCACTAGAAGTTTGTCTGCAATGTTGAACTTTTAAGAGAATTTACAAAACTATATTACCTACAAGTAAATTAATGCTGTTTTGCATGTTTCTGCTGAGCTTTTAATAGCAATATGAGAAAAAAAGCAATATTTCTTAAAGATAATTTATATTATTCAATATGTGATTCATACTAAAAAAAGACCCATCTCAGAACACTTTTTGTTCCCCAAATTCACAACACTTTAATCAGTTGAGAAGCATTGTTTGTGTTGTGACTGTGCTTTTAATATGTTGTAAAAGTGTTACTCTCTAGAAATATGTTCTTAATACGTTTTAAAATGTTGCTATCTAGAAACGTGTTCTAAAAATAATGCTGTTAATTGTATTGAAACAGTTCTGTAAATAATTTGGATGAAAATAGTTCCCTAAAATAGTGTTATGGTCCACAAAACGTTGTTCCTTATTTAACAACACAATGTAAAACAACATAGTTTCCAAGATATGTAAAGCAATTTAACATACAGTGGCGGACAAATATTTCAGGCCAGCAAAAATTTTTCAGTTAATTTGTAAATATACCCATATGAAGAGTAATCTCGAAGTGATATTTATACATTTTATTGACATAATAGTTAGGAACTTAATTATAGAAGAACATGTAAATTTAACTGACAAATTAAGTATAAAAGAAAACGCATGTACTCAAAAGTTTCTGGACACCTTCACAAGTTTGTAAAAAAAGTGGTATTGTAATAGAAAATTACAGTGATCAACAACATTTATGATTACCGTTTTATCGTATTATTATTTTATTAGCTTTAGCAATAAGTATTGCGGCGCAGCAACATTACATCCATAGAATCAACGGTTAAAGATCGTCTGTGGTACGTTTCCCCCTATTTCTAGCAATTTTGGCCAAATTTCGGCTGAGTTGGAATATTTATAGTTCCGCAGACATTTGTCAACTTCTTTTCAAAGATTTTCTATTGGATTCATATTAGGCGCTTGGACTAATCATTTCAAAAACGAATTTTTTTGTGCGAAAACCATTGCTTATAGAGGTTTGTAAACATTATTTATGTTGTTATCATGTTAAGAAAAATAGATGTGACCATTTTTTTCTCTAATAAGGCAGTAAATAGTCTTGCAAGATATCCTTATACAATGTATAATTCACCTGGCTGTGACTTTCAAATAACGGACCGACACTTTTTGAGGAAAATACTCCCCACGGCATAACGTGTCCTCCGCCATGCTTCATTGTAGGGATAACATAGGTCGAATCATATCTTTTGTTGTTAGGTCATCGGACGTTGTGTCTGCCATCACTTCCAAAACTGTTTCGAACTCGATTGATGGAAAAACAGAACTTTTTTCCAGTTTTCACTTGACCAGACTTTGTGTTCCTTGGAAAATCAAAGTAGGGTACGTCTGAATTTTTTCCTAACTCTAAAAATTTTTTAACACCGGCTCTTCCATAAAGTTATGTATCACGTCAGCATCAAAACACGGTAAACTAACTTATTTCAGCAATATTTGCATTCCGTAAATAGCAGTATATTGCAACGGTATTTTCATGCGGATTATCAATGGTTTTTCTCTTGATAATTCTGTCCTCATTAATAGTAATTTTACAGGGTCTTCCGGAAATCTGAATGTCCTGAAAGCCATAACCATCTTTATATAATTTTGTAAATATTGTTTACAGTCGATTTTATCGATCGATAACTTAGCCGCAATATCTCGAGAAGATTGGCATTTTATCTACAAACTAATTACTCATTTATGAACAATAATTGTTGAACTTTTCAAATTTGAATTCAAACTATGCTATACACGTTGATTCATTTATAAACACAACCAAAAAACACTTTATGGATAGAAAAAAACTAAAGAATGATAAGTGGCCGGAAACTTTTGAGAACAAGGGTTTTCTTTATATTTAATTTTGTCAAAAAAAATTATTGATATTTACACGTTCTTCTATAATTAAGTTCCTAACTAATATGTCAATATAATGTATAAGCATCGCTTTGAGATTCCTCTTCATATGGGTATATTTACAAATTAACTGAAAAATTTTTGCTGGCCGGAAAATTTTGACCGCCACTGTATGTACTTCAAGGTGTCTTTAATGTTACAAAATTCTAGAAATAAAAGTTTTAAGATATGTTTCGAAAGAACATTCTTTCCTCTTGTAATTTTCAGCAATACATTTTGCTCAGTATTTTTGTTTTGTACAACACAACCGAAAAAGATTTCAGTTAGAAATGTTGATTTTTATGCTCAATTACTGTTTCAAAGTTTATTCATTATTTTGCAAGCTATTATTGAACATCCTTTAAGAACTGCTATAAAAACACCTGTTTCAAAGCCCGAACATTTATTGAATAATAAATTTTTTTTTACATTCAACTTGTAAAAGAAATATTTCAAAAAGTAATGTCAACGTGCTCGCTATACCTCTTTGTTGAATCAACAAAATACGTCCGCCTTCAGCTGCTTTATTGATATTTATAGTTCATTTTAGTAAAAGCTATAACTGAACTACAAATGAAATTTTGAATTTCTTTCTTAGGGAAACATTTTTCTTTGCAGCGCAGGCAGAAATAATTTTTGAAAATAGGTAACTCAAACCCAAATAAAAGAACAGAATGACAAAAGTAATTTTTAAAAAGCATTTTTAAAAATTCTTTATTTAATTTTTAACAAAACGACTCAAAGAAACTAAAAAGAAAATCATGCTTTTACATCAACCTGTGATTTATTTATTTTTTTGTTTGTTAAATGAATAAACATTCATAGTAAGGTACCCTGAGGTAATAACGTTACGTTAAGGTTCTACCCATTTTCACAGCTCAGTTTTAATTTGTATTTTTCAAACAAATATATGATTTGATACAGCAACTCATTGACTATCTCTATAAAAAATAATTTAACAGATATGTATTCATAAAATGCAATGGCGTGATTTCTTGACCAATTGCTATTTGGTGTTATTACCCACCTATATGGGTAATAACGCCATGCAAACAAAACTATGAGATAAGACGGAATAATTGCATGTAGATTGCCCAATTCTAAAAATATGAACTCTACAAACTTAGAAATTGACAAATTGCATTCTATGCAATTGAAAATGTTCAATTTTTTGTAAAAGTGTAAGAAAAATAAAGGGGTGGGGGGGGGAGGATGAGGCAAAGGATATCAGACCGTGAGCTTCTTTTTGCTTAAAAAGGACCGCTTAAGTAGAATTAAGTAGAATTATTAGAAACATTGCACAGTTTTAACTGTGTTTATTTGAATCAGTATTTAGAATGTAGCTCGGCCACTATAGGAAATCAAATAATGCCAATCAATTGATGCCAAGGACTGGCGTTATTACCCCGTTATAGTTATTGCTATGTACATTTTAAATTACAAATTATTTCGAGAAGATATCCAAAATCTTCAAAAACATTTTGAAAGTCCATGAAATGTACTGCAAATTTATGCAATTATCAAAGTATTTCCGGATAAAAAAAAATAGTCTTCAGATCACAAAACATATTTCGCAAATTTTAGATCAAGTATTAATTTTAGTTGCGTGTAAAAACAATAGGACCTAAAAATGAAACAAAATTGAATGTGTTTTTTGCGATTTATATGACTCAAAACCCTTCTGCGCAGAGCACATGGGTGTCATTTACCAGATTATTTTATAATTATGCAAAATATTAGCACTTGGTATTATTACCCCGCCTGGCTTTATTACACCAGACCACCTTATAAAAATTTTTGTATTTTTTAAAGATTCATTCCATTATTATGGTAACTTGGATAAAAATGCCATAATTTTTTATTTAATTTTATTAAAAATCATTTGATAATTACATTCGTTATTCATTGATTTTTTGTTAAAATTTGTCCTGTTATTTATGATTTACAACATTTTTTTCAGATATTCAAGAAAGCATTGAAAAACTTGTTTTGCATATTACCCCAAGTCATGGGTTGGTTGACCAACGGAAAAACCGCGGTGCCCAAACTGGCGTAAATAAGCGGGATCAGACGGCTATTTATACTTTGCAGAAATGTCAAAAAAAGTACTATACAAATAAATCAGATTTAGTTGTCTGGTATTTAAACAAAAACTCTTAGAAGAAAATAAAGAAGTAAAGTGAAATTATTCGTACACTTACCAGAAGTGATGAGATAAAATAACAACATAAAAAAAAACTACAAAAAATTGTAAAAAGAATACAAAGAAAAAGAAAAATATTAGTAGGGAACCCCTTGCTTAAAAATGAGCTCGCAGCGCTTTCCTGGGGCTGCTCCGTATATAAAAACTACGTAAAACAGCATAATGTATAACTTGGCAAATTCTTCTATATTGAACTATATTCTACTAGAAATAAATCTGCCACGAAAGTTTGGAGGCATGCATACTATTTAAGATTGAATGGAACTTTTATTCAACAATTATTCTGTCCCATTAGAATAATGCGCGAACCCGCTAATTCTCTTTTATATCTACCTGCATTCAGACCCGAATGCACAGCACTAGGAAAATAAATCGTGTTTTAATGTCATTAAGAAAGTAATCTACAAGTGTTTCTGTAATAGAACTTTTTTGTTTTGCATACAAGAATAAAAAAAAATCAATATTCGATAATATTTTATTATAATGAAACCTCTGAGCACATCGGGATCATTGAATAAGGACGACTTAACCTGATTTTTTTTTCTGAGCTTTGAATGAATTTAATTTTGCTTTCTGAAGACCGCATTTATACAAAAAAAAAATAACTTTTCGGGACTTACATAGGATTTTTTACCACTGAAGTTTCAAAAGAATTTTAAGCACTAATATGTTTCAAATAGAAAGAAACATATATTTAAATATATAGGTCTATTTTTTGCAATGAATTTAAATGCATATCAAAAAAGCGATTGTGGATAATTCCTTTGTTAAGAACCATTTTTACTTCCTTCTAGATATGAAAAAAATATTAACATATCTTTTTTTCGCACTGAAAAGGAGAAGTATTATCTCATTGACAGTTTATATTAAGGTACATATATTACGTGCATAGCAAATTCGTTAAACACTTTTGCAACATTAACTGAATATTACCTCTGACAATTAAAATTCGGTGAATGAATTCAGAACTACCGATCCGGCAACACTGGAGAAATAAAAAGCTGCACCTGCATAGAAGGCAAGTATTGACCATCTTCCCCCACCGTCGTTCAGTTGAGCGTCGTTTATGTTCTGTGCTTGTTTTATTAAGTGCTTGTTCAGTGTGTTGGTTCTTAACTGACAACAGGAAATTGAACGAAAAAAAGATCGATTTAAAGTTTGGTTTTAAGATTTGCAAGACATCGAACAGAATTCATGAGGGGTAGTGCAAACTTAACATCCACCATACTCATCAGACCTCAATCCTGCAGACTTCATTATATTTTCACCTCTAAAACTCTCTTTGAAAGAGATTTGACCATATTACTGACAACCAACGAATCATGACGAAGCTTTTTGAACTCCATCCCAAAAGAAGACTTCTTGCGAATTTCCCAGGACATGTATAACAGATCTCAGTGGTACATAGACATGGGAGATGACTATTTCGAAGGATGGTATGATAACTTTCGTTACTATTTCATCCACATTAATGTTACAGGACTATTCACCGAACTTTATTGTCAGAGGTAGTATAATAATCAAACATCTCACTGAGATCTTTTTTTATTGCGCTGTGAATGTTTTGAGAATGTATTTCAAAAACAAAAATGTTGTGAAAAAAAGTGTTGAAAAAAATTACAAAAGAAAAAAAGGAGTTTTGTAAATGCAGTTGAAAACATTCATTTTGAGAATTGTGTAATTTTAAAGGCAATGTAGAAAGAGTTTTAATAATGTTTTACATGTTTTGTTTTATAGTGCTGTAAACTGCACGGTGTTTACAATATGTTGTTAATTTTGTGACAAATTGTTATGCAGCAAAACACTTTTCAATTTATTGTTGGAACATATTTTCATCAAGACTATTTTCAGCACAATTTCATCACAATTAAAAACATTATTTATAGAACAAATTTCTAGATATCAGCATTTTGCATCATATTAAGAACGGATTTCTGAATAGCCACATTTTTGTTATATATTAGAAGAATAAAATCACAAAAACATAAAAAAAAATTACCTGAAGTTTTCTAATTCACAACACAGTAATATGTTGTTTGTTTAGTGATAAAAGTGTTCTAAAATGCATTTATTTTTGAATTTGAGGATTTACAGTTTGTGTGAATATTAAGTGGTGCCCATTATTCAGCAATATAAGTGTTCAAATATGTCATGTTTAGGAATTGGAAAACTGTTCACTAAATACAGGTGTCCTCCTTTCCGTAGAAAAGCCATTATGAGTGTGCTTTTGTACATGGACATTTTAAGCTTAAAAAACATGTTGGACATTCTTTTTAAATTCGGCGCAACTCAAACTCGACCTTCTACTATCAAAACAGAACCCGAAACAATGAAAGTCGCTCCGAGTTCAGGAAAAAAATTGGAAGTAAACCATAACGGAATCTCACGAGGAACAAAAAAGCTCATCAGCCACCCTAACCCCTGGTCGGATCGGGTTAAGAGCTAACAATTCGATCTGATGACGATATCTAAATGGTGAAAAATAATAAATCTAATCTCTATATATGTTTTAAAATTACTTGCGACTTCAAAAGTTCTATTTATAACGATGCACTTTGTTTTACACAATATGCATTTTCACTTTTGACTATCAACGTTATTAAAATTACTGTTTGAATTCTACTCCATATAAAATACGTGAATTGGAAGTTTCTCAATCAATAATAAAAAAATAAATAAGTAAATAAAAAAGCATGTTAAAAGCTTTACTTTCAAATTTCACAAATTATTCAGTAGTAATATATTCTGCTTAGAATGAACAAAAACATTTCTTTAAAGAAAAAAAAACACAATAGAATAATATGCAGACACTATATATGGGCGCAAAAAGTATGTGTGCATACTTTTATGAAATTTAATATATTTTAAATTAATTTAATGCAAACTCTAAAACATGTATTGTTTCACTATAGCGTGAAAAGTTGCGCTGAAGCGTTTTTATGGAAAGCAAAGGTATACATTATATGACCAAAAGGGACCGGTCGCTTAATACCCATATAAAGTTAAGTATAACTAATCAAGAACAGCTTAAATAAAATAAGTAATATATAACTTCTAATGGTTACTAAAGTAATGAAATATTTCTAATTTTTCCAATAATGAAGAATATTTTATTTCATTACATCGTGAAATTGAAGCAAAAATTTAAGATTTTTTTAATTATTATTTAGCATTATTTCATACTCAGTAATAAACATAACTTTAATAATTATAAAATACAATTCAAGCACTATTATTTAAATAAAGAACTTGAAACTAAATCTTATTCTGAAATGAATCTTCAAAGAAGGATACAGATATTTCTTGTGCATTTAGATTTTCTATTTCGTGGATTATTCATGTTCTTTAAAGAAGGTTCATTATCATTTCTGTTAAACATTACTGTATATGAAAACTCTACCTAGAAATGCAAATAGAAATAGATAGAAATGCATTAGATCTCTAGATAGAAATGCATTATTACGGAAAATGCATTCATATTTTACCATATATGTTTGAAAATGTTTAAATTGTACAATTAGTAGTTTTAGTTTATTGAATTAGAAATAGGTTTAAATAAACCAGTATACTCGAAGGTTATAATGTTTATTGAGATTTAAAGAGAAAAAGTGAGGATTGTAAATTATTATAAATTTTCGACTGTTTTCATTTAATGATTTTTTTTTATTTTAAACATCAATGCCGCACATTATTGCATTCATAACCACGTTTCCTAAAATTTCATTATTACTGTTTGCATTTTTCATCACCTTATTAGTTATTCGTTAAATTAAATACTATTATTTTATTTCATTATTTAAAACAATGATCTTTTTCCCATTTTTCTCATTTTCAGTTATTATCATTTAGACACTTAAACACACATAGCCAAAATCCTTAGTTATAATTCGTATAAATATATTTTTTTAAATAAATGAATACCCACATAAAGTTACATATAACTATTAAAAAATGTCTTAAACAAAAGAAATAATTTTTACCTTTTAATAGATAACAAAATACTCAAATAATACTGATTTACCATGGAATATATAGTTACAAGACAAAATAGTTTGTTTTTACACACGGTAAAACCGAAGCAAAAATCTAAGATTTTTTTTTATTTAGCATTATTTACTACACAATAATAAACATAAATTTAATAATTATTAAATACAATACAAGCACTATTATTTAAATGAAGAACTTGAAACTAAATCTTATTCTGAAATGAATCTTCATATAAGGATACATATATTTCTTATGCATTTAGATTCGCTACTTCGTGAATTATTCCTATTCTTTCAAGAAAGTTCATTATCATTTCTGTTAAACATTACTGTTTCGGAAATAACTCAATAGAAATGCAAAACATGCATTTCATGAAAACGCATTCATATTTTACCACACAATGATAAACATAACTTTAATAATTATTAAATACAATACAAGCACTATTATTTAAATGAAGAACTTGAAACTAAATCTTATTCTGAAATGAATCTTCATATAAGGATACATATATTTCTTATGCATTTAGATTCGCTACTTCGTGAATTATTCCTATTCTTTCAAGAAAGTTCATTATCATTTCTGTTAAACATTACTGTTTCGGAAATAACTCAATAGAAATGCAAAACATGCATTTCATGAAAACGCAATCATATTTTACCACACATATTTCAGAATGTATTTGTTTAAGTTATGCAAGTAGTATATTCTCGTCTATTGAAGTAAGAATAAGTATAAATAAAACAATATTCTCGTATGTTATACTGTTTAGTGAGATTAAATGAAACAGGGAGATTATTTTAAAGTTTTAAGAATTTTCGATTTCTTTCATGAGAAATAAATAATATTGATAATTTAAAAAAAAAAGAAAGAAATATGCATTAGTTAGACAATGACTACATAATTTAGTTACTTTTATCTGTTTTTAACATGAATGCATCGAATTTTTACGTTCATAGCTTGGTTTCCTTAAAGCTTGATTATTACTATTTGCATTTTTCAAAATCTTATTATTTATTCTTTAGACAAAATATCATTATTCTAGCATAGTTCATTGCTTAGAACAATGATCTTGCTAGCTCTTTCAATTATTGCTATTTATACACTTAAACACACATAGCAAAACTTATTATAATTCATATAAATGTATTTTTGCTAATACATAAATGCCCCCTTAAAATTAAGTATATATTTGAATAAACAATTTTATATTACTTGAGAGCGGAGTTAAAAATGAAACACAAATAATATTGACATGTTTCGGTCGTAATTTTATAGGAACATAATCATGATATTTTGTTTTTTGTATGATTATGGTTCTTAATAGATTACGACCGAATGTTTTTAATTTTTTTAACATCTTTCTCAAATGATATAAAAATGTTTATTTAATTTTTTATATAAAAGTTGAAGTTCTCAAAATGCTGTTATTTAGTATTCAAATAGATTTAATAAACTTTTTTTATGAATTTAGGA
Organism: Maratus speculifer; assembly: GCA_964019185.1. NCBI lineage: Eukaryota > Metazoa > Arthropoda > Arachnida > Araneae > Salticidae > Maratus > Maratus speculifer. The sequence continues at coordinate 257,095,315 of OZ025295.1, read as the reverse complement.
AAACTAATCAGGAACTCTCTTAAGTAAAAGAAACTGTATTTATCTCCTACTTGCTAACAAAATAATGAAACTTTTCTAAATTTACTAGTAATTATAAAGTAACATAGCAGAAAACTTTGTTTCTACATATGGTGAAATTAAAGCAAAAATCTAAGATTTTTTTTTTAATTATTATTGAGCTTTATTTAATAGTTAGTAATAAACATGATGTTTATAATTATAAAATAAAATACAAGCACTGTTAGTTAAATGAAGAACGTGAAATTACATCTTTTTCAAAAATGAACTTTCAAATAAGGATACAGATATTTCTTGTGGAATTAGATTTGCCATTTCGTGAATTATTATGTTCTTTCAAGAATTTTCATTATCATTTCTGTTAAATATTACAGTATTGGGAATCTTATGATAGAAATGCAAAAACTGCATTAATACAGATAATGCATTCATATTTTACCACACATATTTGAGAATTTTTTTAAACTATGCAAGTAGTATATTCTTGTCCATTGAAGTAGAAGTAAGTGTAAATAAAATAGTATACTTGTATAAATAATCTTTTTTGTGAGATTAAAGGAAACAAAGAGAAGATTGTAAAATATTAAGAATTTTCGCCTGCTTTCATGAAGAAAGAATAAGGTTGATAGTAGCATAAAGTTGTCAAATATTAAAACAACACCAAAATATTCTCTTATTTTATACCAAATTACTGGTGTAATTTCCAATCTGTAGATTATTGATACTAGTTTCGATTCATAGCAACCCATGTTTGGAGCTGGTAGAAAATACTACATATTTTGGAAACGAATTGCGTATTTCTAACTATTTTTCCAAATAATAAGTTCATGTAAATGCACTATTATTTGCATAAACCCATTCAAAAATATTGCATTTTACTACGTTTCTATTTCTTCTTCTATCTTTTTCTTATTTGCTATAATAAAATTTTTGATTTTTTTCCCCATTCAATCTGGAATTAGATTTTGAGTTAAGACAATCTCTCCTGAGACTCGTAAAAAGAGTACTTACTTTCGTAAATGAGAATTTCTTTTTATTTGTAATAAAATTCCAAATAAATAATTCATGTAAATACCATATTATCTACATAAAATGATGCTCAAATATTGTATTTTATTACGTTTCTATTTTTCTTCTATCTTTTTGTTGTTTGCTATAATATTTTTTTTTCATTTAACCAGGAATCAGATTTTGAGTTAAGAAAATCACTCCTGAGGCTCGTAGAAAGTGTACATACTTTCGTAAATGCTTTTGTATTCGTTACTATCGCTCGGCTGTTAAGAGACTTTTTTCCATTAAAATTGAGAAAAGTGCAATTCTAGATCTATAAGAATACCAATATAAAACAACATTTATAAAATCAAATATCGAAATCGAAACAAAATCAAAAATGAAATCAAATGAAATGAAAGCAAAAAAAAAATCTAAGATATTTTTTATTCATCATTCTTTTAATAATTATAAAATACAATAAAAGCAGTGTTATTTAAATGAAGAACATAAAACTTAATCTTATTCTAAAATGAATCTTCAAATAAAGGTACAGATATTTCTTGTGCATTCAGATTTGCTACTTCGTGAATTATTCATCTTCTTTCAAGAATGTTCATTATCATTTCTGTTCAATATTACTGTATCGAAAATGTCATCATAGAAATGGAAAAGATGCGTTAATATGGGAAATGCATTCATATTTTACACGCATATTAGACAATGCATTTCTTTAAATTATGCAAGTATATTTGAAGTAGAAATGAGTATAAAAAAAGCAGCATTCCCGCATGTTATACTGTTTAGTAAGGTTAAAAGAGACTAATGTAGGATTGTAAAATATTAAGACATTTTGATGGCTCTCAAGGATGATTAATAAGGTTGATAATTATACTGAAAAAAATTTAAAAAAAGATAGAAACTTGAAAGGAATTTTGTACTGTTAGAATGAACGCATTTAAATGAATTTTAAATTTTAATTACTGAGTATTTAATTTAGTTCTTATTTATTGTTTAATTTAGTTGGTTTTAGTGGAAAACTTCAGGTCGCCATTTCAACATTTTTTTTTTCTTTTAAGTGATCTCAAGAGTATTGCTTTTAACCTAGTAATGCAATTTCGCAAAATGTCACATTTATTTTTTTTTTCTCTTTATGTATGAAACATAAATGTATATATTTTTTAATATAGACAACTTTATATCTTTCCGTTTTATATATGTTTTTATGCTCCTCATTAAAGTTTTATTTTATATTTTTAATGTTTAATTTTGGTTAAAAAAATAATATTGTTTTTTGATTTGCATCCATTGCCAACCAGGACTATAACAAAACTAATGGTTTATGAGACCTCAAAAATATTGATAATGATATAAAACTAATGTATTTTTGACATACAGTTCATTTGAAAGCAATTTATTTACTTATTTATTTAAGATTTTAATTTTAATTTTAAAATTAGATAAATATTATTTTTTATTGAAAAATTGCCAATTTTCAATAAATTATTGCAATTATAGTACTAAATATAATTTATTCTTTAACTTGATATAATTTATAATAGGTTTTTCTCATAACTTAAAATTAAGATATTTACATAGTTTGATGCGAATTGCTTTATCAGTTTTTGAGAAATAATGCGCGCAATCAAAGGACAATTTTTTTTATTATAATTAATTGCAGATTAATAATAATAAAATTTCAATATAGACTGTTAAACAAATTATTTGGAAATATGCATTAAAAAATAGAAGATATAATAAGTTGTTTATATGAAAAATTGTATACACTTATTTTTCATAGGGATTGGGAATAAAATATATGCGGCATGTTCCTAAATTGCACCACCAGGTAAAAATTAAGACTCTGCAGACCCCTTAAATCTGTTCTTAATTATACAGGGTTATTACAAATGAATCATCGGGTTTTGATACGTTACCGCGTGCAAACTAGGAAACGTATATGTTTCCATGACAACACAAACGAGAGAGTGTTAATTATGTTTTTAGGCTGCATATGTGTCATATGTGTCTAACGTCATATTCAAAATGCCTAGAGGATAGCAGAAAGCATTTTGTGTACTAGTATTTTCAAAGTGTGAATCATAACCGTTCTGAAAGCATTCCGGAAGGCATACCGATGCAACCGAACAAAGCATTCTGCGCTGGTATCGACAGTTTAATGAAAATGGTTGTTTATGGAAAGACAAAAGTTCCGGCAGACCAAGCATTACTAAAGAAACAGTGAGCCGAGTTAGAGATAGTTTTATCCGTAATCCCCAAAAATTGAACTGACGACGAATTGAAATTAAAAGACTGAAATCGCGACCATGTACGTCAATCTTGTGTACTTTAGCTCTATTTTCATGAATAACTCATTGTTGTAACAAAATTATATTCCGAAATAAACGCTCGGAAACCCAATGATTCTTTTGTAACAACCATGTATAATCTTTAATCCTTAAACAGCTTCGATTGCTAAAATAAGAAAAGAAACTATTTTTGCTTTTTATTATTGTAAAATTTTAAAAAAGGCTGCATTTCGCACACACACACAAAAAAAAATATACCAAAATGTCAAACTGTTATCTCGGAACTAAAATTGAATGGTTTCATAAATATACCGCGACCTCGAAAAGGTTAAAATATAAATAGGTATCTGTAGCATTTTAAAGTCCATCGGTATATTGATCTAACTGTGTTTCTTTATTCAAAATATTGGTTAAAAATATTATCTCATCTCTACTTTTTCGGTATTAGAAAATAAGTAATTGGGAAATAATTCTTAAGTATCCGTTTTACAATTATTTAACAAATGTTGCTTAAGAATGCAACATTTTAGAAAATATCACACATTCAAAAGAGTGAAAGAAGCAACTTTTAATGGCAAATTATATTTCTCATTTTAGTATTTAAAAAAGTTTAAAAATGAGCATGATATGTAGATATATTATCGATTTCTGTTGATCGTAACATTAGCTCTTAATAATTAATCCTTAATACCTTAAAAATCTAAGAAAAAAAAGGACCTTAAAGAGACAACTATAGTCCGCAAAGAAGGTTCCCATGGTGCATGGAAGTGCATCTCCGGCGCATGGGAGATCTAATATTTTAGATCTAGTCCTTTAAAATGTCAAGAACTTACCCATCACTAGCTATGATGCGTAAAACAAATTCATAAGCACTTTCTATCACTGTGCCAGCATTTTTGCAACATTCAGTATAGTAAATATATATTCTTTCCAAGATCGTTTCATTTATTTATTCTGTTTTGTATCGTCACTACCGCGCCAGAAAAACGTTTCTGACCAAGCGTTGTTGTGCAAACCTAAACTATTTCTATATTCCCTTCATCCCCTTAAAATCTGCCCCAATAATCCTGGGAAATCCTGTATTCATTAATAATGTTCATTTTCTGTTTAGAATGACGACCATTTTAATGCAACAATATAGCAAAAGAGCTGAATTTTTATTTGCAAATAAAAATATAATACGCGGGTCATTATTTTTTTTAAATTATTGTGCCATTTTTAAGTGTGCTCCAAGAAGAAAGAAATGATTGAATCAGAAATTTTAAAGAGAAGATATTTGTATAATGTTAAATAACAGAAGGTGGTAGAAAAGAGTAATAAACAGTGGTGTGAGGATTTTACAAAGTTGACAAGGACAATTTTCATGTTCTTGAGGTTAGAGGATTTCGTGCAAATCAGTCAAAAATTGAACATTTGTGTAAAGAACGTACCTTTAGCTAACGGCTGATGTACAAGGTAAAACTTATCAAATTTTGCCGAAAGAAAATATTTAAAAAGGAACCGTTTTATTCAGTTAATTCATTTATACTAAACATAAAAAAACAGATGTTTTGGGTGAGGGCAAAAATTCATGCGGAGTTTGAGAGTAAAATTCACAGAGTGATTAGGCAAACGAAACTCTTTATTAAATCAATGATATATACTCCATCGTTTTCTAAAATCAGTCTCCAACGTTCTGGTACCCTACGGATGCCCCAATCATAAAAACGGAGTGGTGTATATTCACAAAACGAAGAAACGACGTTTTTTAAGGCATCTAGAGTCAAGTTTTATTTCAGTTAAATAATTTTTGCAATAACCGGATCAAGTGATAATCAGATGCTGCGATATCAGGAGAATACGGTGGATGAGTTTAGACATTTCTCTTCAGGCTGCTCAGTTTGCGCGGCGTCCGTCTCGAAACGTGTGGTCTGGCGTTGTCGTGATGAAAGACTGCGACATTGCGATTTGGCAAAATCGAACGTTTCTGTTTGATTTCCCGATTCAGATTGGTCAATTGGCGACAGTACTTGTCCGAAGAAATCGTTTGGCCAGAGGGGAGAAACTCAAAATAAATTATGCGCTTGCAATCAAACCAAAGACAGAGCATCATCTTCATAAGGTGCAAACTGGACTTTGCATTGCGTCGCCATGCTCACCTGTTTGTTTCGATGTGGGTTTTCGCTGAACATTGTTGTAAAGGACACAATTCTTATCACCCTTCAATAATCGATCCAAAAACGGCTCGCTTATGAGCCGCCCGAGTAAAGAAAAGGCAACAGAAATTCTCTCGATTTTGTACCTCTCGGTCAGTAAATGCGGCACCGTTATATGGAGCTTCAAATCGAATCTCATGATAGTACACATCAAGTATGTCGCTTATGCTTAGTGTTTTTTAAACGCCGAAAAGCGGTTGATCAGTCAACGTGAAGTATTGTAGCAAATTCCTTTGTTGAAATTCACGGAATATTCTTAACCGAAGTACGTGCAACGTCGTCATCTCTTTGTGAAAGTAGACATGAGTGTGGCTCATCTTCATGGTTAAACTTTCGGCGGCGAAATTTCACAAATCGTTTTTCCATAGTTCGTTTAGCTGGTGCTTGATCTTGATAAACCTCTTGAACGTTTTTTATGGCTGCTGCAAAGTTTTTTTTTCCTTCCTGAACTCGTAAAGCATAACGTGCCGTAAATACACGTTAACGACTAACATTTTGAAAATAAACTTTCTCAAAGTAATTTGTATTTACACAATTGTTTGAAATCAAAGCTGCACGCGTCACTTTTCGAATAATCTGTCTTAAGTAGATGGCAGTATTGATCATAACATTTTACGCAGATTCTAATGCGATCTATTACATCTCCGCACGAACTTTAGCACTCACCCAATAATCAAAACTTTCTATTGATAAGTATATTTTTTAAACAATTTATGTTTAAACTAAAGTTTAAAAAAAATGTTGTTTCTGTAATTCTGAGTAGTAGGAATTATTGAAAACAAACTTTAATTTTATACGTAAGCAGTAAAATATAATAAAGAACAGTTATTATGATACAATTATCATGTATGTCGCTTATGCTTAGTATTCCAAAAGGAAAAAAGAAAAAAAATTCATTGCGCCTTCATGCAATCATGGAATTTTCACCATAAAAAAATTTACACATGCAGCTCCCACATACGCATTCATTTAAAAAAGAAATGGCATTTTAATTAGATCATTTTGAAATTAATTTAATTCAAAACGTGAACCATCGATTGTTATTATTTGGAATGATTTAAGCTATTTATATTCTTAACAGTGTAAATGGAATTTTGTGAATAATCTGCATTTTATAAATACGATTGACAATGTTCCTCCGATGTCACATAAGGTAAAATGGTAATTTTTACGGCCAATATTTTAATTACTTTCAATACCTAAAAAGGATTATTTTTTAACTACGACGTTTTTGAGGAACATAAACGTCTATATAAATTTATGTATTTATCTGAATCAAAATAATTAGTATATAACACTTAAAAATATTAACATGTCATTTAGAAATTGCAGATTTTTGTTCACGAAATTCAGGACGTATACAGAGAGAATAGGACTTTAAATAAAATAAATGAAAATGAATCTTAACAATTTAAGTTATTGGAGCAAATAATAGTATTATACGATTTTTAATCAAACATGTGAAATATGTTATAAAGCAACTATATATATATATATATATATACAAGGTGCTTCGAAATATTTTTACAATAAAAGAGAGGTGATAGTACACATCAAGAGAGATCAAAATTTCAAATAAACATAAAAAACGGAAAATCGGTCGATTGATTTGGATTTCACTAAAATTATTTTTTATGTCGGCATTTTCTTGAAATTAAATTATAAAGATAAATTTCAAAAAATGCCGATAGAGGGCGCTTTAGACTTTGGAGTAACGAACAACTATTTTTGCCTTTATTTTTTGCATCTCATTAAATGTTTTCGTAAGCTTAGACTCAAACTTAAATTTTGAGCTCAAAATCTGAAAGTGGGAATGGTTAAGTAGCACAAACTCAACTGTGTTCAAAGGGTTCAAATTTCAAATGATTATAAAAAACGGAAAAATTGGTTCATTGATTTGCGGTTTTCACTGAAACTATTCTTTATGTCGTTATTTTTCTAAAAATAAATTATAAAGATCAATTTCAAAAATGTCGATAAAGGGCGCTTTAGACGTTGGAGTAACGAACAACTCTTTTTTGGCGTTATTTTTTGCATCTTATTAAATGCTTTCGTAAGCTTAGGCTAAAAGTTAAATTTTGAGCTCAAAATCTGAATAGTCGGGAGTAGTTAAGTAGACAAACTGAACTGTGTTCACAGGGTTCAAATTTCAAATGATTATGAAAAACAGAAAATTTGGTCGATTCGTTTGCGGTTTTTGCTAAAACTAATTTTTAAATGAGCATTTTCTTGAAAATAAATTTTAAAGATAACTTTCACAAAATGCTGATAGAGGGTGCCTTAGACTTTGGAGTAGCTTACACTATTTTTAACTTTTTTTTTTTTTTTAATCTCATTAAATGCTTTCAAATGCATAAATTTTAGGCTTAAATTCTGAATCGATGGGAGTGTTTACGAAGCGAAAAATTGAATTGTGTTCGTGGAGGGGAGAGTGTTAAATTTCAACTCTCGAAGACATTTCAATTTGCGCTACTTAACTACTTCTAATTATTCAGATTTTGAGCTCAGAATGTAAGTTATCTAAGCTTCCGAAAACATTTAATAAGTTTTTGCAAGCATTTAATTAGAAAAAAATAATGATTAAAATTAATTGTTGGTTACTCTGAAGTTTAAGGCACCCTCTAAAGGAATTTTTTTAAAATTATCTTTAAAGTTTATTTTCAATAAGATATTGACTTAAAGAAAAGTTTTATTTTAAACCGCAAACGAATCGACAAAATTTTCCATTTTCTATAATTATTTTAAATTTGAACACCTTAAACACACTTCAGTTTGTGCTGCTTAACTACTCCCTACTATTCAGATTTTGAGCTCAAAACATAAGTTTAAGTCTAAGCTTCCGAAAACATTTAATGAGATGCAAAAAATAACGGCAAATAGTTGTTCGTTACTCCAAAGTCTAAAGCGCCCTCTGTCGACATTTTTTGAAATTTAATTGTATAATTTATTTTTAAGAAAATACCGACATAAAGAATCGTTTTAGCGAAAACCGCAAATCAATGAACCAATTTTTCCGTTTTTTATAATCATTTGAAATTTGAACCCTCTGAACACAGTTCAGTTTGTGCTACTTAATTACTCCCACTTTCAGATTTTGAGCTCAAAATTTAAGTTTGAATTTAAGCTTACGAAAACATTTAATGATATGCAAAAAATACCGCAAAAAATATTTCTTCGTTACTCCAAAGTCTTAAGCGCCCTCTATCGGCATTTTTTGAAATTTATCTTTATAATTTAATTTCAAGAAAATGTCGACATAAAGAATAATTTTAGTGAAAACCGCAAATCAATCGACCGATTTTTCCGTTTTTTATGTTTATTTAAAATTTTGGTCCCTAAACTTTAATGGTGGCTATCTCCTTGGGAAAACGCTTGGGACCCTTGGTCTACTATTTAATATTGTTTGTCTTGATGTGTACTATCACCCCTTTTTTATTGTAAAAAAAATTGAAACACCCTGTATATATATATCACACAACGCTTAAAATTTCAAAGTTAAAAAATAAAATAAAAATAAAGGCATGTATATATTGACAGAGAGTTTTCAAGATATATTTTGCAAAAGAACTTTTGAAAAAGCAATGTCAACGTGCCGCCTTAGCACTTTGTTGAATCAACAAAATATATCCGCCTGGAGCTGTTATTTTATGCTACTATTTTATTTCTATAAAAGATATAACTAAACTACAAGTAAAGTTTTCAGCAATTTTCTAGAGATAACCGCAGTTATTTTCTATGAAATAAACGTTTTTTTTTTTTTTTTTTTTTTTTTTTTACATATCTAATCTAAATGCAAAAATGGAATAAAATAAAAGAACACTAATGGAAAAAGTTATTTACACGCTGTAGTGAATGGTTTAGCAAAATCACACAACTGAAATTGCATGAAAAAATCATGATTCAATGTGCTTTAAAATTTCATAGTGGGTATAACATTACATTTTTTTTATTATTATTTCTAGAGGGCTCAGCTGCTTAAGAGCTATGCTAACCAATTTCTGTTGCGGCACTGCCAACTCTAAAAACATATTAATTTGATCGGATTTTAAAAGATTACAAAAGATTGAACTATAATTGATAATAATAATAATAATAATAATAATAATAATAATAATAATAATAATAATAATAATAGGGTTCTCCCTATAAACGGTTTTCTATTCATTTTACTTTGATTGGGGGATGGTGAGGTCGAATCACCTTAAGCTAAAAGTCGACTGGCTATTTACATGATTGATAAAAAACGGTTAGCTAAACAGCTAATATGCACAGAGTGTTTGTCTCACGTATTTTTTTTTAATTGAGCAGGAAAAAAATATAGATAAGGTATTTTAAATATGTTGTTTTAAGTCTGAGAAATTTTTACAAGATTTTCTTTTAACTTTTTAAAATTTACGTGAAATTTTTTTGTTGTTTGTAAAAATATTTTTAGTTCCATCATAGAAATCAAAACAGTAGATAAAAAGGTCATATCGAAATATTTAAATAATGTATCTCTAAATATACATTGTCGCGCGTAATTATATAGATTTTAACTGCCTTGGAATTTTTTGGTCATTCTATGTACGTAATTAATTTCTTATTGACTTATTTCTTTTCCTTGTTGCTTTTAAAGCATATTAATAAATTATTTTAAAATATATTTCCCCTTTTTAATATTCGTCTGAAAATACATTATTTTGCAAAAAAAAAAAGATTTTTTTCGACGTTGCCTTAGGATTGGTAATGATATTTTATAAGATCATTTAAAAATGTCAAATATCTGACGTAAATATAAGTGTAAACTGCTTGTAATATTAATTTTGGCTTTTTAAAATATGACGCAATATTTTTCGATAATTTCTATTAACGTATTTTAATGCTTAACATCAATTTTATTCGTTTGGCACCAATTTTTGTTAGTTATTTGATTTTACTTTATAAATAATATAACTGTAAATCAGTGAAATCAATTTTACTCTTCATTTTTACTGGTACCTAACTCAAGCGTTGTAAGCACATGCATCCATTGTTCTTGTACGTGTTAAGACTCTTTTTAACACGCTTTTATTACTTTCACCTGTATGTGAGTTTGTGGGTTTGTAACTCTCCTTATTATCTAAAGATTTTCCTTATTATCTAAAATTGCTTGATTTTCTCAAGCAATTTTGACTAAAAATTGCGTTCTGTGGTTTTCGGGCACGAGAAAATCATTGGACTAGATTACATGTTCGAGAAAAAATTTTAATGGGTCATATTGGGTCATTAAGGGTCTGGGTCAAGCTATTTATATTTAAGGAACGGCGTGATCGATTATAACGAAATTTTGTATGTAACAGTTTTTTGGCACGAGAAAACTATCGGGCTGGGTCACATTTTCGAAAAATTTCGATTAGTGGGACATTTTTGGGTCATTATGGGTCAAGCCATTTTTATCTAAAAACGGCTCTAACGATTTTGACCAAATTTTATATTTTACCGTTTTGGATTACAAGAAGACCATTGGGTTAGGTAACATGTTCAACAAAATTCGGTTAGTGGGTCATTTTTGCGGTCATTGTGGGTCATGCTATTTTTATCTAATGATTTTCTCACGCAGTTTTGACCAAAAATTGCATTCTATGGTTTTCGGGCACGAGAAAAATATTGGGCTAGGTTACATGTTCGAGAAAAAAACTTAATGGGTCATATTGGGTCATTAAGGGTCTGGGTCAAGCTATTTTTATTTAAAGAACAGAGTGATCGATTATAACGAAATTTTGTATGTAACAGTTTTTTGGCACGAGAAAACTATCGGGCTGGGTCACATGTTCGAAAAATTTCGATTAGTGGGTCATTTTTGGGTCATTATGGGTCAAGCCATTTTTATCTAAAAAACGGCTCTAACGATTTTGACCAAATTTTATATTTTATCGTTTTGGATTACAAGAAGACCATTGGGTTAGGTAACATGTTCAAGAAAATTCAGTTAGTGGGTCATTTTTGGGGTCATTGTGGGTCATGCTATTTTTATCTAAAGATTTTCTCATGCAGTTTTGACTAAAAATTGCATTCTATGGTTTTCGGACACGAGAAAAATATTGGGCTAGGTTACATGTTCGAGGAAAAATTTTAATGGGTCATTAAGGGTCTGGGTCAAGCTATTTATATTTAAAGAACAGTGTGATCGATTATAACGAAATTTTGTATGAACAGTTTTTTGACACGAGGAAACTAATTTGCTAAATCACATGTTTGAGAGATTTCGACTATAATGATCATTTGTGGATCATGATGGGCCATAATGGATCATGTCAAGCTACATCTAAAGAAAAGGTGGATCGATTTTAACGAAATTTTCTATAGAACATTTTTTTGGCTCAAGAAAATTATTGGGCTAGATCACACCTTCGAGAAATTTCGATTAATGGGTCATAAAGGGTCTGGGTCAAGCTATTTATATTTAAAGAACGGCTGGATCGTTTTTAACGAAATTTTGTATGTAACAATTTTTAGACACGAGAAACTAATGGGCTAAATCACATGTTCGAGAGATTTTGATTTTAAGGGTCATTTGTGGGTCATTGATGGGTCATGCTAATTTTATGTAGAAAATGTCTCTCACCATTTTGATTATATTTTGTATTATGATATTCTCGGGCAAGAGAAAACCATTGGACCAGGACACATGCTCGCGAAAATTCGATTAATGGGTCATTTTGGGTCATAATGGGTTAGGGTTATTCTAATTATATATAACAACGATTCAATCAATTTTACCTAAATTTTGTAACGAAACGTCTTTTGTCACGAGAAGACTATTGGGCAGAGTCGCAAGTGAAACAAAATTATATTAGTGGGCCATTTCGCTTTATTGATGAATGCTGTCAAGCTAATTTTATCTAAGAAACGGCTTAAACGATTTTGATTCTACTTTATATTCTACTGTTTTTGATTACCTGGAGACCTTTGAGCTAAGTCACATGTTTGATCAAATTTGATTAGTGGGTCATTTTGTTTAATACGGGTCAGGGTCATGAGAAAATGGCAGCAACCAATAAGTTGGCAATATTTCACAAAATATTGGCGACATTTGGCCAAAAAATTTACTATTAAGATTACGAAAGCCACAACACGTATTTGGTGCCAAATGAAAGAATGTCTCCAAATTTGGCTGCATCTGGCAAAAAATGTTGTCTTTCATAATGTGAAGAATTTGTTTTATATATTCTTAATAGGATTCGATATGCATGGTTAAATTAACCAGAGTCGACCAAAAAAAGTGATTTGGATCGATGTCCTTTCGTTGTAAATTTTAAAATAAATATAGTTTAAAAAAACTAAAAACCACGCTTTTAAAGTAATCAAACTAAAAAGTGAAAAATAAATATAGTTTAAAAAAACTAAAAACCACGCTTTTAAAGTAATCAAACTAAAAAGTGAAAAATAAATATAGTTTAAAAAAACTAAAAAACACGCTTTTTAAATATATCAAACTAAAAAGTGAAAAATAATTCGTACTATAAGCTGAAAACAAAAATAGATGAAAAATACTATATTACTATAAAATCATTGTTATTATAAGAATCAATTAATAAGCAATAAATAAAATTATCGTAGAAAAAAAGCGTGAGGTGCTTTCTTAGAACTGATAGATGGAGCATGGTAGATGGAGCACCCCACGCTTTTTTTCTACGATAATTTTATTTATTTCTTATTAATTGATTCTTATAATAACAATGATTTTATAGTAATATAGTATTTTTCATTTATTTTTGTTTTCAGCTTATAGTACGAATTATTTTTCACTTTTTAGTTTGATATATTTAAAAAGCGTGTTTTTTTAGTTTTTTTAAACTATATTTATTTATTTATTTATTTATTTATTTATTTATTTTGAAAATGAACTACGTACTTTTTAGAAAACGAAAGTTTCATGTTCCACTTTGCTTTCGAAAAATGTAACATAAATATGTGTTAATTTCCCGTGAGAGAATAATCTTGGATGATCCTATAATCACAAAACGTAGCTGCAAATGTGTTATTCGATCTGTTGCCATGACGCTCGATAATAATTGATGCAAAAAGGAAGAATGGAAATAAAAGTAGTGACTATACTAAACATTAAACTTTTATATGTTTATATAACCTTCAAAGTACATATTTACATGCAAAATTAATTATTGATGTTTTTATTAATAATTTAAATACATAAATGTGTATTTTAAAGTCAAATTGCAATTTTATAAGCTATTATTTTCGGTTTCATATAAATAAAATGAAACGGGATGTTTAACGATAAAAAAGATGTATAGTTTTAATTTATAGAAACAATTTGTATGTCTTGCATTATTTTTTCTGGTTTTAAACTTTAAAACAAATTTATCAATTTAACATAATACATCTATTTATTCTATTTATTAACTTACTTTACTTATTAAAATATCTGAAAAAATGACATCAATGCTGTCATGTACAAAGCATCAATTACAATCATTAATAATTCTGAGAAATATACTATAAATTTATTAAAATATCAGCTTCATAAAGAAAGCAAACTCTCATTCATCTTTCATTATCGAAAACAATAACACTTTTCAGTATCCTAGAAATGATATTTTGAAATAGATACCAAGTAATAAATATAAAAATTCGTACATGAATATAAAATTTCATATTTTGAATAATTTACGTGAAGATATATTTTCGAGTAAAACATAATATATTTTCTATACAGGCCTCACAAGAGGCCGAAAGGTTCTCGTCACAAAACTGGTAAATCGGAGCTGCCGTGTGCATTTTTACCGATCCCACCGAAGCTAGCTCAAGGAAGAAAACACAGGCTTGTGATTGGTTAAATAATTTAAAAAGCATTTTGTTTCGGTTCATTTTGGAGTTTACATTTATTTAATCATCACTTTTAGAAGATGGATTTTGATTAATTTCCTTCTGATTTTACATATTTATTAACAGATAAAAAGAAAGATTTTCTGGAATTTAGGATTAAAGAAGTGAATGATGATGCTTCTCAATTGTTCTGTATTACTTTAAAAATAATAATAATAAAAATGAAATTGGAATTTCTTCTTAATTATTTTAACATGATAGAACAAGTTATTTAAAACAATAATCATATTTCCTTTTAGTGGCGTCAATTATGCGATATTTACAAACCCAATTGTCCTATGTTACTTTTAAAAAATGCTTATTATTATTCTTATTATCTTTTTATATTATTATTTTAACACGATATACCCATGCATACTTCTAGTACATACATACACATTCAGAATAACTTATTTACAAACAACAACAATTGCTCTTTAAATTATTCAACCAATCAGAAGCTCATATTTACTTCCCTATGCTAGCTTCGGTGGGATCGGCAAAAATGCCTGCTGCGTTCGATAGCAATCGAGCTCATTGATTTAATCTTGGTTTTCTTTCTGGGATTTCCTTTCATAAATATGGGTTTGGTTCTCTTAGAAACATCTCCGTGGAGGGCACCACCCCTTCAAATACACACCTTTCTTATAGATAAGTTGCCGCTATAAAACAACACTCATTCTCTATACAATCACTAATATCTCTTGTTATAAATATATTCTTTCACGGAACATCATTGTAAAAATGCCGTAAGTATAAAATCTTTCTATACTTATGCGAATACCTTTTTCTAATAAATGAACTTTAAGCATATTAATAACATTTTTTGTCCGCTTTTGATTGATTAATCCTAAAACTTTATCCCATTAAATTAAAGATTTTTTTTTTCAATAAAATACTAATTCATTATTCAAAATGTTGTATAATGTAGGTGACATTGGTTGCCAGGGTTTGATGGGCATAGTTTCGCCCACTCCATTAGTAATATGCAATGACCCACCAAATAAACAACACCATTGTTGATTCATTTTAATACCGACAAACACGGCACTTTGATTAATACTATAGACGACTTAACTCCGATTTGAGATATATTAGCATATTTGTAATTGCAAATTCTGAATTGAGGGTAATTTCATCGGGAGAAAAAACTTTGAGGGAGAAAAGGAATTTATGTACTTATTTATTTTTATTTTTATTATTGAATATACAAAGAATAAACAATTTAAATGTATATATATATAAATAAATATATATACATATATTTTTTTATTTTTTATGCAAATTCTATTTAATTTTTTATACATTACATAAAAAACTGCTTGATCCAATGACGGGTCAATTGTACTGTCAGAACCGGCCAATGTCATTGTTAGAATAAATAATGGCTATTTGGGAATGGGATACCAATGGAAATAGGACATCGTTGGCCCTAATCCATGTACAGTGACAAAAGCTAGGAACTGTCATGCCTCATCCGTTATTTGGACACTGGCCCCTTTGGGTAGAAGGATAACATGTTATTAACTATGCCAAATTAAAAAATCGTATGCTAACCCCGCTTACACAAGCATCCCGCTTAAATGTAAATTTAGCCAGAAAAAAGGGGCATTTTCCTCGACATTAGTCTGAAATCTCATTTTTTTCTGGAAAATTTTGTTTTTTCTAGATTTTTTTAAATTTCTTGACTAAAAATATTAAAATGTATCTATCTTTTTTTTTTCGTGATAAAATTGTCATTAGCAATAAATTATCTGAAATCCTGAATAAAGACATCTATTGTGCATCATACAGCATCACATTTCTCATAGCACTCAACTGTGTATATACCTGAAATTCTATCTTATTTATAATCCTCTTGAATAATATGAAATTAAAAAACGTCATGTTTTCAGTCAATTTTAAATCGTCAAAAGAGACCAGAAAAAAATCGTTGAACAAGTTGAATGTAGATTCTACCACTGCAGAATTCAGTTTCGCCTCCGATTAAAAAATAAATCGACAGAGGTCTTTTAGAAGGGCGACCCCGTTTAGAATGCAATGAACTAACTTCATTTTTCTTGTGTTTATCAATATAATAGCAAACAGAACGGCGTGAAATACCCTACTCAATAGCAGTTTCTTTCTGAGACATTGGAATTGCGGAATAATAAAGAGATACAATTTGAAGTGTTACTTCTTCATTGCCTAGATTCATCAAAAACGAATTTTTTTTTTTAGTTTAAGCGCTTTTTTATAGACTCTGAGAAAAAGGAAATGCATTTTAACAATAAAATACCATGAATGTCTCGTTAACGGCCAGATTACGAAATTAGTCTTTGAGGGCTACCTTAATTCTTATCCATCATGGATATGCATTATATAATATGTGAAAATAAAATCTGTGAAAACTATTTGTAAAATGCATTGCAAATCCAAAACAATATTTAAACGTATATTTAAACATTCTTAATATACATAGTAATGCTCCATTAATGAATTACTGATGAACCCATTTCAACAAATTATGTAAAATACCAAACTACACTAGTAGTACCGAATTGCGTAAAAGAAACATCTTTATAACTACAAAAACAATAGTCATTTTAATTAACAGTTTACTGCGTCAGATTAAGCGTCTCATTTCCAATTAAAACATATCTTTGAATTGAAATTTGAAGAAAATACAGGGTCATGCCAAATCGAAGAATGTGGAAAACAGGATTACGAATATCTCGGCAACTATTAATCCGACCGACTTCATTTTTAATGCAAATTTTTTGTTATTTTATTGCCTTATACGTCCTTTCCTTAAAATAAGAAAAATCGAAAAATTTTATACACATTTCATCAGAACGAATTTTTCGAGAGTCCGAAAAATATAGTTCCGGATAATCGAAGTTACTGATATTAAATAGGCTTGGCTTCGTCCTATTCTTACTTACTAAGTACATACAAAATTTTAAGTCTCTATCTGCATTTGTTTGTGAGATAGAGAGTTTACAGACAGACAGACGGCAATTTTTTTTATCTAGAATTATGTTTTTCGAAATCTCCAGTATCTGTAACACATAAATCCGGGAAAGTTTTTTTTTCGATTGTCAAAACGATTGCAATACTTACCCTATACTACGTATGACAGGTAAGTAAAAGTGGGCCACAATTTTTGACACGACACTTTTTAGCTTGTCTGAAAGAAATAGCATCGGAGGCTAAGAAGAAATAATTTTATTTACTGGTACGCAATGTGTCGCTATTTATTTTTATATCGTGTACATCAAGTATTTTTGAACGAAATTAATTTGTAATGTGTGGAGGACATCGTAGCTCTATTATACGTAGTTTCCATATCATTCCAGATAATGAATATTGATTCAGCTACACTTAATCTTTGGTTCATTCGTAAATGAGTCTTGGTCATGAAAAATCCAATTTTCTGGGTGCTTTTGAAATTTTTCTACTATATTGATATTACCATTTTTTATGAGAAACTTGCGCTATTTAGCAATTCACTTTTTGAGTTTTCTCATTCCGGATTAATCAAATACAAATATTAGTATTATAATTTATCGAACTGTTTAAAGAATATGAAGTGTTGCAGCTTAATTATATCAAACAATTTATCACATGGTTTATAAAAAACTGTCATTAATTTAGCATTTTATGAATTTATATTGTCTGATTCGCATATACACAATAATATGTTCAGTGAGTGTACTAATGGACTCCAACAGAATATAAGAAGTTGCTCCAGTATGCAGAGAAAAAAATACTAAGGATCTTCATAGCCATAATTTTCTTAGTTTTACTGAAGAACTCCCAACTGTACAGAAAAAGTGTAATTTAGGATTTTGTAAATAAATAGTTTTTTTTCATTGATAAAAGTTTTAAATTCGAAATAAGTAACATTATAGTAATCGACAGATCCGGGAATTCAGTAAAAATACCCATGCAACGATATTGATTCATTTAAGGACGTTTTTAAACACTTTCCAATAAATTTGTTTGGAATTTTGTCTGGCCGTCTGGCTATTTGTCCACGCTCTGCCTAAAGTAAATATACTTCTCTTTTCATGTAATTTACGAATGCTCGTGGTGTATTGATATGAAGTGTGTAGTTTTAATAGATCATTTACAGGGGTATTCAGAATAATTCGATTGTATTATGGTATATGGAGAAAAATTGCTTTCAGAGTATTTAAATTACATTATGCTATTCTTAATGCATTTAAACATACATAAACCACTAAATTGTATCACAATACAAGATTATTATGATAGAGTAGGAAATTCATAGCATTTGTCGTTAATTTATAGGGAGGCGCAAAAAAAAAAAAAGAAAAAAGATAAATAAATAAATAAAATAAATACAGTTTTGTTACTGAATAATGATTGCTGGAAGCACATTTTTAAATTTGATATGCGCTTTTAAATTCAACTTTGATTTATTACGTAATTCGTTATACTTAAATATTATTCCCCGTATACAAGGTTTCGCAAAAGAGTTAGATTACAATTATTACCCCAAAAAAATGAAAGGGAATTTTCAGAGTAGGAATAAATATTTTTTAACTATACTAAAGAACCAGAAACTTTTAAAGTACATGTGTGTGGAATTATATGGGATTAGTACTCTGAATATACGCTAGATGTAGGCATGTTGCTAATAGGTAAAAATCTATGTATTATATATAGGGTTTCTCAAATAATTCAAATTTACCGATTGAAAATGGGAACTGCTGGAATTGCATTTTCTAAATGGGTTAGACGCATAATTACCAATCTCTGGCTTTTTTTTAAATCTAGAAATAAAATTTCGAACCAGAAACTTTTAAAGTACATGTGTGTGGAATTATATGGGATTAGTACTCTGAATATACGCTAGATGTAGGCATGTTGCTAATAGGTAAAATTCTATGTATTATATATAGGGTTTCTCAAATTATTCGAATTTACCGATTGAAAATGGGAACTGCTGGAAATGCATTTTCTAAATGTGTTAGACGCATAGTTACCAATCTCCGGCTTTTTTTTTTTAAATCTAGAAATAAATTTTTGAACCAGAAACTTTTTAAAGTACATGTGTGTGGAATTATATGGGATTAGTATTCTGAATATACGCAATTTCGTAGATTAAATACATTTCTGAATCGAAATATAATTATTTTGTTTTTAAAAAAGAAGTATGTTTTTATGAAATTTTAAGTTTCCAAATGATTTCTTTACTCCTCATACTTCAAAATATAAAACTTTGGAAGTTTTTCTACATATTCTTTTAATTAGTTTGGGTGTATTTCATAAACTATGTTTGACGAGTGATTTCTTTTCGTTCCTGTTTTTAGGTCAAAAGCGAGCAGGTGCTGCACATGCGGTTAGAAACTTATGTATCATTTTATATAATTTCGATAGTCCGGCACATCGAGTTTGCAACTTTTATTTATTTATTTATTTATTTTAATGCATTTGAAGTACTTCCATAATGCATTACACAGGAAGTATTTTGATATGAAGCTTCCAATCAGGAATGAAATACAAAAGAGTATATAGTTTACATCTAACGATTGACTTCTATATTTTTAATGACATTCCGATGTATTCAATTGATATAATATATTAATTATCATGGTAGTGAAACTAAAATAAATGCAACTGAGTCAGAAAATGTCAAAAATGAAATAATATTTAATCAAAAACGGTAAATCATTAATTTCATAAATTTCAAGATAGTGTATAAAAGTATAGAGCTTTTGTGAGTAAAAGATATTCATCATGATACGTCAAATATCGACATTATATAAAGGAAATTGCTAATTTATTATCCATAAAGCGGAATATAAAACTTAATTAGAATGTCTTAGATATTCATTATCTTAAAAACACTTTCTAAATATTCACTCATATGATCTAGTATTTTAATTACTTTGTCAATAAGTTGATTACAATAACTAACAACGTTAGATAAAGATGTTCCGATTGCGTCTAATTATGAAAATGACTGACGTAAAACGCCTTTCTTCGAATTCTTATCTTAATTGTTTTTCCTTAATTAAAATTATTATTTGTACTGCAGACTTACAAAGATATAAATGTAATAGATAAACTATGTTAATCTTGTAATTCAGTCAATAGTTAAAATAATATTGAATAAAAGTTTATAAAAGTAATCTTATTGCTTGTCATAACTTAAACATTTTTTCCAATAAAAAGACAATGTGCTATTTTGTATTAAAGACCAAATAAAAAGAGAAAAATATGATGATCAGAAAATATATCGATATCAAAAGACAACCCCCGCACCCACTGAAATGATAACGTTATATTTGCAGAGCTCCAAAGATTAATTTGTTTGCTCTTAAAACAGCATAAAGAGTTCATTTTCTTACGGCTAATTTTACATAAGAATAAAAGTTTTCTGGTCCATAATTAAAATATAAATAAAACACAAATTTATCAGACATGCAATTGAAATACTCGCTTAAAGCTCCGGAGATTATAGGAGAAATATAATTTTCAGAAACGATTTTATAATTAACGAAATTGTAACTAAGGAAAAAAAGAGTAAAACAACTGGACATCTTCCATTCCTCTCTACACTTTATGTTAAACTTCTTGTATAGACAGAAATCTTGCTTTTTGACATAGTTTAAATTATTAATGATTTACAGTATAATGTTATATAAATAGGGAAAAAAATAAATATATACAGTCAAACAGCATTAACATGAAACTCAAGGAGAATCCAAATTTTGTTCATATTAACATTACTTCGTGATACCAGCATGAAATCTTTGTATTCGTTTTGACAGTGGGTTGTGAAAACAGTTCATGGGACAAGTAATTCACGATAAGCGTATTCATGTGAACGAGGTTTAACAATATACATAAACAAATCGTTAATAGACAGAAAGCATAAAAATATGTAAAGCAATTTTACTTTTGGTTCTTGAAATAGTCTCTTTTTATAATTGCAAGCTTATACAAATCAAGTACTTTATTCAACTGAAGACTGGGTATGCTTTTGCTTAATCGAATACGTCATTGATGAAATGTTTGTAAATGAAATATAAAGAGAAGTATCTACTGTCCCATTCCACCCCACTCTCCCTTAGTAAGTAACAAAATCTTGGGTTAAGGGATGTAGGGAAGATTTTAAGTGTTTAACTGCTGTCATAATAAAGTAACAAATGCAGAAAAAAAAATAGACATTTAAAGATTTTTCATTCTACTACTAAGGATGGAGAGAAAAATAACCATATTTTCTTTTATTATTGAAGGAGGGGGTATTTCCAAATGAATGATAATATAACTTAGTGAAGACTTACAAATAGCGAAAAAAATTAAAATTAAGCAGGGTGAGAGGTTAAATGTTGTATGCTTGTAAGGAGGGGGGGGGGAGGCAACGGCATTTTCGGGGGAAGGAAGAGAAAGTATGACATATGATTTATTATTACAATAAAATAATAGATCAGGATTTTTTTTTAATGGGATGACTTTTAAGGTTTCAAACTTTATATGTTGAGAGGGAAATTAGCGATTTATTTTTCTTTTTAGAAAGGGAGAGTATTAGATGACTTATTTACATTAGTGAATAATTTACGAATAAGTAAAATAATAATAGCTCAGTTACTACTTGGTAGAATTCGGTATTAAGAGAATATAATAAATTAGTTTATTCCCTTCAGCCGAGATCTACAATGCATATATTAAGTTTTCCTTCTCGTAATAGCTGAGCGTTATAAAAATATCATACGTTCAGTTTATTTTTTCTAAATACCATAACAATATCTCAAAAGAACTAACTTTCAAAACTATTGTCAATACAGATGGTTGTAAAGCTTCATATTCTGAGTAAAATGAACAATTACATTTAGTTTTTATGCTGAACAAAACACAGTTTTATTTCAAAGTTCGCAGTGGTCAGAAGGTTTAATGTAAATTAATTAGTAGAAAACTGGAATTGGGTCTAGAATTAAAGTATTGAGTTTCCTCCACGTACTAGACGAACGTTAGAAAACATGCACATGTAGTGGAAATATACTTTTTAAAAAATTATCTCAACAGTATCTCAAAACAGCTAATTCTATAAAATCCTTTGTCAATACAAATGTCTTAGAGTTTGAAATTCGCAATGAAATGAACATAATTTTGTCTCAATTCTATTTCAAAATTTTGTCATAATCGTTAATCCAAAGCTTGGAACCAGGAGAGACCAAGTTATCCATCCGCTCGTCTCTATTTGTAACGTACGTGTATGTATTTTTTAATTGTTGAGGCATTCACTATTTTTTTTAACTATGTTAGGATTTTATTTTATATATTTTGAGAATTACAGTTTAGGAGTTACCGAGAAAGTGATGCATAAATGAAAACTGTTTTACATTTCAATTCGCAACGTACATCGCCAATCTTGAACCGTAGTTTTAAATGAAAGATTGTTTTAATTAAAAACTTCAATATTCTTAAGGTTTTAAACTTTTATGAATTTAAATGATGATTCTTGTATACTAGTCAAAAATAATTTTATTACAATAATTTTTGTCTTTTACGCATAATATCAAATTTTAAAATCATGCTATTGGTTTGCCTTGAATTCCTCTAGGGAAATTTTTTTTTCACACTGATTTGTTTGCTCTGCC
Organism: Maratus speculifer; assembly: GCA_964019185.1. Taxonomy (NCBI): domain Eukaryota; kingdom Metazoa; phylum Arthropoda; class Arachnida; order Araneae; family Salticidae; genus Maratus; species Maratus speculifer. The sequence goes on along the minus strand of OZ025295.1, from coordinate 257,072,344 downwards.
CTCCTTCCATACTTGCACTTAATTTAAATAAATGAGACTTCGGCCTCTCTTTCATACACCGCCAATGGTCTATAACCAATGATCAAGAGGATAAGCCACAATTCTCAAAATATCCATCCTGAGTAATGCATCAATAACTAAAAATTACATGTACACAATAATAACAATCGCGAATAAACTGATAACCTCGTTTGTTCGCGCTGAAAGCTCTTGTTTAGCGATTTAGGCAATACTTTGAAGTTGAATTTGGAAAATTCAACAAAAAGGTTTAATATCGGTTGTCATTTTTTTCATAATTTAAAGTTCTACAACTTCTGCACTAACAATGCTTTTCATAAGTTTATTTTTCTTTATTTCTTTATGGTAATTAGTAAAAAATTGTTTTTCAACACTGTTAAAAATAAATCTGTGAATTCATGGTGAAACTACTGGCAGCAAAGTAGCCGAACATTTACCGTTACGTTAGTAGATTTTCCGTTGTGGGAAATACAAGAAAGGAAAAGTCCGATTAAAGAAGCAGTAACTTTCCATTACAAAGTTTGATTTTTAATAATAATAATTTAGTATAATTTTTAAAATTAATGAATCGATTAATCGTCAAAGAATTCAAAATTACTGAGCGATTTTAAGCAGCTATGTTATTCTACTTAACCATTATTTTTTTGTATAATTTAGTGAACGTCGGCCTGAGGATCAAAATCGGGATGTTTTGATAGCGGAACAAATCCTTAAGAACTGAGACAAAGCTGTTGATATGTCATTGTACAAACTATGTCTTTTATCAGTTAGTGGGAAAATCTATTGCGTTTTTTAAAGATTTCGTTTCAAATATAATACTTAGAATATTTGAAAACGGTTTATTTTATTTTATTTTAGACTGATGCATAATAATTATTATTTTTTTAAATCAATTTTAAATAGTATAAATTTAAAAAAAATCACTGTTTAAAACCACTGTTTTTTTTTTTTTTTTTTGAATGAATGGATAAAAGTTATTATTAACAATTTTTTTACAAAATAAGTATAGACAATTTTTGAAATTGTCGTACACTATTTATTTATTTGTTTTTTGGCTAATTAATTAAATGATTTGTTAAAAAAAATAAGAGAAAAATAAACAAAAAAATGTAATTTAAAAGGGATTTTTTATGTTTTTATTATTCCTCGGCACCAGTGGGACCCGAATCCACAATCGGCGCTCGCAGGTGATTAGCGGTGTGGTGCATTGACCGCTCGGCCATGGACCCCCCACACCAAGGTGTGTCTCCGTTTTTTGTTTCTATCTCCACCCGTTTCGTTGTTTTTAAGAAATATGGTGGAATTTTGTGATTTGTAACAAAAAAAATGCCTTTTTGTTGTGAAAAGGGACCTTTTCTGTGAAATTCAGGAAAAAAATTGTCGTGAATTTCAGAATTTTTTTAACTGTGAATTATAAAATTTGTACATACTTTTTAACGCACACATATTAAGAGAGAGAAAATTTAACACATTCATTCTAGACCTAAACTGAATGAATTTCATTATTTTCCAGCTGTCCATTAACTAATTCCGATTTCAGTTTTTTTTTTTACCCTCCTCTACCACTGGGCTATAAAGAATTTTAAAGACTTTCTAAGTTCTTTGAGCAAGGAGTGGGCAGAAACGGGAAAATATTTTTGGGTGGGAAGAAATGTCTTAATTGATAATTTATTATGACAATAAAATAACGTATAAAACACATATTTTATTTTATGTTATTTTATAATAAGCAATTTTAAAGAGTTTTTAAATATTGAGTACTGTTACTGTGTGAAGAATGTTCATGAACACAATTTTAAGGGTGAAATTGATATAAAGTTTTAATGAAATGAGTGTGATTTAACGAATGGTTAATGGAATTTATTCACTATAAAGAAACAAATGGAGTAATAATTTTAACACTTTAAATTTTGGTAATGTGAAGAAGGGGCCAAAAAAGAGAAATGAAATTTCAGAAAAAGAGCAGGTAAATTTGATTTATTACATAGAACATTCGATATTTCATACTTGTAATAAACACAGATGTAAAGAATAATGAGGAATATTAGCTTGCGAATAACTAAAAATCAAATAGTACAACGGAAATAAATTTAACTCATGAATAATAAAATTTAACTTACTTAGTAACTGGAAACATTTTTACAGTTTCAAAATAGATCCATTTTACGTCTCTGTGGCTGCGTGAATAGTCCCCACTGAAGCCTTTGATTGGCAGCCATTGATTGGCTGACAGATGAAACTAAAATATTTCATGTACAGTTGGCAAAAAAAGTATTTGTACACTTCATTTTTTTAAATTATAATGAAATTAAACAAAAGATTTAAGCAAAAAATACTGTAATACATTAATTTAATGCATTATAATATTATAGAAGCAAAAACAAAATTAAACGAATCGATTTTTTACAGTATAATAAACAAATATACAAAAATATAATGCAAAAAAAGTATTTGTACACTATATTAATGTAATATAATTAATGAAAATTTAGTAAAATGATACAAATTAATATTTTGTTCGAATTCATTTAGCGTTTATGACTACTTCTAGATGGTGTGACATTGATTCCACCAACTTTTTTGTATCGGTCTGGTTAATGTTATAGCATGACACAATAAGAGCTTCTTTAAAACTGTTTTTTACTAATACATATTTTTTTTTTCGGATTTTTGCATCCAATGGCATCTGGAAATTTTCTATTGGATTCAAGTCTAGAGATTTTAGAGGAGTTGCCAATCGTCTTCAAGTATTGTCGTAAGCATGTGCTGGTGATCACAGCAGTATGCTTTGGTCGTTATCCTGCAGAAAGTGAAAAGCTTCCTCTATGCATAATTTCTTGGCACAGTTTAATAAATTATGGCGCGACACATCAATATATGTTAAACCTGTCCTTCCATTGTCAATAAATTTTAAATGTCCTGCTCCATTAGAAGCTATGCACCCCAAAAGTATAATATTCCCCCCAACATGCTTGATAGTTTGAAGTATACGTTTTGGATCTAGAACAGTTTTATTTTTACGCCAATTTTTTCGAATGCTTGATGGTAAGAAAATTCCGAATTTTCCCCCATCAGAAAAAATTACTGTTTTCCAAAAATCCAATGATATACTTCTGTATATGCGAAAGCGAATACTATGCGTTTTCGCCTATTTGTTTTGCTGATGAATGGATTTTTCCTTGAGGTTCTTCCTTTTAAATCTGCATTGAGAAGAATATTTTTTATTGTTTGAGGTATTACTCTGATGCGAGAAGATGTTGCAAGGTCTCCAGCAAATTTTTGAACCGAATACATAGGATTTTTTAAAGCTTTTTTAACAACACTCCCTTTTCCCCTCATTGTTAGTTTGCTAAGAAGTCCTGGTTTTCATTGAATTTCGATGCTTTTAATTTATTCATAGTTTCTCACTATACATCCAATAGTTGTAAATGGTAATTTAATAGCTTTTACAACTTCTTGTTGCGAATTTATATTTTTACTATGCTCAATCATAGGATTTCATATATCTAGAGGTGCCTCTCTAGTATTAGGTTCTATACTCAATTATTTCAAGAGCAAATTAGATTAAATGTCAGACAAATATAATATGAACTTAAAAATTATTAACAGCTTCTGTAAAAGTAGTCCTTTGAACCATAAACACTATAAAACACAGTACATATCAGGATGGAGAAATGTACAAATACTTTTTTTGCAAGAAATTTTTAAACTTTTCCTATTAGAAAATTATTTTACATCTTTATCGAAATTTTCTGTTGTGTAATTTAAAACGCACGGTAAACAGACTGTATTAAAACTATTTTTGACAAAATATCTGTTTTTATTTAGTTAAAAATAAAAAATTTTAGAGTGTACAAATACTTTTTTTGCCAACTGTATTTGTACTATGCGAGTGGTAAAAAAAAATACCAGGCTACATATAAAGTTTTGGTAAACTTGCAGATTTCTTTAGCTTTACACAAACTAGTTTCGTAAATTTACAGTTTTTTTACAGTGTAGGCGATGATTTAAATTATGCACAACATCCCATTAATTTATACTTACTCCTAACAAAAGTGTCATTTTTGCGATAATTTTTTATAGCCGACAACAATTACGATCTATTGGAAATTTAAATAAAATTTAACAATTATCAGCTTAAGAGTTTAACCCATTAAGTACTGCTATATTATCAACGTTAAATAAATACGACATGCAATTGTTTTTTTAAATAATTAAGGTGCCAAAATTTTAAAAATGTTGAAATTTTTTATTACATGCAATGTATGAGAGTATAGCATGTTTTCTTAGCGTGTTTTAAGGAATTTGAACTTTTTCTAATTGAAAAAAATACGCACATTATATTCTCCTGAAAAAAAATTGTAATGGAGTTTTAAAAAATATAACAATAAAAATTCTCTGTTTGTCTTCTGGAAGAAAATTTATACAAACAATTAAACAATTCCTGAAAATAATTGCGTTAAAAATTTAATATTCATATCAGATAAACAAATTCGTTGAAAATTTGAAATCGGCATAAAAAATGTTGATAATATATTATAAACGTAAATACATTAAAATATGATCATAATCCTGATGATGATGTCGTAAACTATTGATCATAGCAATGGAGAAAAAAATGTTTTATCTAGAGACACCGTTAGTTTTAAATAGGATTTTAAGGAATTTTTAAAAGCTTGACGATCTTATTACACTAAATAAATATATATATGTGTATCTATATATTGTCTCAAAAACGAGGATGTTACTGAACTCAAGGAATTCAAGTGTTCCGGTGATGAAGGCCAAGGAATCCGAGTCTTAGAGCAAAAACTAGGATTCAGATGAAAATAAAGTTCTGGGGGAATATGTGCCTAGCTGACCTTAATTTGTTTTTTATTATGTGTGTTTTAAATAAATTAGATTTTACATTATAATTTCGTATTTGTCACATTACGTAACTTATCGTTGGTTTTCATTTATTACTTTTTTCTTGTTTAATCCTAGTGACTGGTTTTAAATATATTTTAATTTCATGCATCATTACTTTGCTTTTTCATTTTTTTATGTCTATGACAGTCTTTGAATGTGAATTCGACATTTTACGGTTTTTTTTTTCGTTTCATCATACATTTTAACTTTTTAATTTGTTTTTGGCGTGGCATGTCCCTAAAGGGACATTGCGCTGTAAAACCCCGCTCAACCAACAAACCAGCCGATGATGAAGATGGCGTTACTTTAGAAACCTTGAAACAGAAATGAAGAACAATTAAGAACACGGAAGTGTCAATGAAAATGTTGCTGACAATGAATTTTAAGAAATTGACTATAATATTATCATTGCAAGGTATGTTACTGACAATAATATTATAAAAGGTGATTTCAAAAACAATGTTGTGTTTTCCAATTGAAACAGAAATGAAGAACAATTAAGAACACGGAAGTGTCAATGAAAGCGTTGCTGACAATGATTTTTAAGAGCTTGACTATAGTATTATCGTTGCAGCATATCCTACTGAAAGTAATAGTTTAAAAAGCGATTTCAAAAACAATGTTGAGTTTTCCAATTAGACTGAAAATAAAAATTCAAACCATGAAAAAAAAAAAAAAAAAAAAAAACATCATGAAGCAAAAAAATAAATTATTTGATCTAACTTGTAGAAAACATTATTGGAGAAAACATATTCCCGATTCATTTCTACATTCTTTGCTTAAATGTAAACATTATTACGACTTAGTACGTTAGACTTTATTACGACATTTGGTAATAAAAGCTAGGAAAAGATATTGGTTTCATAATCTAATTTAAAGTCACAAATTTTTAAACGTATATCACAATGCAGGTATACAACATATTTCCGATTCATTTCTACATTCTTTGCTTAAGTGTAAACATTATTACGACGTAGTACGTTACAACTTACTTCGTTAGACTTTCTTACGACATTTTGTAATAAAAGCTAGGAAAAGTTACTGGTTTCATTATCTAAAATTAATTTAAAGTTACAATTTATTAAACGCGAAGTGTTATAAATATTTTCGTATTAAATAAATAAATAAATAAATGTCAGAAATAACTATAAAAAGTATGTATTTTTATGCATAAGAAAAGGTCCTTAAAGTAAACATTTTAACCAATTAATTGCATAGAAATAGAGTTTATTTTTCGTTATCCTAAAATGTTCTTATAAATTTGTTGTTTAGTTTTTTTTTCAATGCAGATGGGATTGGTAATAATATTTTTACTCGTGGATGCATACAATTCGTGAATTTTTAAATTTATGAGAATATGCCGAATTTAATGCAAATTCAATGCTGACAACCAAAAAATAAAAAGATAAGCTACTTTTTTACATAACCATCACACATATTATGTTATTAAAAAAATTCGTATAAAAAAAATTCGTGCCCTTAATTAAAACCTTATTTTTGAAAGAAAAATGTCGAAAAGCTACAAAACAGGTTGATGATTAATTCTTGAACATCGTCAATGAATAGTACAGGTGAAAGAACAATGTAAGAATACTTTATGCCGTTTATATTATACTTTTAAATGCATGCTTGTTTTCTGTCTTGAAACTGTTTAAATGATAACAATAATACATTATGATTTCAATATAAACATTTAAATAATGCAAAATCTTAATAAAACATCTCTAAAACCATATTTTCCAAAATTTCACAATGTAGATATTTTGTGTAATTTACTACAATGGCATCTGGAATTCTACAGATCTCAAGTTACAGAAATCTCTTAAATTCATGCTTACTGAAATTGTATCTGTACATTGTTTGAAAAAAAATTTAAATCTACACAACAAGTTTTTGTAAAGCTCTAAGTATCTGTAGCTTACAAATCTACTAAAATTTCAGTAATATTACTAAATTCTATCCTTAACCCGTGTTACGGTTACATAAATTCCAGGCATCCCAGTTTTCTAAAAAAAAAAAAAAAAAAACCTTTAGTAACCTTAAAGATATTTTGTTTTATAGACGTGAACGTTTGTTGTTGCCGTTACATTAAAAAGTTCTAGTTATCCCAGTTACCATGAAAACAATTTAGCAATGTTACAGATATGTTTTACAGTATGCATAATGATTTTTCGAAAAAAAAATTTCGTCTGGAACAGTGCATTTTATAATATAAGGGAGAGAAGGGCACATTTGAACTGGGGGGCACACTTGGTCACTCTAAATATTTTCTTTCAAATAAATTATTTTTTTAAAAATGTCTATAGTAATACATTATTACTGATTCAGTGCAATAAGTATATAAAGTTATACCATTTTGCATGCACAAAACTTTTGAAATAAGGTATGTAATTTTAATAAGAAAATAAAGTTGTAAGATTTTTTTGATAATTTTGTATTCCTAAAACTTTGATTTATTGTTCAACACTTAAATAAAGATGTAATCTTTATTTTATAAGCTTTATTTTATTCACATTTTTCTGCCGAATTAAGTAAACAGTTGTAATGATGAAGTGCATGTGATGGGGCACTATTGAACATCTAAAATTATGAAATAAAGATTTGTTGATGCACCTATATATTTTTGGATTTTTTTTCGATGTGGAAAGAGTTTAATTATGAATATAAAAACACAGACCCATATGCTGTTAACAATCCTTCCTTACTACACACATGTATTATAATCTGTATCAGTGATGGGAAGATTCAAATTTAAATTGATGATGGTATTCATTTATTTGGGAATTGCAAATTACAGATGCACTAAAATGATTCATGATTTCGCAGGTTTGTTTAATAAAGCCTATACTTTTTCATTTACTCTTTACCAAAGATTATTTTTGGTTTTCGTACAAGTTAGAACAGAATTTAATTCAGGTTTTTTTTTCATAAAATTAATGGATGAAAAATTTTAATTTTACAGATGCATCAGATATCATATTGGTGTCTTTCAAGGATATTGTAAAAAAATTTCACAAACCAACATAATTGTAGGGACACTCTGTGTTGTTTCAATGATTTTTGACATAAACCTTTATGGATTTAAATTTGATTAAATAATAGAAAAAAATATTAGCTTCAATAAAATATAGTTATTGAATTTTATTAATATTATTTTATATTTCTGAAACATATGCAGCTTTTTTATGAAAACTCTCAATATTTTCTTATTTTATTCCTATGTTCAAAGGTGTTCCTTGCTTGTTCAACAGTATCCCTACATGGGGCAGATTTGAACGGAAATTTTTCAGCCTTTTAAATCTTCACAACTTTTGTTAATTTTCATGGAAAACTTTTAATTTTTGATTTATATGATGAAGAAATGCATTGTTTTTATTATGTAATACTTGAAATGCAAAAAATATAACTCAAATAAGAAATGTATTGAATTTAAAAAAAAAATTGTTCAAACGTAGCCCCCTCTCCCGTAGAAACTCGAATCTTTCTATGTATTCTTAATTCATTAAGAGCCCACACTACTGATTGAAAAAGACCCGGATGATAATGTAAAGTCTATGGAGGCGTTCTTTTCAAATATCACACTCAAATTTTAATATTTTGACGTGATTTTAGGTAGATTTCGTTTGACATACTTCCTATTGCGGTCGCTCCAATGTTGGAATTTCTGAACAATTTTTGCAGACCTACGCCGATTGTGACCTCTAGACCCCCAAAATACCATTAGTAAAAAAGCTTATACATACATATATCTATCTATCTGTCTATCTATTTATATACCTCATTTTCTTATGGACACCATAACTTCTTTAGTTCTGCTGCAATCTCTTCCAAACTGATACATAAAATCAAGGGGTATAAAATCTCGGCGAAGTTCGTTAATGGGCAAAATTGGTCCAAGGGAGTAGAAATAGGAGGGTTTTGTGAAAACCGAAAAAACGCCATAACTTCTTAATTAAAATAGATATCGAATCGGTTTAAAGTTTATATTACTTCTTAAAATTGGACCCAAATTTTATGTATGACAGATTTTTGATAAATTTAGAAATGGGCTCAAGAGGCAAAAAAAAAAAAAAAAAAAAAAAAAAAAAAACAGGGATTTGGGAGAAAAAAATCATAACTTCGTCAATTTTCAAGATATCAAATCCAACTAAATTTTGTGTAAATGCTCTCAACATTATCTAAAACATTTGTCTTTACAAGTTTTTCATAGGACTAGTTCTTACTGATAAAAAATTAAAAACGACAACAAAAAGGGGGTGAAAAAAACAAAAATCCACAACTTCGTTAATTCTCAAACTATCAAATCTATTTAAATTTATTTTAAATCTTTTTAATAATATCGAAAACTTTTGTTTTGACAAGTTTTTCATAGGACCAATTCGCATAGCAAAAATAAATTAAATTAAAATAGGAGTTGGAGAAAAAACCACAAATCCAAACTGCTTAAATTCTGACTCATTTTTAAATTCAATTTTGATTTTAAACGCACCCAAATGGTGAATCCTCTTATTTAGGAACTATATAATGTGACGCATTGGTCAGTTTTTTGATAAAGACAGAATATGTTTCAAAAAAGCTTGCCAAAAAAGGTATTTTGAACAGAACCTCTTAAAATAGCCGTGACTGAAAATTTTAGGAAGTAATCAAATAACAAATTGCGCTTTTTCCGTTTCATTTTTAAATTCATTTTTGCTCTCAAACGCACCCAATTGACAGTTCTTTTTATTTAAAAAATATATAATGTGATTCACTGGTCCGTATTTTGATAAAGTCAGAATATAATTCAAAAAAGGCTTCAAAAAAGAGTATTTTAAACAGAATTTCCCAAAACATTCGTGATTGAAAATTTGAGGAAGTATTCAAATAACAAATTGCGTTTTTTCTGACTCATTTTTAAATTCAGTTTTGCTCTCAAACGCATCCAATTGACAGGTTCTCTTATTTAGGAGCTGTATAAGTGCCGTATTGAACAATATTTTCATAAAGGCTAAACATATTTTAAAAATGCTGTCAAAATGGGCACTTCGCACAAAATTTCCCGAAGTGATCATGATTAAGAATGTAAGTTGTATTCAAATAACAAATTGCGTTTTTTCCGATTCATTTTTAAATCCATATTTGCTTTCAAAAGCATTAGTTGATAGTTTTTTGTTATTTACGAACTATATAATGTACCGTATTAAGTGGTTTTTTTAATAAAGTCAGAATGTATTTCAAATTATGCTGTCAAAATAGGCATTTGAGCTGAATTTAGCTTAAGATGTTTCTTATAAAACAAGTTTTTAGAGAAAAATGAAATTAATTTTTTTAAAAGAGGCCAAATAAAGTTGTTAAACTATGTTTATCTGTAATGAAATTTTTTTTATTTTATTTATTTATTTTTTTATTTATTTATTTTGTTGAAATGAGCACTCTTCGAAATCTACCTCCGCCTAAAGGCCAAGTCGACAGGGATTTTTTTTTCATAAGATAGCTGAGAACGATCCACAACCGGCCTAGTTTTTTTTTTTTTTTTTTTTTTGGTTATATATTTTTTTTATTAGGACAGTTTCAGTTTCATAACCTGTTTAAACCAGTTCTGAAAATCTGACACCAAAATCGAAAAAATAAAAAATAGGCCGGTTGTGGATCGTCCTCAGCTATCCTATGCAAAAAAAAAACATGTCAAAATATTAAAATTTGAGCGAGATATTTGAAAAGAATAGCCTTTACATTATCATCCGGGTCTTTTTCAATCAGTAGTGTGGCCTCTTAATATTACACTTGTATAAAATGCAGTTACAATCTTAAATTCGAATTGATATACCTGGATAAAGCTAAAATAAATGTAACAATTCACTTGTGGAACGTATTACAGAACAAAGGTATAAACTTAATGAATGGTATAAACTTAAATAAAAGTCTATAAAATATACTTGAAACTTGCAGTTTAAAGAATGGTCTCATAGGACGCCATTGAATGCGAGTGAAGGTTGAATGGGATTGTTTTTATGCCTGATATTTTAAGATAAATAAGATAAATGGACTAGTATTTGGCATCTAATGTTTAAACGGAGATCTTGTCCCATTTTTTACTGTCTTTTCATATATCATAAGGGGTTTAGTGTGTTACTCTAAATATTTTTTAATACTTTTTCAAATGATGAGCCTTATAATTTCTGTTACGTTAGTGAAAGTAAGAAAACTATGCATCTTTATCGTCAATAAATATATAAAAAGGATTTTTTTAAATTATGTAATATAGAAAAATCTAGAAATTTTCTGAAAAGTATAATATAAATGTAAATAAATGCCTGAACCTCCTGACAATGTTGCCTAAGTATAAAAGTGCATGTTTCCTTTTGCTGCATTATGTTTTAAATGAATATATATATATACTATATATATATATGTTTGCTATCCCAGTAAGTTTATCTTTTATGCTAATAAGCGGGTACAGGCGGAGGTGTGGCAGGTGCTTGCATTTTATACTGTAATCAATTACGATTTCATAAATATAAAAGTTTAATCTTTATATGGGTTTATTATGATTTAAAATATTGAGTGTAAATAATTGATTGCATTACATCAATATATAAGTAAAGCTTATTTCTTTGAATTGATCTTTAAGTAACCTTTGAAATGATTTTTAAGTGACTTTTGAATACGTCATTTTCATATTTAATGCAAGACTCTGGCATATTACACGAAACCTGCTGATTAAGCTTCATTTTAATAGTGGGGGGCAGGTTAAAGCCATTCCGCCTGCTGAAGAGTGATGGCTTTTATTCTGCGAGTGACTTTTTATATTATTTAATATTGTTATTTTAATGTTTACTGTTTTTAAAAATGTTTATACATCGTGCACCTAGTGCTTAATAAATATTTTCATGAAAGTTAAATTGTACATATATGTATATATATATATATATATATATAATACTTGATTACGAGATCGAATGTAAGCATTGAGAGTATTAATTATTGTACAATCCACTAAAATACATTAAATCATTAGATTTATAATACTTTAAATATTTGCTCATATTTCAGTGACACCTGGAGTCTTTAATAGGCTATGCATGTTCCTGAAAATAGCTAAAACTCTATCACAGCATAAAATGGAAGCGTAACCTGATTTTGTAAGCTGTTTTCAAGCAGACACATTTTTTTTCTAACTATTTGGGAAAATAGTTGTTGTTCTACGTAGAGAATTGAGAAATCTGAAGTATATCTCAATCTTTTATATTGGATGAATTCCGCGATTTATTTTGTTCTATTCGTTTTCTGATTGGTCCATGCTTAATTTCTAGAAATGAAATACTTCTGTTTCTTATTTTATTCGTTTTCTGATTGATACATGTTTAACGTCCAAATATGGAATACTTCTGTTACCAAGATGACAAAAATAATTAAAAACTTAAAATAAATAAATAAATAAATAAATAAATAAATGAAATAATAATAATAATAATAATAATAATAATAATAATAATAATAATAATAATAATAATAATAATAATAATAATAGCTCAAAAAATTTAGATATAGGTTTCAAATGACTTGAACTTAAAAGTAATTTCTTTTCTTTATAAGATGGTGTAAAATATGAAAATGTGCAATGTTTAGAAATTTTAAAATTTGCAGTACCGAAAATTGTTAAACTGAAATTACATTTAATATTAGTCCAGGAATATTAACGTAACACTAAACGTCCAGGCATATTAATGTGACTCTGTCATTACGTAACCCGTATGGCATAGTGACGTCACTGCGACATCGTTGTAAAGTCACATTGTGACTTTGTTACCATCGATTATCGATATGACGTCACGTGAAGTCGATGTGAAGTCACAGTGACTAAACTGTGAAGTCGTTATGGCCGTTTTAGAGATCGTTTGTGTTATCACATTGTGACCACTTTGTGAAGTCACTGTGTCACTAATTTGGGAAAAAATTGTCATTTGTGACTACATTGACATTAACATTGTGACGAAACTGTGACAAAAGTGATGATATTTAAATTGCCAGAAACATGTTGTTTTAAAGTAAATAACATGTTTTGAAGAATACTTGTAATTTTCTAAAATTTTTTAAGAAAGTCACATCTCAGTCACAATATGACGTCACTGAGTGGTGGCAATTTGGTCACAGATGTGATGCAACAAAAGTGACACACAATGACGTCATTATGACGTCACTGTGATTATGCATGCTATGAAATAAAGGACGTTTTGCTCATCATGAAAATGATAGTAATATTATTTCTTTTTTTATAGAAATTATTTATAGGTCTAAAATTATAGTTTTTGAAAATATCATTTGCCAAATACTCGTTGTAATTTGTTAAATTACATTTCTTTTTTTTTTTTTTTTTTTTTTTTTTCCTACGCGAACCTGAAGAAAGAATATTGCGTCCTTATAAGGCAAAAAAGAAAGCGGTATTATTAACCAAAATATTTTATACAAGATGAATTTAAATTGTGAAATTAATCTTATTTAGTTCAGAAAACAGCGAAGAATGAGGCCATTGTAACTGAAAAATATAATTTTCATATAATAAGCATGACAACCCGATTACAGAAGATAGCCGCAATTATATTGATATCATTCAATCTTCCATAACCTGGTAATATATTTTAAACAATGCAAATTATTTAGTTTTTAGAGGTTGCGAAAATTTTTGGAGTAAATCGCACAACAAGTGGCAATGCTATGCAATATTATTCATGATTCTCTCAATAGCTGTATCTCAGGAACTAATACACGAATTTTCTTTGAACTTCAAATTGTGTTTGTCTGTTGTATAAATTACTATTCTTTAGTTTTTGGAGTAAACCGCTCAACATGTTGCGCTTCTATCCTTTTTTAATACGACTTCAGCGATGATTCTATCTTAAAGACTAATACACGAATTGTAATCAAATCTTGGATTTATTTAGAATTTAAAATAAGTTACATTAGATTAGATTTTTGTGTAGATTGCTTAATCGGCGACACTGTTATGTTTCATTTTTCTGGAAGTATTAACGTGTATGGCGTAGAAGAAAGTTCTGAGATTGCAACATCCGATAAGCTTTAAATTAAATCTATTTGTAAATGATGCTGTGAATTCATTGTTTGAACATTTTAGGAAAAGAAATGCCTTTTTACCCGAAAGCGTTGAGACTGATTTAAAAACGGTAGGATTTTATTTAGAAAATCAGATAGTTAATACGAAAAAACTGTATAGTTAGAAATACATTATTATTTTTCTTTAATCATAAAAAAAATATATTTGAAACAAAACATACAATTATGCTTTAAAGATATTTCTTATTTCTTACATAGAGAACAATCGAATATATAAATCCTAAGCATAGAAACAACTCTTTTCCCCTCACAGATTTTTTTCATCCATGAGGGATTTGTTTCGAGGAGTTATCCTGAAGTTTATCAGGCGTGGTTTAACTCTTTTTTTCCTGCGAGAGCTAGAACACTTTTATATTTTTTTAAAAAACCATTATTCTCCATTCTTCTTTCGGTGATACTTTATATGTATTTTTTTTTTTTTTTTTTTTTTTTTTTTTTTTTTTTTGCTTTTCTCCATCCCTTGATATGTGAATCTGGCAACAAACAATGACATGGTTTCCAAATGTACTAGAATAAATTATTTTCTATTTGTTATTTTTTTGTGATTTGTATTTTATTTAATTTAATTTAATTTATTTTATTTTTAATTCGAATGTAAGCGAAGAAATTTGTCAATGTTTTTTGTATAACATTAATTCAATTTGGAACAGAATACAACATCCGTTGAATAAATGAAACTAAATTTTGATTGTATCACATAGCTCCTAACTCTTAAAAATTTTTGACCCGAAAATAATTAAATAGAAAATTTTGCCCTATATATTCGGCAGATTACGGCAATTTGAAATGATAAAATTTACTGTAAAGTTTTACCAGACCAAAAAAAGCAAAAAATGCTGGCAACTATGATATTACCTAAAGTATTCCATTAATTTTAAAACAAAGATAATGCAAATTTTCATTGGAACAAATTATATCAAAAGTTTTGAAAAACGAATTTATCAGTTTGGTATTCTAATGGTTTTAATCACATCAAATAAATGTGTGCAGGCAAATAAGAAAAAGAAGCATAGTGGTCATATTTTTCCCAATAGTGGTCTTAATTACTCCAAACTTTTGCAAATGCGAGTATATGGTCATTATATGGTAATTATAACCATCCTTTTAACTTTAAAAAAAGAGAACTATGATAATTAAAACTTTTAGGTGATGTTTTAAAAGGTAAATGTTAAGTTCTATGTACTAAATACACTACTTTTCCAAAAAAAAAATAATAAAAATTTTGAAAATGTATAAAGCGGTCATAAATACCCCTCCCCCCAACCGATCCTATAGATTTTAATGCACTTTCTTTTTTTAATTATAATAAAAATATTTAATTAAACTAAACATACACTTATGCTTTAAACCTATTTTTATTTCCTATATACAAAACTTTCAAATATATAAAACCTAAGCATAGAAAAAAAAAAATTTCCCCGACCCAGTTTCTTTTTATCCATGTGGGATTTTTTCGAGGAGTTATCCTGCAGTTTATCAGCCGTAGTATAACTGTTATTGTGCGAGGGCTAGAACACTGTTATTTTTATCCTTTATTTTCATGCACCATTATTTCCCATTCTTTTTTTGTGAAACTGTATATTTTTTCTGCTTCTCTCAATCCCTTGATAAGTGAATCTCACAACAAACAATGAAATGGTTTCCAAATATACTAGAATAAATTGTTTTCTATTTGTTAAATTTTTATGTTTTGGATTTTATTTTTTTAATTCGAAGGCATTCGTAGAAATCTCATAATGTTTTCTATATTAAATTAACTCAATTTGGAACAAAATACAACATCCGTTGAATAAATAAAAAAAAAATTATATTATAACACAGCTGCCAACTCGTTCAATTTTTTGGCTCGAAAAAATTTAATAGAAATTTTTAACTTATATAATCGGCAGATTATGGCAATGTGAATCGATAAAATTTACTAAAAAAATTTTCCAAGCCCAAATAAAAAAGCAAAAAATGGTGGCAAGTATGATATTACCTAAAGTATTTCATGAATTTTAAAACAAAGATAATGCGAATTTTCATTGGAACAAATTATTTCAAAAGTTTTGATAAACGGATTTATCAGTTTGGTGTTCTAGTGGTTTTAATTACATCAAATAAATGTGCGTAGGCAAATAAGAAAAATAAACATAGTGGTCATAATTTTCTCTAAATAGATCCTTAATAAACTTTAGTGATTGCGATTTCTTGATATGATAATTATAACCATCTTTTTAACTTAAAAAAAGGAGAACTATGAGAATTAAAACTTTCAGGTGTTTTTTTTAAACGGTCAAAGGTACGTTTTATGTGCTAAATACACTACTTTTCCAAATTAAAAAAAAAGAAAAGAATAAAAATTTTTAAAATGTATAAAGCGGTCATAAATACCCCTCTCCCTGATCCTATAGATTTTAATACTTTCTTTTTTGAATCATAATAAAAATTCTTTAATTAAACTAAACATACACTTATGCTTTAAAAATATTTTTATTTCCTATATACAAAACTATCATATCTATATATATATATATTAAGCATAGAAAAACATTTTCCCCCACGTAGTTTGATTTCATCCATGTGGGATTTGTTTTGAGGAGTTATTCCGCAGTAGTGGTGGTATATCAGCTGTGGTATAAGTCTTATTCTGTGAGGGCTGGAAAGCGGGTATTTTTTTCCTTTATTTTAATGCACCATTACTCTCCATTCTTTTTTCTGTGATACTATATATATATATATATTTTACTCCTCTCAATCCTTTGATATGGGAATCTGACAACAAAAATTGAAATTGCTTCCAAATATTGTAGATTATATTGTTTTCTATTTGATAAATTTTTGTGTTTTGGATTTTATTTTTTTTTAATTCGAAGGTATTCGAAGAAACCTAATAATGTTTTCTATATTAAATTAACTCAATTTGGAAAAATTACAACATCCGTTGAATAAATTAAGCTAAATTTTTATAATATTACATAGGTCCTAACTCTGCCAGTTTTTTGGCCCGGAAATAATTTAATAGAAATTTTTGCCTTATATAATCGGCAGATTACGGTGATTTGAATTGATAAAATTTACTATACAATTTTTCCAAGACAAAAAAAGCCAAATATGTAGGCAACTATAATATTATCTAAAGTATTTCATGCATTGTAAAACAAAGATAATAAAATTTTTCATTGGAACAAAGTATATCAAAATTTGTGATAAACGGATTTATCAGTTTGGTGTTCTATTGATTTTGATTACAACAAATAAATGTGTATAGGCAAGTACAGGGTGTTTAAAAAATGACCGGTATATTTAAAAAATCAACAAAAGTTAAAGGGCAGCTTTAGAAATACACTGCCTGTTGCAATGTCTTTGGGACAACAGTAAATTTTCAAGCATACATCTTCGAAACCAGTTAAAAATTTCAACAACAGATGGCGCTTCAGGCAATTTGAAAGCTAGTGATCCTACATAAAGAGAGATTGGACATTGCCAATAGATCCCCCATTTAAGTTCCAAAGTTGATGGAACGCCGTATAACGCAATGCATTTTCTCCGGCGTCTAACACGTTGTATTCTATTAAATGTATGAAAATTTCGTCTTATATGCCTTCAGACAGTCTTTAAGAACCTAATTGTAACACACATTTTCATTTTAATGAGTAAGAATTTGAAGAAAATGCATTTTTTTTATTCGGCCGAAATGCAGGGTTAGCATTTCGAGTCTAGTTAGAGAGCAGACGAAATTTTTGAAAGAGGTTGCTATATTTTGGCGCGTGCTCGCCCTTGTAAGAAAGAAGAATAAAACTGCGTTTCGCTAAATTTATTGTCATTCACTTCTAAACTACGCAGCATTGAGATTTCATTGAATTATCGGATTTTTATTTATAGATTTTTTTTTTCTTATTTTTTGTTTAACATCAGTGTCCCCATTTATTTTTTTAAACTTTTATTTAATATTTTGATAACAATACTCATTGTAATTGTTGAATTCGAAAACTGTTTACCAGATTTTCGTAGTAAACAAAATTAATACCGGTTGTAGCACCTAGAAATTTATAAAATATCGTCAGTGTAACAAGTTAAATTACCTTTTAATCACACGCATCCTTCTTTAAGAGTAGTATATGATATACTGAAATTTTATTGTCTGAAAATTTCCATGCGAAAATTATAATAATTACTGTCATTTTGAAATGCATAATAAATTTTAGATTAAAAAAAATTGAATTCTACAATTTGTTTTCTGAAACATTGTGAAATTAAACTAAATTTCCTACATGTCCAATCTTCTGTCTACTATTTTAATTAATGATAAAAAAACTAGAAATCTATATGCACTGAAATTAACAAACTATACTTACATGCTGAATGACAAAACTATAAATAAATTATATGTTTTACAAACCTTGAGGATGGAAGGATTTGAAAAGAAATAAAATTCATATAAATGAATTGTTTAAAATTATTCATCTTTCCTCATTTGCAAATTCTATATGTCAAATTCAGATTTCTTTTTCTTACCTTCCACCACTACTATAAAATTTCAAAAAGTTAACAAAACAGAGCAACTGTTTTCTCATATTTTGAATTAAATTTGGAGATAGGGAAAATAACATCACTGTTTCATAGTATATGCTAATATATACAGTTTACATAAAAAAAAAATTTGTTCCCATGATTCTGAATTCAATGAGAATTTCTTAGTAATTTCATAATTCCACTTTTTTTTTAATCAAAATTGGAAAAGGCCAAGGATACATTTAATTACTTATAATTGGTTTCATTATAATCATGCTTTAAGATAAAAATTGACATTTTAAAATTTTGATAAGATTTATTCCCCCCCCCCCTTCTTTCCTTCCATTTAAAATTTTTGAATGAGAAGATTTAGATTTTTCTTCAGCAACTTCCTTTGCCTACAGCTTATTCATTTCACAATAACTCTTTTTTGTGTAGCATTATTTTTTCATGATTTAAGTTAAATTTGGGATGAGACAGATGCATGTATTATTCAAGACTAATTCCAATTTCTGCAGAACAATAATCTTTTTTTCTTTTACAGTTTATTCAGATACAGACCTTTTCAAAATCTTTTTACTTCCTGGTATATAATTCAAAAAGGATCTAATTTAACAGAGTTGTATGACAAAATTGGAGCATGCGTTGAGAGAGAGGATGTAAAAAAATTTTTCATCGATTTCTATACTACGTAGATGTATTGCCATCTTTACAAAACATTCATGACTTTTTCTCAAATCTACCTCTTTCTCTTTGATAAATATGAAACTTCATGATTACAGAATTTCCATGTCTTCTTAACCCTTACCATCAGTATTTTGAAATAGATTTCAATGTTTTATTGTGTTTTGAACTAGTATTGATTGAATAAGGATCAAACAAATACCTAATCATTTTACCAAATATTCAGTTGATATCAGAAACTTCTGCATAATTCAGTTATTTAGATAAGTAAACCCATGATTAAAATAATGATTTTATTGAACGTCTAGACACATTCATGCAATCCTTTTCATGTTTAAGTGAACATTTTTAAAAAGTTTTATACCAAGAAATCAAGTAGCATTTTTCTGTTTTCTTTAAAGGCTAAAGATCTTTTGGGAAAATTCAAGAAGCTTTTAAAACATAACCATTGTGGAATAATTGATTTTAGATGTATTTATAGTAAAATGATTTTTAATTATTTAGATTGCAGTAGACTCCCTCAAATCCGCACATAATTTACAGATGTAAACAATGAATAATTCAGATCAGATGTAGGGACAAAATTTGACGTCATTTTTATATCAATTCCGTGTATATATTAATTTGTAATTTTCATTAATATTAATGTTGTTTTCATGAAGGTAGAATAAATTTAATAAAATTCAAGATATTGCTTATATCACTGGTAATCAATCTTTTTACCAAATATATTTACGTATTAAACTTTTTTGGTTATTAAATCTGGCTAAACCTGAAATAAAACTTCTCTATTTTATGATTTTTATGTGAATTAGTAATTATCTTTATGAGGCAAATTTTGTAGAAAAAAATACATCAATTCTTTATAATAAATATTTAATTATATCATATTGATTATTAATTTGACCTTTGATTTTAATATTTTAATCATTTCTAAAAATTATCTAAATTTTTTTACTTTAGTTATTACATATTTTAATATATTATTACATTGTAAACATTTATTATAATTTTGATTTCATTGTTAATTACTTTTAAATTGTAAACAAAGCAATGACAAGAAATCCACAAAATGCTAAAATTCGTACAACCTCTGGTCCCAAGCAATGCGGATTTGAGGGAGTCTACTGTATTTTAGATTATAGCTAAAATTGAAAAATGATTTAATCATAAGGCATTTGAGTACCATCAGTAAATTTCATGAATATATAATGGTTTAGTTAAATGTATAAAGAAGATTTGCATTGGCAGCAGTATTATTTTATTTTTAAGGAAAAACCTGGAATAAATTTTTTCGGCTTATTGAAAAATTTTTAACATTAATATTAATTTAAATCATACATATTTTAGACAATTTAACTTTCAAGCTTCAGTTCAGTTTTATTATTATTTTCAAATTCTATATAAGTACACATATTATATATATTATTTTTCTTGATGTTGGTATTATGTGTATAAAGAAGCAATTTAACCTTAATACTAAACGCAATATATCTACAACATTTCATTTTGCTAAAATTTAATTTTTATTTAAAACAAAAGAATTTTCTTGCAACAAAATTGATTTTACAAAAATTATTTTAGGGGGTATAACTCACTGATAGTGTGAAAGAGTAAGCATTGATAATATTTAAAAGTAAGCATTATGAAGGACAAAATAATACTGGATGTAAGAAAATATAAAAATATTACTGGATAGTTGAAATACATTTTAAATGGCAATAACATTTCAACTTGAAAATTAATAGGCTTTATCAACATTTCAAATATTACACCAAATTCACAAAACTGTTGAAATTTCTAAACATACAAACAATTCAAGATCAATTTTTAATTTATTTTATTTCCAAAGAAACATTAAAGTACATTATCATAAATATTAAACAAATATTACAATTCAGTCAACATATTACAAACAAAATAAATATTACAAACTAAGTTACAATTCAGTCAACATATTACAAACAAAATCAATGTTACATACTAAGTTACAATTCAGTCACCAAATACTCAGTATTTTTTACATCAATTTTTGAATGAGGCAATACTTTTCCCATTTTTAACCTTAAATTCTTATATGTATTTTATAAGAATAATGAAATAAGCTAAAAGGGACTGTAAATACTGTAAATTTCTGTACAAGCATAAACTATTATATATTTTAACAGAAAATTTTAGTAATTGCAATATTTTGTTAATTTAACATAGCAGAAACTTTTAGCAATGAAACATTAATAATCCATGGAGCATTTTTTTTTAATACTTAACCATTACACCCAAAAAACCCTTCAGTGATTTGCCTCATAAGAAAGAACTTATATCCAAAATTCAAAGGCAAATCTGATAATTCTGCATGAAAACCTTTTATCTCATTTAAGATGGGTAGTTGCTTGTTCCTTCATTCATGCGTAACAAAAGAACCCCCCAAACAAATCAGAGAAGCATCTTATCAATATGAGCTTCTATGTCTCAAAACTGAAGCAAATTGGTTAATTCTACATGAAAAATCCTTTTGTCTAAATTAAGAGGGCTAGCCCACAGAAAACTCCTCTATATTTAAACATCAAATATCCAAAACAAATCAGGGATGCACCTTATCAAAATGCACCTATATCCAAAACTTGAAGCTTATTGGCAAATTCTGTGTAAAAAAAACACCATTTATCTACATTAAGGGAAGGGGGAAGGGGTTAGCCCCTATTCACCCCCTTCCTCCCCTTTATAATTAACCAATGTCACTGAAACTAAACCAAATTGATCAGCTCACAGAATCAATTTTCACAACATATATACAAGAGCAACATTTTTTGAAAAATATTAAATTTTAAAAAGACTTTGATATCATCATTTCACCAGAGGAATTTGAACAAACAAATAAGCCATCAGAAGAAGTATTCATTTTATATACATACTAGGGCTCGAAATGTACTGTTTGTGAAATTATTAAAACACATTGTTATTGTTTCATTACTGTCATTATCATCAGCCCACACCCCACTGGGTATGCTCAGTGCCACACTAGCTGCAGTGAGGCTGTATTGAATTCAGACATTTTTCTCCGAGAGAGATTTTTGTGGCTCAGGGGATAAGACTTCTTAGAATTCCATGGATGAAATTGCACTTTTTGACCAAACACAAACACTTTGACTAAAAACACAAAATTTCGAACTTTCCGGGTGGGTGGGGGCCATTTCATTGCTCCATGGGTGGAATTCCTGCCCAGTCACCCCCTGAATTTAACGACGTAGTGAAGCGATTAAGATAATTTCTATTCGAGAAAGAGTCGTGAGACAGATGTCTCAGCTGACAACTTTCCTCGCTTTATTTTAAGCTAAATCTTTTGATGCAATGTAGATGGAAACAGGCTGTATCTCAGCCTTACTGGAGAACATATTTTGTTTCCATTCCACTTGTTGCTACTGCTAAAGAATATATATGTGTATGATAAAATTAAAAAATATATTATAAATAATCAGACATACAATTAAAAACATATAAAATGTAAAAACCAATCAAACTCAAATATTTTGGGTTATACCTTAATCCTTCATCAGTGTGATAATTTCATGTATATATTTCTTATTGAAATATAAACATATCTATTTTTTCTGTCATTCTGATGTTATCATACTGATGAGGGATTAAGATTTAACCTGAAACATTTGTGAATTTAAATGGTTGTTATATATTTGTTTTTAATTGTATGTCAGTTATTTATAACCTATTTTTTTAATTTAAAAGATTTTATGCATCAGAGGTTAAGTATGTTAAGTTATTTTAATACATGTGCATATTCAGCGTATTCGTCATGCAAACAAATTCTCTTTAGCTGAACTGCTCGGGTTCTGTTATAATAACCTTAAACAAAATGTTGTTTAAGTTTATTTAGTTGCAAAATCTTATATGAACCCAGTTTAAGTACACCCTGCCTTCAGCGGCATCTAGTGTGTTCAGTGGTGTAACCTAGTGGGGGGAATTCTGGAATAAAATAAAATTTCTAGAGCATGACGCATCAGTTTTTTTTTCTTTCCTTGAGAATCTGAAATTTTATTGAGAATGGTGTATCTAAATAAGATATGCACCAGTGAACAAAAACCAATCTATCTAATGAGTGGGTAGCGAAAAGAAACTTTAAAAGTTAGACTTTTCTTCTACATATAGACCCCACATTGAGTTATGTCGACTATGGGGTAAAGGATAAAGCACTTCTGTTTTGTTTTGTTGTTATGCAGGAAGACATAAGATAAATAATTAATGATATGATCATTTCTTATGATAACATAGAATTGTGATTGAAAAAATATGAAGGAGTGGTTTTTTTTGGGGGGGGGGGGGGAGTTGACACCATTTACATCCACCCCGTGGTGTCACCCATCCCAGCTACGCCAGTGAGTGTGTTCTCAACTAATCTTCCGGACAAACCTGAGACCTCGGTCTCAGCTGCCTAGAGCAGCAGGTAACGACAACAGTGCTCTGCACATACTGGAAATAATCAAAAAACAAAAAGGCCATAGTAATTGGATAAATATAGAATCCAAGAAAAAATATATTGTTAATATTTGAAAATATGTTGGTAATTTTTGAAAAATATTAAATTTTTAAAAGACTTAGATAACATCATTTCACCAGAGGAATTTGAACATACAAATAAGCCATCAGAAGGAGTATTCATTTTATATACATACAAAAGCAGAAAGCAACAACATTCATAAAATATTTTGTCAACATTTTGTTACAGAAACTACACCAAATTGATCAGACCACAGAATCAATTTTCTCAACATACAGTAGAGGGCCAGAAATCCACACTGTTTGGAAGAGGATGTTTTGCGGATTTCGGAGATTCAATGCCATTGAAAAAATAATAAACATTAAAAATAAATAAATAAAAACATTATTTGCAATAAATCATTGGATTATTTAGTTATTTTATTATGAATGAAAAAAAAATTGAAAACAATATAAATAAAACTTATTTTTTGAACTTTGAAAACATTTGATAAATAGTTGTGTTTCAAAACTTTAGATTGTTCTAATCTAAGTTATATATAACCATTAATTTCTGTCCAGTAACACAATTTTGTTGTTTTGAAAAAAATAAGATATTTTCCAATGAAATTCAAACCCTCTTCAAATGAAACTTTTGCTTAATTATCCAACTCATCTTCATCATCATCAGAATTATTTTGGCTGGATTTAAATTACTGCCAAAAATTTCATCATCAGTCATCTGATACTGTTCAAGTTCATCCAGATTAGACATCCAGTCAATAATCTCATTTTCATCAAATATTTTGTCATTTTTTGTCACTGCTTTTGCAAACAACAGTTCTTTCGATTTTTCTTTTATTGGATCGAGATTAAATCCAGGAAATTCCTTATCATCATTATAAATAAACAGGCAGTTTGGACATATATTATGCCATGCATTAATGTGGATTGCAAAACAAGATTCCATGATTCAGCCACCAGATTGACACAGTCCATAAGGTTAAAATGTTTTTTATAATCTGCTAATTTCAGACATGGATTTACATTAAGATTTTTTTTATAAATTCAGTTTTGTAATAAGACTTGAAAACATTTTATAATTCCCTGATCCATAGGTTGAAACAAGGAAGTTGTGTTTGGAAGTAAAAAGTGGGCTTCTATGTTATCAATCTGCAACACACAGCAGGTGGATGGGCTTTACAATTGTGTAAGAGTAACAGAATTTTGCAGTCAGATGCTAATCCTATATCATTACAATGTTTCCGTGCTTCTTTTGCGAAATTGTTTATAAACCAATCAGCAATTATATATTGGGCAAACCATAAATTTTGGTTGTTTGTGTAAATGACTGGGAACTGCTGAAAAAAAAAAGGGGGTGGGGGATTTATCAGCTCGTCCATTTTGAAAATTTACTCAAGGGATAAGCTTTCCGCATTAACTTTTTTAGCAAAATTCTTTGGCTTCTCAAATTGATCTGCCTCAAAAGGAACCTAGAAAAATATAATAAAAATTGGTTAAAATTAATTTATATACATATTAGGTATATTATTCATTAGGAAAAGTAAATGCATATTTCAGAATGTGACATTGACCGAATGCAAAGGTAACTAAGTTTTGGTTTGTTGTCATTTTTTTTTTCAGTTGTTTATGAACACGCATTAAATTACTCCCTGCACCAAGATAACATTTTGTTGTTTAAAGAAATTTAAATATTTATAAACAATTTTTACTTAAATATTTACTTTTGCATTTTAGTTGCTTTCAGTGTGATATTGTAATATATTTACATTAAGTCACAGGGCTGTGGGATTTTAGGCAGGCTTGTTTAAACCATCTTAAAAAATCTGGCTTTATTTAGAAAAAACTTGCTTTTACTAAAAATTATTATTTTTTACAAAAACTGTTTTTAAAACAAAATGCATTGTTAATTAGTATCTTTTTAATTACTAGTGCCATAAAAATGTACATTAAATTAAGGTAGAACTGTCTAATAAATAAATCATCAATTAAATTGTAAGTAAATTGATAGTAAAAATGTTTAATAGAAAATTTATGCAATAAAAACTAGTTCAAAATAGTTAATAAATAGTTCAAATGATTTTTACCAAATAAGATATTTATCCAAAAAGTAATATGTTACTGCTGGTCTATGGAATATACCAATCATTTGGCTGTTTTTAAATATCAGTGCACTGTAATAAATTTTTTAGCACCAAAGGTGTTTTCAATCTTGTTTCAAACAAAACCATACCTTGAAAAAATTTCTTAATTTCCTTTCCCATACTCAGTCTCTTTTTAAAGAATAAATATATTAGTACAGTCGGCTCTCGTTAATTCGAACTCGTCGGGACCACAAAAAATGTTCGAATTATGGAAAATATGAAATGAAAACATGCTCAATATGGTACTATTACAAAGGAATTAATGTTATAGTGTTTCTTAAACTTATTTCGTCTGTTATAATTAGAATATGACTTAATATTAAATTAGAATGCATAAATACATAAATTAAAAGATTAGAAACAAGCACAATGGAAGAAAAATTTAATGCGTCACTGATGGATCGACGGGACTCTAAGAAAGCGGCTATCAAATGCACTGGATTCTATGTATACTCGTTTGGAACAATTTTAACAAAAATCAAAGAAAGAAAGTATTCAAATCATCTATAATCTGTGAGAAAAAAAATAAAAAATAAAAAATTGGAATTCTCATTAGTTCGAATTAAACAAAGTCAAGAGAAAATGAGTTCGAATTAATAAAAAAATTTAACTTCACTCTGCCATTGAAAATTTGGGGGCTTCATGTTAAGTTTGAATTAAGCAAAGATACGAATTGTCTGATTTCGAATTAACGAGAGTCGACTGTACCTGGAATCTTGCTAATCCAGCGACGTGTTAGACCTCTCTTACTATGAGGAATTTGGGGATGAGAAAGTGTGCTTATTGACCCAAGTCAATTCCCATTGTTTCAGTGTGTGGGTAGATTTGTGAAAGTATAATAACAAAATATATAAGGAAATGGCATGTTTACAAACATATCCATCAACCAGTAGCGGCTCGTCAGGGAGTTCACAATTTTTTTACTATCAGTATTTTAAGAAACTGAATTTCATTTTCTTTAACTATTAATCATTCAATGGTTAGATAAAATCAAAGTAATTATGTAAATATTATGGTACAAAAGTGATTGTGAACTTCCTGATGAGCCACCACTGCCATCAACCAATCTACCACACCACAGCGTTTTTGGCCATAGCTATTGTTGCTGGAGTTTTCGTGATGTAGGCCAATTATATCATCGACTTACTAAACTGAGACTAACCAAAGTGACCAAACTCATATATAAGGTAAGAGTCAAAGAGCAGACAGGTGTTTCTTGCCATTGCCACCCCATAGTATAACCCACATTGTGTCAGTTTCTCTTTCCTTAAAAGGAAAAACAAATGAAGAAAAAAGTATGTACAGTAAACTCTGTATAATGCAGAATTGATTAATAAGGTGCAATCAATCAGGCCCGAGAAAATTTTCTGAGTAAGACTGTTTTCCATCATACACAGAGTCTGCCTTACAGAGAGTTTGCTGTACTTTAAAAGATAAATGAATATATAAAAGCTATAACCAAATTAGTTATTTATTTATATTTTCATGTTTTTAAAATGGAATGCTGCCTTGTATAAAACTTCTTACATAAACAAGTGACATTTATTCATACTACTGACACACTCACATATGCTAGAAGAAATTGTCAGAGTGAAGTTCTTTACAGGGTTTCATTTTGCTTATTTATTTCAATATAATCCTTACCCATAACATGAAAATAACTTTGATAAGCATAGACAGTAACTGGACCTGTACTATAAATTTATTTTAATCATACTGGCCATGTATGAGGCTTTTCTGATGTGTTAATTATTAACTGGCAATAAAAATGAACATCTGAAACATAATTTTAAATAAATTTCATAAGATTTCAGTTATAATTTATATAAAATGGCCATTAGTTTTAAATTATTAAACATATTAAAATATAGTAGAGAATTTTTATATTGCATTATTTGGGATCAGGAGTTGTACAGGTTATAAATTTTTGCTTAATGAAGATCATTTCACTTATTGTTAAATTTCTTTACAAGCTTATATTGAACATTGAAATTTGAAGTGTTCCCTAAATTCTGAAGAATAAAATTTATACAATAGTAGACATATTTTAGTATTGGAATAATTTTCAAACATACCTCACAAAGTCTAGAATGTTGAGAGGGGGTCCAATTTTCTCTATTTACAGCTGCAATCCAAATAGCTCGTCTTGTAGGATTCGTCGGAAAACATTTCAATGAAAATCCCTTTTCAGATCTGTTACTGCAATCATATGCTGAGCAACCCACCATTGTGCAATATTCTGAATTAAATACAAAAATATTTCAAGTTTTAGTGACCAAACATATCAAATCAGATTCTTTTTAAAATTTTTGATGCAGAAATAATCTGTATTAAGTCAAATGCAAAATTTTGGAAAATTTAATAAAAAAGTATTGGAAAAATACATTGTGCATTGTAAATAAGTATAACATTATTATTATTATTATTATTTTTTTAAATAAAGCACTATTTAAGTTTTTAGAATTTTGAAACAGGATGGGCAAATTATATTACAAATTAATAAGCTATCACTAGGGAAGGGGGAGAATTTTGTCATTTTTGATCTAATCAAAAGTTTCTGATTTTATTTGTTACTTGTTTATAGCATCAATATAGCCAGTTAATTTTTTTTAGTTTTATCTATTATGGAAATACACAGTTATTATAAAAATTATTTAATTAAAAATATGGAATACCATAAGTTTGATATTCATATTCTTTTGTCATATGTGCATGAACATATAATTTGATGTTCAGGGAACCAATTATGAGGTACGCTTGAAATGATTTCTGTTAAATAAGTATGAAAGAGTGTTTTCCACCTGCTTAGTTGATAAAAAGTTCCAGAGACATATCTATAAATACTTTTACAGAAAAGGGGGGGGGGGGGGAGGAATTGAAAAATTTCCTAACTTAAAAAATTTCCTAGCATGAAACAAATTGCTCTATTTTCCAACTAAAATGATAAATGAAAAGTATGTTGAATAATAATGATGATATTTATACATAAAAAATTTTCATTAAGGAAAGATATTGAAACTAAAAACATAAAAATTATAATTAATAGTTCATTTAATGAAAATTTTGTCTTCTATTGTGTATGAGTCATAGTAATTGTACTTCTTGTGAAAATATCCTTATGATATTCTGAGATTTTTAGATTGCGAGAGGAGCAAAATTTTGAAAGAAGTAGATTAGAAGCACTGTTGATGGACAACAGTAGGAAAATTCAGATCTGGTAGATGTAATGATATTTTCATAGCACAGAGAAGCCCAAAAACAAATTCCGTCTGACTGTTTTTTGTATTTCTTCTGAAAATTTTTCAAGCTTACATTTATAGAATTAAGAAAAATAGTCAGCAAAACTATATATATATATATATACAGTAAAGCATCGTTTATACGACGATCACTTATACGACGTTTACATTTATATGACGTTTTAATGTGGTCCCGATTCATTCCTATTCATATTAATGTAAAAATATATCTTTTATACGACGCCCAAAATCATTTATACGTCGATTTTTCTATTTTCTATAGGTTTATTTTTGTTTATTTTTCTTGGGTATTTTACGAACGAGCGGAAGTTGGCAGCTATGAATGACACCAAAGAGCGTGTTTAAACGCACTCCACATTATAAAAATGTGGGCTGATGTTCGATTAGTCTGAAAAATCGGCTTATGCGTAACAGATTACACTCGGAGGGGTCATTCTTTTTTCAGGGATGGTCAGCTTTCCTCACTTGTTTTAAGTTGCAAATAGACTATTCTTCTAGCTGTTATCAGAATTGGCGACTTTTAGTTGGCCACGCGGGGTTTTTGATCTTTGACTTTAAATGGAAAGGAAATGATGTACTGTAAATGAGGAACCTTTCGGTGAAACATAACTAAAGGTACACATATTTAAATTGCCTACTAATCCCCCCCCCCTCTCCGATTTTTTGGTTATTTGTTTATTTTGTTTGTTTATTTGTTTAATTAACAAATTCATGCAAATCATCACATTAAACATTAAAATTAAGTGAAAAAAAATAACTCTAGTTTTGGAAGTGAAAATCGATTATACGTCGTTATCGTTTATACGACGTTTTTCGGTAGTCCCTTCAGCGTCGTATAAACGATGCTCCACTGTATATATCTATATATATATATATATATATATATTAATAAAAAGTAAAATTTCAAAAATCTAGATTTTCTGAACTTTAGGCTCAAATTTCCCATGTTCACAAAATATTGGAGGGCCTTCGAGAAATTCTGTTTACTCCACCCTCTACCCATGCAGGGGCAAGTGCAAAAATATTGTTACTGTTGAATGTATTACATAACAAAATGCTATTATTAAATATTTTAAACTTATTTCTTTTAAGTGTTTTTGATATAAAGTTTTAAAATGTGCAAAGTAATATTTTAAAGACTTCTTTCTGTTCATTTGAATCAATAAAGTATGTAAATAATGAATGTATAAAAATATTAGTACATCACTTCAAAAAAAATAAAATAAAATAAAAATAAATAAATAAATAAAATAAATAAATAAAAATAAATATAATTTAATTTTTAGACTTTGATAACGATATTATTACTAGGGGGAGGGGGTCCAAAATTATCAAAAAATTGATAAGCCCATTTCGCCTGTCTAAATATTAATTATTATGTACATCAATTAGACATGGTATTGTTACAAGTAAATAATAAAATGTATTACACAAAACTCTTAGTAATTTTATAAGAAAATTAAAAATATATAATAGCAATGAGAAATTAAAAAAATAATTACTGAAATGTTGAGAAAAGTAAAGTTTTTTTAAATAAATTTTGTTATACCATTTGTCTGACTGCTTTTGTACTTCTTTTGAAATTTACTAGTAGAATATTTTGATTCATTAATTTAGATAGATTTATAGAAATAAATTGGATGTATGAATTTAAAGTTTTGATTTTCTAGCTTGAATACATTTTATAATACTAAATGTAGCTAAATATTTAAAAAAAAAAAATCACAGATATGCTTAGTAATTTTTTTTTTTTTTATGAACGTAAAGGCTGTCTGCTTTAGAAGTATATAGCTTATAAATTAATATACTTTTTAAATTATCGGTGTCTGCTCTGAAAATTCGAAATGATAATGCATCCTTTAATTCAATGGACTTTAAAATATTAATAATATTATTAAAATAAATAGTAAAACTATTTATAACTTATAATTTTATTATACTTAAAATCAATGCATAATATACAAATTTATTTTGTACTACGTTCTTCAAATGCGTCTTTTAAAATGTAAACAAAATTCATCGCCAACAACGGATGCCAACTACCGCCAACTGTCAGATTTCGAAACTTGAAATTATTTGCATGTTATATTCATTTAACAGGCAGATTTAAATACAAATTCTTTAAATATAAGACACATACACAGTAACCAAACTGTTGTGTTTAGATTAATTGTTTCGACCATCGTTATTAAAAGTGTTTAAAGTAGTTCATAGCATACACAGCAATTGCACGCAGACAATTTAAAATAAGTTTTGAAAGAAATAAACATTTCTCAATATTAAAAAGTAGCTCAAAACAAAAACAACTTACCTCTTAAGAGTGTAGCACGTCTCGATTCAATATTTCAAAGACTGCCTCTTTAAAAATCCAAATTTTCTTCAGAGCGTAATACCGATGTATACGGAACTAGGAACTAAGATGGCGGATTCGTCGAAAACGCCGGTGACGGAATGTCCAATCTCTCTTTATGTAGGATCACTATTTGAAAGCTATAGTAGAAACTTAATCTGTGAGTTTTATTCTGTAAAGCCTCTGTCCCTGCCCGCGAAGACACTCGCGAGCTAAGCTATTTCCATATAGAGGCATTTTTGTAATAACTCTTTCGCATCTTGACATTTTTAAACATTTTTTTTTTGTATTGCATGGATGAGGTCCCTCTCAAGATCGCTCCTTGATTACATTTTTCATTTTGGTAGCAGATATTTTTTTTTTATAAAGTTACTTTCATTTTCGGAACCAGTTTTGGAACTAAAAGTAACTTTAGCGATCTTAAGAGGGACCTCAGCTATGCAATGCCCAAAAATAAAAATAAATAAATAAATTTAAAAAAATGTCAAAATGCGAAAGAGTTATTACAAAAATACCTCTAAATAAGAATAGCTTTAGCTCGCAAGTGTCTTCACGGGCAGGGGGAGAGGCTTTACAGAATGGCAAACTAACAGATTGCGTTTTCTACTAAAGCTTTCAAATTGCCTGCAGCGCCATCTGTTGTTGAAAATTTTTACTATTTTCGAAGACTGTATGTCTGTATATTTACTGTCACAAACATAGAGCAACAAATGGTATATTCCTGACGCTGCCCGTTTAATTTTTATGGATTTTTCAAATATACCGGTCATTCTTGAAACACCCTGCACGAGGAAGACATATAGTGGTCATAATTTCCCCACTAGTGTTCTTAATTATTCCAAATTTTTGTGGCTGTGAGTTTGATAAGGATGATTAACCATGATTAACCATCCTTTTAATTAAAAAATAAAGGAGAACTATGAAATTAAAACTTTTAGCAGGTGTTTTTTAAGTTGCATTCTATGTACTAAATACACCACTTTTTCAAATTAAAAAAAAGAAAAGTAATAACAATGTTGAGTATGTCTAAAGCGGTCATAACAACCCCTCTCCCTGATCCTGTAGATTTTAGTGCACTTTCTTTTTGTAATCATAATAAATATTATTTAATAAAACAAAACATACACTTATGCTTTAAAACTATTTTTTCCTATCAAATATATAAATCCTAGGCATAGAAACAATTTTTTCCCACCCAGTTTCTTTTTATCCATGTGAGATTTGTTTCGAGGATTCATCCTGCAGTTTATCAGCCGTGGTATAACACTTTTTCTGCTATGGCTTGAATGCTGTTATTTTTTTCCTCTATTTTCATGCACCATTATTCTCAATTTTTCTTTCTGTGAAACTTTATTTTTTTTCTGCTTCTCTCAATCCCTTAATATGTGAATCTGACAACAAACAATGAAATGGTTTCCAAATATACTAGAATAAATTGTTTTCTATTTTTTATTATTTTGTGTTTTGGACTTCAATTTTTAATTCGAAGGTATACGAAGACATCTCACGTTTTGTGTATTAAAGTAATTCAATTTCGAATTAAGAACTTCCTTTAAATAAATTGAGCTAAATATTTATAGCATTACGCAGAGAAAAAAAAAAACAAGTATTAATGTTTTTTCCTTTAAAATGAAAAATACTGTTAGAAAAAGCAAAAAAAAAATCAGCCGTCCATCAACTTGTAGCGAAAACTCGTTTTTTTAAGGCATGCTGGTAGATAGGAGTTTTTCTGGCATGTTTGTGTACCGCAGTTTTTCCGGGCATGCCAGCACATGCGGGGGAATACGGTATATATTTTTGAGAACATAGTTTAATAGTCATGACTTTTAAAACAAAACATTTAAAAATAACTAAAACACTTATGACATATTTAGTATATAAATGAATGAAAGTAGTGTTTATAAATAGATTATCAAGGAAAGAAGATACATTTTAAATCTAGGAATACTGAAAATAAACCATTTAAAAATTACAGGAATTTAAATGATAAATGTCCATAATTAATATTTATTAGTTATTATTCTATATTCCATTTTGATGTGTTTTATTACAGTAGAATCCCGCTAATTCGGACCCCGTTAATCTGAATCTCCGGATAATGCGGATCGATTTGGTCATTTTTTTATGTTTGAGAAGCGATGATTTGGCTAATTTTCATAACATTAACTTGTTTCATCGTCGTATTCTGAATAAAAAAACTTTTTTTTTCTGAAATCTTTTCAGAAGAATACCTTAAGCTTCTTTATTTAAACTTTTATTTAAACTACACACAACGAACTACTTATGTTCAAGCGGATGCGTGCCCGTTCGGCATGCAAGAGGTGTAGAAAATTGGCACAGCAAAAAATTACACTTTTTTATTACAAAGTAAACATTTTTACTGACTGTAAATAATCAATAAGTTAAGCATAAAATTGATTTTCTATTAGTATATTTTATTTTATTTCATTTTTTTCTAATTCTCGGGATAGTCTAGATTTTCTATAATCCGGATTGGGTCTGGTCCCAATTAATACGAATTATTGGGGTTTTACTGTATTAATTTTACGAATTTTGCTAAACAAATGCGAGTTTACGACACAGTTATTTACTTTTACAGCAATCAGACTCATCTAACTGTAATTGAATAAATTACGCTTATTCTGACAGGTCTTATATTTTTGTAATTGGTTGAAAACAATTTGGCAGTTGCACGTCAAACATAGCAAATCAGGTGCTTTCGTACTATAAGAAGACATGCAATATTATGATGTTATAGTATACTTTATATCAAATACAGTATAGTTCCCGATATCTTTTTGTACCCCTGTAAATACTCACTGTATCTATTATACAGGAAGTAATTGCAGTAAATCTCAGCAACGTCTATAAATTTAATAAAATGTGAAAATGTTTAATGGTATCCAGATTTGCTGCAAACAGTGTTTCCCCTATACCATTGTGTAATGGAATCCTTTTGTGTGGCCCTATATAATCAATAAGAAATATTATTTGCACCACAGATTGTCAGAATGTATTTTTAGTACATATTTCATAGATGCATATAAATTCAATTATATTCAAAATAGTTCAATCTTATTTTTTGCCATCGGCTGTAATGCAATGGAATGCTTCTGATTGTTCCTGAAGTTAAATTATATGTACATTTTTTATAAAATTTTAAATGATTCGACAACATTATGCAACAAATATATATCTTATATTTCAAACGATTCGATTGGGTAGTTTTTGATTTGTTATATGCGGACAGACGGACGGACTGAACGACGACTATAAATGCTACGAATTTATATTATTACGAACGCAGCTAAAAACGCATCTTTATAAAACGCTATAAAAGTCTGTAAAATAAAATCAATAATTTTATTATAATTATTAAATATAAACTAATGTTTAAAATACTACTTTTAAAAACTTTTATTTTAAATAATTAAATAAAATTAATAAAGTAATATTGTCAGTTTTTAAAATAAAACAGTTTAAATGTATACCATATATCAACATTGTATGTATTCTATCAATGACGTAAACAAAATGTCTCAACAAACAAATCGTTCTTTTTGTAGAAGATAAATCGTGTATTCAGCGAATACATTATGTAAATATTACGCAACGGAAAAATGATTCAAGTAGTTACTCCTAATGTATCTTTAGTAATGTTTATTTAATGTTAATAGGATTTTCAGTGTTTTACAACAGGTAATCTATTTATCAAGTTCATACATTTACAACATATTTTATTTTTATTCTTCGAAAATAACTACTTGCAAGAATCGTCGTAGACAAAATATCATATGCATTTCTTACAAAAAAGCAATACTGATTTCTCCTAAAATATTATAGCAACTGATAAATATTGCATTAGTTTTTCAGAACAATCGATTTGTATATATAAATATATTTGTTTCGGGGATTTATCAAAAAGAATTTTGAGAATGGAATGTTCAAATGATTATACAGTTGTAAAAACATTTAGAAAATAACATAAACACTAAATTATGTATAATTATTTAATCATTTTTATAATTAAGTATTAACCAGGTTGCGGAGTTGGACTCGGGTCATTACTGAACAATAAAGTCGGAGTCGAAGAAACAAAAATACTTTTAAAATATTTCCCGGACACTTGACTATAAACCGTCAGTTAGATTATATGAAAATACGTTACTCTAAAAAAAGTAATTTGTAGATTGTTTACTTTACGAAGCAATTTTTAAAGCGGTACTTTTAAGCATTGTCGGAATTCTTTAAAAATGATTTTTACTTACATTTTCAACTTTTCAATACATATAATGCAAAGAAATATCCATATGTATTATGGAAGCCTGGGTGCAGTACAGGTAGATTTTTTTACAATATATTAGAAGATGTTATAGGATGACATTGTTGAACAATAAAAGAAAAAGATATATTATATTTATATTTTTTCTAAAATAAAACGGTTTAAACGTATGTATATATCAGCATTGCATTTATTGTAGCAATGTCGTAAACAAAATTTCTCAAATACAAATCATTCTTTTTGTTCAAGATAAATCGTGTGTAAAATAAATACATTATGTAAATATTACGCAACGAAAAAAAATTCAAACACTTACTACTAATGTATCTTTAGTAATGTTGATTTCATATTAATAGGATTTTCAATGTTTTACAACAGGTAATGTATTCATCGTAGTTTATGCTTTTGCCCCACTTTTTATCATTATTCTTACAAAATAGCTACTTGCAAGAATCGCCGTAGACAAAACATCATATGCATTTCGTACAAAAATGCAATAAAGATTTCTCCCAAAATGTTATAGCAACTGAAAAATTTTACATTAGTTTTTCAGAACAATCGATTTCATCTCTATAAATGTTTGTTTTTCCAGGGTTTAGCAGGAAGAAATTTAGAATGGAATATTCAATTGAATATATAGTTGTAAATGATTTTCTGAAAAAAAAAACTTAAACACTGAATTATATGTAATTCTTTAATTATTTTTATAGTTAAGTATTAACCAGGTTTGAAGAGTCGGAATAGGAGTCGCTAAGAAACAAGCCGACTCCAACTCTGGTTTCTTCTTCTTATGTTGTTGTTGTTGCTGTTTTTAGATAGTTCGAAGTGAAATTAAATCAATTATGTGAAGTATTAAAATCGTGAAACGAAATATCATTTTTATTTGAAAAAAAAATTGAAATGACTTGACAAAATTATGTAACAGTTATGTATTTTTAATTTTAATTAATTCGGTTGAGTAGTTTTTGCTCTCTTTTATGCGAACAGATGAACAGACAAACTGAACGACGACTATAGACGTTACGTGTTTACATACATTCCTAAAAAGTACACATATATATATTTTTATCTATAATGCAGTATGTATTCTCTAAATTGCATACACTACAATGTTTCTTTTCAAATCATGAACATGATTGGTTCATCATACTTATCACATTTACGATCACATTTCTGCTCTCTGAGATCCATCAAATACCATTAATGCTTGCGGAGAGTATTTCCAATGAGTTTAGAAATGTCTGGGAAATGTATTCTTATATCTTACTTAAACAAGAAATTAATACAATGGTATGAGAGCATATGGGAGAGGTTATTATATACATAAATCCGTAATGGTGTAAGAAATGTTATCAAGACATATGTGATTTGATATATACATGCAAATTTTATTACGGAATGCATATTTTCAGTTTCATTCTTTTGAAATTCCATACTTTATTGGGAAATAATAGTAACAGATTTTTAAAAAATATTTGGAAAAGTGTTATTTTTGATTTGCGAAAGAAAATAATTTTTATGTTTAAAAAGTGAACTGAAACAAACCTGAGAATGACAGTGAGAAATTGGAGTAATTCGGGTTGTCTGCAACTTTTATACTCATATAAAAATGAGATGACGCCTTAAATATGTATCATAATTTATAACTGTTACGTCTGTTATTTCCTAAAATGAATAGTAAAACTGAAAGCCTTTTTAAATCAATAAACATTTTTGTGTGTCTGTGTGTGTTTATTTTCTCTGTTTCAGTCCTTATATAAAATAAAAAAAAATACGTATATCATATTGCATTGTGTTATCAATTGAACTACGTAGAATAAATGAACTGCTTAAAAAATTTAAAAAATAAATCACTCATTCTCTTTACTTTTATATTTTTCTACAGGATTGTAAATAACAATTACATGTGGTTGAAAAACATTTAAAAAATCACATATGGAAGAAAATTAAAAGCTAAAAAAAACATCTTTTAACATAATTTTATTGAAACCATGTTTCGAAATAAATCACAAATCGTATTTTTTCTGTTTTTTGCTCATTTTTCTTTTAATAAAAAAGTATTAAAAAATATGTATTCCATATAGATTTTTTCTACAATTTAATAAATCAGAGCAAGCTGGTATGGTGTATGTAATATTATCAAGACATATGTGATTTGGCATATTCATGCAAATTCTATTACTGAATGCATCTTTTTCAATGGCATATTTTAAATCCATATTTTACTGGGTAATAACTATTCTTCAATATATATTTAAAATAAAAATTCTTTCGAAAAAGAAAGTAATTTGTTATATGCCACTGAGTAATTCGAGTTGCCTGAAACTGTTGTACTCATATGAAAATAAGATACGTCTTAAACATATATCCTAATTAATTATTAAGACCTCTATTACTGCTTAAAGTGAAAAATGAAAGTGGAAGACATTTTAGATTAAGGGGTCTCAGGAGTCTTACTTTTTAACTGGTAGTGCAACTTAGCAACATGTCACATTTGATTTTTTCTCAGTCCCTATAAAACATAAATGCATAAAATTTTTAATGTAGACACCTTAATATCTCTTCTATTAAAAATAATTTTTTTAATATTCTACATTGAAATTCTATTTTATTTTTTTAATGTTTATTTTTGATTAAAAAAATTAGACTTGTATC
The DNA here is from genome assembly GCA_964019185.1 of Maratus speculifer. NCBI lineage: Eukaryota > Metazoa > Arthropoda > Arachnida > Araneae > Salticidae > Maratus > Maratus speculifer. Next base: position 257,033,926 of record OZ025295.1, on the reverse strand, counting down.
CATTGCGCGCAGGATTCTAGCAAAACTATTAGTTCAATAACCGCTAAAAAAGTTGATAATGGTATTAAATTAATGTATCTTGAACTTATACCTCATTTTAAAACAATTTGTGCATTTATTTATTTAAAATTTAAATTTAAATTAAAAAAAATTTAAAAGAAATCATTTTTTATTAAAAAATTGCCAATTATCAATAATCAATGTAATTAAAATTCTAAATTTGAGGTATAAGTTGTTCTTAAACTTAAAATGAAGATATTTACCGAATTTCATACAAATTGCTTTTTTATTTTTGAGAAGTGTTGCGCGCAGTCAAAGAACAATTTAAATTTTAAATCAAAATTAAACATAAAAAATATATAATAAAAATTCAATATAGAATGTTAAAAAAATTATTTTAAATAGAAGAGATATTAAGTTGTCTACATAAAAAGTTTTATGCATTTAAGTTTAAGAGGGACTGAGAAAAAAAATCAAATGTTTATGTTGCTAAATCGCTGTACCAGGTAAAAAGTAAGACCCCTGAGACCTATTAATGGATATTTTTTTTGTGTTTATTTTCGTTTCAATCCTTGTATAAAATAGAAAAAAAATCTACGTATATCATGTTGCATCGTAACACTAAATCAATTAAACAATAGGAAATTAATAAACCGTTAAAAAGAAAAAAAAAAGATTTATTCGCTTTATTTTGTTTTTTTTACTTTTTTACAGTATTATAAATAACAACTACTTGTGTTTGAGATGTAATTAAAAAATCACATATGGAAAAAATATCAATAAAAAAAAAGCTCTTTAAATTATTTCATCGAAACTACATTTCGCAATAAATTACATATTGTTGTTTTTCTAATATTTTCTCATTATTTTAAATAAAAAAGTATTAAAAAATATTAATAATATATCGATTTTTCTATATACAACTTAATAAATCTTAATAAGCCGCAATGGTGCATGGAATGTTATTAAGACATATGTGATTTAATATATTCATGCAAATTTCATTACGGAATGCATCCTTTTCAATTGCATTCGTGCTTAAATTCCATATTTTTATAGGGAATTATAATAACTATTTTTCAAAAAAAGTATTTTAAAAAGCATCATTGTTCTTTCGCAAAATAATGCTTTTATGCTTAAAAATTGAACTAAAACACACCTGCGAATGTCAGTGAGTAATTTAAGTAATTCGAGATGTCTGGAACTGTTATATTCACAAAAATAAAATGATATGCTAAATATATATCCTAATTTATTATTGTGACTTCTGCTATTTCTTAAACGGAAAAGTGAAACTGGAAGATTTTTTTTAATTAATAGATATAAATTTTCCGTGTTTTCATTTCTCTTTTACAAACCTCGAAAAAAATGAAAAAAAAAACTTTTCTATGTATTTCATGTCGTATCGTATTATTTAATTAATTTAACTAAAGAAAATTATTGAACTGTTTAATAAAAATGAAAAAAAATATATACTATTTACTTAACTTTCATACTTTTTTATAGCAGTGTAAATAACAATTACATGTGGTTAAGATGTATTTAAAATACACATATGGACGAGTAATTAAAAACTAAAAAAATCCCTGTCGGCTGGGCCTATAGGCGGAGGTAGATCACGAAGAGTGCTCATTTCAACAAATATATATATATATATATATATGATTAAAGATAAACCCAGTTTAATAACTTCATTTGGCCGTTTATGAAAAAAATTTAATTTCATTTTTTTGAAAAAACTGGTTTTATCAGAATCATCTTAAGAAAAATTCAGCTCAAATGCCCATTATGACAACATATTTTGAAATAGATTCTAAATTTATTAAAAAATCGACCAAAACAGTACATTATATAGTTCCTAAATAACAAAAAACTGTCAGTTGAAAGCATTTGAGAAAAAAATTGAATTTAAAAATGAGTCATAAAATAACCGATTTGTTGTTTGAATACATTCTTAATTCTTTAATCATGATTGCTTCGAAAAATTTTGTGCGAAATACCCTTTTTGGTAGCCTTTTTCAAAATATATTCTGTCTTTATCAAAAAACCGATCAATGCATCACATTATATAGTTCTTAAATAACAAGATCTGTAAATTGGATGCATTTGAGAGCAAAAATGGATTTAAAAACGAGTCAGAAAAAAACGCAATTTCTTATTTGAACACTTCCTTAAATTTTCAGTCACGATGATTTCTAAGAATTCTGTTCAAAATAACTTTTTTGGTAGCCTTTTTTTAAATATATTCCGTCTTTATCAAAAAACTGACCAATGTATCACATTATATAGTTCCTAAATAAGAGGATCTCTAAATTGGATGCGTTTGAGAACAAGAATGGATTTAAAAAAGAGTCAGAAAAAAACGCAATTTCTTATTTGAAAAATTCTTTCAATTTTCAGTCACGATGACTTTCGGAAATTCTGTTCAAAATACCCTTTTTGGTAGCCTTTTTTGAAATACATTCTGTCTTTATCAGAAAATAGACCAATGCGTCTCTTTATACAGTTTCTAATTAAGAGGATCTACCATTTGGATGCGTTTAAAATCAAAAATGAATTTAAAAATGAGTCAGAATATAAGCCGTTTGGATTTGAGGTTTTTTCTCCAACTCCTATTTTTGTTTAATTTCTTTTTGCTATACGAATTGGTCCTATGAAAAACTTGTCGAATAAAAGTTGTAGATATTTTTGAGAAGATGTAAAATAAATTTAATCAGATTTGATATCGTAAAAATTGACGGAGTTATAATTTTTTCTCTTTTTTCAGCGCCCTTTTTCTTTTCGTTTTTAATTTTTTTCATCGGTAAAAGTTGGTGCTATCAAAAACTTGTAAATACAAAAGTTTTAGATAATTTTAAGAGCATTTATAAAAAATTTAGTTGGATTTGATATCTTGAAAATTATCGAAGTAATGAATTTTTTCTCTTAAAATCCCTGTTTCTTTCGCCCCTTGAGCCCACTTCTAAATTTATCAAAAATCTGTCATGTATATACTTTTGGCCCATTTTTAAGAAGTAATATAAACTTTAAACCGATTCGATATCTACTTTAATTAAGAAGTTATGGCGTTTTTTCGGTTTTCACAAAAACGCCCCCTATTCCGACCCCCTTGGTCCGATTTTGCCCATTAACGAACTCAGCCAAGATTTTATCCCCGTTGATTTTATGTACCAGTTTGGTGAAGATTGGTGAAGAATTATAGAAGTTATCGTGTCCATAAAAAAGTGAGATATGTAGATAGATAGATAGATATATAAACTGGTGCGATTGCAATAGGTAGTATTTCTTACGAAATCTACCTAATTTCTTACGTAAAAAGAAGACAAAAACAGTTTTTTAAATTATTTTATTGAAACAATATTTCGCAATAAATTACATATCTTGGTTTTTCTGTTATTTGTTTCATTTTTTTTAAGTAAATGAATTAAAAAGTATCATTCCACATATATTTTTCTTTATGCAACATAATAAATTAGAATAAGCCGGAATGGTGTATGAAATGTTATTAATACACATGTGATTTATTATATTCATGCAAATACATATTTTTCAATTGCACTCTTTTCTAAATTCCATACTTTACTGAGAAATAATGAGAACTATTCTTCAAGAAACTTTTGAAATAGCTTTATAGATTGTTCGCAAAAAGAAGTAATTTTTTGAACTAAAACACATCTTAAATGTGTTTTAGTTCACATTTTACACGAATGCCAGTGAGTAATTTGAGTGACGCAAGTTATCTGCAACTGCAATAACTCGTATAAATATAAGATGACGTCTTAAATGTAGATCCTAATTTATTATTGTGCTGTTTGTCACTTCTTAAAGCAAAAATGAAATTTGAAGATATTTTTAAATTAATCGATAATTTTTTCTGTTTTTAGGTAGCTTTCATTACAAAAAGTAAAAATCTACCTATTGCCGTCCGGAGGAAAGCACATCCGGAAAATTTTAGTATATTTTCACCGATCATGACCCCCAGACCCCAAAACCACCCTCCGTTCAAATGTTGACATATATATATATATAACCATATATATATATATGATTATCGATAACTAACGTATTTATGAACCGATTTGAATGAAACTTGGTATGTACATAGTACATACATATGTCTCGACCGAGTTCGTTGATCAGCATCATCCGGTTTGTTTCAAAATGGCAGCCATTTTAAAAATTTTTAAAAATTAAAATTTAAAATTGAATGCGAAAAAAAATAAAAGTTAAAAATTATTTTTATTTTACGTGTTAGAACTTAAAACAAAGATTCCAGAACACTTTTTATTTTGTCTATATCTTAAAAAATGATTGAATTACAGCACTTTGAATTTTTCTTATGGCTGACATTTTGAAACGATCTGATTTTTGTCACGTGATAATATGCGTATTTATGAACCGATTTCAATGAAACTTGGTATGTACATAGTACATACAAATGTCTCGACTGAGTTCGTTGGCCAGCATCATCCGCTATTTTGATTCAAAATGGTGGCCATTTTAAAATTTTTAAAAAAATTAAAATTTAAATTTAAATGCAAAAAAATCTAAATTTGAAAAATATTTTTCTTTTACGTGTTAGAACTTAAACTAACAATTCCAGAACACTTTTTATTTTGTCTATGTTTAAAAAATGATTGATTTATAGCACTTTTAATTTTTCTTATAGCTGACATTTTAAAACGATCTGATATTTGTCACGTGATAGCACGCGTATTTATGAACCGATTTCAATGAAACTTGGTATGTACATAGTACATACAAATGTCTCGACCGAGTTCGTTGACCAGCATCATCTACCATTTTGTTTCAAAATGGTGGCCATTTTAAATTTAAAAAAAATAAAATTTAAAATTAAATGCGAAAAAATTAAAAGTTGAAAAATATTTTTCTTTTACGTGTTAGAACTTAAAACAACGATTCCAGAACACTTTTTATTTTGTCTACATCTTAAAAAATGATTGAGTTATAGCATTTTGAATTCTGCTTATGGCTGACATTTTGAAACGGTCTGATGTGAATGATCCACAATGTTGCTTTAAAATGGCATACACTTTATGATATCGTGGAATTTGGTGACTCTCTAAATCGCTTAAAATAAAACCAGGTTGAATAAAATATGACTAATTTCTAAAAATTCCTATTAATATTCAGTCTTGACAAAAACTAGTATTCAATCTTATAAAATCACTAATTTTATAAGATTATTTCCACTAATTTGAGCTTAGTATTTTTGAACAATGTAACTTACTTTAAAATAAATAAATAAATATATAAATATATGAAAGCTACCTCTTCCTTCCGGCATTGCCGGAAGGACTTTTTTTATATTTTCTCTGTTTTAACCCTTCTTTAAAACAGAAAAAAAAAATCTACGTATATCATGTTTATCGGTATCACTTAAAAGATTGAGCGAAAGAAAATTAATAAAGTGTGTAAAAAAATGAAAATAAATGTCGTTTATTCTCTTTACTTTACTTTTATGATTTTTTACAGCATTGTAAATAACAATTACATGCAGTTGATGTATATTTAAAGAGTCACATATGGAAGAATAATTAAAAACTAACAAAAAAGTAAAAAAAGTAAAAAGTTTTTATTATTTTATTGAAACCATAAACATTCCACAAAAAATGCAAATTCCAGTTATTTTGCTAATTTCTTTTTTTTTTAATTTGATAATTAAAATTGTTAATTTTGAAAAAGTATCAAAAAACACTTTAGAAAATGAACATTATTAATTCATCATATTTATCACACATACGATTATATTTCTGCTCTTTAAGATCCAACAAATAACATTAATCAGGGTGCGTAGTCATCAAGAAACTCATAGGATTTTTATTCTTTTAGTATCAGGAATTCTCTAAAGTACTGGTTGTTACATCGGAAAAAGGATTTCTTTTTCGTTAAATAAAACAAATACTACAATATAAAAATTCTGGTAAAATGTCTTTACAAGGTCCTTTCAGACTACGCACCCTGATTAATGATTGCGGTGAGTACTTCTGATGATCATTTTAATAAAGTTTATGAATGTCTGGGAAATGTATCTTTATATCATACTTAAACAAGACGTTAATATAACGGGATGAGAAGTTGGATAAGGAGTTATTATCTATATTATAAATGCCAAACGTATCTGTGCGTAAAGCATACGTTATTTTGCGAATGGCAGCATTTTCTTCAGCAATTTCGGTTTTGCAATTTTCGTTACTGCAAATTCCACACTTATAAACGTCGCACATTTTAAATTTTTACACTTTCATATAGAGAAAAAAAATATTTTAAAATGCAATTTATTTGAAAGCTGTATCTGAATTCATTTTTGAGATATTTTTTTTTACAGTTTTTAGTACCAATTTTGTTATTGTGGCAACACAATTACTCCAAATATCTATTAAAATGGAAAAAAATGTGCCTGTAATAACATCCGACGAATATTGGTTTTATTTCTTTTAATAATTTGAATAATTGAGTTTTATAGTGTTATGTTAATTTTAGTTTAAAATTATATTTGCTTGAGAATTATACTGAACAATATACGATGATCAGTACGATTTGATTTTTACAGGAACTAATTTTGTAGATTTATTATAAAAAAAAATAAAACAGTTCTTTTTGAAAGATTTTCTTTCGTCGAATTACGACGGGTTCCACCTTGTATAAATAAAGTCGGAATACTCAAAGAAATGTTATCGAGGTATACATGAATTGATACATTCATGCAAATTCCATTACTGGATACATCTTCTTCGGCTGCATTCTTTTTAAATTTTACATTATAATTGTGAAATAATAATAACTAATTTTCAACAAATATTTGAAAAAATAAAGTTATTATTCTTTCTCAAAGAGAATGCAATATATTATTCTTAAAAAATGAGCTGAAACACACATGTTGATTCCAGTGTGAAATTAAAACAATTCGAGTTGTCTGCATCTTTTATACTCATATAAGTACACTGTAAACAAAAATTCAAGAGGTTACTAAAAATTTTTTAGTAAATTTGTATTAAACAGAATTTTTTAGTAACCATTACAAACTTTTTTTTTTTTTTTTTTTTTTGCAAGCGAAACAAGTATTTCTTTTGTAAACTGAACAAAAGAATTTTTCGTATAACTAACTTAAAAATGTTTAGCATGAGCCACCAAGGAAATTTTAGTAATAGCTCCAAAATTATTTATTACAACCATTACTTGGGCTCGAAGGGAAAGAGCTTCCTTCGAGCTGCATCCAGACTTCTGGAGCGGTAGATTTTCGGCAAAACCGCAACAGATGGCAGCACCAAACATTCCTACTGCTCCGTCAGGATATTCATAATCCCTGTATTACCGAGTACTTGCAGTTCATACATTCGGGGCGTATTTGTCAGTGGCCAGTATGGAACCCGGGACCTTTTAGACTTGAGTCCGTTACTATAACCACTATGCTATCAAGGCCACACCAAGTCAGTTTTAGTAATAGCTATTAAAAATATAAAGTTATTCCTGAAGAAGTCAGTTTTAGTGATATCAAAGATAAAAGTTAACACCAACTTTTTTCTAGTAATTCTTACAGATTTTCTTGTAACCGACTAAGATTACTAAACATTTTTTAGTAATTACAAGGATCACTAATGTTTTTTTAGTAGAGCGACACTTTTTTTTTTACAGTGTATGAGATTACGTCTTAAATATATATCTTATTTTATTATCGTGACGTCTGTCATTTTCTAAAGTTAAAAGCGAAACTGGAAGTTTTTTTTAAACTAATGGATTTATTTTTTTGTGTGTGTGCGATTTCCATTTTCTCCGAATCAGTCTTTAATAAAATGAAAAAAAAATCGACTCAAATAATGTTGCATCGTATCACTGAACGAACTGAACTACGGAAAATTAATGAATTGTTTAAAAAAAATTGAAAAAAAAATTTTTTATTCTGTTCAGTTTACATTTATTTTTTTACATCGTTGTATATAACAATTACATATGGTTGAGATACATATAAAAAATCACATATGGAAGAGTAATTAAATAAAGTAACAAAATTTTTGAAACCATATTTCGCAATAAATAACAAATTGTAGTTTTTCTGGTATTAGCTCATTTTCCTTTTAATAAAAAATATTAAAAATATTTATACCATATGTATTTTTCCTATATATTATATATAATATTTTAAATATATTATATATTATATATTATATTCAAATGAATAATATATATCATACATTATATTCAAATTAATAAATCGTAATAAGCAAGAAAATTGTATAAAATGTCATCAAGACATGTGATTTAAAATATTCGAACAAATTTCAGTACTAAATGCATCTTTGTCAATTGGGTAATTTTGTATTAAATATTTTACAGGGAAATAATAATAACTATTCTTCGACAAATATATGAAAAAATGTCATTGTTTGTTCGCAAAGGAAAGTATACTTTATGATTAAAAAGTGAACTGAAACACACCTGCTAATATCAGTGAGTAATTTGAATAATTCGAGTTTTCTGCAACTGTTATACTCATATAAAAATAAAATGACGTGTTAAATATATATATCCTAATTCATTATCGTGAAGTCTATTACTTCTTAAAATGAAAAAGGAAACTCTAAGATTTTTTTAAATTAATTGATAATTTTTTTCCGTATTTCCATTTTCTCCGTTTTATTCCTTGTATAAAATAGAAAAATGTCTTTTCTGTATATCATTTTGCGTTGTATCACTTAAACAATTGAACGACGGATAACTAATGCACCGTTTAAAAAAATGAAAAGAAAATCATTTTTGCTCTTTAGTGAATTTTTTACGTTTCTACAGCATTTTACAGCAATTATATGTGTTTGATACTCATTTAAATAATCTCATAAAGAGTAATTCAAAGCTGAAAAGGAAACATTTTTTAAAATTGTTTATTGAAACCATATATATTTCGCAAATATTTACAGATTGTAGTTTTTCTGGTATTATCTGCATTTTTTATTAATTAAAAGGCATAAAAAAACAATTTTGAAACTACACACGATTGATTCATCATTCTTATCGCATTACCGTTACATTTCTGTTGTCTTAGATCCAACAAATACCATTAACGCTTGCGAAGAGTATTCCTTGGGATTGGAGTTTATCAATGTCTGGGAAATGTATTCATATATCTTACTCAAACAAGAAATTAATACAATGGGACGAAAGCATGTATGAGGGGTTACTATATAAATAACGCTGGAATGGTTTATGGGATGTTATCAAAACATATGTGTTTTGATGTTATTTGATATATTCATGCAAATTTCATTACACATTACCTATCTTTCAATTGCATTTCGTTTAGATTCCATATTTTATCGGGAAATAATAATAACTCTTCTTCAACAAATATTTCAAAAAGCGTTACTGTTCTTTCGCAAAACAAAGTAATTTTTTATGCCTTATTGAGCTAAAACACACCTGCGAATGTCAGTGAGTAATTTGAGTAATACGAGTTGTCTGCAACTGTTATATACATATAAATATCAGATGACTTCTTAAATATATTTCCTAATCTATTATTTTGACGTTTCTAACTTACTAAAGTGAAAAATAAAACTGGAAAACTTTTTAAATTAATCGATAAAATTTTCTGTGTTTTCATTTTCTGCGTTTCAGTTCTTGTGTAAAATTTAAAAAAATCTACCTATATCATATTGCATCGTTCAACTTAACTAAATGGACTACATTGAATTAATGTACTGTTTAAAACATGTGAAAAAAATAATCATTGATTGTAGTGAAAATTTATTCAGGCGCGTTGGGCATTTTGAGATAGGAAAAACACCGTAATTCGTGCTACCGTAAGCGAAACCTCTAAATTGGGAAGATACATCTTCCCCTATCACACAACACCTCGTAACGGTGAAAGACCGGAACTTTTCAACTCGTTACAAGGAAGAAAATGAATAAGTTATGAAAACTCACTTTTTCTATCGGCGCTAGCTATATATTGCTGTTCTTATAATTTTTTGTGCCTTTTGGCACTTTTAACCATACTTTTTCTAACTTTGTGGCCTTAAAAGAACAAGACAAAATATTTTCATTTGCGTTTCAGTACGCTGCTTCGTTCATTGCTACGAAATACTAATATGACTTAAAATATACATATTAGGATATTTTAACATAAAATTTAATATATTAGTTTCTAGGAAATAATAAATTTTTGAATGTAACATTTACCTAACAATATATCATTAAAATCAATCGAAAAGTAGGTTCTTTATATTTTGTAGCCGTCCGGATGAAAGCATTTCCGAAAAATTTTGGTATATTTTCACTGATTATGACCCCCAGTCCTTAAAACTGCCCTCCATTCAAAGTTCACACACAGACACACATATATATATACAGGGTTTTTCTAAACTTATGGTACAAACTTTAAGGGGTGATAGAACACATCAAGACAAACAATATTAAATGGGAAACTAATAGGGTTCCAAACGTCTTCCGAAGAAGATAGGCGCCATTTAAATTTAGGGTCCAAAAATTCAAATGATTATAAAAAACAGTGAAATTGGTCGATTAGTTTGCAGTTTTAACTAAAGCTATTCTTTATGCCAGTATTGTCTTGAAAATAAATTATAAAGATTAATTTCAAAAATGCCGATAGGGGGCGCTTTAGACTTTGGAGTAACGAACAAATATTTTTACCGTTATTTTTTGCATCTCATAAAATATTTTTAGAAACTTAGTCATAAACTTAAGTTTTGAGATGAAAATCTGAATCGTTGGGAGTGGTTAAGTAGCGCAAACTGAACTGTGTTCAATGGGGATGGGTAGGTTGAAATTTCAAATGATTATAAAAAACGGAAAATTGGTCGGTTTTCGCTAAAACTATTTTTTATGTCAATATTTCCTTAAAAATAAATTTTAAAGATAAATTTCAAAAAATTCCGTAAAGCGGCGCCTTAAACTTTAAAGTAATAAACAACAATTTTTAACCGTTATTTTTGTATCTATGAATATGCTTGAGAAAGCTTAGACTTAAATTTTGAGCTCTAATTCTAAATCGATGGGAGAGGTTAAGAAGCGCAAACTGAACTGTGTTCAGGAGTGTAAATGTTACCCTCCCCACCCCTCGAACACAGTTCAGTTTTCCGCTACATAATTACTCACATTGATGCAGATTTTAAACTCAAAATTTAAGTTTGAACTTTTACAAGCATTTAATTAGATACAAAAAATAACGGTTAATTATAGTTGTTGGTTACTCTAAAATTTAAAGCGCCCTCTGACGGAATTTTTTGAAAGATAACTTTAAAATTTGTTTTCAAGGAAATATTGACATAAAGAATAGTTTTAGCGAAAACCAACCAATTTTTCAGTTTTTAGGTGCGTTCGTAATTATATAATACGTAGCACCTATAGTGGTCGTTCAGTCCGTCCGTCCGTCTGTCCGTCCGCATATAACAACTCAAAACCTACCCAAACGAATCGTTTGAAATTTAAAATACGTAATTCTTACATAATTTTGTCGAGTCATTTCAAATTTTATGAAATTCGGATGCATTGATCAATTACAGGGGCAATCAAAAGTATTCCATAACATTACGGTCAATGGGGAAAAAAGTTTCAAATGCATTTTAATCGTTTGAAATTTAAAATACGCAATTATTACATAATTCTGTCGAGTTATTTCAAATTTTTTGATAATCGTGTGCATAGATGAATTACAGGGGCAATCAAAAGTATTCAATTACATTATGGTCAATGGGGGAAAAGTTTCAAATATATTCTATACGTTTGAAATTTAAAATACACAATTATTACATACTTTTGTCGAGTTATTTAAAATTTTATGAAAATCGGACGCATAGATATATTACAGGGACAATCAAAAGTATTCCGTTACATTACGGTCAATGGGAAATAATGTTTCAAATGCATTTTAATCGTGTTACACTCATGCGAACTTAATAAAATTTATATGCAACTATAAAGTACATATTATAATATACATCTTATATAATTTGTGTTGCAAAGAACATTTGTTATTGATTTACAAGGTCACACAAAAGTATTCCATTACATAATGGTATAGGGAGAACAATGTTTGATGAGCGTTTTAATTGTAATTCACTATTTACAATTTTATGAGATTGATATATGAAAGTAATATTTTTAAAACTTCGTTATCGTACGAACGCACCTAATTTGCTACGCTTCACGTGCAATTTCCAACTTGTTTTTTTTATAATCATTTAAAATTTGAACCCCCAATGAACACAGTTCAGTTTGTACTACTTAACCACTCCCAACAATTCAGATTTTCATCTCAAAATTTAAGTTTATGTTTAAGCTTCTAAAAAAAATATGAGATGCAAAAAATAACGGTAAAAAATAGTTCTACTTTACTCTAAAGTCTAAAGCGCTCTTTATCGGTATTTTTGAATTTTATCTTCATAATTTATTTTCAAGATAACACTGACATAAAGAATAGTTTTAGTGAAAATCGCAAATCAATTGACCAATTTTTCCGTTTTTATAATCATTTGAAATTTGAAACCTCCCCCCACAGTTCAGTTTGCGCTACTTAACCATTCCCAACGATTTAGATTTTGAGCTTAAAATTTTAAGTTTATGTCTAAGCTTCTAAAAATATTTTATGAGATGTAAAAAATAACGGTAAAAATGTTCGTTTCTCTAAAGTCTAAAGTCTCTTTATAATTTATTTTCAAGACAGTACTGACATAAAGAATAGCTTTAGTGAAAACCGCAAACGAATCGACCAATTTCTCTGTTTTTTTATAATCATTTGAATTTTTGGACCCTAAACTTAAATGGCGCCAATCTCTTTCGGAAGACGTTTGGGACCCTCAGTTTCCCATTTAATATTGTTTGTCTTGATGTGTACTATCACCCCTTAAAGTTTGTACCATGAGTTTAGAAACACCCTGTATGTGTATATATATATATATATATATATATATATATATATATATATATATATGACCTTTGTCAGACTGTAACTATCGGATTTATGAACCGATTCAATTTGAACTTGGTGTATACATAATACATACTAATGTCTCGACTGAGTTTGTTGGCCAATTTTATCCGCCATATTGTTTAAAAAATGAATTAAAATTAAGTTAAGACATTAGAAATTGAAAAATATTTTTCTTTTATGTGTTTGACTTTGATACAAAAATTCTTGGGCGTTTTTTTTTCGTCTGTATCTCAAAAAATTGCTGACTTGTTGCACTTTGAATTTCTAGTGTGTCTGACATTTTGAAACTGTCTCATTTTTGTAATGTGATAACACGTGTATTTATAAACCGATGTGTACGTAACTTGGTGTATAGATAGTGTATACTGATATCTGAAGTGAGTTCGTTGTCCAGTTTCATCCGGCATCTTGTTTCAAATTGGCGGACATTTAAATAAATAAATAAAAAATACATTAAGTACAAAAAACTATAATTTGAAAAATATTTTTTCCTGTGTGTTTGACCTTGATACATAGATTTGAAAGCATTTTTCGTTCTGTCCATATCTGAAAAAATGGCTGAGTTATAGTACTTTGAATTTCTAGCGTGGCTGACATTTTGAAAAATGTCTGACTTTTGTTACGGGATAACACGAGTATTTATGAACCGATTCAGTTGTACCTTGATGTATATGTTACAGGCCAAACCCGATTTTAGGCCAAACTAGATTGGCCTAGGCCAAACTAGTTTATCCTAACGCCCATCGGATAGACTAGTTTTTCCTAGGCCAAACCGGTCTATCCTAACGCCCATCGGATAAACTAGTTTTTCCTAGGCCAAACCGGTCTATCCTAACGCCCATCGGATAAACTAGTTTTTCCTAGGCCAAACTAGTCTATCCTAATGCTCATAGGACGATCTAGTTTTTCCTAGGCCAAACTAGTTTGGCCTAACTCTTATAGGATAAACTAGTTTAGCCTGCTGTTTATTGGTCTGAACTAGTTTCTCCTAGGCCGATCTAGTTTATCCTAGGCCAATTCAATTTGGCATGATTTTATTGAATTCAGTGACCGCCACAGCGCCAACATTCTAGTTTATCCTAGGCTGATCTAGTTTATCCTAGGCCAATTTAGTTTTACGTGTTTTTAGCTCACAGGTGTCACAACCTGAGAAATAATGGGCTCGCAGCTTCTGTATGTATGAATGTACGTATGTATGTACGAATGTACATACGTATGTACGTGCGAATGCACGTAATGCGATAACTCGTGATAGAAATATCCGATTTGTTTCAAATTTTGGATGCACGTTCATTGATATAAGGTACTTTTCTGATTAATTTTGGGAATTCATTGGATAAGAATAAAGGGGAGCGAACGGGAGGCTTGTCCCCCACCGTTAATTTAGAGAAATGGATTTTTGATGCATAATTGTCAGTTTTCATTTAAATTTTAGATATAGGATCATTCTGACAAGGCGCCTCCATGATTAGTTCTGGATGTTTATTGTTTAAGTGTAAAAAAAGGGCAATGTAGGTTACTCCCCCCCCATAATTTAGATAAATGGTTTTTGATGCAGAATTTACGGATTTGCTTCACATTTGTATATAGGTTCTTTCTGATATGGCGATTCCCTGAATAGTTTTGGGGGTTTAATGGTTAAGTATGAAGGGAAAAATGAACGATTACATCTCTTACATAGAAAAAATAGTTTATCCTATGGACATTTAGATAAACAAGTTTGGTGTAGAAAAAACTAGTTTATCCAATTGGCATAAGGATAAAATAGTTTGGCCGAGGCTAATCTAATTTAGCTCGAAAACGGGTTTGGCCAGTAAAAAACATATCTTTCACTAGAAAAAGTATAAATGTGTGTCAAGAGTCATTGCTTATAACACCAATACAGAAATTTAACATGTTCACCTTAGAGACATGATGCATTGGACATGGTGTTTGCTTTTTTTTCTGCACACTCGTGCCGACTGAGATCTGACTTGCATTTATTATTATTATTATTATTATTATTATTATTATTATTATTATTATTATTATTATTATTATTATTATTATTGCATATTCGAGCCAGATTGAAGTTGAACATAATTTGGAATCGAACAGCGTTTTCCATTTTTGAGAAATTAATTACCTGCCGACATATAAGCTATTCTTGTCACGGCGTCAGTTTTTTTTCGTGAAGTCGTAACCGGAAATTCGATTCAAAACGTAGCTTTATATTTTTGTCAAAGATACATCGCTTTTATGAAAAAATGGTTTACGTCATTCGATTACATATTATCTGAATCTGTTAACCTTATGCATTTCGGAAAAAGAAGTAGTTCATAAATGTCTTAGGATGTAGCTGTTTCGGATTTGAGAAAAGCCTTAAGGAATGACAGAGAAATATATTCACAAATCTACTTTTTTATTGAACGGATTCAAAAGTTACGATATTTATAACTCTCATATTTTTTCTTTTGTTCTAAACTACATTGATTATTTAATAAATCCGTATTTGAATATTGAAACTCTAAGAATCTAGATAATCATTAATAAATTGTGTATTTTCCATTCTACACATCATAATTTAAAAATACATTGTAAATTTATCCAATAAGTATATAAGCAGTATTTTTTAAAGGAATCTTAATTGTATGTGAAGTAAAACCTGAATTCTTTTGCAGAAATTGAGTAGGGCCAGATCGAGCCGGACTGAGTCTTTTTTCACTGATTTTTGTACAGACAGAGCTCTGCCTGTACAAAAGTAAATAATATTAAAGTAAATAATAATAATTTGCTTGAATAAGCAAACACCATGTCCAACGCATCATGTCTCTAAGGTGAACATGTTAAATTTCTGTATTGGTGTTATATGCAAAGACTCTTAACACACATTTATACTTTTTCTAGTGAAAGATATGTTTTTTACTGGCCAAACCCGTTTTCGAGCTACATTAGATTGGCCTCGGCCAAACTATTTTATCCTTATGCCAATTGGATAAACTAGTTTTCTCTACAGCAAACTTGTTTACCTAAATGCTCATAGGATAAACTAGTTTTTTCTATGTAAGAGGGTAATCGTTCATTTTTCCTTTCATACTTAACCATTTAATTCCCAAAGGGAATCGCCTTATCAGAAAGAACCTATATACAAATGTGAAGCATATCCGTAAATTCTACGCCAAAAACCATTTATCTAAATTATGGGGGGGGTAACCTACATTGCCCTTTTTTTTACACTTAAACAATAAACATCCAGAAATAATCATGAAGGCGCCTTGTCAGAATGATCCTATATCTAAAATTTAAATGAAAACTGATAATTCTGCATGAAAAATCGATTTCTCTAAATTAACGGTGGGGAATTAGCCTCCGGTTCGCTCCCCTTTATTCTTATCCAATGAATTCCCAAAATTAATCAGAAAAGTACCTTATATCAATGAACGTACATCCAAAATTTGAAGCAAATCGGATATTTTTATCACGAGTTATCGCGTTACGTACATACGCACGTACATACATTCGTACATACATACGTGCATTCATACATACAGAACCTGCGAGCCCATTAGTTCTCAGGCTTTGATGCCTGCGAGCTAAAAACACGTAAAATTAAATTGGCCTAGGATAAACTAGATCAGCCTAGGACAAACTAGAATGTTGGCGCTGTGGCGGTCACTGAATTCAATAAAATCATGCCAAATTGAATTGGCCTAGGATAAACTAGATCGGCCTAGGAGAAACTAGTTCAGACCAATAAACAGCAGGCTAAACTAGTTTATCCTATAAGAGTTAGGCCAAACTAGTTTGGCCTAGGAAAAACTAGATCGTCCTATGAGCATTAGGATAGACTAGTTTGGCCTAGGAAAAACTAGTTTATCCGATGGGCGTTAGGATAGACCGGTTTGGCCTAGGAAAAACTAGTTTATCCGATGGGCGTTAGGATAGACCGGTTTGGCCTAGGAAAAACTAGTCTATCCGATGGGCGTTAGGATAAACTAGTTTGGCCTAGGCCAATCTAGTTTGGCCTAAAATCGGGTTTGGCCTGTAACATATACATGGTATATATCAATGTCTAAAACTTGTTCGTGGACTAGTTTCATGGGCCCTATTGTTTCAAAATGGAGCCCCATTAAATTATAAAAAAATAAAACAAAATTAAATACAAAAAATTAGAAATTGAAAAATATTTTTCTTCTATGTGTTTGATCATGATACGGGGATTCCAGAGCATTTGTTGTCTCGTCTATATCTTAAAAATGACTGAGTTGTAGCACTTCGAGTTTCTAGTGTGGCTGACATTTTGAAACAATCTTATTTTGTCATGTTATAATACTTGTATTAATAAACCGATTTTGATGTTACTTGGAGTGTACATACTACATACAGATGGTTCCGTGACCAACTTCATCCGCCATTCTTTTTTTTTAATGGAGGCTATTTGATGGTTTTTTTTAAAATCAGGTACAAAAAATGATAAGTTGAAAAATATTTTTAAAAATGTATTTCATCTTGATAGACAGAATACGAAGCACTTCAAAATATAGCAGGCACTGTATTATATCGCCGAATTCGCATATCGAAGGCAAATTTCTTTAAATAAATAATAATAAAGCAAGTTTATATAAAATTGATTAATTCTTCGAAATGCCCCTTCATATTCAGTGTCGACAAAAACAAGAATTGAATCTTCTATAATCGTATTCTATTAATTTGAGTTTCGTATGTTTCAATAATATAACTTGTTATATATTTTTTGAAAAAATATGAAATATGAAATCAAACTCCTGCTCTCGGTACAGACCGGAAGTCTTTTGTACTTTTTTATTATCTTGATAAGAGTTCATTGGAAACTGAAACATATTTGATTTGAGTGAAAACTTCTTTAAGCGCGTTGTGTATTTTTAAAGATGGGAAAAACCCCTTTGAACTCGTAGAACTGTTACCGTAAGTGACATCCCTGAAATTGGGAAAATATTTGTGGATTTTCCAATGATTTGAAGGGGGAATTTCAACAGCAACTTTGCTGATTATAAAAATCTATAATTAATTGACATTTTAAACAGAGAATTTGATTTAAAGGTGACCGATGATCACAATCTTAGCATAGCGATACATAAAATTACAATTGATTTAGACTTTACAAGATATATAAATAGATTCGAACAAAAATTATTTGTTTCCTATTATAGTTACTATAAAAGTATAATATCAATTCTGGAATATTATGATAATGATGATGATGGAAGAGTTTTTAATATTGTGGGTAGAAAATCAATTTTCAACAATTTTCTCCAACTTGAAAATTTCATTGGTATTGATTTCAAAGAATACCGATTAATTAAGTTTCATATCCCATGTATTTGTAAATTTACGTTTTAAGCAATATATTGCTATTTTTGTATGCAAAACGATATGCATTATTTTTTATGTACAATAGTGCATTAAATGAAGATTGTAATATAATTTTTGTAGTAGTAGTTTATAATAATGAATAAAAAACACTCCATTAAAAAGTATATCTGGCATAGTAAAATATTTTCTGGCGATTCAAAAGATACATCCTGCGATAAAAAAATAAATAAATAAATAAATAAATAAATACACAAGTATTTGTCTAGGTTTTCAGTTCTGTCGGTTCTCCCGGATTGTCACTATTTTTTTTCTTTATTTTAGATTTATAGTTTTTTCACAGCATTCTAAATAACAATTACATGTGGTTGAGATACATTAAAAAATCACAGATGGAAGAATAATTTAAAACTAAAAGTAAAGAAAAATAACAATTTTTAAAATTATTTGAATTATTGAAAATATATTTCGTAATAAATTAAAAATTGTAGACTATCTGATATTTTTCCTCTTTTTTTCGCTAATTCTAGAAATTTTCTTCTTCCCTCCAGATAAATTAATAGAAGATACGAAAATTTTAGAGCATTTCACCATTCCTCAGCAGCAATTTTAGATAAAGGCATTAATTTGTGTGATAACTAATCAACTTTAAAAAAACTTAAACATGCATTTTATCTATTACAGAAATTCCCATTTAAGTATGTTTAATTAAGTGGTAGCACATTTAGGAAATTTTGCCATATCTCTACTAAAGTTTAGGTAGAAGAGAAAAATTCAAGATAACAAACCTACTAAAAAATAGCTAAGCATAAGTGCTTTAATGATCTTAATGATCAAATTTTGTTGTGTTATTCAGTTAAAATTCGCTTTAAACAGGGCAATGTAAGATTATACGAATAAGACAACATTTATGGATATTTATATTACACAACTGAGTTGAATAATCAGTGTAATTTTCGCATTTTTAATATGAAGTCATTATTATATTTTATCCGGTTAAGGGATGAGGTATATGAGAATTCCACGCCTATTTCTTTCAATTAGAGATATTTAGTCATATAGTGAAGTAATTTAGATAGAACATAAAATAAGTAGTTAAAGAAAATGTGATTTTTTTAAAGAGATTTTTTGATTGTTTAATTTTAAAGTTATACGATTTATATAAATGAATTAAAAATAGATATTTTTTAAAGTTATCTTAATATAATATTTCGAAAAATGATTGAGAAAGTTAAATTCTATTTTTATGATGAAAATCCATAGCGGCATAAAACAGGATGGCGAGTGGTTAGATAAAAACACAGACAATATAGATGATAAACACAGGTATTTTGTTAAAGATAAATTCAGTTTAGATAATCTCTTTATATTATTTGAAGTATTTTCTGTAAGAAATTATTGGTAGTTTTCTCTTTTCTTGACTATGTTTTTCCCGGTTTTTCCTGACCACTCGCCACCATGTAAGTATTGTTATTTATCATTATTTGTTTAATTTTTAAAGGATAAATTCCGTTTGATTCATAACTCTTTTAGAGAAACTGTCCCTCGTAGAGGGCGAAAGCTAGTATTTTAAAATACTCCAAGCAATTAAAGTTGTATTATGATTTTAACATACTGTTTTTTTCGCTTTAAAAAATTATTGTAACATCGTAGAACATTTTCAAATTACAGTCGAGACTCTATATAACGAAATCCATCGTTCAGTAAAAAATTCGTTATATAGAGAAATTCGATGTATAGAGTATGATGTTAAAAATAGTATTTAATGTGTAAATTTTGAACAAATATTATTTTTGATCTTTTTAATTAAGAATTTGAAATGTTTAAAAGTATATATTAACCTAACATTTTATTTCTTACTTATTTAAGCAGTTTCAAAAAAGAGAAAAGACATTTATTTGAAAGCTTAATGAAAATCAAATAAGGAAGACTTATATAAATTTCAGAGGAAGAAATCTGTAATTTTTTGTTGTTTTGATTTTAAAATTACAATTGTTACGCTCTCAAAACAAATTCTCAAATTTTAGCAAGGAATGAAAAATTGTAGTTGATATTTTCCTCCATTTGAAGGTCTCTCTTATGTGCTCTCATTGATTCCTCTCTTATATGTGTAACAATTCAATTGACTGTGTTTTGAGAAGGATGTTGAAAGGTGTGTGGGAGGTGGGATGAACTTGTTAGATTTAAAGAATAAGGAGAGAAGTAATATTTATAAAAAAAAAACCTCTCCACTGAACGATAAATCAAAAATAAATGATGGAAAATTGATTCCATATGATTTTGAAGCTTTTTTAAAACTGAATAAATTAAGATCAATTTATGAAAAAATTCGTTATATGGAGATAGATATTTCGCTATATAGAGTCTGTTTTTAATGTAATCATGCGAAAAGGGGACCGTTCTTACTAAAAATTCGTTATATGGAGAAATTCGATGTATGGAGTTTCGTTATATAGAGGTTCGACTGTATTTTAATCTATAAACCACTGTTATTAGAGCAACATCTTCAAAAAGATATTTTTGTTCGAATAGTTTTTATTAGCAGAAAGTTCCTTTTAATGATTAAATAAACAACATAGTAAGGGAAATAAAAGTAAAGCTTTCTGATTCAATATAAAAGGAATTGGGCAAATAATCGCATTAGAGGTAAGCGCAGTTAAAAAAGTTTAAACAAATGTTCATTGTTATTTTTAGAAAGATAATCTGTATTTGTGTTTCTTTTTTACTATTGCGGTAATGTTTGGTAAAGTTAGAAAAAGTAATTTAAAAATTAATTTTGTTTTTTGAAAGAAAATTGTTTGTGCTTTTTATGGAAAGGTAATTCTCTACCTATGCATATATTGCAAAATTATACTCAAATAAAACATTTGAAGAAAAAATTATCTTTTATTCATAAAACTCATTTAGTAAGATTTAAAAAAAAAACTCATTTCAATAGAAATTTCAGATAATTTGAATTTGATTTTTAATAAAAAAAATATTTGATTTTAAAGATTTTGTTTATTTAATTTTTTACCTATATGATCCAAAATTTTTAATAGCTTTTTGCTCAATGTTTAACAATTACTTGTAGTATGATTTTCAATGACTATTGCTTTTCTTAAATATAGTGGCATCCTTTACTGCTTAAAGTAGCTCGGAAATCATGGCAAGCAGTATACAATAGCTTGCTAACCATTTTGGAAAAAATGTACAGCTTAGGTACGCCGAGTGATATATTTTTGATAAATAGGGAATTCAATAATTCTTTCATTCAGATATATATTTAAATTTGCAGTAAGCCATTGAACACATTTCTGACAGAATAATGTTATATTTAACCTTTATCATTAAATGAATACTAGGCGATCCAAACCATATGATTGCATTTAAGATATGAGAGCTAGAGCAAAATCCGTAATGATATCGTTATCTCGTATTACTAGTGACGAGGGAGAGCAACTAAAAAGCTTCCGAAATTTACTTTTGTACGTGACATTTATTTATTATCTATTCTATACTTTTTTTAGCAGATACACAGCGCACCCGAACATTTTTTCTTTCACGTTCCCTTTTCTTAGACTTTTCATTTCGGAATAACTCCGACTTTTATACCTCATAAACACTCCCTCGTTCACCCCACACAAATACATAACACAAATATTTTTTATGTGATTATCAGACCCACATAATAAACCCTGAACATAATCAATCCTTTCGATGGCGTTGTCCTAAAAAAGAACACATAATTTTTATTTTTTGGCACCCAGAATATTCAATTAAAACTTTCCTTTTATAAAATACTTCAATAAAGCACATTCATATTTTCTAATAAAAACGTTTACAAATTCTAGCAGTGATAGTAATGCATGGGAAATTTCACTTAATCGTGGGGAAAACACCACTCTGTGGAAAAAGGGGGAAATTTTTCATGATTTTAAGAATATTCTCCCTTAGCTATATTTTCCCTAAAATAAGCGGCGTAACATTTCTGCTGAGAAATTTATCTTTATGTGATTTTTAAAAGCTCATTTGGACTAGAAGATATAAACTAGTTAAATAAACGTTCTCAAACACCATAGTAATGCATAGGGAATTCAAGCTTCATTTCAGATCTCCCCCTTCCCATACTGAACAGTGCACTTCTGAAGGGAAGAGCATTCTTATAATGGCGGAGAAAAAATACTTTTTGAACAAATTGCATTGTATAGCTGAGTGCTGTTTAACCCTTTATCTACCGACGGTACTTAAAAGTACCATTAAAATTACTTGCCATGAAATTATTTTAATACGCCAGTTAGCTGTAACACTGTTTATAATGAGTTGCAAATACATTGCTTTATTTTTTGTTTCAAAATGTCTTATTTGGTAACACAAAACAAAAATATTTTCAAAAGTATGATTTTATTTGCCTTTTTATTTTTTCAGCTTTCTTGGCGCTGAGGGAGGGGGAGGTTTTTTTTTTTCAATTTAGGAATATTTCCATATTTATATTGTAAGAAAGTCGTATTTTTATATTTTATAATTCTATAAAATATTAAGAAAACAATTTAAAATAAATATTTGAGAGGGGTTATAAATATTGCACAAAATCCCTGTAATTTCAAATTTAATTAATCCTTCTAAATCTTCCTTCTAAACAATCGTTCAGTTCTAAAATCTATCAAAAATTTATTAAATGAATATGTAAAACCTTTAATTTAGTTTAATTTTTCATGAATTCATAATATAGTAAATAAAGGATTAACTCTAGGAGGATACAACCACTTTGTGATATCCTCGTGTTAACTGCTGCTCACTGCAATAACTATTGCATCATAAATCTGTTTTTATATTGAGAATGCGATGTTTAAAAAAAAAAAAAAATCGGAGATTTAACGGCATAAAAGTATTTCCTTTAAGATTCTACAACCTTTTTTTTCTTTTAAACCGCAGGAATTGGAATAAAAATGATTAGAAAAATACATATTTCCTATTATCTTTGCAGTTACAACATGCATCATATAAATGATTTTCACTGTCCAATAATGAACACACGAAGAAAATTAACATCCTTTTCTACGTGGAAATGCATATCATAGAGCATTCTAAAAGTGTTATGGTAAGAGCTATAAGACACGTTCCCTAAAATCAGAGAACCAATTAACCAATTGATAACTAAATCCATTCTTAAAATTTTTTATTGATAAGCGTAATATTTTAATTTATTTTATTTTTTCGTATGAGCTTATACAATAATAGATGAAATATTTTTTTTTTTTTTTTTTTAATTTTCAGATTTTTTCTTTTGCAAGTATACTTAAACTGCTTAAAAATAAAAAAAAATCAAGTTATTACATATCTTCGAAAAAATATGTTTAATCAAGTAAATTGCATTTTTGTTTTTCAGTATGTTTATCCCAGTGTATATATAATTAAAAGGTGGAAAATATTTTAAAAGTTCTTAGATGCTTACTTATGTTTATTTGTTTGTATTTATGTCGGCCAATTATCTACACTGTGGGATATAAGCCCTAAAGCGTGGGATGACATCCGTGGGGGACTTTCGAAGAGAACCTAACACGTATTTACGCAAGGTTTGAAGAAAACCACGGAAAACTCCGAACGGTTAGGCCGACGGCCGCGATTGGGTTCGAACCCAGCACCTACCGTCTACCAGTTTGGAGGTCAGAACCTCGCGGCCACTGGTGGGGCTTTGCTTACTTATGCTATATACTTTTTTTGAAGAACGTGCTATTTTTTTTTTATCTGATATGCAAAACGACTCTCCGTGAAAATGGATAGCATGCATAAGCATGTATAAAAGTTAACGAAATGCAATTTCAACATTTGTTGCATCTCAAAAAAATTAAATACATATTTACATTTAAATAAAGTATATGAAATTTAATATTTGTGTTTTTCGGATTTCCTGTATTTAGCCATAATTTATAAGCAATTTGAACATTAATCGAAGTTTAAAACAAATAAATACATTTCTATAATCCGACTACGTCGACTACAAATGAAAAGTGCATTCTATGCCTCTAATATTTACTTTAATTGTATTATTAAAACATGGTTATTACTACTTCTTTTAATAATTAAAAACTATTAGTGTTAAAAAGTTATAGAAAAATAGAATAAATCTAAACATTTTTTTTTTCTAATTCTTCAAAAGTACCGGACTAAAAAAAAAAAAAAATTATGACTTTAAATCAACTTTTCGTAGCAATATCTCCAAAATATTTATCTTTTGATGAATTTCATTGTAATATCCACAATATTTTGCATTTAGCCATAAATTATGCATGATAATATTCTAATGACATCGGCTACAAATTAAATATGCATTTTGTGTTTCTAGTATTTACTTCAATTATACTATTAGAAAATCGCTTTGCTATTTCTGTTAATAATTAAAAACTCTTTATACAGGGTGTTTATAAAGTCCCGGACCCATTTTGATGTTTAATAACTCATAACATAATCAAGATAGATAGGTTAGATAGACTCAAAAAGTTTTATTACCATTGTCAAAGTACTTCCACGTGTGTCACCTTACTCTCACGGAGCATATCAAGTCGATAGTCAATTTTACGCCAGGTAGCGGCAAACATGTCGGCATCCACAAAGACTATTGCATCCACAGAGGATAAATTCTTCTTCCACTGCAAGATGATAATATAGATATAAGATCCTCCATCAAAAGGCAGCATCTTGCGGTGGAAAAATAATTTAGCCTCTGTAGATGCCGACATGCTTGCAGCTACCTGGCGTGAAATTGACTATCGTCTTGATATTCTCCGTGCGACGAAGGGTCATACGTGGAAATTCATTGACAAGGATCATGAAACTTTTTGAGTCTATCTAACCACTTATGTTATTAATTTTAATCTATCTTAATTATTTTATGAGTTATTAAACATCAAAATGGGTCCGGGACTTTATAAACACCTTGTAATAAAAAATAGATTATTTGAATAAATAAAACAAAAAGTTTCTTCTAATTTATCTAAAGTACCATATAAAAAATTGGATTTAAAAAGAACTTTTTTTCTTACCAGTATCTCCAATAAATTTATTCTCAAGGGGATTTTATTGCATTAGATATTTTTGTATATATTCCCCCTAAAAGTAATCTTAAGATTATCTGAAGAAATCGCCACCTTCTACAGAAATTCTACAGAAATGTGAAGAAAATTTTCATTCATAGCTTTATCTTTAAAATATCTGCATAATGGGCCAAATACCTTCGGATTTCCCACAGATTTTCGGCCAAAAAGCTATAGATTTTCTACAGATTATTTATAGTGGAGTTATATTATTGTTTTATTGTATGAAAATATATAATAATGCAATAAAATAATATTGTATATCAATATAATAATATATAATAATATTATAAATTAATAAAATAATATATAATAATGTATAATAATAATATAAATAAATATAATAATGTATAATAATAACATAATTTTACAATTTCTATTAATAATTAAAAACTCTTTATACTAAAATTTAACAGATTGTTCGAATAAAATATAACAGAAAGTTTCTTCTAATTCTTCTAAAGTACCACAGTAATATATTGTGCAGTTGAAAAGAACTTATTTTCATATTAGTATCTCCAAGAGAGTTATTGTTCAAGGGATTTTATTATAAACCTTCTACTTTTCTGCTCCTATGTGCCATTTCTTTCAAGCAGATGTTCCAAGCTGCCTTCAATAAATCTGATTTTGAATGTGACTGATAGTTTTATACACACTTCATTGCTATAGAATCAAAAACCTAAACTAAATTTCTTAAAATAAAAATTTCTTTATTTGTTTCAAATGCTGTACCATATGTTTTGTGACATAAAGAAATTGTATGGATTTTTCTTTGATAGTTTCATATTTATATAAAAAAATGCAAAGTATTTATATTTGTGCAAGAATGAGTGATATGTTTTTCAAACATGTGTAGTGTGTTTTTAAGTGTTTTAAGGCACTTATAGCCTTTATACTAAAAAGTAATATTTTTTAACCAGATCTATGTATCTAACTAGATAAGTAGTATATATATATTATATATAGTATAGATATTATATATAGTTTTAACTATTTATATTAAGAAGTACTAGACTATTAGAATAAAATAAAACAAAAAGCTTCTTTTACTTCTTTTAAAGTACCACATTATTAAATTGTGCACGTGAAAAGAACTTTTTTTCATACCAGTATCTTCAATAAAATTATTCTTTAAGAGATTTTATTTTAAAAGCATCTTAAAACGAACCTTCAACTCATCGGTTACCGTGTGCCATTTCTTTCATCTTGGAAGCAGATGTTTCAAACTGCTTTCAATAAATCTGATTTTGCATGTGACTCCTAGTTTTATACACACTCCATTGCTATAGAAACAAAAACCTAAACTATATTTCTTAAAATAAAAACTTCTCTATATGTTTCAAATACTGTACCATTGTTTTATTACATAAAAAAATTGTGTGGATTTTTCTTTGTTAGATTCAAATCTATACATATATATACATACATATATGTAATAAATATTTTTTTTCCTTTTTCTTCGGCCATTTTTCCCGCTTTGCGTTTGTTCTAACGTTTTACAGGAACATACTTTTATTCTCAATTTTCGTAATGTATTAATATTTTTAACGGCTAAAATTCTTTTTATTTTATTTTATTTAACTTAGTATAATCTATTGATTATTTTCTTAAAAAGAACTAGAATGTTTCTTGAATGTCAATATCTTATTGCGAAATCTTAAATTCATTACACAAATCCATTTTACTTTTTAGAATTAAAAAACATTTATCGAAACTTTAATTTTTTTTATTATTTAATTAATCGTCTGCTAGGAAATTCATACTCTTTTCGTGGGCAAATTACTCTACAGTTTACGCGATTCGTTAAATAATCCGTTTCTCTAGTCACGCCCATCAGCCAATAGTAGTGAGCGGGTTGGATTACCTTTACCTTGAAAACGATCCTAATGGATTTTTAAAAGCCTTACTTCAAAAGGGGAGGGGCTAGGTTAGCTTAGAATTTTGAGAAAGTCATTTTGGTTTTGAGGAGCGGCAGAATGCTTTTGACCTTTCAAGTACCAAGATTCCCGTATCTTCTCAGAATAATTTGGAATATTTGTGGAGTGCAATGTATTCCCGGCAGGCTCTTCTTATTCTTTTTGTGGTGATACAGGCTTATAACAAATTATCTATTACAAAATTGTGGAGGTTGAAGATGTGTGGAATAACCGCTGAAAGTGCTCAAAAAGAATAAAGGACTAAAAATTGATCTCTTGCAATTTTTTGGAGAAATTTCCATTCATGACATCTCCATTGCTTTAAACACCGGCCGCTAAATCAAGAAGAAATTCTCTTATGACCAATGACCTTCATAGCATGAATCGACGACGGTTTCTTTTCGTCAGACCATCAGGTGTTATTCCACGATAATCTGTTTATTATTACATATATACATAAATTCAGAACATTTTTATTTGTGAAAGAAAGTGTGATATGTATTTTGTATTCGTGCGTACTACCTTTTCAAGAGTACTAAAACACCTATAACTGCATTGTAGTTTGAGACTCATAATGTATTCTGATATTGTAATATTTGTAACATTTTTAATATTTACTTTAAATGTATTTTAAAACATCGTTATTGCTACTTCTTTTAATAATTGAAAACTTGTTGCACTAAACAGTAATAGGAAAATACTGTATAGCATTTTTAAAAAGAAAATCGTCAAAGGTACCGAATTAAAGAAAAACTATGCACTTTAAATCCACTGTTCATATAATATCTGCAATACATTTACTCTAAGGGACTCCATTCTAATTTCTGTAATTTTCTGTATTTAGTTACAAATTATACGTGCTAATATTCTAATAACACAGGTTTCAAATGAAAAGTGCATTCTGCGTTTGTATTATTTACTTTAATGATATTCGAACATCGTTTTTACTATTTCTTTTGACAATTAAAAACTCTTTACAATAAAATGTAATAGGTTGTTCCAATAAAACAAAACAGAAAGTTTCTTCTAATTCTTCTAAAGTACCTCACTAATAAATTGTGCACTTGAAAAGAATTTATTTTTATACCACTATCTGCAATAAATTTATTCTCTAAAGGATTTTATTTTGATCCTTCTACTTTGCTGCTCCTGTGTGCCATTTCTTTCATCTTGGAAGCAGATGTTCCAAGCTGCCTTCAATAAATCTGATTTTGCATGTGACTGATAGTTTTATACACACTTCATTGCTATTGAAACAAAAACCTAAACTGTATTTCTTAAAATAAAAACTTCTGTATTTGTTGCAAATATTGTACCATACGTTTTATGACATAAAGAAATTGTGTGGATTTTTCTTTGATAGTTTCATATTTATATAAAAAATGTATAGCATTTATATACTAGCAAAAGCCATGCTTTGTTTGGATTCGCGAAGCATTATTTTACGAAACAGATATTTGAAAGTAACAATATTTTTTAATATAATTTTTGCATCTTTATTAAACAAAAACGTTATTTTATGTTTTGGCGCATTTTAATTTTTTCTTTATGATGTAAGACTGGCATAATAAAATATTTTCGAAGAAAACTTTTACAAAATATTTTTAAATTTTCAACTCTTCTGAAAAGCTCTTTTAAATATGTTTTTACTATATCCAATAGCCACTGGTGTTTTTTAAAGTTGTTTGAAATATGCATGTTTCCAATCTTTGTAATTAACATCAAATAATCTTTGATATCTATTTTAGAATAATATATTTGAAGGGAGCTTGAAGAAAGTTTCTTCTTCAAAATCCTATTTTCTGGAAAAACATTTGAAATCTGCTCTCGTCGATACTATGAATTTTTAACTGTAAAACTTTTGTTTTCTAATTTCTTCGTTTTTATACATGTTAGCATACGAGAATTTTTGATATTGTAGAATTTTTCGTAAGGAAAATTTCTATTGAATGCTTAATTTTGAAGGATTTTCACTCTCGACAACGTTACGTACGTTTTTAAGCCAATTGGAGTCTGTATATCCTCAATATCTACAACTGCTTCATCTAATGTTAAACCTTGGGATTTATGAATTGTAACAGCAAAAGTTAACTGCAGAAGAAATTCTTTCCTTGAGCAATTTATGCTTCCAATTTTCCAGAATTTAATTATTGGGGGAAATGGTACTCACCAATTCTTATAAGTTAAATTACTGTAGTATTCAAATTTATCCATGATTAGTAGCGATATCTGGTCTGGTGGCAAATAAGAACATAACATTATTTTAGATTCAAGTAAGAAATGGTTAAAGTCCATTTGTCGTTTCTGAATCAGCCAACTTTGCTTTAATACCTTTAGAAAGAGCTTGAATCGAGGCGACAACTTCACGCAGTTCTTTTAATTTTTCATTTATGTAACAAATTTAACAATTAATTTTATTTGTTTACAATTCTTTTGTTGCCACTTTACAAAAAAAAAAAAAAAAAAAAAAAAAAAAAAAAAAAAATTCCATAATCCAATTTTTTTTAATGTTTAAGTGTCATTTGTGCAAACGATTTTGCAGAATAATGAAAACATGTTTTATTTATTAAATTAACCATGATTCTATCTATGATTATTTACTCCATGATTTATATATTTTTTTCTGAAAATATACGCGTTTCATTTTTTATTTATTTGCTAAAATGCGTCCGTATTGGAAATGCATGTAAAATAAATTAATTAAAATAATATTTTTTTTAACGTTTTACTGTAAAAAAAATTACATTGTGCAAATCTACAGATCATAATTTATTTTTGTATTTAATTTGAAGTCAAAATATTGAATAGTTTTTTTGTAAAGCGTACGACAAAATGTAATTTGAGTGGCCTAGTAGAGGATTCGCTTCGCTCATCCTAATAAAGAAATTGTGTGGATTTTTCTTTGATAGTTTCATATTTATATAAAAAATGTATAGCATTAATATTTGTACAAGAAAGAATGATATTATTTTTTAAGCATGCTTAGTGTGATTTTTAAGAGTACTGAGAGACCTATAACCTTTATATTATAATTAATAGCTATTAACTAGATCTATATATAAAATCACACTGTAGAAAAACAATCCGTTAAATTTACGGCAAACACTAATGGCAGCAATGTTGCCAGCAGTTTTTCCGTAAAAATTGCGGTATTATTACGTGTACATTTTTTATTATATTTCATTTTACTGCAATTTTTACGGCAAAATTTTCTAGTAACATTGCTGCACCTTGCATTTAACTGTTTTTTTATAGTGTAGATAACTAAATACTATATATATTATATATAGCATTAACTATTTATAATAAGATGAACTAGACTATCAGAATATAATAAAAGTTTCTGTTACGTCTTCTAAAGTACCAAATTAATAAATTGTGCACGTGAAAAGATTTTTTTTTATACCAGTATCTCCAATAAATTTATTCTTGAAGGGTTTTTATTTTAAAATCATGTTAAAATAACGAACCTTCTACGCTTCGGCTCCAGTGTGCCATTTCTTTCAAATTCGAAGCAGATGTTCCAAGCTGCCTTCAATAAATCTGATTTTGCATGTGACTGATAGTTTTATACACACTTCAACACACTTCATTGCTATAGAAACAAAAACCTAAACTTTATTTCTTAAAATAAAAACCTCTCTATTTGTGTCAAATACTGTACCATATGTTTTATGATATAAAGAAATTGTGAGGATTTTTCTTTGATAGTTTCATATTTATATAAAAAATGAAAATGATTTGTGCAAGTGATTTGTGCAAGTGATTTGTATTTTTAAGCATGCGTAGTAAATTGTTTAAGAGTGCTAAGACATCTATAATCTCTACATTAAGAAGTAATAATTATTAACAAGATCTATATATAGAACTAGATAACTAAATAATATGTATGTATACTGTACGTAGAATTATTTTTTATACTAAGATGTTATAGACTATTAGAAAAAACAAAACAGAAAACTTCTTCTAATTCTTCTAAAGTACGACATTAATAAATTGTGCACTTGAAAAGAACTTATTTCCATACCAGTATCTCCAATAAATTTATTCTTTAAGGGATTTTATTTTAAACTTTCTACTCGTCAGAACTTATGTGCCATTTCTTTAATCTTGGAAGAAGATGTTTCAAGCTGCTTTCATTAAATCTGTTTTCGCATGTGACTTATAGCTTTATACACACTTCATTGCTATAGAAACAAAAACCTAAACTCTATTTCTTTAAATTAAAACTTCTATATTTGTTTCAAATACTGTACCATATGTTTTATGACATAAAGAAATTGTGTGGATTTTTCTTTGATAGTTTCATATCATATATATCTATAAACATATATCTATATACATATATCTATATTATAAAGGCCAAACGTATCTGTGCGTAACGCATACGTCATTTTCTGAATGGCAACACTTTTTTCTCATGCAATTTTCGCTACTCCAAATTTAACACTTTAAAAAATCACACATTTTAACTTTTTACACCATCATATAGAGAAAAAAAATACTTTTAAATGTAATTTTTTTTAAACTGTATCTCAAATTGTTTTAAAATATTAATTTTTTTATAGTTTTTAGTACCAATTTTGTAATTGCGGCAACATAATCACTCCATTTCTCTTAAAATTGAAAAAAAAAGAAAAGAAATTAAAATCTTCATATTTTGCCAAAAATATCGTCTGTTATAAAATTCGGTGATTTCGGTTTTATTTCGTTTTTATTCATCAAATAAATGGGACTTCAAGCTTCGAGTTAAAGTGATTTTAAAACGATCAAATTAAAATATCATTTTCTTAAACGTGGTGAATACGGATATGAGAACTGCGTATGTAAATTTTGGGAGGATGAAAATGATGACGGGTTTTGATTTCGCGTGAAATTCTATGATCCTGTCACTTTGGTAAAAATTTTGCTTTTTTCATTCGCATTTATACCAAACTTAATATCCTCAATTGATAACTTCATAATAATAACTGATCTTTATTATATTTTACTGATTACATATGCGAATAAGTTTAATTTTAAAATATGGACAACTGAGTTTTATAGTATTTTGTTAATCTTAGCTTAAAATAATATTTGTTTGAGAGTTAGACTGATCCATATAAGGCGTATTTTTTATAATATTTGTTCGAGAGATAGACTGATCAATATAAGATGCATTTTTTTTACTGTAACTAATTTTGTAAATTTATTATAAATCAATGAAACTGCTCCTTCTTAAACAGTTTCTTTCGTCGAATACATAAATTCAGAACATTATTATTTGTGAAAGAAAGTCTGATATGTGTATTTTGTATTCGTGCTTACTGCCTTTTCAAGAGTACTAAGACACCTATAACTGCATTGTAGTTTGAGACTCATAATGTATTCTGATAATGTAATATTTGTAGCATTTCTAATATTTACTTTAAATGTTTATTAAAACATCGTTATTGCTACTTCTTTTAATAATTAAAAACTTGTTGCACTAAACAGTAATAGGAAAATACTGTATAGCATTTTTAAAAAGAAAATCGTCAAAAGTACCGAATTAAAGAAAAACTATGTACTTTAAATCCACTGTTCATGTAATATCCGAAATACATTTATTCTCTAAGGGATTCCTTTCGAATTCTTGCAATTTTTTGTGTTTATTTATAAATTATACGTACTAATATTCTAATAACGTCGATTACAATTGAAAAATGCATTCTGCGTTTGTATTATTTACTTTAATGATATTCGAACATCGTTTTTTACTATTTCTTTTGACAGTTAAAAACTCTTTGTAAAAAAATTTAATAGGTTATTCGAATAAAACAAAATAGAAAGTTTCTTCTAATTCTTCTAAAGTACCGCACTAATAAATTGTGTATTTGAAAAGAATTTATTTATATACCACTATCTGGTATAAATTTACTCTCTAACGGATTTTATTTTGAATCTTCTACTTAGCTGCTACTGGCTACCATTTCTTTCACCTTGAAAGCCGATATTCCAAGCTGCCTTCAATAAATCTTATTTTGCATGTGACTGATAGTTTTATACTCATTTCATTGCTATAGAAACAAAAACCTAATCTCTATTTCTTAAAATAAAAACGTCTCTATTTGTTTCAAATACTGTACCATATGTTTTATGACATATAGAAATTGTTTGGATTTTTTCTTTGATATTTTTATATTTATATAAAAATGAAAAAAAAATATATTTGTGCAAGAAATAGTGATTTGTATTTTTTAAGCATGCGTAGAAAATTGTTTAAGAGTACTAAGACATGTATAATCTTTATATTAAGAAGTAATAGTTATTAGCAAGATCTTTATATAACTAGATAACTAAATAATATATATGTATACTATACATAAAATTATATTTTATACGATGTAAGATGTTATATACTATTAGAATAAAATAAAACAGAAAATGTCTTCTAATTTTTCTAAGCACCACACTAATGAATTTTGCACTTGAAAAGAACTTATTTTCATACCAGTATCTCAAATAAATTTAATATTTAAGGGATTTTATTTTTAACCTTTTACTCTTCAGATCTTATGTACCATTTCTTTCATCTTGGAAGCAGATGTTCAAAGTTACCTTCAATAAATCTGATTTTGCATTTGACTGATAGTTTTAAACACACTTCATTGCTATAGAAACAAAAACCTAAACTCTATTATTTAAAATAAAAACTTCTCGATTTGTTTCAAATATTGTACCATATGTTTTATGACATAAATAAATTGTGTGGATTTTTCTTTGATAGTTTCAAATCTGTATATATATATTTAAAAATAGAGAACATTTTTATTTATGCGAGAAAGGGTGATATGTATTTTGTATGCGTGCCTACTGCCTTTCCAAAAGTACTAAGACACCTACAATAGTATGCCCTTTTAAGAATCATTATGTATTCTGCATTTTATTTTCTATAAATTCTGCCATGCACAATGGGTTAAATAAATTAAATATGTGTCTCGTCCGTACGTTAAAAAAAATTTAAATAAAAATATTTATATAAAAAGAAATAAGAGATGTAAAATTGTGAAAACTTGAAAGTAAGCCTAAAAGTTTAGTTTTTTCATCATAAAAGAATTATTGCATGTTGAGGGCAGTAAATGGGTTACAATTTATTATTTTATCACAATCAAGGAAAAATGATTTATTTTATAATTTTTTTTAGATTTTTTAAAGATTTAAGAAAAGAAAATAATTATAATCGTCAATAAATAAAAAGCCTAGTTTATAAAGCACTTACAAGTTCTTCTATAATAACGAAATTCCGCGTTTACTAGATTAATAAATATAGCCATGTAAGCCATTTAAAAAAATGCATTGCATATTTGGAAACTGGATTTATCAATTACCATACTAATCTTATAATCTATGTATCTTAAATAAAAAATTATCGTGTCTAAATTATTTGTGCAACTCTGTATATGATCTCTAGATTACTAGATATACTAAAAACGATGCCGCAATTAACTTAACTGAGGAAATGTTTAAACTAGTCGTTGGGGGCCGCTGTAATACTTACCCATCATGGATATGTATATGAAAATAAAACATGTGAAACTATTTATACAATGCTTTGCAATTCATAAACAAAACTTAAATATTGTTAATATACATAGTAATGCTATATTAAAGAACTGCTGATGAGCCGATTTCGCCAAATTATGTAAAACGCGAAACTACTCATGTCGTACAGGATTGTGTAAAAGAAACAGCCTTATAACTCCAAAAATAATAATCATATTAACTAACAATTAACTGCGTCGAAATAAGCGTCTCATTTCCAATTGAAATATACTTCTGAATTGAAATTTGAATGAAATGCAGGGTCATAAAAAATCGAAGAATGTGGAAAACAAGATTACAAATATCTCAGCAACTAATAATCCGATCGACTTCGTTCTATATGCAAAATGTGTGTTATTTTATTGCCTTTTACGTCCATTTCTTAGAACAAAAAAAAATCGAAAATTTTTATATACCTTTCATCAGAACGAATTTTTCGAGAGTCAGAAAAAAATAGTTCCAGATAATCGAGGTTGCTGATATTAAATAGGCTTCGTCCCATTCTTACATACAAACTACATACAAAATTTCAAGGCTCTATCTCAATTTGTTCGGGAGATAGAGCGTTTATAGATAGAGAGACAGACAGACAGACGGACGGACAGACAGACAGAATGACGGAAGGCAAAATTTTTCTTCTAAGATTATGTTTTTCGGAATCTCTACTATCTAAAACGTGAAAATCCGTCAAAAAACTTTTTTCGATTTTCAAAACGATTGCAAGACTTACCTGTACTAGAGATTCTTGTGAGGGTGTAGCTTTGTAGCATCTGCTATTTTATTAGAATACTTAGAAGAAGCGTGATTACGTATAGTAGTCCAGATTCGGATGTACGAAAAAACCCCACAATGATTGCTAAGTTACTCTTTATTTAGACATGTATTACTAGGGGGGCACACATACAGTACTCGGAGAAAATCTCCGAACAGCGATTAGCAACTTCACAAGACGAGAGCAGTGAGTCAAGTCCTCGTACATAGCAACAAACCGCCACTTTTGGCATGATAGAAAATCGCCAACATACACAAGTTCGCCCATGCACAATGGATAGTATACGCCAAATAACAGTTAAAATGCAGCCAGCAAGATCAGAATTCAATTTGGTTTCCCAGCTGGGATGGAAAGGAAAGGTTGCCAAACGATAAATTGTTACACGTGTTGTTATGTCTAAACACAGAGGCACACCGAAGGGACATCAGATTTTACTGCGCAGATGTTAAATTCTTTTTAGGGTTTTGTCGAGAAAGGAAAAAGAAGCGTAAGCATAAATTTCAACTGCGAAACAGAGATGATCTCCTTATAAGGTAATGCAGAATTGCTTCGATCGGAAATAGCAGACATCAGGAAATTGTTTTAAACGGTTGAATAATATGTGAGTGTATTTCTCACAGATAAAGTTAAGCAGCTGCCGATTTTCGGTTAGAGAATTAATAAGCAAGAAAAATGGAAAAGGAATGAAGGACAACTTAAAACTAATTTTGAATTGAACAGAGACGGGGGGTGTAAAGGAATCATTTAAGAAAATAACCAATATATAACGAAATAATCGTTATATATGTCACCCGGTGCACCACAAAAAAACTTTTGCTGTCCAATGTGCATAGGCTAGCATACAATATTATAACATAAAAACATACATAAATGCAAAAGTTTTTTTTTTATATGTATCTGTAGAAATTTGACGTCATGATAATGGAGACATTTGTATTCAAAAACAGTCAGCAGTTCTAAAGTTTCTATATTTTTTTACTATTTCTGTATATGGATCCAATCTAGTACTGTATTTTATATGTAGAAGTTGAGTCGACTCAGACAATACAAAAACATTACTGCAGCTTTGATTGTTATCATGACACAAGTTAAAATTGTGAAACATATATACAAAACATGAAACTAATACTAAATGAATGTAAAATAGCAATACACAAAAATAACATAATAGCACTATATTTTTCAAAAAATTAAAAAAAGTAATATGATGTATATTAAAAAAATAAAAATGTTTTTGTAAAAAATGTTTCATGCCGAAGCATAGGATGACAAAAAAAAGGTGCTCCAAGCACGCCCATAAAAATTTGCGTCACCCTGAATCTTGTGTTCAACACAAGTATTATGGCATCGGCTTAGGGCCTAGCCTTAGATGAGGAGGGAATTGTGATGCTCCTTCGAAGGCACTAGCGGTCTTCTGAAGGAGCTCACGTCGAAATACATGAAAAAAAAATTTGAATTGTTGTGAATTGGAATCACAATTCAAAAATTTGAATCGAAACTCCAATTCCAAAACTTTGTCTCTCAACACAATGAAGCTTGAACCCTTAGGGCATTAATTTTAAACGGGAACAAGACTTCAAAGGGAAGAATTCAAAAAGAAAAAAAACAAAAAAATGTATATCATATAATAATTAATATGGGCAGACAATCCTAGAGTGAAGAGAGACGAAAAATGTGTCACAATCGAGTGGGGGGTGATGAACAAGTCGTATACAAAAATGTGTTATATTTAACTACATGAATCATTTGTTTACTTTTCTAAACTACAGTACCTGTTTATCTAACTATAATATGTTTGACTTATAGTACAGGGATTGTTAAGTGGGAGGTTAGCTAGTGGAAAAATATTAAATTAATGAATATTGTCAAAGAAATTTTAAGTGTACTGCAAAAAGAAACAAAATAAAAAGTAACTAAAATTTAAGTGAGTATGAAGACATATCTAAGTGTTAAAGGATAACAATGATACCTAATATTGTTTCTAAGAGATCTTCAGAGCAACAGTGATGGACCAGCCATGATATTGTTAAAGATCAGTCAAAAACAACATACACACAACCATGAGCTCTTTGGTTGGATATGTGGTATCATAAACATGACTTAAAAAATAATAAATAGTGTTTTTACATTAGCTTCTGTTTCTTAGATTGTATGTGTGAGGTTGATAAAACGTATTAAAGTTAGTGTTGTTTATATGACTTGATGCATCAAATAAATGTCCATAACGAGGAGGTGCTAGTAAAAGTCTATCAATATGTACCCGAAATGCTGTGTTATCAGGAGTATACAACCTTTTAATTGAGAATGACACAGGGGAATGTTTACAAGTGACAATATATGGACCAGTATACTTTGTTTTAAACTTGTCATTTGATTTTAGATATACAATATCTTTTAAGAAAATGGATCTTAATTTAGCTTTCTGACCGTAATATTTATATCTTTTATCTTGAGCAGATTTAATGTTGTTATAAGCTTTGTGATATATCTTACTCAAATCATCAAGTAATTTGTGTACTTCAATATGTTTATCAAGGAAGGGTTGGTTGCACGACTGATCAAAAGTGTCAAAAATTAGAGAAAGTTCACGTCCAAAATGAAGAAAATTAGGAGAGTACAATGTAGTTGCATGTTTGGAGCCGTTATAAAGTGACTTGTGTATAAATACAGCATTTTCAAATGAATGACCTTCTTGTAAAAGAATATTAACTGAATATTTGATTGACTTATTGATTCGCTCTGCAATCGCATTTGATTGTGGTCTCGAGGCAGAACTGTGTAATACCTTAATGCCCATTGTATCATTAAAAATGTTATATACCTGAGAAGTGTACTGGGGTCCTAAGTCTGATAAGACAACCGAAGGTCTCCCAAAGGTGGTTATGTAAGAGAATAAGCATTTAACAACCTTACTTGCAGATATGTCATTAAGTGGAAAGAGTTCAATATGTCTCGAAAAATGATCAGTGATAGTTAAAACATATTTTCCATTAGTAAACGGTCCAAGGAGATCAGTACTGATAGTGTGACCAGGGTACCTGGGAGTGTATGTGGGCTGCAAAGGTGCGGGTGGAGTTTGATGATGTTTAGTTTGAAGACATTTGATACAGGATGCAACAAAGTTTAAAGTGTCTACATACATACCCTTCCAAAAATATCTACCTGACAAGAATTCATAAGTTTTATTAAAGCCAAAATGAGATAAATGTGAAATTGTTAAGACTTTGCTTTTAAGTGAATTTGGAACAATAATGTGATACGAAAAAGTGTTATTAAAAATATTTTCCTTCTTTAACATTAATACTTTCGAATCAGGATGAATGAAGTAGTTAGGAAATTTTTGATAAGATCCTTTCTTTAAGATTTCTTTATAAACAACAGACAAAGTAGGGTCATTTTGTTGTTCAGTAGCAAATGTTTCATTCGAAATTTCTAATAAAGGGTCAGGATTTGTTTGTGTACCAGAAATAAGGCAGTTAACATGCATATTAGAATCACTCGAGCTGGAGTGTGGAGTATCACATTCTACAATAGGTAAGGGTTGAGTATCATGAATCAGTTCAGGATTTGTAGCTAAAGTCTGTTGATTATTTTCAAAGTTACAGCGAGATAAATAGTCAGCGAGTACATTCTTTTTACCTGGAATATGTTGAAATTTGTATGTGTATTCTGAGAGATTCATTAGCCAACGAGAGATAATATCAGCCGGGTTTGTAGTTTTGTTGTACTTTTCCAGGGGTTTACTATCTGAAAGGATTACAAATTCTCTGTTGTATAAATAATATTTGAAAGCAGTAACTGATTTATGAATCGCCATGAGTTCTAATTTAAGTGCAGGATATTTTTTTTCTGATGCTTTTAAAGATTTTGAAAAGTGCGCAACAGGTAATAGTTGTTTATCATGTTCTTGTAGTAAGACGCCTGAAATAGCAATATTTGACGCATCAGTATTTAAATAGAACTTTTTGTTCCAATCAGGTAATCTAACCATGGGTGGATTAAAGAATATCTTCTGTATGGTGTCCATAATTTTTTGATGTTTACTTGTCCACTTAAATTTGGCTTTTGGAGTAGTTAAGTTTATGAGAGGCTGCACAAGTTCAGAAAAGGATGGAACCAGAGATTTGTAGAATGTAATGACACCTATGAGTGCTTTTAATTGTCGTTTAGTTGTAGGTGTTGGAAAAGATGTTATTTTTACAATGTTCGACTGAACAGGAGAAATAGTTTGATTTTATATGTGAAATCCAAGATAATCTAAACTGGTTTTGTGAAAAGTGCATTTGTTAGGGGACAGCGTTAAGTTATATTTTACTAATATTGCAAGAATTTTATCCAACTTATCACACATTTCTTGATATGAATTGGCACCAACAATAAGATCATCTTGGTAGGTATAGACACCTTCTAACTGTAATTCATCAAGCAAGGAGTCCATTAAAGCTTGATAAATTGAGGCGCTAGATTTTAATCCGAATACTAATCTCTTATACCGAAAAGAACCAAACATTGTAGTGAATGTGAGCTGATTTTGAAATTTTGCAGGCAAATCAATCTGATGATATGCCTGATGAAAGTCGAGAGCAGAGAAAAAACGATATTGTGAAAGATTTGAAATAATAGTTTGAATTTTTGGAAGTGGATAGGACGAACCTTGAATTATAGTATTAACCATTCTGAGATCTAATGCGAGTCTATATTTCTGTATACCTGTACCGTCTGGTTTCTTTTTAACAAGGAGCATGGGGCAGGCCCATTCGGAACAATGACGTTCAATGATTTTGGCATCAAGCAACTGTTTGATTTGATTTAAAACATCCTTTTGCACAGCTTGGGGAAGAGGGAAAGGAAGAGTCTTTATTGGGTAATCATTAATGAATTTCAAATCAGGTACAATTTTATCAGTATGGCCAAGTGTGTCTAATGATTTGGAAAAGGCAGGATAATAATTAAGTAGCAATTTAGTTAGGTTCTTTGCTTCGTCAGATTTTAAGTGAGTAAGATTAAAATCCTTAGCCGATAAATCCTGTTTTCTTTTTTGTAAGATTTCATTAGACGCCTGAATGAAATTTACAAAGTGCTGTTCCGAGTTATTTTGCTTGTCAGACATTTCAGAAGTATAGTCGCGAATTTCCTCAATCTCAGATAATTGACCTATTTTTGTGTGTTTAGGGAGATGAATGGTCTTTTCAGAAGTGTTTTTAAGTGTTATTGAGAAGAAATGATGTATTTGTGAAGTTTTCTTTCTTTTATTGGATAATTTATTCATTTGAATAATGGCATCATTTCCTATTAATTCTTTTGTTTGTGCCAAATATTCAAATAGATAATTTCTGTCATTGTGGATGTTATTGGAGGTATAAACAGAGCACCATATTTGTTGTTGAGGTTCCAATATAATTTTTCGAGTTAAGAACACCGCTTGATTCATTACAACATCACTCAACGAATTGCATGATTTTGATTGTTTCTCTCCAGAAGATTCTTTACTGGTTTTTAAAGGAACAGAGAAATTATTGTTGACATGGAGACATTTGTTAAAAGTATCGATGACAACATTGTATCTAGTTATGAAATCAAAACCTAAAATGCCTTCAAAACTGGAAGACTCGGGTATGTCAACAATATAAAAGTGGTGTGAAAGCGCTTTTTGTTTTAGCTTAATGGATGTTCTGATGCAGGCGGAAAATGAGACATCAGAATTGACAGTTTTAATATTGACGTCAGTGGACAGTCTTTTATATTTTAAGACAGGTTTAAGTTGATTAAATAATTTTTGTGAAAGTAAAGATATACTACTACCAGAATCAGCCAACAAAGTAATATCATGGTTTGCTATAGTGGCTTTAACAAGAGGAAGGGATGGTGACATAGTGTTTACACTACAAATTATCTGAACATTATCACTTTCTGTTTGTGTACTGGTGTTATTTGCTATCTTAATGGAGTCAAAAGTTTGGGAACCTACTGAATTAACCAGTCTCGAACTTGAAATTTTAGGTAAAACAGGGTCAAAAAGAAAAGTTGC
This sequence comes from Maratus speculifer, assembly GCA_964019185.1. Taxonomy (NCBI): domain Eukaryota; kingdom Metazoa; phylum Arthropoda; class Arachnida; order Araneae; family Salticidae; genus Maratus; species Maratus speculifer. The sequence goes on along the minus strand of OZ025295.1, from coordinate 256,992,279 downwards.
TGATGCAGAAGTATTAGATTGAGACACACCACCATCAGCATAAAAATTGTATCTCTGTTTCAGTTTTCCTGAAATTGTGGAGTGGAATTTGTGTAATTGTTTTTTCTTTGAGTATTTGCTCTTTTCCATTTAAAACAAGAGAGAGCGTCGTGATTGTTTCGGCCACATAACTGACAAACAACTGGTTTTTTTTGTGAAAACTTGTGTGGGGAATAACGTCTAGTGTAGCTCCGATTTTTGTAATTTTTTTTGAAACGTGATACACCCGCGGAATGTTTTGGTCTAGTCTGCAGATTTTTTTGCTCAGTTTCGGTTTTAGTATCAGGAGGGGCAAAAGACAATGCTTTTATTTTCTCAGAAATTTCTTTTAATTGCGATTCGATGAGATTTTCTGGTCTGTGTACCGAAGGTAAGGAATGTAAAATTTTTTCATTCCTTAAAATTTCATGAAGGGTTTGCGCTCTTTCAACTGCTGTTTTATAATCATTAATGCCTTCTTCCTGTAATTTTATTCTAATATTTGAAGGAAGGGCTTCTAGAAATTTCATGAGTTTGATAGTGTTGCGTGCATTTTCGTCATTGATATCTGCATAAACAGTCGCCGCAAGAACATTTATTCTATGGGCTAAATTTTTTATCGTCTCAGAAGGCATAAGTGCTAAACTGGACAACTCAACCGAGGCAACACATTTACTAGGGGGGGGGGCGAAAAATGACGCAAATTCCTTTTCCAGCAAATCAAGGTCTGTTATCTTTTGCAGGTCAGGGTTTTGGGCTAGAAATTTTTGTGCAGGCCCAACTAACTTTCCCTTTAAGATTGCAATTGTTGTCTGTGGGTTATATTTATTAATTTCCGCAGCGACTCTAATTTGGTCAAAGAAAAATTTAAGTAAATCTGGATCTCCATCAAATTGAATGATATTTATCGGAATTTGTTTTGCCGCCATGATTTTACAGTTTTTTTTGTTTTGTTTAAGCTCACAAGTTTTAGAGAAGTTGTTACACAGACCGGACTTATATCCTAAAGCACATTGAAAACAAGTAAATTTCCTAGCTAGTAAAAAATATGTAAACTAGCAAAATAAATAGATTTTAAAATATACCTCACTTTAAAGATATCTTATTTAAACCTTTTATGACAGTAAAGCAAGGAAGCACATACAACAGGTAAATCATTTAGAAAATAAAATAACAAAATAATTACACTTTGAAACATATATCTATATATTCCTTCACTTTAAAAAGAAGTTGTTTCATCCTTAGCTAATAAAGCAAAGAAAACTATCTATAAAAACACCAAAAACTGTTAGTAAGCAAGGAAAAAAGAAATCCTTTAACTTCTTTACACAAGGAAAAAAAATTCCTTTTTTTGTAACTTAAAACCTTCTGATTTATTTATATTTTTTGGATGAAAAAGAATGTTCTTATTTTAACCTTGTAATTAAAAGTTCAAAACTGGTTAAACACTCATTTAAGCATACTAGAGAATCTAACTACAAATTAAAAAAACGAAAAAAAAAAAAAAGGTGGGACGTAAAACATGAAATAAAAGCACATAATTGCAAATAACTGATAAAAACTGTATAAAATGTCAGCAAAGATAATAACTAGAAATGACAACAGTTACCGTGCTTTCGCAAATTAAAAATCTTTGCAAAAACACAATAACAGGATTATATTAATGTTCTACCACAGAACATAAATTTTGACCGTTGTGTCCTGAATGTGAAAGCAGAACATGAAATAAACAAAGTAGGTGGGTTGACTTACTGATTTAGTTTTAAAAAATAATTGAATGATTACTAATTTAATAACACAAAAACTTAGGGAAATGGGGCAATGAGGTGCCTCTTCGATCCAGAACATTTACAAACTGTCAACAGATGGCGCCACATGCGCATCTCACGAGGGCTCTAGGCAAGCTGTAATAGACTGCTGGTTCGGTGAGTCAGTGACTGTACTGCCGCCGCTTATGTAGCACGCAAGGAAAATCACCTTGTTCCGAGAGACAAAACGTGTCTCAAGTTATTTAGAAATGTATTCTATTTCTTTATAAGTTTAATTAAATTTATGTTTGTTTAAGTACGTGCTATTAATATTTATCCATATACACCGTACTTTTGTAAAAAACATCGACAAGATGAAAGATTAATTCAGATTGAGCAGCCGTGATATCCCATAACCACATGGTTGCTTCAAGTGTTGACCGGACAATTTTGAAAGACGCCTTCTGATATATCGTTCCTGGACAACTACAGCGATGAAAAAAAACGGTATGTGCCATTTTCTATGTTTCTTTGTGGTATTCTCTGGCCCAATTGTTATATTTACCAGTTATTTTAATTAAAAAATTTTCGAGCCCAAGCGTTCTTATTCAAAATTTTACTAAATTGTATATTTATTTATTTATTGCTCTATCAATATATGTATTTTTAATTCTGCGCTCACAATGCCTGATGATATTCCTGCCGATAATCCGACAGAAACGCTTGCTAGGGTAGCTGTTAAAATTCCTCCCTTATGGAAAAGTAATATTTCTGTTTGGTTTGTACAAGTTGAGGCAAATTTTGCCGTGGCGCAAGTAACGAACGACACTACTAAGTACAATTATTTATTATCTGCTATAGACACAGATACATTAAGTGCGGTATCTGATTTAATTCTTACGCCGCCTCCAAATGACAAATATAATGCTTTGAAACAGAGACTAATTCAGGAGTTTTCAGATTCGCAATCGCAGCAAATCCGTAAATTACTCTCTGAACTTGTGCTAGGTGATAAAAAACCTTCCGTTTTACTGCGGCAAATGAAAGAATTAGCGCAAAGTTCCGTTACCGAAGAATTTTTGAAAGCTATTTGGTTAGAACGTTTGCCGACGCATACGCAAGCAATTTTGTCGGTTTCAAGCTCCGGATTACAGGAATTAGCAACCCTAGCTGACAAAATTAACGAAATTAAATCTGAATCGGCAGTGTATGCAGTTTCCAAACCAACCGAATCGCCTCGGAACGACCATAACGCGATCTTAAATCTTCAAACACAAATTGAGCAATTGACACTGCAGGTTTCAGAGTTATCCAAAAATGTGTTTAGGCGATCGATGTCTCGCGGCCGATCGCATTACAGGGAAAGACGATACAGTAAAAATAGAGATTCCCAAAAATCGAGTCGTAAACAAAACGAATCAGACTTATGTTATTACCATCAGAATTTTGGTAGTGATGCTCGAAAGTGCCGCGAACCTTGTTCTTTTGATGAAATTAAAAAAAACTAGTGGCTGCTGCTAGGTCAACAAGCGAAAATACAGTTGGCGTAGCAGCATTAGAACAATGTAGGTTGCATGTGTTTGATAAAAATTCAGGGTTCAAATTTTTAATAGATAGTGGTAGTGATATTTCTTGTATCCCTGTACCAAAACAAGTAAACAAAAAGAGTCCTTCTAATTATCTTTATGCTGCAAATAATTCCAAAATTCCTGTTTATGGTAACAAACTGCTTGACCTAAATATCGGCTTGAGAAGGAGTTTTCGCTGGTCATTTGTTATTGCAAATGTCTCTTGCCCTATAATTGGAGCAGACTTTTTAAGAAATTTTGCTTTGCTTGTAGATTTGCACAAATTTCGATTAATTGACTCTGTAACTGGATTGTCCACTAAGGGTGAGCTTACTTGCTCAAAACAGTCCCAAATTAAACTAATTTCTGAAGACATGTCTTTTAAAACTATATTTGAGGAATTCCCAGAGATCTTAAATCCCATACCAAATTTTAAAAAACCAACTTGCCATGATACAGTTCATCATATCGAAACTACAGGACCACCACTTTATTCCAAACCTCGCCGATTGCATCCAAAAATTTTAAAGGAAGTACAAAAAGAATTCCAATATCTTATGGATGAAGGTATATGTCGTCCTTCCAAATCCCCTTGGGCATCCCCTATTCACGTTGTACCAAAACCGGATGGTTCTTACAGAGTTTGTGGTGATTATCGACGTCTAAATTCAGTAACTCTTCCTGACCGTTATCCAATACCCCATATCCATGACCTTACCAATATTCTACATGGAAAGAAAATTTTTACAAAATTAGATATAGTCCGCGCGTATTTTCATATTCCAGTGCATGAAAAAGATATTCCTAAAACAGCGGTAATAACCCCTTTTGGAAGCTTCGAATTTCTATATTTAAATTTTGGACTTAAATGTGCAGCAAACACTTTCCAAAGATTTATTAATGAGGTTCTCTATGGTCTTCCATTTGCTATAGCTTATTTGGATGACATTCTAATTTTTTCCGAAACTGAATCGGAACATATAGACCATGTACGAGCTGTTCTAAGCAGACTCTCTAAATACGGACTTAACATAAATATATCCAAAAGTGTTTTTAAACAAGACAGCGTATCATTTTTAGGACACGAAATTTCTCTTGCTGGAATTCGACCATTACAAACTAAAGTTGAAATTATTAAGCAATATCCACGACCAAAAACTCTTTCTGAACTTCGTACATATATTGGCTTATTCAATTACTTTCGACGTTTTTGTCGCAATGCTGCAACTATCCTTGCACCCTTAACAGATTTGTTGCGTGGAGCTAAAAAGAAAGAGTCAACTCCTATCGATTGGTCTGAAAATGCAATAAATTCTTTTGAAGCTTCAAGAAAGGCATTAACGGATGCAACTCTTGCATTTCCTAGCCATGACGGTCAATTAGCACTTCATTCTGATGCTAGTGATTTTGCTATTGGTGCTACACTAAGCTTAGAAACAGAGGAGGGTCTCAAACCACTCTCATTTTTTTCCAAACGTCTAAATGAAACACAATTAAAGTATTCTACCTTTGACAGAGAATTGTTAGCAATTTATGAGTCCGTTAAGCATTTTAGACACTTTTTGGAAGCCCGTCAATGTACAATCTTTACCGATCACAAGCCAATTGTTTTTGCCTTTAAAAAAAGAACAGATAATTACACTAACAGACAAAGTCGGTGGTTATCTTTTATATCTGAATTCACCACTGATATGGTATTTTTAAAAGGAAACCAAAATGATGCAGCCGATGCACTTTCCCGAATTAACGTAATACAAATGCCTACTCCATTAGATTACGATAAATTAAGTATGGAGCAAAAAGAGGATTCAGAACTTAGAGAAATTATGCAAAGCGGTCAATCCAGCTTAGAACTCAAATTAATTACCCTTCCAAATTCCACAACAGAAATTTATTGTGACATTTCTAGTGGCAAAGCACGTCCATATTTAACTCCAACTTTTAGAAAACAGGCATTTTGGAATTTACATGCACTTGCTCATCCTGGAACTAAAGGTAGTGTGAATTTACTGCGACAACGATTTATCTGGCCTTCCCTAGCTAAAGATTGTCGAACTTGGGCTCGTGAGTGTTTGGATTGTCAGCGTTCCAAAATCGTTAGACACACAAAAACAGAGTTAGGAAAATTTGATCTTCCAACAGATAGATTTGCACACATACATTTAGATTTAATTGGACCTTTACCGGAATCAAATGGTAAAAGGTATTGTTTAACTGTAATTGATAGAGCAACGCGTTGGCCAGAGGCATACCCACTTAGTGACATCACAGCAGAATCAGTGGCACGTGCACTACTATCCGAATGGATTGCAAGATTTGGATGTCCTGAGAAAATTACCACGGACCAAGGACGCCAGTTCGAATCTGAACTTTTCCAGCAGTTAGCCAGATTGTTAGGTGCTAGAAAGTACCGATCGTCTCCGTACCACCCTCAGAGTAATGGGATTATCGAGAATTGGCACAGACCTCTAAAATGTGCACTAAAAGCCAGACGAACTGAAAAATGGACTGAAATACTTCCAACAGTGTTATTAGGGTTTCGTGCTGCACTAAAAACCGATATAAATGTTTCGCCAGCTGAACTTGTTTTTGGGTCTACTCTCAGACTACCAGGTGATTTCTTCGATGACAAATCCACCATTAAAAGTCCTGAAGAATTAGTGCAGCGATTAAGAAATACCTTCAACGAATTCAAACCACAACCAACTAAGTCCCATAACAGCACAAAAACATTTGTGTCTCAGCAGTTTAAAACATGTACGCATGTATTTGTGCGTCAAGAAGGTATTCGGCAAGCTTTACAACCGCCGTATGATGGACCTTTTGAAGTTGTTGAGCGCAACGATAAACTTTTTAAAGTGGCCATAAAAGGCAAAATAGTAAATATATCGCTGGACAGACTGAAGCCAGCCTTTTTGGTGAATGATTCACTATCTTCGACTCCTGAAACAACCTCAACCCTGGAAACAACTGCTTCGACTCCCGGGACTGCCTCGAATTCTGGAAAAACAAAACCACCTCACATCACACGATCCGGCAGAACTGTCAGATTTCCAGAACGTTTAGTGGAAAATTAAGAGTATCGTTTGCACTAGGAAGGGGGTACTGAGGTGCCTCTTCGATCCAGAACATTTACAAACTGTCAACAGATGGCGCCACATGCGCATCTCACGAGGACTCTAGGCAAGCTGTAATAGACTGCTGGTTCGGTGAGTCAGTGACTGTACTGCCGCCGCTTATGTAGCACGCAAGGAAAATCACCTTGTTCCGAGAGACAAAACGTGTCTCAAGTTATTTAGAAATGTATTCTATTTCTTTATAAGTTTAATTAAATTTATGTTTGTTTAAGTACGTGCTATTAATATTTATCCATATACACCGTACTTTTGTAAAAAACATCGACAAGATGAAAGATTAATTCAGATTGAGCAGCCGTGATATCCCATAACCACATGGTTGCTTCAGGCAAGATCTGCTCTCACGTTCAAAATGTAGATTATTTCGAAGTTGATTTTCCTTGTTGTGCACTTTTTCTCTTTTTTTTATCACAGAAGACTAGCAGAAATTTTATATTGTAAACAGGTAATTGAATATGCACTTATCGAAGGTGGTGACACCTCTTTTAGAGAATTTTTGTAATTCTCTTATTTATTTATTTATTAATTTTGTGCACTGTTAACTGATACATAGGATGAATTATTTCTGCTGAATTTCTCAGAATTGAAGACTTATATTGCATGTGCAAATTTTTTTACTTTCTCTTGCAGACACCCGTGAATGAATCACTATTTTTTGCACGATATATCACTTTACGATGCATAACTAGACATGCACATTTATTACACACAAAAATCTTCTATGAGACTTTATGAGATTTCAGTAGAATACGTTGAGTAAATATGCAACACACATTATGAATGAGTCGATGCTAGCACTGTAATCACACACAAATTGGACTTTATTGCCCGTAAATTTTATATCTTGCATATTCTGTAATTTTGACGAAGCACACGCAGCCCTCGATATCTGCCGGTGATGAAAACACATAAATCACACAGACGATGCGAGGAGATGAAAAAAAAGGAACGCCCAGCGCTCAGGTGACAATTGGCCGCAGGGGAGACATTCCAAAGCAGTTGAGATGGAGCACACAGGGGAGGAAAAGGGGTGTCCAGCTAAGGAATTTCAGGACGGGAACTGCGCTGTACTTTTCGACGTCGACCGCAGGTGACGATGGGGACCTCAATTCCACATCGGTTGACACTTAGCAGGCAAGACTAATAGCATTTTCTACCGGGGGATGCAGAGAAGAAAAAGAAGAACCGAAATGCATCACATCCACAGGAAAGTCGCAGTTGATTGTACCCCCCTCCATATTTTTTTTTTTTTTTTTTTTTTTTTTATGTGGGGAAAAACGAAAAAGTCAAACGGTACCAGTTATTTTTGTACTAGAGATTCTTGTGAGGGTGTAGCTTTGTAGCATCTGCTATTTTATTAGAATACTTAGAAGAAGCGTGATTACGTATAGTAGTCCAGATTCGGATGTACGAAAAAACCCCACAATGATTGCTAAGTTACTCTTTATTTAGACATGTATTACTAGGGGGGCACACATACAGTACTCGGAGAAAATCTCCGAACAGCGATTAGCAACTTCACAAGACGAGAGCAGTGAGTCAAGTCCTCGTACATAGCAACAAACCGCCACTTTTGGCATGATAGAAAATCGCCAACATACACAAGTTCGCCCATGCACAATGGATAGTATACGCCAAATAACAGTTAAAATGCAGCCAGCAAGATCAGAATTCAATTTGGTTTCCCAGCTGGGATGGAAAGGAAAGGTTGCCAAACGATAAATTGTTACACGTGTTGTTATGTCTAAACACAGAGGCACACCGAAGGGACATCAGATTTTACTGCGCAGATGTTAAATTCTTTTTAGGGTTTTGTCGAGAAAGGAAAAAGAAGCGTAAGCATAAATTTCAACTGCGAAACAGAGATGATCTCCTTATAAGGTAATGCAGAATTGCTTCGATCGGAAATAGCAGACATCAGGAAATTGTTTTAAACGGTTGAATAATATGTGAGTGTATTTCTCACAGATAAAGTTAAGCAGCTGCCGATTTTCGGTTAGAGAATTAATAAGCAAGAAAAATGGAAAAGGAATGAAGGACAACTTAAAACTAATTTTGAATTGAACAGAGACGGGGGGTGTAAAGGAATCATTTAAGAAAATAACCAATATATAACGAAATAATCGTTATATTACCCTGTACTAAGTATAATGGGTAAGTAAGAAGAGGAAAATTCCGATTCAGCATTTTCTAAACACAGGAGCAAATGTTCATGACTTATTTTTAACCCTTTTTGGACTGGAGCATTTTGCGACATTTTTAAAGTTTTGCCCTCAAGCTAAAAAAAATTGCCTTATTAAATCCAGAAAATGCTATGATTAAATAAGGCAAATTTTACAGTTAAATTTACTGGTGGGAAAAAAAAGAATCGTAACATCTTTTTATCGCACGTATGCGTGTCGCTCGTTTCCAAGTGGTTAAGCCTTTTATTTATATCATTTTTTTTAATTCTCCGTGTAATCCATAAACACGCTTAAAATTGTCGTAAACAAATTTCCGAAAATCATCATCTGCCGTTGGCCATGTATCTATTTCTTTTCCTGGCCTGATATAATTTTGTTTATATTTACATATTTATTTTATTTTTTGTATCACTAATATAGTTTAATTTCAAAATGCGTCAAAATAAATTGTCTTTGAAAATATAGTTGCACTCTCAAAAAGACACATATATATATTTTTTTCTGTGTATCCATGTGTATAATTTACAGATTTTATACACACCCTGTAATATGCAAAAAATTAATTACAGTTAATAATAGACAATATACCCAGAACGAATATACTGAGTTGTTCCTGTAAATAAACAGTAATTGCTAGGCAGATCATGTTCTAAAATAAATGACTTATAATCAAACTCACTAATCTATAGCAATTTTTATGCTCTATCTCCTGCGAGCTACGCCCTCCAATCGCCTTCAGACTTTGAGAATATAGTAAAACATCTTGTTTAAAAAAATAGCAAGTTAGCAATGATTCAGTGAAATTACTATCACTTACTTAGTATCACTTACAATTACTTATCACTTACAAAGACTGTATTCTATATCCGGATTTGTATTCTTTTCCACTTGACTTGTGTATTTTTAGATTATTTTAGATTACCATGACTTTAACAACTTCTGTCGCGCCAGCTGATTGCTGCCTTTGGAAATGTCAAATAAAATGACATAAACATTTGAAAATCTACTTGTATGAAATGATTAGCATAAAAAATGTCGCCTGTACTTTTTTGAAGACGTTATGAACAATATTTTATCTTAGGTTTCGTAGAAAAAAAAAACAGAGTGACAGAAAGAGATAAAATTGCATCACCTTGGTAAAATTATTCAGATCATTGGAAATGAGTTTTGGTATTATTCACTTATATTTTATAGATTGACTGAATTTCGGGTATTTGGAGTCACAAGTTCTGAATATTTTCTCTATTCTGTTGCATCCTAATGCATATTTTTATTTTATTTATTTCTTAAATATGAATTATTTATTTTTTTAATAATCCATACAAAATAAATTATAAACGAAAATAACTTGCACAGACTTTTCACAGGCTAGAGGCTTTTTCAAGGGAAGAAATCTTTATATTAATTTATTATCTGCGCCACTTTTACACAGTGTGATTCGTGTTGTGGCATGGCGCGAACATTATCCAAATGGAAATAATTTCAAATGTTTGATTTTAATATGTTACGTAATTTTTACAGCAAATTTGCTTCTTTTGTAATAATTTCATTACTTAATTTCATTAATGTAACTTTTTTTTCTTCTTTGAGATTACCATGTAAATAAACAATTCCTTATGTGCAAATAAGTAACATAATTTAATAAAAAATTTTATTAAAATATATAATTTGTTTTAAATTTATAAAAGTATTTTTTTAATTGCATACATCATCTTTTTTGTTCTTGCGAAAGCGGAAATATAAAATGATACCATTTTCGAATTAGTTATGTAATTTCATTATTAACATTGAAAGGGAAGACAAGTGGAGAAGTTTTATTCTCTATGCATTCAGTTGGGTAACGGACGGTATCCTTCCTTTTCGAGACTATACATACTATTCGTTTTGAGGCTATAAAAATCGCCATTTTACCAACTGGGACATCACATGTATATCTTTTTATTTTATTTACCGCGCGCTGACCTTTCCATAAAATTTCGGTTACACTTAAAAGAGTATCAATAGTTTAGCATATTTCAAGACATAATTCCATAATGAAATGGACCCTAATCTTCCTTTCTGCTCAATAGTCTAAAATTTGCCATTTTATTAATTGATGCGACATAGTCATACTGCTTATTATTAATTGAAGTATTCGTTTCAGAAATTCGGATGGTTCCAAAGGTCTCATAATAACTGTTGAAATTTCTAAATGTAAACTATTAAAAATATTGTTATTGAAATACTAATTTATTTTACATTATAATAATATTTTTCTAATGGACAGTATTCTTCTGAAGTTTCATAAGGTGAAATGGCGATATCTATAGCCTCGAAACGAAAGAAAGACCATACTCCATTATTTTTCTTTAGTCGCTGGAAACACATTCTTTACTTTTTGTATCCTTTTAAATGTAAACGATTTTTAAAATATCTTTATGAAATAAGTAAGATAAATATTATTACTGTGACGTCACATAAAGTAGAATAAAGATTATCAATCTCACACAGAAAGGAAGATTACGGTCCTTACCACAGATATAACATTTTTTTTTTGTAATGCATTAAATGAGATACAGAAAAAAGGTAAAAAAAGTCATTTTCTTTTTAATATTTAATAGATAAGCAAGCAGGAAATTCTATCCCCCTTGCTTTTAGAAGAATAAGTATTATGTTATGTTTTCTTTTTACGTATTCAATTTTATAAACTCGTTTCATAAAGATAAAAAAAACAACATTGCATCAATAAATAACAATGCTCAAAATTTTTGTTTTTCCTTTTCATAAACATTTACATATATGACGTCATATGGAATTTTTTTTTAAATATGTTTACTTTAAGAATTAAAAGTAATGCTAAGAAAATCGAATTTTCTCTTTGAAACATTTCAGTTTTCAGCTCCTTTGTAAGCTATCCAAAAGAGCTACGATGGAATGATTATTAATATTTTTAAGTCAATAGAAATTATGTCAATGAGAAAAATGATAAACGATTATTAGTTTTCTAAAGTGATTGATTCTGAAATTTTTACTTGTTCAAATATTTTTGAAAAACATAATTTAATCACAATATTGTCTTCACTTTTGATTGAAATAATTAAATTTTAAATGAAAAAAAAACATATATAAAAATACTTATAGTTTTCCATATTCTCCGCTCTTTTCCTTACAAAGATGATGTAATTTTGTTACCATTTTTAAGGAAATGTTTTTTGAATTAAAAAATAATAATATCTCGAAAACTAAATCAAATTTTTAAATAAAAATGCAGCGTTTTCAAATATATTTTCTCTAATAAATCCGTTTCTGTTCAATGAAAAAAATAATGATAATAATTGTAGAAATATATAGAAGAAAAATATTTTATTATTCTATCAGATTAAGAAATTTGTACATCGATGTATAACACTTAGGACTACATACAATATATATATATATATATATATATATATATATATGCCGGGTGTCCCAAAAATGACTGATGGATTTTAGAATTTAATAACTTGCAAACAGTGACAGCTATTTAAAAAAGCTGGATTGCAGGAAGGTTACGTATAATGTCAGCGATTTTTTTACTGTAACTTTTGATTTTAGTTCGAATTTCAAAGAATAAAAGGCGCTGACGGAAATTGAAGCCCAGGTCGACGCCGAAACTGCCCTCACTCAGCACTGATCACCTGGCCTTCAATCGCCGTCTGCGTCATCTATTGTTTGAATTTCAAACTAAAATAAAAAAAATTACAGTAAAAAAACTCCTGACTTTATACATATGTTCTATAATTTCTAACAATTTCCTGCAAAAATTTTTTAAATAGCTGTGTCCGTTTGCAAGTTATTGAATTTTAAAATCCATCAGTCATTTTTGGGACATACGGTATATATATAAGGAAACAGCTTGCTTTTAACACAATTTTCCGTTGAAAACTGTTTTGTTATACATAGTTATCTTATCGCGAAAATACATAAACCGATGCTGAAAATTATAAAAATGTTATGCGTACATCAATTAATTGTTTATTTATCACTCGAACACACAGAAGGATTCCAGTCGACGCCAACCATGTGATTAAATTTCACTTCCAACCATTATTTTTTTTTTCTTGAAATAATTTAAACCATGCAGATTTACGTTGAATAAATCAATTAAATAATTTTAAAAAAATATATCTGATGAGAAATATTATTTTCAAACAGGAAAATTTCTTGGCGTTCTAGTATTAAATATGTATTAATGAATATGTGTCTCAGACCGCGCAAAAAGTGTCCGTCGGCCACAGGCTGAATGTGAATAATCTAAATCAATAAGTAATGAGTAAGAAATAAGGGTACTACTCTGCTATCCCGTCGACCAATTTCGCCATATCATACAAATCGCCAAACTAATAGCCAAATTATACATACTGACATAATTTTTATTTTAAATAATGAAAAAAATAAGTAATTAGTAGAATATTAATAAAAAGTCGAAAAAAAATCACTTAATGATATTTTAAACATATGAATTGTATTTAATATCATTGAATGTGACATTCACGATCATCAGTTTTTGGCATTTAATCTTATAGTTTGGTGATAATTTTTTGGTCGATGGGATAACCTAGTAGTGTGCTAGAAATAAGAAATTGCCATTGCCTATCAACTGTAAGTAGATAAATTTGCGCAAGTATCATAGAATTTATATTACAGAAATACGCACACAAAACACACTTATTTTTTATAACATTATCTCCAACAACAATAAGCTTTGTAAAATTTCCTTTTGAACTTGCTGTTTTTCTTCCTTGGTTTATATTTTTTCGTAGTTTGATGCAGATGTTCAACGATGCTAGCAATAAATATATATTTGCATGTGATTGATGGTTTAATACAAACATTTTACTACAAAGCATCAACGAAACAAGATTTCTTAAAATAAAAGCGTCTGTATTTCCTTTGTGTTGTGATATGTGTTTTGCCAAAACAAAAAAATCTGCAGAATTGTTTTTATGGTATCTTTTTCTAATAATTTAAAATATTAAAAAATATATATATTTTTTTCGTGTATAAAAAAAGAGGGAGCAATACTCAAAACTTTCCTAAAAAAGTCTTTTAAAATACAAACTGAGCGACTGTCTTAGGGCCTGTAATATTTTTAATTTTATTCTATCTTTACAAGAAGAAAATATTAAGTTTGTTAAATTTTTCGAATTCCTGTTTTCGACGGATTTAGACGTTTCTAGGTGAGAGATTACAGATTTTCAAACACGTTTTTAAAAATATCTGTTTGTTAGTCTGTCTTTCTATCTGGCTGTCAGTTTGTGAGACTGTCTGCCTGTCTGTCTGTATGTGACATAAATTTTGTGGGTTCTCTAACGAAAGATCTAATGTACGGAATTTCACAAATCTTTACATTCAGATAAAACAATGATATAAACTGGATCTGATTAATTTCTGGTGCACATCACCTACTAGTTTGCTCTGTTATGCTGCCTTTCTCATCATTCCCACAATAACTGTATCTCAAGAAATAATTAATGGATTTTTAAAAATCTTTGTATTCAGATAGTCCTTGATATAATATGGTTCTGATTTCGTTTTGGTGCAAGGTGCCCAACAGGTTGTGCTGTTATACGACGTTATTCATGATTATCGCAATATGTCTGCCTCAAAATTTAATGTACGAATTTTATCCGCGTTCAGATTCAGTTCGTCCTTGATATAAATTATTTTTTTTTAGCTTTTGGAGTAAATCATTCAACAGATTGCGCTGAATGCGCGGCATTATTTATAATAATCTTAATAGCTTTATTTCAAAAACTAATGTACTAATGAATTTTCATCAAACTTTAGGTTCAGTTAGTTTCTTACATTAATTAATATTCTTTAGTTTACGGAGTAAATAGTTCAACAGGTTGTGCTGATATGCGTTATTATTCATGATTACTGTAGTAGCTCTTCTGAGGAACTAATACACGAATTTTCATCGAACTTCAGATTTAGTGAGAACTTGAAATATATTGTTGCAGATTAGATTTTGGTGTAAATTACCTAACCAGTAATGATGCTATGTTTAATTTTTTTTCTGGAAGTAGTAAGGTGTATGAGATGAAAGTTTTGGGATTTCTACATCGACTACTTTGAATATCTTCTTATTACAATTTCTTCGTAGAAATAAAGAATTATTTTCCTAATTAACTCCGAAACCTTTAATAAAATATAAATAAAATTGGTTTTAGTTATCGGCGAAATTTGCGAGATAATACAAGAACAAATTTAAAATAATAGTTTTCTTTGTAAAAAGTGGTTTTAAAAGAAAAGGACAATTTGCAAGTCCTGTTTTGGTGAAAGTAAAAACTTTTCTTAAACCTGTAAAAAATATTCAAAAAATAACACCACTGAAATTAGCATATAAAAATTAATTTTCATAGACATTCAATAAAATGCGATTTATTTAAAAAGTTTTTATTTATTTATTATCTTTATTTTTGTGATAATAAATAATTTGGAAACACTTTTTAAAAAGTGCCATATAAAGTCATCTTTTACAGTTTTTGAACATAGATTTTTTTTTTTTTTTTTTTACATTAATTATAAAATGGAACGATTCGCATGATTTGTAATAATTTGATTTTCTTTTAAAAAAAATTTTCGTAAAATGTTTTCAGAAATTTCTAAAAATTAATATATTTATCATATATATATATATATTATCTATGGAATTTCTTTTTAAACTTGTTACATATTTATTAGATTGTTAAAACATACAATATTACAAAAATAACAAGAAATAATGAGTTATAGAAAAAATAAATTGAAATATGTAGAAACAGACTTATAAAAAGGTTTCATTAATTTTAAAATGGAACGATTCGCATGATTCATAATATTTTGTTTTTCTTTTAATTTTATTTCGTAACATGTTTTCAGAAAATTCTAAAAATTAAAATTTGTCATATTTTTTTTTTTTTTATTTGCGGAATTTCTTTTTAAACTTGCATAAGATACTTATTAGATGGTTAAACATAGAACACCACAAAAATAAGAAAAATAAAGAGTTATAGAAAAAAAATAAATGTAAAAAAACAGACATAAAAAACTGCCTTATATTTTAACACATACAATTTAAATAATAAGGTACACTAATTATTAAAACTGGTGCGAAATATAATATTCGCGTGGACACGTGAACTTTCCTGCATTGGAGAAAACAAATAAAAAATAATAGTATATCTTGGATAACAGCGCATGTTTTCAGTAGCAGAGAGAGAGAGACACTATGGTTATCTCAGCAAAGCCCAGAAAGAAGGGATTATTTTCGATTAGCGGATTACGTTAGTTTTTAGTTATTCATTTTTTATTTGTGCGTTATAAGCACAGTGTTTTAATAAAGACTCCTTTTAGATAATCGAAATTTTGTTTTATACTCTCTAGTAGTTAGTTTTTGCATTTTTTGAAATAAAAAATGCTTACTAAAACAAATCTATCACCTGATCTTGAATATTATATTTTATTTATAATACAATATATATATATATGTATGTATATATATGTGTATATACTAGTTCTATTTTCATTGAGATATTACGCATTTTATATAAATACAATAATAATAGAAAAATACAGATTAACATTTACCTTTATTAAATCTCTTTTATGTTACGGTACTTGAACATTGAAATCTTAGTAAAAGAAAATATTTCTTAATAACTAAACATGCTATAATATTTCCTAAAGAAATATTGATAAATGTGAAAAGTTTGTATGTTTGTCTTTTTTTCTTCTACAAATTATCACTCTGAAACGAAACGCATACTCTACAAAAATCCTTTTTGATAGAAGTATCGTCAAACACGTTCGGCGATATGGAATTTCCTTGTGAACCTATTATTCTTCAGCCCCATGAGTGCTATTTTTTCTGGTTTAAGAAACAAATGTTCTCAAGCTTTCCTATTCTAAATCTGATTTCACATGTGACTGATCGTTTTATGCACACTGCATCTATAGAAAAAGGAAACTTATAAAGAGGAAAAAATCAAAAAAAAGAACAGAGGAAGATATTTTTTTTCACTTAAGTCAAATCTGCTATGTTTTCTTCGACTTCTCTACCTGCTGTATTTTGCTTATAAATACTTTAAAGTGAATTTTTGTTTGGTGATATTTATAAATTTTGTAATATTAAATTAGCGTGGTACAATGATTTGAAATATATAATTCGTCAACACTCTTAAACCTTATTTTTAATTAAGCATTCTAACATTTTACAAATTTATATTTAAAGTTTATCTATAAAAAAAATCTCAGATTTAAAAATTGTAGTAAGTAATAAAAACATAAATATACTACAAATTATATAAATATCAACGTTAATATTTGTGACCGCTATATTATTTCTTTCAATACTTAGCTTTGTTATTTGATAATATAATACTTAGCTTTGTTATTTGATAATATAATACTTAGCTTTGTTATTTGATAATATAGACAGAGAAATGTGCGAAATATCTCTTAAAAAATAAAGAAATATTTTAATATCTTAGAAATGTTAAAATCTCGATTGCCAAAAATTTGCATAATTCATTACATAGAAACTAAAAATACATCTGTAAGATTCCAAAAGTACTGCCATTCATTTTGACAAAAGCAGAAAATATTTTTAATTTATTCTTTTATCTTGTAATTGATTTTATTTCTTCTTCTTTTGAAAAAAAAAACAATCATTAAAATCTACTTAATTTTTTATTTGCAAATAACTAATTAAATCATTTTATGCATAATTTTTACTGCTGTGTGCAATTTAAAGTCTAAAATATAATAAAAACCTACAGTCATTTGCTTGTAAATAATAATACAGAGAATTTTATTTTTTAGACTAGCGTAAATACAAGCCGTAGGACGCTGAGTTGTTCAATTTAAAATAGTGTTTTTCGATTAAAAACTTGAAAAAGAAATTGATAAAATAGTTTACAATACAGTAGCGTTTTGTTGAGCAATGTTTTAATAAATACACTATTAGCATGAACTCTTCTTGGTAAACAAGGCTTTTCGGGTAATATAACATAACTCAATTAAAATTTCTTAGAAAAACAAAATTTTAAGAAATACGCAATAAAAATGCGTAATTAAAAATTCCGCTGCCAACTATTGAAATGATACTGGTAATTGATAGTGATTTTTTTCACAACTCTTCGAAACTGTATTTTTTCCGTATACTCCCTCCTCAGAAATGTATAGTGAATTATGAATAGGATAAATTTTAAAGAGATAAAACAGTCGCAGTGTGTTTGAAATATGTCAATAAAACTGCAAAACAAAAGACGAAAGCTATTTGTATTCAAGGATAAATTTTATAATTCTTTTTTAGTATTTTATAAACTTAATCTTTTTTATATCTATGTAGTTTTTAGAATATTGCAATTGAATAAATAATCGAACCTAGTTAATGCCCATAATATAGCTATATACAAATTTTGTATTTTAATGCATCAAATGAAAATAATAATTTATCATTTCTATCACAAACACACTAACATGGTTGCGAATTGATCTAAAATGAGTCACCTTCAATCCCAGCTTAAGAGAAAGCTTTACTAAAAATTTTCTACACGCCTACTGATATTTTTCTTCTGTGTACCAGCGGCTGAAAAGATGACGTCACATGAATACAGTGCTCAGCAAAAGTTTAGACACAGGGGATATTTTACCTAAAAATAAAAATATACAAGCTCTTGGGCTATAAAAACGGCTACACTTATTTTTAAATATATTTTAAACAGTTTAGAAAGCAAATAATGAGTTTAATATAACATATTATTTAATTTTACCTTCCCATTGCCTCGACCGGATATATCCGTTTACTAGGCTGTAAATTTCACTGCATTTGAAACTTTATTTAAATTAATATTATTCTACAAATATAATCCTGTTTTAAGAAGCACATTTCAGATGTGTAGATTGCTGGGACGATTACTGTTTCTAAACCAATAGGAGAGCGTCATTATCACGGTCAAGTACACGCCCACACAGTTTGATTGACAGGAACTCGTGGACAATTGACGGTGCTAATTATAACGATAATCTGTTGCGGATGAAAGTGAGCTGACTGGCTGAATGGTTAGAGCGTCGAGCTTGAAACCGGAGGATATGGGTTCGAGTCCATCGCGGGCCCAGAGTCCGTTGGTGATTTTTTTTTAAAATTATTGGAGGCTGTCTTTTATTAATAAATAAGACATTTAAAAAAAAATATTTCAAACCCTTTTAATATTCTAAATATCGTTCCAAAATGATTTATATATGTATTAAACAAATGGGAAAAAAAGTATTCTGCGGAAATATCCGTATAAGCAAAATTCTTACTTTAATTTTTATTTATTTATTTATTTATTTATTTCAGGATCAGAGGAAGTATAATTTCTAATTGAAGTAAATAAAATTCAGTCATTTTGAAAAAAAAATTCTTTCGTACCTTTAATTTTTAATTACCGAGTACAAATTCAAACAATCCGAGTACAAATAAATAATAAACACACACGATCAATTGTCCACGAGTTCCTGTCAATCAAACTGTTTGGGCTTGTACTTGACCGTGATAATGACGGTCTCCTGTTGGTTTAGAACCAGTAATCGTCCCAGCAATATACACATCTGAAATATGCGTTTTAAGAACTCAAGTTATGATTGATACCTTCAAGGCTTTTAAGCATATACGTTACAAAAAAATTATACCATGAGAGAAAATCCCTCTTCTATTAATATTTAAAATAAATTGCAAAAAAAAATAAATCTTTATAATTTTGCCCTTTTACTCGACGGTCAAGGGGTTAACTAAAAAAAGAGAAATTCGCATATTGCAAAAGTTTAGACTCTTTATTTTTAGGAACTGCTCACGGAAAATTCAAAATTCAAACTTAACACGTCACATGCATAAAGTATCTGTTTCTTTCAATAGCATCGAATATTGAAGATGCTGCAATCTAGAAATACTCGGTCAGATCAAGTAAATGCATTATGGAAGGTGAAATCGTAAGGGGAAATTTATGTTAATATGAATCGTCCGAAAAGTCTGATTTACAAAGTATTGCCTATGGATGACTCTTTCAAAGCAGAACATAGATCTGGAAGGCTTCGTGTGACCAGAAAAAGAGATGATAGAAGGATCTATAAACTGGCATCTACACAAATGATGATTGCTATTCACATTAAAAATGAGTCAGGACTATTCGTGTCCATGAAACGATTCGTAGATGAATTAAGGTGAGGGGAAAATATTTTGCATGAAAAGGATAAAACAACCAGAGTCGAAATCTCACAACAAATTGCGGAGAATTCAGTGGACTCGTAAACAAATGTCATACGGACACAAATATTATACTGTGATATTCCGTGAGGTAATAAAATCGTAATATGGATAGACGAGATTGGTGTCATGCTGTTGGCACGACTTGAGTATAGATTCTTAGACTTTCTTTTGTCATCAAAAAAAGGGGCGGATCTTTAATAATTTGGACTTCAACTTGTTTTAAAGCTGAAGCATCTCTGGCATTCCTCGATGGTCGAAAAACAGCGCAAGGCTACAAACAAGCATTGTAAAACTTGATGAGCTTTTAGCTGGTCCAAAGTATGTGTTTAAGCAAGATAAAGAGACCACTTATGTAGAATGCAAAACAAAAACTTGGTTTAATTCCCGAAATATTACAGTTTTCGATTGGCCGGTTTTTATCCCTGATCTGAACCCAATCGAAAATCTTTGTGGTATCATATCTCGTAAGGTTTATGTTAAATTTTGATAATAACCTTCTGTTAATGATCTTCCAACTGCTGTTCAGCGTGAATGGTACAAAATAGACACATAAATGATGCAGGATTAAATTTCTTCGATGAAAAGTAACATTACTTCACTAATTACAAACAATGTGGGTGCAGTTCGATTTTAATTTATGGTTATTTTTCTGTAAATATACAAATTGTCTATATTTTTGACACAATGTTAATTTGGATGTTTTATCAATTTATATTACGTTGAGTGCATAATTTAAAATGTATTGTTTATGATTAAAGGATAAGTCACAAGCAGAATGTGATACTTGCGCAAGAAATTTAATCCTGCCCAAAAACTCGTTGCATACTTCTCAGAACAAATGCGTAATCGATCATTATCTAAACTTTTGCTGAGCATTGTAAAAAGAAGTGGGACAGGTTCATGTGACTTCTAGTTCCATGGTGTATTTTTTTTTCAATAAATGATTTGAAAAAGGGAATGACTGTCTACCACAAACCTTCCTTGCATTTTACGCTATAATTGTTTAAAATTAAATTTTTGAAACGTTTTTTAACTGTCCAAATGATTGCAATTTTTTTAGTTTTGAATATTTTATAGAAAATTATGTTGAATAAAAGGGATTTCAGTTCGTTAAATATTCTATTTAGGCAGATACGTTTTCTCATACCCATCTCGAAATTAAGCCCAAGGTGGCTCCGACTGATATAATAACGTTGTAAGATCGATGGGTCTATCCCGATCTCTTATATTTTATTTTTTTAGAGATTACGGCAGGAATGTTCACGACATTTTTTATGCAATAAATTGAGTAATTCTTGTTACAGTTTTCTGAACATTAAAATATTTTTGCATGTATAGATAAAACTAATGACACGTTCTGTTTGCATATTCTTTTTGACCAAAATATCGTGTTAGTACTGTCCTAGATTTTAGAAATTGTTCGTTACCAAGAATTTCTTATGAAAATCTCATCCTAAATAAAGGTGTGTTTGCCTGTGGTAACTCTGCAGTTACTATATTCTTCTTCCGTATAACATATTCTAATCATAGATTTATCAATATGAATTTTTAAATTAAAATGCACATTTTAAATATTATGTACATAAGCAAATATTTTTAAAATGTACATTTAAAGTGTAAATTTTATTACCAGATATTTTTAAGAATAATGTTTACATTGGATTCAATAAACCCTCTTTCCCAAAACTTATCGAATGTGAACTTTTAAATTTTCAAACGCAAACAACATTAAATAAAGTGTAAAAAATAAAACAAATATAATACTTTCATATAAGAATATACGATAACGAAAACGATTTGTCATTTACCTGTTTTAATGCGCCATTTAAATTTCTAAATATTTGTTAACGTTTACATTTAATTAAGCAAGGTACTGCATTCAAAATATTCAAAAGATTATATTAATGGATTTCTCGGTATTTGATTCTATATTTCTAAAAAATGTATTTATACTTATTATTCTGAAAGGAAAATTACATAAAATAAACTTATTTTGTGAAAAGTATTTTGCAAATTTTATTAAAAGCAAAAAAACCATATTATTTAACTCGCATCTCTTTCTTTTTAATGTTATTTGTTTATTTTTGTTTTTTCTTTTATGTAGCGAAATTCTATCCATATTGAAACTTGTTTTTTCTTTAATAAAACGGTCTGCACAATTTTCTTTTACGTGAATTATTTCAAACATTGCTGCTACATTTTTAACATTTGAAAGAAAAAAAATAATCATGTTTTATAGAATTACCCGAATAATAAAATTCTGCAGAAATCATTTTATAAAATTTTATTTCATTTCATTTTAATTCGTTTAAATATAAAATAATCCTTATCAGACAAAAATAAACACAAAATATTTTATAAATTTTTCATATGCCGATGTGAATCGATAGTATTAAATATAAATGTATATTCAAATATATATGACAAGCAAAATATAGAATTGTAGTTAAATATAAATTGTAATAAATGTGCAGTCCTTTGACCTTGGTTTATGAAAATACTTGCATAACCAATATTTTTAAATCTCAGCTTTTCTAACCAACCTACCCTCATTGCATGCATGGTCGCATCACATCTGTGACAAAAATGCCACCACTCAGTGATGTCACATTTTGACTGAGATGTGACTTTCTTAAAAATTTTTAGAAAATTACAAATATTCTTCAAAACATCTTATTTACTTTAAAAAACATGTTTCTGGCAATTTAAATATCGTCGCTTTTGTCACAGTTTCGTCACAATGTTAATGTCAAAGTAATCACAAATGACACACTTTTCACAAATCTGTCACACCGTGACTTCACAACATGACGTCACAAACTAGCTCTAAAACGGCGATAACGACTTCACATTTTAGTCACTGTGACTTCACATCTCCTCTAAGGAAATTCTCCTCTAACTCAGGTTTTCATTCGTTTAACAGTTTTAGTACTTTAAAATTTTGACTTTTGGCCGCCTAGATTGGTCAAATACCCGTATGTGCATCGTTAAAAAAATATAAAAAATCTTACATTTAAAATCTTGGTAATAAAATTCTGTATGTACTATTTTTTCATATACTGTACTTAAAAAAGTTTTAAAACGTTTCTGTAAAAGTATGTTTAAAAAAATGCATATTGGTCAATCTCTAAATAGAATATGCAGTGTATGTTAATCTATGCTTCATAAGTAAAAGATTTACAATAAGCTGTACAGAACATCTGTATGCAAGCAGTAATAAATAGGACTGTAGTATTTCTCTAATTTATTCTCGCGCGCGTGTTTCGTTTCTAATTATCACTCCATTGATGAAGGAAACGCTATTTTGAAAGAAAAGAATTTATACCAGCCGCATGGCAACAACAACTGCATAGCAACAAACGATGTTATCTTTACCTTTTCATTATTCTTTTTCTTGATGCATTATCTTTTGTGAGTCTTGTGAAATGTATTATTAAATGTTTATGTGGTTGTTTTAAACGCGTTACTTATTCAATAATACGCAAACACCACTAAAATGGTGACCTATGGACTAACGCAAATTAAAAGAATCCCGTAATGAGTGAGTAATATTTCATTTTATTTTTTTAAAAAAATGTCAGATATTAACGCAGTTTGTATACCACCATATAACTTTAACGATGTTAGTTTGTGGTTCGCCATGTGTGAACATTTATTTGAATTAGCGAATCCTAAGCCAATAACAGAAAGTCGCACAAAATTTAATTATATTTCGGCTAATTTACCTCCAGATGCCGCATCTATTGTACGAGATTTAATTATCAAACCATCAGATACTACACCATATGAGGATTTAAAAACTGAATTAATTAAACGTACAAGCGATTCTTCACAATCTGAAATACGAAAATTATTGTTGGGGGAACAACTTGGTGATCGTAAACCTAGTGATCTTTTAAGAGTTATGCAAAGAAGAGCAGAATCCCACAATGTATCTGACGAATTGATGTTGGAATTATTTCTTTCGCATTTACCGTCATACGTACAAAGCATTTTAGCCGCTATTTCGCCATTGACACTTGATAAAGCATCCGAAGTTGCGGATCGAATATTAGAATATAATCCCACTGCAGTAAATGCTGTTTCAATAGAACCAAATATTAATTCTAAAATTTTAAATGAAATTAAAAAGCTTAATGATCGAATTAATCAGCTAGAGTTACGCAGGTCACGCAGCCCTTTTCGTCGACGTTCATTTGGAAGAAAACGTAGCGTTTCAAAAGATTCCAAAGGACAATGTTGGTACCACGAAAAATTTGGCGAAAATGCCAAGAAATGCTCTGAACATTGTTCATTTTCAAAAAACACAGACGGCGAGGTGTAACGGCGACAACCACCTTGCATAAAATATCTCGTCGCCTCTTTTTAAAAGATAAAAAGACAAACATAAATTATTTATGCGACACAGGTTCGGACATAAGCATTATTCCAGCATCATTTGCCCAGAAGAAAAAAACCCCTTTTATGACTCTTTCTGCAGCGAATACTTCAAAAATCAATGTATATGGAGAAAAGCTTCTGACGCTTGATTTTAATCTACGAAAAACTTTTCGCTTCCCTTTTTTAATAGGTGACGTCAGCATTCCAATTATTGGTGCAGATTTCCTATATCATTTTAATCTAATTCCAGATCTTCGAAATAAAAAGCTGGTGGATAATGTTACAAATTTAGCCACTCCAGGTCATCTATATACAGCATCTGTTCATTCCATGAAAACGGTTTCGGGAAACAGTATTTATCATAAATTACTACTTCAATTCCCTGATATAACCAAACCTCCTCGTGCTGATCAACCAATAAAGCATTCTGTATACCACCACATAGAAACTACCGGATCTCCTGTACATGCCAAACCAAGAAGATTAGCTCCAGATAGATTAAAAATAGCCAAATCTGAATTTCAACAAATGCTTGATCTTGGTCACATACGGCCATCGAAAAGTAATTACGCCTCACCACTTCATATGGTTCAAAAAAAGATACTACTGATTGGAGACCTGTCGGTGATTACAGAGCACTTAATGCACAAACAATAAAAGATAATTATACTATTTCAAATATTTTGGATTTTACTTCAAATCTTCACTGTACCAAAATATATTCCCATCTTGATCTCATAAAGGCTTACCATCAAATACCAATTCATCCAGATTATGTACATAAAAGTGCCATTATCACACCCTTCGGTTTATTTGAAAGTACCAGAATGCAATTTGGCCTTTGCAATGCAGCTGCTACATTTCAACGATTCATGGATCAAATTACACGAGATCTTCCATTTGTTTATGTATTTGTTGATGACATCCTGATAGCATCTCGTACAGAAAAAGAACATCTTGAGCATCTAAGAATAATATTTCAACGTTTACAAGAATACGGATTAAGCTTAAAACCTTCAAAATGCACTTTCGGCGTATCATCAATAGAATTTCTAGGTTTTAAGGTATCTGAATTTGGCATTGAGCCCCTACCAGATCGTGTAGATTGCATTTTAAAATTTCCCCAACCTACTACCCTTACACAATTAAGACGTTTCTTAGGGTTATTTAATTATTACCGTCGATGTATCCCAAAAGCTGCTCACATATTGGCTCCATTAAATAAATTTTTGGAAGGAATAAAAAATTCTAAAAAGTCTAAAAGACGCTCTGAAAACAATTCACATGACTCAATTCAATGGACAGAGGAGGCTGAACATGCTTTTAATAACGCCAAACAAGCTTTAGCTAATTCAACTCTCCTACGACATCCTATTCCTGGAGCAAAGTTAAGTCTTTGGGTTGATGCAAGCGACAAAGCCGTTGGCGGTTCTCTTATGCAGCTTAATGAAAAGCATTGGGAACCCATTGCCTTTTTATCAGTCAAGCTTTCAAAAAGTCAGCAAAAATGGTCTACATATGACAGAGAGCTACTAGCAATATATACATTAGTAAAGCGCTTTCGACACATGCTCGAAGGAAGGTGCTTTATCATATACACAGATCAAAAGCCTCTCATATACGCCTTCAAGCAAAATCCAGATAAATGTAGTCCTCGCCAATGGCGACATTTAGATTACATTTCTCAGT
Source organism: Maratus speculifer (assembly GCA_964019185.1). Classification (NCBI taxonomy): domain Eukaryota; kingdom Metazoa; phylum Arthropoda; class Arachnida; order Araneae; family Salticidae; genus Maratus; species Maratus speculifer. Next base: position 256,966,302 of record OZ025295.1, on the reverse strand, counting down.
TTAGTACAGATATACGTCACGTAAGCGGCAACGACAACACGGTTGCTGATGCACTATCTCGAATTGAAGTAGATCAAATCTCCAGCTCATTTTTAGACTTTGAAGAGTTTGCAAAAGCTCAAGAAGATGATATAGATCTACGCAACTTGCAAAATTATAGCAAATCTTCTCTTGTATTTAAAAGCATGCCATCTCCAATGTCTGCCACATAATTGATTTGTGATGTATCAACAGGTTCACCGAGGCCATTCGTACCAGCTACTTTTCGAAGAACGGTATTTGAACATTTCCATAATTTAGCTCATCCAGGAGTTACAGCATCCTTAAATCTTATTGCATCACGATATGTATGGCCCAATATGCAGCAAAATGTAAAAGAATGGGTCAAAAGTTGTAGTGCCTGCCAACGATAAAAAATACACAGACACACCAAAACGCCTCTAGGTACTTTCGCATTACCCGATGCTAGATTTTCACACATTCACATAGATTTGATAGGTCCATTACCTCCATCAGATGGAAATGTATACTGTTTAACAATGATAGATCGATTTACAAGATGGCCAGAAGTGGTACCTTTAAAAGATATAACTGCAGAATCAGTTTGTCGTGCCATTTTTGATGGATGGATATCTAGATTCGGTTGTCCACTCATAATTACAACCGACCAAGGTAGACAATTTGAATCAAATCTGTTCAAAGAAATGACAAAATTTTTGGGTACAAATCGCATACGAACGACATCATTTCATCCTCAAGCAAATGGTTTAGTTGAGCGGTTTCACAGAGTATTAAAGAGTGCCTTAAAAGCTCACGAACATAATAAGTGGACCGAGAGTTTGCCTGCAGTTCTACTTGGGATAAGAGCTGCTGTAAAACCTGATATAAAAGTTTCAAGTGCTGAATTAGTTTATGGAATTCCACTCACACTACCGGCTGAAATGTGCTCAGAAATCCCATCTTTGGTATCCTGTGACAATAATTTCATTCAACAATTAAAAGAAAGAATGAATAGTTTAAAACCTACATTTACATCTACTCACGGGCATTCAAAAATTTTTGTTCATCCTTAATTGAAGGATTGCACGCATGTGTTTCTCCGATTAGATAAAATCCTTCCATCTTTATCTCAACCTTATTCTGGCCCTCATGAAGTTATATCAAGAAATGATAAGAACATAACCATCATTGTAAATGGAAAGAAAAGTTGTGTCTCACTTGACAGAGTTAAACCTGCATTTTTGTTCAATGATTTACCAAATAACGCAGATAATTTTGAAACTAAAAGTGTTCCAGCAGATAGCCAGCCAATAAAATCAGGACCACTAACAACCAGATCAGGTAGACAAGTAAGATTTCCTAAAAGACTAATAACCGAAATAAACTATATTTCATATAATTGATTTTCCTTCATAATTATATTGTATTATTTATATATGTATTATACTTCACATTGTTTTTTGTTGTATCGTTCCTTCGTCACTGGGAGGATACTCATGTAGTATTTCTCTAATTTATTCTCGCGCGCGTGTTTCGTTTCTAATTATCACTCCATTGATGAAGGAAACGCTATTTTGAAAGAAAAGAATTTATACCAGCCGCATGGCAACAACAACTGCATAGCAACAAACGATGTTATCTTTACCTTTTCATTATTCTTTTTCTTGATGCATTATTTTTTTGAGTCATGTGAAATGTATTATTAAATGTTTATGTGGTTGTTTTAAACGCGTTAATTATTCAATAATACGCAAACACCACTAAAGGACTCAAGGAGCACAAGAAGAAAAAATTCGCAAGGAAATCGCATAAGCTAAATATATTGGTCGGTTGGTACCCGTAAAGTATTCTGAAGTCACTGCGACGTCGTTGTGAAGTCACATTGTGACTTTGTGACCATCGATTGTCGATGTGAAAGGTCAGCAACGCTGCGACTGGCACAAAATCCACAAGTCAATGCTACATATTCGATGCAACTTTTAAGGACTTTAACAAAATTGATTTTCAGAAAGGAATTGATTCTGAAGGTATCGAGTTTGGTCTTTTAATTTTACATGCTCAAATTAGACTTTTTGCAAGCATTCTTCATTTAGCTTATAAGTTGCCAGTAAAAAAATATAGAGAGCGGAAGACTGAAGCTGAGAAAAAAACTGAGCTTAAAAAAAACTCTAAATCCAGAAAAGATTTCGCGAAGAAACGGGTTTACTGGTAGACATGCCAAAGGCAAATATTGGCAATACCAATGACGGTAATACAAGTAAGAGATTTTTTGAAGATTCGAAATTGGCTTCTGATATCACAGGCATTAGTTATGGCTTAATATATCGCTTAAAAGTCATACTCGAGACAATTTCAAGCGGACATATAATTGATCCAGAAAAATACGAGAAATATGAAATTAGACACTGCTCGCTTAGAAGTAGATTTGTAACAGTGGCATCCAATGTATCCAACTATGCATAAAATATTAATTTATGGTTCAACTATCATTAAAAATACATTATTGCCTATTGGGCAGCTTTCAGAAGAACCCGCAGAAGCGCGCAATAAGCATTTTAGGCCCAAGAATTCGCCTTAAAATTTTCCAGGAAAATCTGCAACAAACATATTTTGAATCGGCTACTTTTAACATCAGACTTCTTTTACCTGCGAATCCCAATGTTAGTGATGATTCTTCAGAGAGTGACGAAAATGAATATTAGTGTTTAAAAATGAAATTATTTTAATAAATCGGCTTTTTAAATTTAATAAATGTATTTTTTCTTTCAATTGTACCAATTAAAATAGATATATGCAATAAAATACTTTTGACCGCATAGATAACGCAAATACCCGCATGTGCGATGTTTACATTGGATCCAATAAGTAACACTAATTCCCAAAACGTATCTAATGTGCACTTATCTAATGTGCACTAAATTTATAAACTTAAAAAACATTAGATAAAGTGCAAAAATATAATAAATAATAAAATACAAAATAAATAAATTTCATATAAAAATATACGATAATTAATACGATTTTTAATTTATCTGTTTTAATGCTTCGTTTAAAATAATAAATATTTATTCCTTTTTGCTTTTCATTAAGCGAAGTATCACATTGAAAATATTCAAAAGAATATATTAATATATCTTTCGGTATTTGATTCTATATCTCTAAAAATTCCAAACAAAATAAATATTTATTACTTATTATTCTGAAAGGAAAATTAGGTAAAATAAACTTATTTTGTGAAAAGGATTTTAGAAATTCTATTAAATGCAAACAAACCATATTCTGTAACACGCATCTTTTTCCTTTCCTGTTATTTCGATATATTTCGTGTTGTTTGCTTTATATAGTGAAAATTTATCTTTATTGAAACTTTATTTTATTCATTAATGAAACGGTTTGCACAATTTTTTCTTACGTGAGTTATTTCGAATACATGTTTAACGTTTGCAAGAAGAAAATGAATTTCTTTTAAAAAGAATTTTCTGACTAATTGAATTCTGCAGAAATTCCTTCATATATTTTTATTTCATTTTATTGTATTTTATTTAAATTTAACATAATCCTTAGCAGCGAAAAATAAATACAAAATATTTTATCAATTTTACATATGACGATGTAAATATGTATTATTAAATATAAATTTAAATACATATGACAAACAAAATATATTAATATAGTTAAACATAAATTTCAAATAACTTGCAATAGCTGTACAGTCCTTTGACCTTTGATTATGAAAATCGTTACATAATCAGTAAATTTTATCTTATGGCATTTCTTGTGAAATTTTTCTTCTTGTGTTCCTTGAGTCCTATTCAATTCCTGCTTGAATATAGATGTTCTGTACTGCTTATTGTAAATCTCCTTTTACTTATGAACTCATACATACACACTTTATTGCTACATTAAAAAAGTACTAAATCATATTTTTTATACAAAATTCGCTCTATTTTCTCAAATTGTTTTCTATATTTTACATTTTAAAGGACTATAAGAAGTATTTATTTTTTTATTTTAATCTATTAAAATTATTAAATATTTGTGGTTTGATTTTTAAATAATTAGATAAAATATTTTACAATGTCCATAGCTATTAGTGAATTACTATTAGATAAAATTTAATAAAACGTTTTAAACAGCTGTAACAACCTACACTGTAAAAAAAATTCATGAGGTTACTAAAAATTTTTTAGTAAATTTGTATTTTACAGAATTCTTTAGTAACCATTACTCACAGTACAAATAGTAACCCTTCCATTTTTCTTTTTTCAAATAAAACAAACTTTTTTTTTTTTTTTTTTCAAATGAAACAATTTTTTTTTTTTTTTTTTTTTTTTTTTTTTTTTGTAAACTGAACAAAAGATTTTTTGTGTAACTAACTTAAAACTTTTTACTATGAGCCACCAAGCAAATTTTAGTAACAGCTCCAATATTATTTTTATAACTATTACTCACAGATTCTAAGTAACTATTTCAAACGCAATTTTAGCAAGTGAAACAGACATTTATTTTGTATAAATGAATTTTGCGTGTAAAATCTTTTTAGCGAGAACCACCAAATGAATTTTGTTGTTGACGTGTGCCCGAAGGGAGCTTCCTTTGAACTGCATCCAGTGAATGAGAAGACAAACTTCTGAAGCGGAAGATTTTCGGATAAGCCTCGATAGATGGCAGCATCAAACATTGCCACCTGCTCAATTTTGTTTTGTGTCTGAAGAGGAGGAAAGGTCTTGAGATCATTACCCATGGTAAGTGCTACGACAGATTTTCACAACCCCTTTATTTAACGAGTACTTACACTGCATACACTCGATACGTCTTTGGTGGTGTCGAGCATCGAACCCGGAACCTTTCAACCTGGAGTTCGGTGCTATGACTACTAGGCTATCACGGCCACACCTTGTGAGTTTTTGTAATAGATGTTAAAAGTATAAAACTATTAGCTCTTTTTCGTTGTTAGTTTTTTCTAGTAATTCTTACAAATTTTCTTGTAACGGAGTACGATTACAAAAAAATTTTTAGTAATTGTAAGGCTCACTGAGAGAAACTTAAATTTTTTTAGTCGATCGACCCTTTTCTTTTTACAGTGTAGCAGGAAAAATCTTCAATAAATCTTTTACTGAATAAAGCAGTAATATTAACTTATCAACTGCTGGAAATTGATCAATGACCAGTGCAATCATTTAGGACTTTCTCCTAAATTAAAGAAACGCAGTTCGTTCAAATAGGAAAAGTTAGCAAAAATCTCAAGAATGAAATGCCTTAATCATGGAGGTTTCTTTTTAAACTTGTGAAAGTGTCTGGTCGTATCGCTCAGCATTTTTATACTTTGAAGGAATTCGAAAGGCAAGAACATTTTACCACTTGTAAATTGCAATTAACCGTAAGATTAAAAAAAATAGTATTGGAATAAAAAACAGTAATTTCAGAATATTTTTCTTTAAGTTAAGGGGGGTCTAAAATGTTATACATGAAGCGTATAATTATACAAAATTTTACAAAGGTAGGGTCGCACATTTTTGTAACGATTTTCCAAAAAAAAAAAAAAAAAAATGCATAAAAGCAATAAGACCTAACTTTTTAATATGAAAAATTTTTTTTTTTGATTTTTTTTTTTTGTTTTATTAATCTATCGCGTTACATATTTATTTCTATGATGTAGGATCTTTTCGAAAATATGTACGTCAATTTTACTCCACTTGCACAAAATCTTGTATAGTTCTGAAGTATGAATGCTATAGGTTGTATTTGGCCTTAAATTTCAAGACCAAAAAAATTCTATCGGTATTTTATTGTATAACATCTCATTTTATATATTCCGAAATGTCACACCTGGATTCCTTTTTCTATAAAGAAAATACTGATATATGTTCTGGAAAAGTGTCTTGAAGTGTGACCTTGAGCATATGGCCTGCGAAAACCTCACCCATAATCGTGAATTTCTGTCTATGCTCATAAAAAATCTATATTGATAAAATTGTTGATTTTCATTACAAAATATTTAACACTTTCGGGTCTGGTGTACTATGAATAGTAAATGTGTTTTAATTGAGTGTTTTTTTTTTTATTTTAACATATAGTTTTGTTACTGTTTACATGTAGTAATGTTAATATGTGTGCATAAATCCACTATATGACTTCATTAATTTTTAAGCATTTAGTAATAATAATAATAATAATAATAATAATAATAATAATAATAATAATAATAATAATAATAATAATAATAATAAATATTTCCTGAATACTCTTTGGACAGTTTGCGATTCGTTTATTTCAAACAAGCATTTCTCTCTTTAAATTGAACATAAAGCGCAAAAAGTATTAGACATTTGAAATATTAGTTATGGCTTGTTGTAAGGTAATATTTTCTTAACATTTCAAAAATCTCTTCCTGAATCCAGTGTCATATTAAAGTGCATTAAATTGTAAGCAAAAAAAAAACAACATTCGACATGTTTCAGAATCAGAAATATTTGTTAAACTCGAAATAATCCATTTACATAGCTAGTGTTAATGTTATTGAAGTAAGTGTATTTTTTTATTTTAATAGGCAAAAAATGGACCCAAATGAATCTAGCGAAATAAAAGAAATCCTTTAAAACATCATTCTATAAATGTATAAATGTACTTTAAAGACAACTCTCGTTGATACCAGTACATGCGATAACTTTAGCTTATGAGATTTCCTTGTGAAATTTTTCTTCTTGTGCCCCTTGAGTCCTATTTATTCCTGCTTAGATATAGCTGTTCTGTATTGCTTATTGTAAATCTCCCTTTTACTTATAAAGTATCGATTCATACACACTTCATTGTTACAGCAAAAGAAAGGAAGAAATCCTATTTCTTGGTACAAAATTTTCTCTCCACTTTCTCAAAATGTTGTTTGATAGTTTCGATGAAAAAACATCTCATGTAGTATTTTATTTCGTTTGCATCATTTATAACAGTTTCCAACAAAGTTGATAAGTATTTATGATTTCAGTTGTCTGGTAGAGCTCTAACTTTTATAAATATAGTCAGATTGACCTGGAATATTTGGACGTTATTGACGTTTACGCTATTACGAACCCTATTTCGAATGAAGTTTCTAACGTGATTAGTTTATTTCAGGGACAGACAAAAGTTTACCTACATTATGGTCTATGGGAAAAATCCTTTTAAATGGATTTTTTAAGATTCACACTCTGTCAAACATATTTAGATTTATAGGCATTTTCGAAGTGCACTAAAATATGTATTCTTTAAAGTATTCAGTGAAAAAAATAACTATTATTCATTTACAGGGCCACAGAAAAGAATTCCATTACATAATGGTAAGGGGGAAAATTGTGTGGACACATTTTAATTATATTAAACTACTTTATAAATAATAATTAATGACACACGTTACTGTGGCTTAATACAAGTTATAGGATATAGTCATGCAGAACACGAAGTACATAACATTTACAGGGTGTACCTAAAAGATTTCAAATAGTAATTTTTTTCGGAGTACTGTATTTGTATTCAATTATGGCTAATGGATGAAGAAATGCATTTTAATTATGATATACGGTTTTAAGTTTCACTAAATCTGTGAATATTATAGGTGTGTCTTAATACTATATTTAATATACAAGACTACAGAAAAGAGCTCGCAAACGTTACTAAATATGAGTGTAAATTACTTAAAGTTTGTTTTGAAATAAGTTATGCATTTTTCCGTTGAACTGCATTCAAGTTACTAAGAAACTGTTCTAGAATATAGATTAAATTATATACAGGCCACGTAAAGAACTGGAAAAATAACCGCCTAAAATGGTAATTTCTGAGTATGCGATTTCAGTAGTTTTAAGAATGTTTTAGTTAATCATAAATTTTAGCTAATTACTGGCATGTTTAATAATGGAATGGTACTAAGTAAACTACAGTTTTTTCTTTTCAAAACAATGGTGGCAGTGTGACATTTAGGAATTTTGAAAAAAAAATACCCACCATATCTAAAATAAATAATATAACTTTATACAGGATGAATCAAAATTCCTAGAAAAGTGAGGAGGGGGGAATCATGACCACTTTGTACATTTTGAACATTTTTTTACATTTATCTATTTTGAAAAGTGATATTTTGAAAAAATTGGAAGCGACTTTGACCCTTTAATAACACCTCTTTAAAGTTTAAATTCTCACAGCCGATTTCTTTAAAGTAAATTATTTTCATAATTACCCAAGCAAAACCTCAGAAACACAAATATTTGGGTTAATTAAGACCACTAGAGGGGCAAATATGAACACTATATTTTATATAGTTCCCTATTCACAAAAATATTTTGGGTACTTTTAAAAATTGGAACACCAAACTTACAAATTCATTTATGAGAAATTTTGCCAGGCCTCGTTTCAAATTACAATTCGGACATTAAAAATGCTCCATACTAATCAAAAAGAATATCTAAAACTGAAAAGACATCCGGAAGTCAATGTCGAAGCATGAAAAATTTTACCGTATACAGCTTTTCCAATATAGAGATGTTAACAATTACTATTTGGTCATAAATATTCCACCTGGCACTACAAACTTTAAGAATTGGTTCAGGACACTGTAACTGTTATTTGTTTTAGAAGAATGTATGAATGTAAGTGACGCGTTGCGGCAAAAACACCAGGGGGCTAATTGGGCCTTATTTCTATTTCAAAATTTTTCATTAATATAAAAAATTTCCTATGCTATTACTTTCTTTGTTTAAGACAGTCATTTGAAGAAAATTGCTTAAAGAAAAAAAATCTTTGAAAACTTCAGGTTTTAAACCAAAATATCTGAATAAAAATTAAAAAACCTTCAAAATTGACGAAAAAAACCGCAAAATTGACAAAACATAAAAAACAAAAAATTTTTGCTTTTTTTTTCTTAAATAATTTTATTTTAAACAAGAAATTTTCAAACGAGAATCCTCTTCTTTATGCAATCATAAAATATCCTCATCAAATAAAAAAAAAGTATAGAAGTCTTCTAATATGAATGAGATATTTTGAAAGAAAAAAAAAAGAGGCCGAAATGCTCCCTAGCATGTGAACCTAAATGATTCACTTGCACCTATAGATTTTTATACAAAAATGATTATTACAATGTCCTCTGCCAATCCTTAAATATTGCACTTCGAATTTAGAATAACCCTGTATAAACATGCTTCTGAAGAAGAAAATGAGCCTTTAAACCTCCACTGCAGGATTTTTTATATTTTTATGAAAAAAAAATATTTGAATCAGTAACTGGAAAAATAGTAAAAAAAAATAATATTAAATTTCAAATTTTCAGCTAAAACTTTATATTTATAGCATGTGCCCTACATACACAATCAGGTTTCTTAAATATTGTATTTGCTATTCTTTTGCCATTGAATGAGCTTAAATTAATTAATTTTACCAGCTTAACACTCTGCGGCTTTCGTTATATTAAAATTTTTACGTATTCAGTAGTTCATTACGTATACATTTTTTCTTTAAAAGCTTCATCGAAAATTTTTTTTTATTTCCAAAAGAACAAATTCTATATTTTTTCAAATGCATTCCTCTGACAAGAGTAAAATTAGTATTATTGAATTATTTGGACTGCTCTTAATTAGTAACAACGGTCATATTGGCCAAAATCATAGAACATAATGAGAATTCTAATTTTTAGGTGTGTGTTAGATGTAGCACACGATGCAGTGAACGGTTAACTATTACCAATATTTAGGTTTATAGCTCACAGGCTATCAAAGCTGTGGAGCTTATGTGCCCGTCTGTTCTGTATGTGCGTAGCACAATAACTCATGCTAAAGATATCCGATTCAGTCGAAATTTCGGATATGTGTATATTCTGATAAGGCGTTCCGTGATTAGTTTTTGGAGTTAATTCAATATGTATAAGAGAGGGAACGGGGACTAATGCCCTTCCCCTCAATTTATATAAGTGGGATTTTCATGCAGAATTATCAGTTTTCGTTCAAAATTTAGATTTAGGATCATTATGATGAGGCACTCCCGTGGTTAGTATTAGATGTTCATTGTATAAGGATAAAGAGGGGAAATGGGGGGCTCATGCCCCTCCCCTTAATTGATGTTTTCGGATATGCTCTGAATTCTAGATATAGATTTTTTATAATATAAAGCATATCTTTGAGTAGTTTAAGGGGTTCAACTATTAAGAAATAAAAATTGGGAATGGAGGGAGCTACCCCCCCTTAATTTGTTTTCCGAACGGAATTAATCGTTTTAAATGTAAGGCTGTAATGTACAATTAGTATGCGCAGCCTGTGAGCTCAATGTCATCAGTTTAACTTGGCAATATTCTTTTTATTATTTTTGTGAAACACTTGCCTCCAGAATGGTTTTTATCCCTCAGGCACCCAGAAAAAAATTCGGATTGTTGAAGTTTTTGCCAAAAACAGCTCAATTAAATCATATTTTTTCATAATTTATATATTTATGGATTGAATTGTTATATACAAATGAAAAATTATTTTACTTTATCTGTGAATCGGTCTCTGCGTATTGATCATCAGCATAAAAAGGTAATGCCTGAAAAGGCGAAAACCTTTCAAAATAAGTTCTTTAAATCAGAGTTTGTATACTTCATTCCATTCGGCTAAATTTTAATTACACATTAGTACCACATAGCTGCCAACATCTTCCGCTTTTTTTGGCCCGGAAATGTTATACAGTAAAACTTACTATTTCAAATCGCCGTAATCGGCTGATTAAATAAGGCAGAAATTTATGTTAAATTTTTCCAGGTCAAAAAATCAGAAGATTTTACATTTGTGGTAACACTTGGGGTTTGCTCGTAGGTTTAAAATTGAGTTTGCCATACAATTAAAGATAGGAAATGATTGTACGGCAAACACAAAAATAAACCTAGGGGTGAACTACAAGTGGTATTATTTTTGACTTACGGCTTTACTTTCGGCAGACATGGATCATTAGATTCCCTACAACTCTTTCATAAAATAAAAGTTTATTTATCTTGTGCTCGATACCTTACTTTTTTGCGTTGTCGGCACTTGGACTAGATCTATCTTGCAGCTTTCCTGAATGTTTTTGTGTTTCAATATCTTTATTAGATGTTTTTTTCTTTTAAATTTTAGCACAGAAAGTAAAAATCCCAATGTAATAATGTTTTCTTTTAACTTTTGTGGCAAACGTTAAACTTGACTTTCAATAGTAATGTATTTGACTATTTAACCAATTGTTCTATGATGAAATAAAATTTCCATAAATTCGTTTCATAACATTATAAATAGAGAACATGTTAGTACTATTCTTTAAAAACATTTATAAACATCAACCAAATTTTTACAGGTTATGTACTGGTTTCATTTTAATTCGAGATAGATTCGAATATTTGTCTTTATAATGACATTCAAATATTTCCATAATTAAATATATATTCTCGTTTATGTTTATTAAAACAAATATTAGCGCAATTTAAAATTCAGAAATTCAGAAATTTAATCAAATTAACCGCAACGCAGTTGTCTCCTGAGACCCATATAAATATGCATAATATAATTTAACATTTAATAAAACGTGTTGATGAAATCTATATTGAATTATGGAAAAGTTCTGGAAATTTTAAATTAATATGCGTTTCCTACGCGGAATATGATGTTATTATAAAGATGAGTGGAATCTTTACAGGCATATTTTCATGCACTAAACTCTCATTAACATAAAATAATGTGTCAGCACTGTTATTAAATTATTACTGTTTTAATATAAATTACTTGATTTATCGTCAATGTAGTCTATTCAATTCTCAAATTTTTACAAGTATGTAAATATGCATTAGCGTCCTCTACAATATGTTATTTTTTATGATATTTTCTTTTCACGAACATTGCAGTAGATTTTAATGTTGTACAATATACTTAAATATTAAATTTATTCCGATAAATTGCATTGTATAAAATGCAAAGGATAAATGAAATTTTATAAAATAATTTCCAATAACTTATTTGGATACTTTTTATTTAGTAAGCGTCAATTATACAATACATTTAATTGAAAATCGAAAAATACGCATTATTATTATTTGGAGTTTATTTTCTCAAAAAAATTTTAAAACGTGACAGAGAACTATATTAATTTTTTTTTAACATCCTTAAATTCGGAAAAGTGAAACTTATCCTTACATATCTAATGGAAGTGCCATATGTATTGTTTGAGATTTATGTCTTTTGAAATTATGTATATATTACTTATTTTTTAACACCCGTTAATTTAAACTTATTCTAAAATGTTCAACATTCCTACACCAGTAAAAACTTGTGCAAGATTTATTTCCACGAAGCTTTGTGACCCATATCTTAAATGAATAATATTTTAATATTTTAATTCGTCTCCACTAATTTTTTGAGTGCACATACTCTCTTGCAAGAATTAAAAACTGTGATTTAAGAGCTGTCACTGTTTTGGAAATTACAATATTCTAAAATCCGATATTCCATTTTCTCACAAAATGCATGTATTATGTATATTATTACGTGTATTTCAATGTTTTCAACAGTGCCTTTTTTGACTGAATTATTCAAATGGACAGTCTTTAAGAACTTTATTTATTAATTTCTGGTATGAAATAAACGTCCACAACCTACTATACATGTTTGACTTTTTTTAAATGAAATTGTGTTTCAACAATTTTATTAGAAATGTTGTTGTTGTTGTTGTTAATTTTAGCAGAGCAAGTAAAGATAAAAAAATATATTTTATTTTTAGTTTTCTGACATATGTTAAATTTTACTTTTGATAATAATGTATTTGATAAGTAAATAAATTGTTATATGATATTAGAAAATTAGCAACATTTTCTCCATAGCATTAAAAATAAAGAACGTGTCACTTCTGCTGTTTAAAAAAAATTGATTAATAATCCACCCTATTTTTATAGATTCTTTACTGGTTTCATATTAATTTTAAATAATTTCGAATAGTAAATTTTATAATGATATTTTAATATATTGAGAATTAAAAATATTTAATCTTTTATGATTTTTAAGAAAATATTAGCACATGTTAAAATTAATAAATTCGTTAATGTAATAAAATTAACCGCAATGCCGTTGCCATCTGAGACCAACATAAATATGCATAATTGAGTTTAACTCTTAATGAAAAGAGTTTATGAAATTGATATGGAAATATGAAGAGTTCTGGAAATTTTAAATTAATATGCGTTATATGATGTTATTATAAGGGTGGCGTTGAATCGTTCGAATTTTCCTATATCTCAATAAAATAAAATTATGCATCCGAACTGTTAATAAATGTTTTCTGCTTTAATAGAAATTACATGATTTATCGAAAATATATGCATCTATTTAACTGTTATTTTTTTACAAGCATGTAAATGATCTTAGTGTCCTCTACAACACGTGTATCGTTATTATCATCATTATTATATTTTATTTTTATGAACATTTGTTTATATGAACATTTTAATACTGTATAATATAGTACTTACAGATTAATTTTTTTTCAATATGTTTTGTGGCATAAAATTTGTAGGAACAATGAATTTTCCATAAAATAATTTTTAAAATCTTATTCCGTTATTTTTTCGTTTGTAAGACGCCAAATATACAGTATATTTATTAGAAAACTAAACTATAAGTATAAACTACTTGGATTTTTTTTCTCAAGAAGACATTTTGAAAAGAGACACAACTATTCTAATTTTTTCTCATCACCAGTAAATTCAAGTAATGCGGACTATCCAGCAAAACTAATCTTTACATATGTAAACGAATGTCATATTTATTATTCAAGTTTTATGTCTTTTGGAATTTTCTATATGATATTCATTTTTTTAATACTTTTTAATTTATGCTTATTAAAACAAATATTAGCACACGCTAAAATTAATAAATTCGTAAATGTAATAAACTGTAATGAAGTTGTTACCATAAATATGCATAATTGAGTTTAAATTTTAATGAAAAGAGCTTAATGAAATCTACATGGAAGTATGAAGAGTAAAGAAATTTTAAATTAATAAGCATTTCCCATGCGGAATATGTTATTATTATAAAGATAAGTTGAATTTTTACAAGCATATTTCCATACACTCATTAACATAAAATATTGTATCCGAATTGTTCATAAATGTTTACTGCTTTAATATAAATTTCTTGATTTATTAAAAATACAATTCATTGATTTTGTTATTATTTTTTACAAGCGTGTTAATATATTTTAGTGCCTTATACATGTTTATGTATATAAAAAATGGTGCAAAATTATACCAGGGCGCAAAATGTCTAGGACGATCTTGTAATGCCTAATTAAAAAATATAATTATATTAATCTTCATATAAACCATACAAACTTATTGCATCATACTAAGTACTTAACATACACAAAAACGTAATTTTCTAAAACTATTGTTATGTATATAATATAATACTTTGTATTTTTACACGATATACACTGCTAGAAAAATTATAAAAACGAAACAGAATTTTCAAAATTACAGAAATATTTCATATCATTTGTGTTTCTTTCACGTTTAATAATTTTATTGTAACACTGTAGCATATACTTTACATAGCTTTAAATTTGTTGAGATGACAAAAAACGTCATATGTTCAAAATTTCGGATTTTTATTCTGCTTTCAAGTTTTACGGCACAATTTGACCATCTTTTATTATATATTGTGCTCTATAATACTGCAAACGTTGTTCGTAAAGTTTACGTTTAGACCAATGGCTAGCAATTAAGCTTGAAGGCTTTACTTATCTTCAAACCACTTTTTTGTCTTTTTCTGAGTAAATTTAGGCATTGTCTTGTTGAAAATCTCGTAAAATGTGGTATTTTTTTCACTCGGGTTATAAGAAATTCTATTCTAGCATGGAAAGATAGGCTTGCCTGTTTTGTTTATTTATCTGGAAAAGCAATTATAATCTTGCCTGCAGAGGACAAGGTAGCCCAAACCATTGAGGAACCTCCATTAAATTGAGACGAGAAAATAAGTGTTTTTCGTTTAGAAAACTATGAAAATATGGATGAATACCACCTGGAATATCGAAATTAATTTCTTTTGACAACTAACAATAAATTTATACCGATTCGTTTGCTGCTTTAGGAGTTTTTGTTTTTTGCTAGCAGAATGTTATCTTTTTTACTGCCAGATTCTAAGAGCAAAAATTTACGAGGCAATAATTCCCGACATTTTTGTTGTTAATAGTAGATTTTATTGATCATATGCATTATGTTGTATAGTAGATATTGATGCTGACATCTTTATCTGACTTCCAGAGCCTTTTGTTGTCATTATTTTACTTTGGACTATGTAAATAAAAAAATCAGATTGTTTCAAAAGCATTTTCGGCCTACTTGTATATTTTGTATGAAATTAAAAATGACTGTCTTCGAAAGTTTAATTTCATCAGCAATTCTTTGAAACTACATACCAATGTTGTTATAAACTAGTATTTGCCCTCTTTTAAAGTTACAAAACATTTTGATTGACTTTGTAAACCGCATACTTTGCTAACTAAACGAATGTGCTCAGAATCTCTTTGAAGTACGTTTTTAATTGATGTGCGAAAATAGCCCACAATCACGTCCCGCAATCTTAGAAATATCGACTGCGTTCTTATCATTTTGATCCTGCGTAAATTTTGCAAAATACATATTTTGAAAAGCTTAAAAATTATTTTTATAATTTTTGTCTACGATTACTTTATTGTTAATAGTAGAACCATGTATTTGATTTTAGCGCAAAAAATTACGCATTTGCATAGGAAACATGAACTAATTTCCTTGTTTTTACATCGTTCGTTTCATTTTGCAGCCCGCTATATGAATATACATATATTCTTTTACGGAAATTGTAATAGAATATAACATTGTACAATACACTTACAGTTAAAAAAAAAATCCGAAATCATTTTTCATAAACTGCTTTCCTTTATCTTATTCTGATATTTTTTACTTAGAAAACGCCAATTATATAGTATTTCTTTTTTAAAATGAATTGCATGTGTAAATTATTTGAATTTACTTTTTTCGAAGACGTACGAGACAGACAACTATATACATTTTCAAAAACATCAGTACTTTCAAGGAATGCGGAAAACCAAAAATAATATTTGCATATGTAATCGAAGTCTCAAATATATTGTTTGAACTTTATGTCTTTTAGAATTTTCTATATATTATTATTATTATTTTAATATTGCTTCTTTTATGCTTATTAAAACAAATATTAGCTCGCATTAAAATTAATTTTCAAATTTAATAAAATTAACCGTAATGCAGTTCCACCTGATACCAACATAAATATGCATAATTGAGTTTAACTCTTAATGAAAAGCTTATGAAATTGATATAGAAATATGAAGAGTTATGGAAATTTTAAATTAATATGCGTCTCCATGCGGAATATGATATTATTATAAAGATAAGTTGAAGCTTTACACGTATATTTTCATAGAGTTATTAACATAAAATATTGTATTCGAAATGATTAAAAATGTTCACTGCTTTAATACAAATTTTTGATTTATTAAAAATATAGTTCGTCTATTGAATTCTTATTTTTTACAAACATGTTAATATAGTTTAGCGTTTTAAACATGTTTATACATATAACAATATGTGAATACATACATATATATATATTTATGTATGTATGTATGTATATATATATTCTTTCAAGGAAATTGTAGTAGATTAAAATACTCTTACAGATAATTTTTTTTCAATACGTTTTGTTGTATGAAATATATGTAAAGAAACATTTTTTTCCTAATATACCATCCCTTATCATATTCTGATATTTTTTTTACTAATAAAACGACAATTATATGGATATATATAAAAAAATGAATTGCAAAAACTATTTGGAATTTTTTTTCTCAAAGCCGAACGATATATACAACTATATAATTTTTTCTTAACATCAGTAAATTCAATAAATGCCCAAAATCAATAGTAGTCCTTTAATATATAATGGAAGCCTCAAATGTATGTTTGAGTTTTACATCATTTGTTATTTTCTATATATTATTATTTTATTAATATTGCCTTTTTATGCTTAAAAAAAAGAAATATTAGCATACATTAAAATTAATAAATTCTTAAATAAAAAATAATAATTAAATCGATGTAAAAATCTGTGTCGAAATTCAGTGATTCTGAGCCGGGCTATGATTCTAATTTATTTCAGGCACGCCGAACTTTTTCTTATGTTTTAGTTTAGGACCAGACCTAAATATTTCGATACGTGCATATATCTTTTGCACATTACCAAGATATTTTGAATAAAGGTTTAGCATCAAATTTCTTTCCTGTTATTTTATGTCCAAAAAAGAGGCACTGTCTTAAATCGACATTTAAAAACGGACAACATGTGGAAGATTCCTTTCTTTTATTCATAAGAAGTAAACAAAACTCTTCATTTAGAGGCATGGTTAAGTGGTGTAAGTCACGAAATTTGGAGAATTTTAAATATTAATATATCTGTAAGATTTATAGATATGGAGATGATTTTTTGTTGTTGTTGTTTAATTCAAGAATGGATAAGGAATAATTCCCTAATTGGTAATTTGGACCTACGGGACCGTATAAAAATTTAATTTTCGTATTTATTTTTCGAATAGACTCCCGATGAAGTTGAAATTTATGTCATCATATCTTGCACCTTTTTTATGAAAATTTGCAATTGGAAGTATATGCCTAAGGACAACATTTAAGGAGATAGCTTTTTGTTTCAGTACTTATAATTCACCTTGTATATATACACAATAGAAAAAAATACGTTATTTTAACATTTTAAATCTTATTTTGATCTCCCTGCATAGTACACATGAAGTGCGAAACTATTTTAAAAGACATTGCGCATTATGATTGTGATTATTTTTGTTTTTTAGGTAAATATTTATGATATCTGGTGATTGTCCTTTTATGGGGAGACTTAAGATACCTTCTAAACCCCCTATTTTTATAGATTATGTACTGTTTTCATTTTAATTCGAGATACATTTGAATATTAGATCTCATAATGATATTTAAATGTCGTAAGAACAAAAAATATTTTCCGTCTTACGCTTATTAAAATAAGTATTAGCATACATTAAAATGAAAAAAATCGTAAATATTATAAAATTAACCGTAATGCAGCTGCCACCTGAGGCCAATATAAATATGCATAATTGAGTTTAACACTTAATGAAACGTGCTTATGAAATCAATATTGAAATAAGTTCTGGAAATTTTAAATTAATATTCGATTCGCATGCGAAATATGTTGTTATTATAAAGGTGATTTGAATATTTACAGGCGTATTTTCATACAGTGACATAGCATTAACGTTAAACATATACGAACTGTTAATAAATGTTTAATATATAAAGAAATTATATGATTTATTGACAGTATAGTCCGTCTATTCAATTCTTAATTTTATACTAGTATGTAAATATACTTTAGTGTACTCAACAACTTTTTTCCCACGAAGATTGCAGTAGACTTTAACATTGTACAATGGTTTATTCTTACAGATTAAATATATTCCGGTATATTGTGTTGTATACATTCAGAGAAAAAATGAAATTTTTATAAAATAGTTTCCAATATCTGATTCTGACAATTTTTGCTTAGAAAGCGCCAATTATACAATATATGTTTAGAAAAATTTCATTGTATGTTTAAATTATTCCGATTTTTTTCTCGAAGAAATATTTACGAGTGAAAAGTATTCTAATTTTTCTTAACACCAGTAAATTCAAAGAATGTGGAAAAGTGAAACCCATCCTTACATATGTAATTGAAATAACAAATTTATTATTTAACGTATAATACAATATATATAAATCAAAAAATAAATAAGTCAAAATATCTTATTGATTAAATGAAATATTTGCAAATAAAGACAGCTGAAAAATAATTTAAAAAATATCTTAACTTACAGAAATCTCCCTGTGCATTCACCTCCATTTAAAGATAATTTTTTTTTTCATGGAACGAAATTTATTCCCATTGTATCAACACTGACTTTATCTCCTAACGTTATCTTTATCTGGTTATTTGAAGAAGGTTTTATAAGGAAAATAATTCCAGTGAGCACATTATTTATCAAATTTCTAAACTATGCTTATATTTTTTCTTTCTTATTCTGGTATCTTTTAAGTATTTAAACACTTTTGTGACTTTTTAGTCAATAAATGTAGCTCTGACGTTGAATTAAGAATAAATGTCAATAAATTCAATAAAATCCTTTGTTTACTGATCTTTAAAAGCATTTCGAAAACAAAGTTAAAAAAACGTAAAATCAAAGCAAACGTCAATGCATTTCAACAAATGTAATTAACTTTTTGTTATCATACTTAAATTTTTATGTTTTTTCCTTATGTGAAAAACAGATTTTAGTAACATTAAATGTTACATTTTTTCAACAAATAAAATCAACATTTAAATATGACCTCTATTAAGAGACCACATCTCGGAGCAATCAATTATTATTGGATATGAATATGGACAGTATAGGGAAACTTTATTGTATCTTTTAAAATAAAATTCCAATTAGAATCTCATGTGTAATTCTTACAAACCATGACTTTGTTGACTTTTATACGAAATTCCTATTAAAAATTAGGAAGTGCAACCTTTTTGGTTTTTATATAAATTTTCTTGAAAAATGTTTTATTAAATTAGTGTTACGAATAATTTATTAAATTATATTACAAAAATTATGTTAAGTCTTTCAAAATATTTTATTTTTAATTTACTCAAACCAAAATGTAGATTAAATTTATTTAAAAACCTTCGTATGTTTAACGAACTAAAATGAATAAAATACCTTAAAACAATCATTTTTATTCTCTTTATAATAGAAAAAAGTATTTTTACCAAAAGAATATCGGTTTAAAAAAAACTTCAAGTGTATTTTCAACTTCTTTTTACCACAATTTGTGTTAAGAACGTCTGAACGTTTTTCTAAAGATTATAAAAAACGTGACAGGAAATAAAATGAATCTTTAAACCTAACATTAAATGTACGTAACGATAAAAAGCGAACGTGTTTCGTTAAATTAAATTGCCATTTAACTGCAATAGAAAGAATTTCGTATGAGGTGCTTTTAAAAATATTTGCCTGCACACCTGACTTATATTAAATTAAAAGAATTACTTTACTTATGTTCCAGCACTAAAAAAGAAATATTTTTATTCTCTTTATAGTAGAAAAAAATATTTTTACAAAAAGAATATCAATTTCAAAAAAAAAGAAAAAAAACTTCAAGTGTATTTTCAACTTTTTTTTAAAAAACCAGAATTTGTGTTAAGAACTTCTGAACGTTTTTCCAAAGATTAAAAAAAAAAAAAAAAAAAAAAAAACGTGACAGGAAATAAAATAAATCTTTAAAACTAACATTAAATGTATGTAACGATAAAAAGCGAGAGTGTTTTGTTCAATTAAATTATCATTTAACTGTTCTAGAAAGAATTTTGTATGTGATGTTTTTAAACATATTTGTCTGCACACCTGACTTATATTAAATAAAAAAAATTACTTCACTTATGTTCCAACACTAAAAAAGAAATATTTTTATTCTTTTCTATAGTAGAAAAATTTTTTTTACAAAAGGAATATCAATTGAAAAAAAAAATCTTCAAGTGTATTTTCAATTTTCTTACCACAGTTTGTGTTAAGAACTTCTGAACGTTTTTCCAAAGTTTATAATAAACGTGACGGGAAATTAAATGAATCTTTAAAACTAACATTAAATGCACGTAGCGATAAAAAACGAAAGTGTTTCGTTAAATTAAATTACCATTTAACTGCTATAGAAGGAATTTTGTATGTGGTGCTTTTAAACATATTTGTCTACACACCTGACTTATATAAATTAAAAAGAATTAATCTAAGAATCATTTACTATTATAAATTGGATACCATTGGTGACGTTTATTTGAATCACATGTATTATACAAATTCAAAGAAACTGTTGAGTACCGACGAATAATAACATTGTAGTTTACGTTTAGTTCTTCATTGCTAATTCATAAAAGTTATTAATTTTACTAACAGTGATTTTTCTAAGCTGTAGTTGAAAAAGTAAATACTGTCGTGATTTTTTTTTAAATTTTCGGAATATGTTCATTTGTACTGAACTGTGTGAAAAGTAGAAAAAATATTTTTACAATATATATATATATATATATATCAATTTCAAAAAAAAAAAAAAAAAAAACTTCAAGTGTATTTTTAATTTTTTTACCACATTTTGTGTTAAGAACTTCTGAACGTTTTTCCAAAGTTTATAATAAACGTGAAGGGAAATAAAATTAATCTTTCGGACTAACATTAAATGTACGTAACGATAAAAAAAAAAAGGGAAAGTGTTTCGTTAAATTAAATTACCATTTAAGTGCTACAGAAAGAATTTTATATGAGGCGCTTTTAAACGTATTTGTTTGCACACCTGACTTATATTAAATTAAAAGCATTACTTTTATTATGTTCCAGCCCTTAAAAAGATAATTAAAAAATTCATATATTTATAGAATGTGGGAGAACAAAGTAAATAACTTATTTCATATTTATTAATAAAGTTAATGTTATTTTAATCGATATTTATTGTTAGATAGATTTTTAAAAAATGTTTAAGTTAAGAACATAAAGTATATTTCATACGCATTTCGAGGCTCCTTATCGAACCATTATTAATATAATGCGCCTATGACTATTAAACATTTAGAATATCAAAAAACTTAAAGGTTGATCAAAAGTTGATCACAATATATTGTTTAATTCTTTCAAGCCAATATGCAAATTAACTTTATTTAAATGCCTTCGAATGTTTAATATACTAAAATGGATAAAAAATATTTAAAAAAATAATTTTTATTCTCTTTATAGTAGAAAAAATATTTTTACAAAATGAATATCAATTCCAAGAAATCTTCAAGTGTATATTCAATTTTCTTACCACAATTTGTGTTAAGAACTTCTGAACGTTTTTTCAAAGATTACAATAAACGTGACAGGAAATAAAATGAATCTCTCAAACTAACATTAAATGTACGTAACGATAAAAAGCGAAAATTGTTCGTTAAATTAAATTACCATTTAACTGCTACACAAAGAGTTTTATATGAATATAAAATTTCATATAAAACATATTTGTCTGCACACCTGACTAATATTAAACTAAAATAATTACTTTCGCATATCGTCTAATTCTTTCTATTTTCACATTTATTATTCACTTCTAGTTTAAGTATACAGGGTGTTTATAAAGTCCCTTACCCATTTTGATGTTTTATATAACTTATAAAATAAAAACGATAGATTAAAATGAATAACATTAATGGTTAGATAGACTCAAAAAGTTTCATGACCCTTGTCAATGAACTTCCACGTGTGCCCCCTTCCTCACACGGAGAATATCAAGTCGATATTCAATGGATGCCAACATGCTTGCCGCTACCTGGCGTGAGATTGACTATCGACGTGATATTCTCCGTGTGACGAAGGAAGCACACGTAGAAGTTTATTGACAAGTGTCATGACACATTTTGAGTCTATCTAACCATTTATGTTATTCATTTTAAGGTATCTTTGTTGTTTTATGAGTTATTAAACATGAAAATGGGTCTGGGACTTTATAAACACTTTGTATAAGAAGTTATTTATTACTGCGGACGTAAAATGCCATCGATTTAATATGAACAATTATCGTTAAGAGACTTTGACCAAAGTGACATAGTGAATGAAGTATGATAAATGAATTAATTGAACACCATGGAAAGTGAGCTTCTCTTTAAAAAAAATAATTAAAGATGAAAAAAGGTTCAAAGCGAACTTTATTAATGATTTAAAATTTAACTAGATGGATCCCGTCAAAACTTGACGGGAGAAAGACCAAAGAAGGAAAAAGGTATTTTCCAGCTATTAAAAGATTTTTTTACGACTTATCTTCAGCAAATTTTCAATAAATAAAAGAAAAACCTGCATTTTACATCAAGGCAAATGACCCGCATTTGGCGGAGTTCAAACATGCAAGCATGCTGTCATAGAATTAGAATCTCTCTCATTTGATAATTTTCCATTTACAAATACAATACCAATAAATTATACATGACATGAATAAATCATAAATTACTGTCATTACTCATTTCATACAAAATATACATACTTCACTTACTTCGCTGCAAAATAAGACTGAATTTATAGTTTGCCATTTAGTAACAACTATAACAATGATCCTCTCAGTGGTTAACTTTTTGTTGAATTACCCACCCTATTCAACAAATAAACATTTGCATTTTGAACTAACTTTTCTATGACCTTTTCATAAATCAAAAATACGTGTAAATT
Organism: Maratus speculifer; assembly: GCA_964019185.1. Classification (NCBI taxonomy): domain Eukaryota; kingdom Metazoa; phylum Arthropoda; class Arachnida; order Araneae; family Salticidae; genus Maratus; species Maratus speculifer. The sequence goes on along the minus strand of OZ025295.1, from coordinate 256,942,959 downwards.
TCCCATATTAAAAAAATTAATGATTTTATTTATTATGGCTAGGTGAAACCCGTCAAAATTTGACGGCAACAATATGAAAGAACCAAAGAAAAAAAGTATTTTGCCGCTATAATTTTTTTTCAGATTAATATAATATTTATTAAAAATTTCAATATGCTTTTCCATTTACCAACGTAAACCCAACATGGCATGATCCTCGGCGAATAATCAGTGTAACGCTGAGACACACTTCGCAGACTCTTGAAAATGTTTGAAGATTATTTTTCAACTGTTAAAGTTTTTTTGTTTTTTTTTTTTTTAATGCTAGAAATCATTTGCTATGTACAAAAATTTGTCTAGGTACCATAAAAAACACAAATTTTGGCAAATAATTACAAAAATTAGCAAATTTCGTCTAAATCCCCCCCCCCCCCCCCCACAAAAAACATCACCCGGAAATTTTGTAAATAGATGTGGGGGAAAAAACAGCAAATTTCGTTAAAAGATTGCCAAAAACAACAAATTTCATCAAAAGATCTCTAAAAAATTTGTCAAAAAACTGAAAAAAATTGTCTAAGTATTCCAAATAAAGCAAATTTCGCGAAAGTATTGCAAAAAATCAAAATTTGCCAAAACGTCTAAAAAACGGCAATTTTCATGAAAAAATTTTGAAAAAAAGGCAAATTTTGATAAAAAAAATCCCTAAAAAGTGACAAATTTGTAGGCATATTGTGAAAAAAAGTTAACAATATTGTGAGAAAATAACAAATTTTAACAAATGATGGTGAGTAAGCAACAAATTTCGTCAAAAAGTTGAAAAAAAGCAAATTTCATCAAATAATAAAAAAAAAGATAAATTTCGCAAAAATCAACAAATTTTGCAATAAGATCTTTAAAAAAGCGGCAAATTACATCGAAAGAAATCGAGAAAAACGATAAACTTTACCAAAAGACCTCAAAATGAAGAATTTTGTCCACATATAATAAAAGAAGCCAATTTCTTCCTTAATCTCAAAAAGCACATAAAATTTGTCTAGGTTATCGCAAAAAAGGTAAATTTAGCTAAAAAAATTGAAAAAAAACGACAAATTTCTCCAAAATATAACAAAAAACGAGTTTCGCAAAAAAAATCACGAAAAAAGGAAAAATTCGATAAAACAGCAAATTACATCGAAAGATTCGGAGAAAAAATGACAAATTTCACCGAAAATCTCCGAGAAAACAAATATTTTTTCTGGTATCATAAAAGACATGAATTTCATTAACAGATCGCGAAAATACATAAAATTTGTCTAGGTACTTCAAAAAACGCAAATATTGGTAAACAGATTGTGAGAAAAAAACACATTTTGTCAAAAGATGAAAAAAAGAGGCACATTTCATCAAAAGATCACAAAAAGGTAAATTTAGCAGAAAAAAGCGAATATATGACAAATTTCTAAAAATAACGAAAAAAAAACAAATTTCACAAAAAAATCACGAAAAAAGTATAAATTCGATAAAACGGCAAATTACATCGAAAGACAGCGAGAAAAAACGACAAATTTCACCGAAAATCCCTAAGAAAACAAATAATTTTTGTTCTGGTATTATAAAAGACGTGAATTTTGTCAAAAGATCACGAAAATACATAAACTTTCTCTAGTTATTTCAAAAAACGCAAATATTGGTAAATAGATTGTGAGAAAACAGCACATTTTGTCAAAAGATGAAAAAAGAGGCACATTTCATCAAAAGATTACAAAAAGGGTAAATTTTGAAAAAAAAGTGAAAAAAAAAGTGACAAATCTCTGAAAATAACAAAAAAAACCCGACAAATTTCACAAAAAAAAATCACGAAGAAAAGATAATTTCGATAAAATGTCAAATTACATCGAAAGATAGCGAGAAAAAACGACAAATTTCACCGAAAATTCTTGAGGAAAAAAAAAATTTCCTGTTATCATAAAAGACGTGAATTTCATCAAAAGATCGTGAAAATATTTTAAATTTGTCTAGGTACTTCAAAAAATGCAAATATTGGTAAACAGTAATTACAATCAACGTTTAACACACAATACACAAACACACAGCACATACGTATACGTTTCGCGAGCACCAGGGCTCGCTTCCTCAGTGTATAAAATTTAAAATGTTAAAAACAGAAAAAAAAAAATCTGTTTTTCTGTTTTTAACATTTTAAATTTTATACACTGAGGAAGCGAGCCCTGGTGCTCGCGAAACGTATACGTATGTGCTGTGTGTTTGTGTATTGTGTGTTAAACGTTGATTGTAATTATTGTAATTTACACACAAGGTTTTAGCTATTGGTAAACAGATTATGAGAAAATAACACATTTTGTGAAAAGATGAAAAAAATAGGCACATTTCATCAAAAGATCACAAAAAGGTAAATTTTGCAAAAAAAAAAAAAAAAGTGAAAAGAAATGACAAATTTCTGAAAATAATAAAAAGAAAAAGAAAAAATTCACAAAAAAGGATAAATTCAATAAAACGGCAAACTACATCGAAAGACAGCGCGTAAACACGACAAATTTCACAGAAAATCCCTGAGAAAACAAATATTTTTTTCCTGGTATCATAAAAGACATGAATTCCGTCAAAAAATCATGAAAATACTTTAAATTTGTTTAGGTACTTCAAAAAATGCAAATATTGGTAATCAGATTGTGAGAAAACAATATATTTTGTCAAATGATGAAAAAAAGAGGCACATTTCATCAAAAGATCACAAAAAAGGTAAATTTTGCAAAAGAAAAGTAAAAAAAAAAATGACAAATTTCTGAAAATTACAAAAAAAAAAAAAAAAAAAAAAAAAATTTCACAAAAAAAGTCACGAAAAAGGATAAATTCAATAAAACGGTATTACATCGAAAGACAGCGAGAAAAAACGACAAATTTCACAGAAAATCCCTGAAAAAACAAATAATTTTTTCTTGGTATCATAAAAGACGTGAATTTCATCAAAAGATCCTGAAAATACTTTCAATTTGTCTAGCTACTTCAAAAAATGCAAATATTGGTAAACAGATTGTGAGAAAACGACACATTTTGTCAAAAAATGACAAAAAAGGTGCACATTTCATCAAAAAATCACAAAAAGGTAATTTTTTCAAAAAAAAAAAGCGAAAATATGACAAATTTCTGAAAATAACGAAAAAACCAAATTTCACAAAAAAAAAAAAAAAAAAAAAAAAAAAAAAAAAATCACGAAAAAAGGTAAATTTGATATCCAACGACAAATTTCACCCAAAATTCCTGAGAAAACAAATAATTTTAGTACTGGTATCATAAAAGACGTGAATTTTGTCAAAAGATCACGAAAATACATAAATTTGTCTAGGTACTTCAAAAAACGCAAATATTGGTAAATAGATTGTGAGAAAGCAACAAATTTTGTCAAAAGATGGAAGAAAAGGCATATTTCATCAAAAGATCGCAAAAATAGCAAAAGAAACGACCATTTTTTCAAAAAGATAACAAAAAAACGACAAATTTCACCAAAAAAGGATAAATTCGATAAAACGGCAAATTAAATCGAAAGATCGTGAGAAAAAAACGACAAATTTAATCAAAAGACCTCGAGAAAAAGACTGATTTTCTCCAGGTATCAGAAAAAAAGTGATCTTCGTCAAAAGATCCCGAGAACACACAAAATTTGTCTAGGTACTACAAAAATGCAAATTTTGCCAAATAATAATAATAAAAAAAGTTCTATCAGTAAATATGGTACATAAGGTCTGCATTATCACGAATGAATGCTATTTTGTTTTATTTTATTTTATTTTTCTTCGTTGATTATAACGATCTTCATATTTTTGGAAAAACATTGTTGAGAGATGAAGAGATTGAAAAAAAAATATATACAGCAAATTTCATTAAAATATTCTCCTCTCTGTCCCCCCCCCCCCCCCCCCCAAAAAAAAAAAAAAAAAAAAAAAAAAAAAAAAAAAAAAAAAACTCAGCAAATTTTGTCACAAGAACATTTTTTAAAAAAGGGTACTTTTTTTTGAAAAGGGAGCTTCGAGTCAACTCAAGACAAAAAAAAAAAAAAAAAAATGAAACATTAAATAAATATTAATGATTTACAAAGCTGTTTAAAACAGGGCTTTTTTTCATTTCATATGCAATTCACCATTCTTCGGCAACAACAATGTAATGTAAATACTTCCTAAACATTATGAGTTAGCTCAAAAATGAAATTTTAAGGGGGAAAAAATCACAGATGTTATACAGGTATCGCAGTTATACATATATATATAAAAATCCCAGTTTTCTTGACATGAGTATTATAAGAAAATGAAGCACAAAATGAATAGTGATTTGCGAATCTGTTTATATCCACAAAGTCAATAACATCTGTCAAAAATCCCTGCTTTTTTTTCCCTCCAAAAAACAAAACAAACAAACAAACAAAAAAACAACGTGATATCTAACCAGGTTTTTTTTTACACATACTTAATACATATTTGAAAATTACAATTCGGAAAATGCTTAATCGGCAAGAAAATAAATAAAAACGTTAATCATTAACAATTGAATGTTTCAGTTTCATAGGAAACTGTCGAAAAAAAATCGTTTATCCACATTAAGCCTAAGCTATGTTTGCTGGCTAAAAAATGGAATAGAAATGGAAATAAAACAACTTACGTAAAGTGAGCAACGGGGAAAAAATGTTTTCCAAAAAATGAAGATCATTATATTAACCAAAAACAATAAAATTATGAAAAGAAATAGAAATCCTTCTTTTCGCATTTGTTTTCATTCAACAGTGATAATGCATTCTTATATTTACCGCTTGCTGGCAATATGTGTTTTCAGAGAGTAAGTACTCTTCTCCGATTGGTTCTCGTTCTCAGATATCGGCGCAAGTATCTATGCGTAGAGACCAATTTAAAGTATGCTGACTTTTTGTGGCTATTCTTTTAATATATAGATATGGACGAAGTGGATATTTTATTTATTGTGACATCCGGGAGAGCTGAGAACAAAAAATAATGTATTACGTGCATGGATGAATGCGTTTTAATAATGAGGTAAGAAGACATTTTCTAAATCAAATTTAATCTGCCATTATTAAATATATGTTTTTCTTTCTTTTAAATATGAACCTCTATATTTGTTGTATATTTAATATATATGTAATTGGCATAAAGTTTTCATTTTTAACTTCGATTTAACTTCGCTAACCACCATTTTAAACAATCATAATTTTGTCAAAGATGTCATATACGCACTATATTTGCGCGAGTGCAAAAAAATGGCGATTTTATCCCTCATATTATAACCCGATCATAGTTATTTATGACTGTATATTTACTTTACAATTTCTTTTATAAATCAATATAAATTGTTTTGCTTTATAGCTATTAAACTTTTGTAGTTTATTATTATTTCCTATTTTAAGAAAGAGAAAATGATTATATATATATATATATAAATGTGTGTGTGTGTGTGTGTGTGTGTGTGTGTGTGTGTGTGTGTGTGTGTGTGTGTGTGTGTGTGTGTGTGTGTGTGTAACTGATATTTGATAACGAAGTTTTTGCCAAACTGGCCCCAGAAAAAAATCACGCCAATGTAGTCATATTTTTTTAAATAAAAAAGCGATGAAAAGAAATATTTTCTTTGCAGAATTTATCACTCGTCTTGTTTGTGTGTTGCTTGTTTGTGTTTTGCACATAATTGCGGTATCTTTATTTATACTTTTATATTCATAACAAATAAAAATCGTATTCATATATTTGATAGTAAATCTCGGTGGCAAAATGTCGCCAACATGTGACGTTCGTCAATGTATAACGCAGATTCCCAATAAAGCCCATTGAAAGCTTTTTACATTAAATATGTGCAGCGGAAATGTTTCTTTTTGTAGATTTTTTTTTAATCCTGTTGTCCAAAACACTACCAGAACTAAAACAAATACAGGGATAACTCTAAATCATGCTAAGCTGCAAGAGCCACTAACCTACGTAAACAACGCGTGACAGAAACTGCTACCCGCCTTTTCTATTTAAAACAGAAAAAAATAGAAAAAAATTCAAGCATTAAAATTAGCTTAAATATCAAAAAAAAAAAAAAATTGTCACTGTCGATATCATGTGGCCTTTTTCAGTGTTAATTAGAAATAATATACAATGGAATTCGAAATTCATTCATAATTATGATCTATAAAAACATTTGTTTGAAAAAAAGGAAAATTATGTGCTTAAGCATAGATTACGAAACATTTTTTTAACACATGGAGTGTAACATAATAGAATTTAATACCTTCATAAGTGACAAGTGATGTTTAAAAAAAAACAGTTTGTAAATGCATTATACGATTAAAAGCGTAAATTCACAAATTTCTAAAACTGATAGTCAGAATATAATCAATAGTGAATTTTTTGTACAACCTTGAATACCATATGTAGAATTATTATAAAACTAACAGTATGCTAAATTTAAGTCTTAGTTAACAATTATTTAAAAGCTAAAAAAAAAATTTTTTAAGTTCTGCATTGCTTTTTTTTTCAAATTTAGATCGTGGCGAGTGAAAGGGGACGTTGCATACATAAAATCCTGATTTAAAGGTGCTGTGGATGTTCTAAGTCATTCCGACCTCATCCTGTTTTTTTTTTTTTTTTTTTTTTTTTTTTTTTTTTTTTGTATGTGTGTGTTTTGCTATATAAGCATACTTAATATGTTTTTTTGTAAAAATCAAGTTAAGTGGATGTTATGTTAAATTTTCAATATCCTCACCAATTTGAAAAATACAAAGTGAAAAAAAAGAGAGAAATTTAAAATTAACACCTTATGACATTTTAAAAAGAAGTGGATGATTTAAAAGCTTTTCTCGCATATTTTATACGTCACTGGGACTTCAAAAACATGCTACGAATATGAAAATAAATGAAAAAACTTTTTTTGTTGCTTTTTTGCAAAGTAAAGAATGTCAAACCCACTGAAATTATAAATAAGAGAAATTAGAAAGAAATATATATGTTGAAGACATCTAAAATTACTTATCGGCATCGAACAAACTGTAATTTATTTAATCATTGAGATGTGCAAAGTTTCCTTTCGCCAAAATATAACTTTAAAATTTTAATAAATTACCCATGCAGTTTCGAAGAAAAGCGCTTAAAAAATATTTACTCTCCACAGACACTGAGGATATTTCAAAATTGATCATTTTTTAACCTTTTTCATGGGGAAATATATTTTTAAGAAAAGAACATCCTTTATAATAAATTTCTACTGACACGTTTCTTACCGCAACATAGATAAAATGTTTGAAAACTTTTCTCGGAAACTGAGAGAAACGTGACCTGAAATAAAACTAGACTTTATAAACACTGTTAAATGCAAGGAATGTTAAAAAGCAAAAATATCTCTTTAAGGAATTTGCTATTTTCGAATAATTGACTGGGGAAGGTCTTGTTCATACAGTGCAGTCTCGTTATTCTGATCCCCGCTACTTCGATAATCCACCTATTCCGAACAGAAATTAGTAAAAGTACCAATATTTTAAGTTAAAAACAAAAACAGCAAAAAAATTAAAAAGACATTTGATAATGTAAATTTATTGTTAATCCAAAAAGTTAAACAGAGATTTATATAGAGCTTAAGTTTAATGAAAATGTCTAAAACCAAACAGGAATGGAAGCTTGATTCTAGAGTGCCTATCGACACCATTTATACAATTGCTTAGAATCATTTTTAATCACTGTTAAACATAAACTAATTTTAACGCTTTCAAGAAGCAAAATCTATGACTTTGTTTCCGTCATGAAGAAAATTATTATCATTATTTTTTTGTTGTTGTTATTTGAGATTTATGTATGGGGATAAAATGTATTTAATACTACGATATTACGATTGTAATTTTTATTTAAATGTTATGCATTAACAATGAATTTTTATTTAAGTTATTTGTAATAACACAATTTTTTTTCATGACAAGCCAACCAACGCAGTATACAGCTGAAACTAGTAGATATCCCCGCACTGAATGTATTATATCAATGTAATCTTTATATATATATAAATATTCTGTGCGTGTGTATGTCACGGAGCTCCTCCTAACGACTGGACCGATTTTAATGAATTGTTTTGTGTGTAATCCAGTGGATTCTACAATGATTTAGATTCCCATTTCATCTAAATTGATTCACTATTTTTTTATTAATTAGGCAAAAACTAATAGTGATTTTTCTCTAATTAAAACTGTTGAATAAGTTCACTGAATAAAGTGCGAACAGGATAGCTGAGTGGTCTAAGGCACCAAATTTAAGTTCTAGTTCTCGAAGAAAGAGATAGTGTGTTCGAACCCCACTCCTGAAATGCGTGTATGATTTACAATAATTTTTCCGGTATTAGTATAATTTAATTAACAAACTTCAGAAAATCGTTAACTTCTAACTAAAAAGAGAAAAATAAACCTTTCTAACCAGAATTGAAACGACTTCAAAAACTACTGCAAAGTGAAAAATAATTTCCTAACATAATTGTAATAAGAAATTAAATTAACAGTGTAGTATTTATCATGCGTTTTAATATATTTATGTACATCATTATATAATTGCGACGATGTATACTACAATATTGGACGCTCTTGTACTTTAAAAATTAGTTGTTCTGCGTCTAAATCCATTTGAAAGTCTAGCGGGAAAATTCGTGATACATATCTGTGCAAAATTCCGTGGCAACAAAGTCAATCATTCATCAGTTTTCACAGATTTTAACCAGATAGTAATACATTCGTTTGTTTTTTAGAACACTTTATGTGTATAAGTACAATGATTTATTTGCGTTTTTAGAACAAATAGATAAGCTGAACCTCCTTTTAAAAGAAATGTTGTTAACGTTATATTTGTCATCTGTTGATAGTTAAACAGCTTAATATTTCAATTAACTTTACTTCAATCTTCATCTTTGCTCACTGGATAATAAAATCTACTAAATAAAAATGAGCAAAAATATATATTTCAAGGTATGAAAGCAGAAAAAAATTTCTCGAAAATTCTTTCCATTTCCTTTTTAAATTCCCGAAGTAATAATATAATTTTTATTTTCTACCGATAGCATTTCTTCAAAAATGTTAATTTATTTTATTTGAAAAAAGTATTCTATTACTTTAAAAATTCTTTTATAAAATTCTTTAAAAAAAATGAACACAAACATTAATATGGACAGGAAAATAAGAAAGCAATAAAGCAAAGGAAAAATTAATAATTACAGGAAAATAATAAAGAATTTGAATAGTGTCCAGCCTGCCACTTTTTTTTATTATTATTGATAAGAAAAAAACACTTTTAACCAGAAATTTTTTTAATTAGAAGTGCTTAATTACAAATAAGAAGTGTTTAATTAAATGTATTTCTTTTTTTTAATTAGAAACATTATATGATGTTGTCATTCGAAATTTACCTAATTTCCTAAATTAAATAAATTTCTGGTTGGAAATACTTTTTTTTTTTTTCTCTTTTAAAGCCCGAGGCTGGCACGTATGCATTTTTAAATATTTTCTAAAATAATTTACTTAAGTATAGTAGTTCTGACCAATTTTACAGTTTTGAGCCCTCAAGACTCAATTTTCTGCTACAAAAACATAAAAAAACTGATTTTTTTTTTTTTAATTTTATGATAGTTTTCAACTTTTAGAAACCCTACGCTCGAGGGATATTGAATTCTGTTTTTATGCAAAACGAATAAACGGAATAATATTTCTATGGATAAAAGTAAGTACAACTCTCTTTAAATTGCTTTTTTATTTAAATTACTTTTTATATTAAAATTTGTACTTTAGGGAACATCATTTTTTAACTTTTTATTCATACAGCATAAGCCATATTGTCTTTAAATAATGATACATAATAGATTTCGGGAAAAATAAGCGTTATCTTTAAAAAGGTTTTTTTTTTTAAAGAAAATAATTGAACACAAATGACGATAATATAGATAACATTTATAAAATTATGAATTAAATAAATTGCAAATATTTATATAGTTTCAAAAACTTATTCATGATAATGTTTGAAACTAGATATTTAGAACTGTGTTTTAAAACTTAAAAACTTTATAAAAAGGAAATGTACAATTTATTTATGTATTTATTTTTACAATGTTTGTTTCCAAATGATACCTTTCAAAGAATAAGTTTTGGATAATTTACATATAATCTAAATCTTTATTTATTAAAAACAATAATTGAAGACGAATGAAGATTTCTTTAATCTAATACATAAACGCAAAAGTCTAATGCAATTGCTAAAATTATTTTAAAATGAACAAAAATTGGCCAAAGGGCATGTTTTCAAAATAATTCCATTTTTTGGACAGGACTGTATGTGTATTTTAAACTTATACTAACATATTTCTAATTTCGTTTTGAAATTACTGTTACAACGGTTAAATCATAATGTTTAAAACTGATTTTCATATATATATAATTTTTTTTAAGTTGCTTTTTTCTTCAGTTTTATGTTTTCACGATGGCACTTCCTTGAAGAATCAAAACTAAAATATCGTTAAGATTTTTTTTCTTAAATACAAGGCACTAAGTAATTTATTTTAAAAGAATTTAAAATAATAATCCATATTTGTTTTAACTTCCAGTAATGTAACAATTTACTTCCGAAAGACCATTTATTAACATCTTGTATGAACGTTTAAAACACATGATAAATTTTGCATTTAAGATGAAGTAGTATATTTCCATAAACTCAATATGAAGGATAATAAATGGAGATTTATTGAGATTTATTGCATATGATAGCTTGAATTTTATTATTATTATTATTATTATTATTTTGAAAGAACTGATAGGGCAAGAAATGAATTGTATCATATATGTGTCATTATTTGTGTTTTTATGATGGGATTATATTCATTTATGAAATATTAAAAGTGAAGATAAAGTTTTAATAAATAAGACAATATCTTGTATGGTAATTTTTTTAAAATAATTCTTTTCTATTAAACATAACAATTCATTTTATCCAAAATATACCCTCTATTACCATTTAAGAATTTTTTCATACATCCAAGAAATATTTTTTAGATATTGGGTATAATTATCAAGTACAGTAGAACCTCTTTAATCTGGCACCTGCACTGTCGTATCGAATTAGTAATATGTCTGGATTATTGAACATCAATGCAATTCACCTTTAAAGAAAACCTCTGGAAATTGTATAAAATCCGAAAAATACTGTTTCGTATCATGTTATTCTAACAACTGTAAAAAAATAAAACACTGAATACAAAAATAAATTTCATATGCTTAATTTATACTATATATGTACATTACATTGTACATGTAGTACAGAAAAAAACAATATGAGTATTATAGACCGGATACGGAAGCACAAACAAAATCCTCATTAAGTTCACGGATGAAAATCTAGGACTAGCGAAATCTTTATTCATATATTAAAACACAATCGGTCTGCTAGGTCATATGTTGGATGAAAACTCCTAAAAAGCCGATTTTAGCGGGTGATTCATAGGTTTATCAATAAGTTTTCCTCTTCCTAATACTCCATATTTTTATATTTTTATATGCAGGAAAGCACAATGATAAACCTACACTGTAAAAAAATCCCGCAACGTTATACATTATTCCCACCAACGTTCCAGGATTTCGAAAGTTTTTATTCGATTCCTGGAAAAAGCAAGTTTCTTTATGAATGGTTTCCTGAATTCCGGGATTAAGTTTTTTTGTGGCAACTCTGCTTTCAGAGCTCATTTTCTGACTTTGCCTTTTAAATGCGTCAAAAAACAGGAATTAAAAAAATTTCGCGAATCCAATATTTTTTTGTAAGAAAGTTTTTATGTAAGAATTCATCTTTATTATTTATGTCAAAGAATAATTTAAAACCGTATTTATATATAATCAAAAATTGTATGGTTATTTTTTCTTAAAAAGTGCTATTTACTTTTTTATAAATAATTTTTTTGAAAAATTTCATTACTTACAGTGAAAAATACTTTAAAATAATGAAAAAATATCCCTCCCCATGAAGATAAATATATCAAATTAAAACATTAATTCAAAGTATTTTCTAAGAATAAAAATTCATCCATAGCTATTAAGACTGACGTCTCTCTTATAAATTGATTTTGATAATCGAAGGAAAAACATCTTTTAACATCTTGTCTAAAAGCATAAAACATCCACTTCTAAAACGCTTGATATATGATAGATTTTAGAAGAATGGTACATTTCTTTAAAACTCATTTATTAATAAAAAAAATACTAAAAAAAGGTTTAAAAGAAAGTTATTCAATGTTTTAAAATTAGAATATTTTTTACTTTTTTTCAGAATATATATATATATATATATATATGTATATAATTATATATATATATATATATATGTATATAATTATATATATATATATATATATATATATATATATATATATATATATATATATATATATATATATATATATATATATATATATATATATATATATATATATATATATATATATATATGACCATAAATTGTGAAACAAATGTAACAATAGAATATGAAAAAGTAAATTAAAAGGAATATTCGAAATATGCAGAACCACAATAGATTTATCATACCCAACATATAGTATGTATCCAAACCAATAAATTTAATATAAATTACCACATTGAAGCATAGAAAAAAACCCTAAATGTATATAATCGAAATTTGTAGAACTAAAGTAGAATCCTTAGGCCCACATTTACTTTGGAGCTACAAATAAAGTGTGTGATTTCATCGTGGTATTAGCCATGAAAAAGCAAAATGATACGAATTTGAGACTACCAACGCACATAAAACAAAAATAAAATGGAGAAAAGCATTAAAAATAAATCATAATACTATATATGTTTATATATATTTAAGTGAGTTACATAATTAAGTAGGAATTATATTTAAGTTATATACATATATATATATATATATATATATTTAAGGAAAATTGGGAACAGGTGTAATCCATTGCTATTTATCCATTGTCTTTATTGTAACCAATCACTTTCGCGAGATAACAGTATGTAACATATTGTAAAAGGGTTAAACATTACTGCTAAATATATCAGAAATACCACGATTATGAGTAATAACTTATTCCCATTTAAAAATACTACTAATTAACTAACTGAATTCATTTTTAATTCAATAGTAAACATACAGCAACCACATTTTTTTTTATTAAAAAGCTTCGTACAATGAAAATGATTAATGCAAAATAAATAAATTTTCAAGTTTAAATCATTAAAAGAATGTTTAAATAACACAAAGTATCTTCATTCACGAGTAAACTTTCAGTTGAGCAAAATCAGATGGTTTGAGTCCCAGTAGTTCTAAACTCACATTCTAATTTTAATAACTTTTATTACTGCTTCATGTTTTAAAACTCCATTTAATGTCTATAAAAACCGCAGAAAACATCTTTTATTTGCATGCAAAAAATGATATATATATATTTGAGCGAATCATATGTGAAGATATTTTTTTTATTTGATGAACATTAAATTTTAATATAATCGGTTAAAACACCAAGCCTCCCAATTAATGAGAAATTTAGATTTTAAGATTCATAATTTGCTATTCGATAATATTGATTTATTGACAAAATGAATAATAACACAAGCCTACAAACAAAAAAAATGGTGTCTAAGATTTTACAACTGATTTCAGATGTTTTTAGGATACTGAATCTAAATATGAATTCAATTTTTTGTCAATCAGCTCTACTTTTTTAGATATACAAAATCAACTAAAAATCGTTTAGACCTAAAGTGACCTTGAATGCTTAAACTGAGCGATTAAATATGCGAAAAACTTGATAAAAACAGATATACAGACAAAATTCAGGTTCTGAGCATGCTCATGATCCTGCATCACCCAAAGCCGCCAGGAGATAAGGTGTCTTCTGAATTCTTTCCGTCGAGGCAAAACATTGTTGACCTTCCATGCTATTTGTATTTGGGAAAGAACTCTTATTAATCTAACATAAAACGAGCCGTGTTATAAGTTGTTGTATTTGTATTGTTAAATAGAACTATACAGAATATATAGAATTCTACTTGAACTATATAGAATATTTCAAGTAGAAGAAGTTGTGTAAATCATCCCGATGTGATTTACTACGTATGCGGAAAATATACGTTAAAAGAGCACAGAAAACGTGTTACTGTTTCTGAATTTGAAAAGAGAGCCTATCTTGATATTTTGATATTAGACAAGATAATCAGGATAAAACCTGGGCACAGCAGCAGGTCTGTAAAATTTGCATTGAACACTTACAAGAGTAGACTAACGGGAAAAGAAAAAGTCTCAAATTCGGCATACCAATGATTTTGAGAGAACCTCAAAACCATTTCAATGACTGTTATTTCTGCGTAGTAAATATTACTGGAATTAATTGAAACAACCGTCATAAGTGTACTTATCCTAAATTTAGTTTCAGCAAGACGCGCGGTTCTTCACTAAGAGGAAGTACCGATTTCAATGTTTTACAGCTACCAGAATTCAGTAAGGATGAATATTGCCTTACTGATCATCCTCCCGATAGTTATTAAAGTGATTATGAGAAGAAGTCGTCAATGCCTCAACGCTTCCAATAAGGATAAGTTAAATAATCTCACCAGAGATCTCAATCTATCAAAAGAAGTGTCTGAATTACTGGCTACAAGATTGAAAGACAAAGATTTGCTGGAAAAATTAAACAGTTACCTTTTACCGCACAAGAGAAAAATGTCTACTACTATTCTTTCCTAACAAATCTTGTATTTTCTTGTGAAACTAGAGGAATTCTGAAAAAAATTGGTCTTTTTGACTATTTTTCAGATTATTAGCCCTTATTTGTTGGCGCTCAAAGCGGGATTTGAATCATGGCCTTCTACACAATGGGAACAAATATGATTCCGTGCCAATTGCTCACTCAAGAAGAATATAACTCAATAGCTTTGGTCTTTGACAAAATAAAGTACCATGAACTGAATATCAATGGGTGATTTGTGTAAATTTAAAAAATGGTAAACTTTCGCCTTTGACAAAAAACGGTTACATCAAATATTCTTGCTTCTCGTGTCTTTGACTTAAACTAAAATTTTCAGCTCAAAATCTGAATATTTGGGAGTGGTTAAGTAGCACTGTGTTCAAAGGGTTCAAATTTCAAATGATTATAAAAAACGGAAAAAATAGTCAATTCATTTACGGTTTCCACTAAAACTATTCTTTATGTCGGTATTTTCTTAAAAATAAATTATAAAGATAAATTTCAAAAAATGCCGATAGAGGGCTGTACGGAGGTGTACTAAATTAAAAAGAAAAACTAAATTAAAAAAGAAAAAGCAAGTAGACTGTAAATTTAATGGAATGTTTATTTTCTAAAAGTCACCACTTGTTGCAGCATTAGAGCTTGTTGCTAAGAGACCGTTTCTCTCAATCCACTGCGTCACACAACACGTGAGCAGGGTTTACACTAAATTGATAATTGGCGTGGGCTGTGTTTGTCGCCAAGGCGATGTTACAAGATCACAATACAGAAGCGGAACATCCCGCCCGGCGTTGAAATATTTTTATATTTCAAGATACATATGCAATACAAGTAATAACACATCATGATACAGATTATAAGCAAAAATAAATAAATAAAATAAATAAACACAAATAATACATGAAAAATTAATACATAATAAAGCACATTTAAAGTTTAGGATCTATGATGTTGTCCTCAATGGGTAATATACTTATTTTTGAAATAGGTCGTTTAAAATTACCCTTAGCGGTACGAACTTCAACTACCCTGACTATCCCGTCCGAGCCTGGGAAAACCTTATTAATGCGGCCTAGTGACCAAGTGCAAATGGGTAATTGTGAGTCCTTAAGCAAAACTAGCATTCCTGGCAGAATATTAGGCCTTTTAAATAGCCACTTGTTTCTTTCTTGTAACTGGCTCAGATAATTATTCTGCCAACGTTTCCATATTAACTGCGTTAATTTTTGAAACCTTTGCCATTTATTTAGCAAATTATATTTGACCTCACTTAAATTGGGTTCTGGAATTAAATTAAGAGGCTTTCCTATGAGGAAGTGACCAGGAGTCAACACCTGAAGATCGTCAGGATCTGTTGATAAAGGACAAAGTGGTCGCGAATTCAAAATAGCCTCTATCTGTGTGATAACTGTCAGGAATTCCTCGATCGTGAGATGAGCTGAGCCCACAGTTCTTTTTAAGTGGTATTTGAAAGATTTGACTCCTGCCTCCCAAAGGCCACCAAAATTTGGCGCCCTAGGAGGTGAAAACTTCCAGTTAATACCTTCAGAAGCTAAAAAGTTCGAAACTTCATCACTCGTAATAAGTCTGCGTAAACGTTTTAGTTCTGCTGAAGCCCCAACGAAATTTGTAGCATTGTCGCTAAAGATTACAGAGCTTTTCCCACCACGAGCGAAGAATCTTTTTAGAGTCGCTATTATAGCCTCGGATGTCAAATCTGAGACAAAATCCAAGTGCACAGCTTTAGTGACCATACATACAAATATGGCAACATAGATTTTCTGAAAAGTACCCTTTCTTTGACCTTTATATTTTATTTCAAAAGGCCCACTTAAATCTAATCCCACATTTGAAAATGGGGAACTGGGCACTATTCTTTCAGGAGGGAGATCCCCCATCATTTGACTAGCCGTTATAGGTTTAATTTTAAAGCATTGTAAACACTCATGTACAATTTTACGCGCAATATTTCTGCCACCAAGCGGCCAATATTTTTGACGCACTGTGTTCAAAAGAGCTTGGGGTCCTACATGAAAATCTCGTTTATGATAATATTGAAAAATTATTTTCGTCAAGCGACAGCTCGCCGGAAGTATAATGGGGTGTTTATGGTCAAAATTCAAATTTGATTTTGCTAGTCTTCCTCCCACCCTCAATAAGCTATCTCCATCTAAAAAGGGATTTAAGAATTTTAACTTACTTGCGCGATGAACCAAAGATCACGCTTTTAGGGCCGAAATTTCATTTTTGAAATACTTTACCTGTTCATTTTTTATTAAATAAACCTCTGCCCTTCTTAATTCCTCCAGCAACAGTGGGCCGGTAGCAGATGTTGCTTTTTTACATTTATGTATGAATCTGAAAATATAAGCTAAAATTCTAATTAATTTTTGAAAATTATTGCTAAGATTAGTTAAATTATCACAGAAATTAGAGTCAGTATGAATAGCGAATGTCAAGTTGCTGGGAGCTTTAAGCTCACTAGAATAATGTTCATCTTTAATGTCACTTATATTAGAGTCAGTTTTTGCTATTGTTTCTTCAAGAATTGAAAGAGGCGGGCCATGCCACCACAACTGGTTAAAAGACAGGTTTTCCACACTTACACCTCTTGATATCAAGCCAGCTGGATTGTGTTCTGACGGAATATGAAACCATGGAAAGTTTTCAGTTTGTTCCTTAATTTGCACAACGCGGTTTCCCACAAACGTTTTCAGGAGATGAGGAGCAGTGTCTATCCAAGGTAAAGCAATAGTTGAATCAGAAAACAAATTAACTGAAGCTACTTGTTTGTCTAATGAATTTAAGACCTTGTTAGTGAGTTTAGCCAGAAGAAGACATGCTGACAGTTTGAGACGTGACACTGTTATTACTTTGGTTGGACACACGCGGGATTTACTACATAATAAGTGACTGATGGTTTCACTAGAATTAGATGTTTGCATGTATATCACTGCGCCATAAGCCTTGGAAGACGCATCTGCGAAACCATTTAGCACCACTGATTGGTTCACAGCTAGGAAGCATCTTGGCACTTCAATGGATTCCAGTTCCTTAAGACTTTCGAGGAAGGTTTCCCATTGTTTGGCAACATGAGAGGGCAGCTTCTCATTCCACTCTATTTTAAGAAGCCATAGCTCCTGCATGAATATTTTTGCTTTAGCAATCACTGGCCCTAAGAGATCGAGAGGGTTATCTTGCAGAACTCCACCCTTACATAATAAATCGTTCAAAGATTTTCCATTGGTTGACTTGGCACTAGCGTCAAAAACGACGTGTAATTTTGTGGTTTTACTAGAGGGTCGTAAAACGCTGTGATGTGGTAAGTAATGGCCATCATTAAAGTTCGTGTTTTCTTTTATTTCATGCATGTGATTTCAATCTCTATATTCTTTAATAAATTCTGTGTATAAATTAGTCATAACAGGATCGCGATCTAAACGTTGCCACAGAGAGTTTAATCTTTTCAAAGCAAAATTTTTGGAATTTCCCAAATCGGGTTCTAAAACCTGTGGTTTAAACGGCATCGTGACCACAAACCTACCATCCGGTTTTCTGAAGTGCGTTTTATCGAAGTGATCATTACAATATTCTAATTCTTCACTGTTACAGGGTTTTAAATTTTGTACTTCTTAAATTTCCCAGAAAGACTTCAAAGTGTCATTAAATATTTCAAGATTTTTTGTTAAGAAACAATAATTAGTATTATTATTATTTACTGTTTTGTCATAAATACACCCAGATACTAAATATCCAAAAATACTTGATTGCAAATATAAATTATTGCCTAACTTTATTTTTTCTTCATTTAAAAGGGAAAAATACAGTTCAGCACCGATAATTATCTCCACACTGCTTGGAATGTTAAATGGAATGTTAAATTTTTTATCCGCTAAACAAATATTTGCTGGAATTTTTAAATCTGATATGTTTATCTTTTTCGAGGGCGTGAAGTCACAGATGTTTGGAACGATTAATAACTCAATATCATAACTGGTACTATTCATTTTATTTGACAACTTTGATTTGATTCTAGATTTAATGTAAATAGGCAATTTATTTATTCCACTTACAGGAATATTTATTTTCTCTTTTTTCAAGCCTAATATTTGTGCTGCTTTAAATGTACAAAAACAATTCTGAGATGCGGAATCTAATATTGCCCTGAAAGGAATTTTGATGCCATTTACATCTGTCAAATAAATTATTGCAGTACTAATTAAAACAGATTTATTATTATCATTTTCATATGAAAAAAATGAATGAGCAGTAGTTTCGTTTTGTGATAAATCTTCCGAAACAAAATTGCTATTTATTGTTTCATGTATTGGGAGATTGTTTATAGGATTGTTTACTGGTGTTGTATAGTTATGTAATGATGAATGATGGCTTGCGCTCTTGCAAACATGACAAGTGCTTTTTGAATTACAATAATTAATGAGGTGGGCTGAACTTAAACAATTGAAGCAAAGTTTATTTTTCTTAACAAGGTTAATTCGATCACTTAACTTCATGTTTTTATATTTAACACAATGATATAAGGGGTGGTTTTCGGTTTTACAAATTACGCAACATTTACTTTGAGGTTTGCTTGTTTTTATGAATAAGGATTTTGCAGTATATTTAGAGGATACGTTAGAACTTATACTATTTAAGATTTGACATCTTCGTTCAAGAAATTCTAAAAATTCATCAAAATTAGGCACTTCATTATCCTTTAATGTTAGTTCATATTGTTTACGAGTTTCGTTATCTAGTTTATTTAGAATAATATTCAGCAAAATTGCGTTCGAGAAATTATCTCTATCATACTTTAAGATCTTTAAAGCCCTTAAATTTTTCTTCACGTTATCCAATAAAATGCGGAGATCCTTAGAGGATTCCTGTTTAATTACATAAATATTTAAAATATTCTTTATATGACAATCTACCATAACTCTTTTATTCTCGTATCTTTGTTCTAACGCATTGAAAAGTGAAACATAATTTTCATCTGGTGTAAGCAAACTCCTCGCTTCACCAGTCAAAGCAGAACGCAAATAAAATAATTTTTCATTATCTTTTAAATTTGAATTATCATTAATAAGGTCATTAAAGGTACTTTTAAATACGGACCATTCTTCAATTCTGCCACTAAAAACCGGCAATATGACCCTAGGTAGCTTAATGCTAGACGTTTTAGCTTGGTCCTGTTCAATGGATTTTTTATTAGAATCAGTATTTTCATAATAAGCATTAATAGAGGATTTTAAGCTTACCTCTAGTTTTAGAATACCTTCGTCCAGTTGCGAGAGGATTTTTTCCGTTTCTTCCAACTTTTCTTCCTCTATTATTCTGTAATGCTCTAGTTTAAGAGCTTCAAACTTTTCTTCTGTTTTCGACAGTGAGTCCAGGTGGGCTTTCCATTCGGATAAATTAAATGTTTTTCCATCCGTTGCGTTAAATATTCTAGTGACTTGGGCCTTGATATTCCCTCGCCTTCTGTTTAACGATGTTATTTCACTTTCCGACATTATTCATGTTGTTGACGAAATTCGATAAATTCAATATTTAATTCAATAGAAAAGACACTGGCTCGTTCATACCTCCGGGTCCCTAGGACCAAATGTACGGAGGTGTACTAAATTAAAAAGAAAAACTAAATTAAAAAAGAAAAAGCTAGACTGTAAATTTAATGGAATGTTTATTTTCTAAGAGTCACCGCTTGTTGCAGCATTAGAGCTTGTTGCTAAGAGACCGTTTCTCTCAATCCACTGCGTCACACAACACGTGAGCACGGGTTACACTAAATTGCCGATTGGCGTATAATTGGCGTGGGCTGTGTTTGTCGCCAAGGCGATGTTACAAGATCACAATACAAAAGCGGAACAAGGGCGCTTTAGACTTTGTAGTAGTAGCTCCCCCTTGAACACAGCTCAGTTTGTGCTACTTAACCACTACCAAATATTCAGATTTTCAGCTCAAAATTTAAGTTTAAGTCTAAGTTTAAGAAAACATTTAATGGGATGCAACATTAACGCCAAAAAATAATTATTCGTAATTCCAAAGTATAAAGTGCCCTTCTATCGGCATTTTAGGTTGCTTTCATTACAAAAAGTAAAAAGCTACCTATTGCAGCCGTCCAGAGGAAAGCACTTCCGGAAAATTTTGGTATATTTTCACCGATCATGACCCCCAGACCCCAAAACCACCCTCCGTTCAATTGTTGATATATATATATATATATATATATATGTGATGTGTGTGTGTGTGTGTATATATATATATATATATAACCATATATATATATATATATATATATATATATAACCATATATATATATATATATATATATATATCTGATTTTTGTCATGCGATAACTAACGTATTTATGAACCGATTTGAATGAAACTTGGTATGTACATAGTACATACAAATGTCTCGACCGAGTTCGTTGGCCAGCAACATCCACCATTTTGTTTCAAAATGGCGGCCATTTTAAATTTAAAAATAAAATAAAATTTAAAATTAAATACAAAAAAGTTAAAAGTTGAAACATATTTTCCTTTTACGTGTTAGAACTTAAAACAAAGATTCCAGAACATTTTTTATTTTGTCTATATCTTAAAAAATGATTGAGTTATAGCACTTTGAATTTTTCTTATGGCTGACATTTTGAAATGATCTGATTTTTGTCACATGATAACACGCGTTTTTAGGAATCGATTTCAATTAAACTTGGTATGTACATAGTACATACAAATGTCTCGACTGAGTTCGTTGGCCAGCATCATCCGCCATTTTGTTTCAAAATGGTGGCCATTTTAAATTTTTTAAAAATTTAAAAATTTAAAATTAAATGCGAAAAAATCAAAATGTGAAAAATATTTTTCTTTTACGTGTTAGAACTTAAAACAACGATTCCAGAACAACTTTTATTTTGTCTATATCTTACAAAATAATTGAGTTAAAGCACTTTGAATTTTTCTTATGTCTGACATTTTGAAACGATCTGATTTTGTCACGTGATAACACGCGTATTTATGAACCGATTAGAATGAAACTTGGGATGTACATAGTACATACAAATGTCTCGACCTAGTTCGTTGGCCAACATCATCCACCATTTTGCTTCAAAATGGTGGCCATTTTAAATTTAAAAAAAAAATTAAAATTTAAAATTAAATGCGAAAAAATTAAAAATTGAAAAATATTTTTCTTTTACGTGTTAAAACTTAAAACAACGATTCCAGAAATTTTTTTATTTTGTCTATATCTTAAAAAATGACTGGGTTATAGCACTTTGAATTTTGCTTATGGCTGACATTTTGAAACGGTCTGATCTGAACAATCCACAATGTTGCTTTAAAATGGCATACATTTTATGATATCGTAGAATTTGGTGACTCTCTAAATCTCTTAAAATAAAACCAGGTTGAATAAAAGATGACTAATTTCTAAAAATTCCTATTAATATTCAGTCTTGACAAAAACTAGTTTCAATCTTATAAATTCACTAATTTTAGGTAGCTTTCATTACAAAAAGTAAAAAGCTACCTATTGCAGCCGCCCGGAGTAAAGCACTTCCGGAAAATTTTGGTATATTTTCACCGATCATGACCCCCAGACCCCAAAACCACCCTCCTTTCAAATGTTGACATATATATATATATATATATAACCATATATATATATATATATATATATGATTTTTGTCATGCGATAACTAACGTTTTTGTGAACCGATTTGAATGAAACTTGGTATGTACATAGTACATACAAATGTCTCGACCGAGCTCGTTGATCAGCATCATCCGTCATTTTGTTTCAAAATGGCAGCCATTTTAAATTTAAAAAAAAAATTTATTTAAAATTAAATGTGAAAAAATCAAAATTTGAAAAATATTTTTCTTTTACGTGTTAGAACTTAAAACAACGATTCCAGAACATTTTTTATTTTGTCTATATCTTACAAAATGATTGAGTTATAGCACTTTGGATTTTTCTTATGGCTGACATTTTGAAACGATCTGATTTTGTCACGTGATAACACGCGTATTTATGAACCGATTTCAATGAAACTTGGTATGTACATAGTACATACAAATGTCTCGACCGATTTCGTTGGCCAGCATCATCCACCATTTTGTTTCAAAATGGTGGCTATTTTAAATTTAAAAAAAAATTTAAAATTTAAAATTAAATGCGAAAAAATTAAAAGTTGAAAAATATTTTTCTTTTACGTGTTAAAACTTAAAACAACGATTCCAGAACACTTTTTATTTTGTCTATATCTTGAAAAATGATTGAGTTATAGCACTTTGAATTTTGCTTATGGCTGACATTTTGAAACGGTCTGATCTGAACGATCCATCATGTTACTTTAAAATGGCATACACTTTATGATATTGTGGAATTTGGCGACTGTCTAAATCACTTAAATTAAAACCAGGTTGAATAAAAGATGACTAATTTCTAAAAATTCCTATTAATATTCAGTCTTGACAAAAACTAGTATTCAATCTTATAAAATCACTAATTTTATAAGATTATTTCCACTAATTTGAGATAGGTATTTTTGAACAATGTAACTTACTTTAAAATAAATAAATAAATATATAAGTATATGAAAGCTACCTCTTCCTCCAGGCATTGCCGGAAGGACTTTTTTGAAATTTTATATATATATATATATATATATATATATATATATATATATATATATATATATATATATATATATATATATATATATATATATATTAAGTGCAGACATAAAGAATAGTTTTAGTGAAAACCGCAAATGAATCGACCAATTTTTCCGTATTTATGTTTATTTGAAATTTTGGACTCTACACATTAATGGCGGCTGTCTCTTTTGGAAAACGTTTGGGACCCCTGGTTTCCTATTTAATATCGTTTGTCCTTATGTGTACTATCACCTCTCTTTTATTGTAAAAACAAATTAGAACCAACTTGTCTGTTTATGTATGCATGTGTGTGTGTATATAACCATTGGAGAGTTTGTCAAGTCATTTACAATTTTATGAAAATAGAATAGAATTTAAAAAGATAGAAGATTTTCCTCAAAGCTATTAAATCCGATCATTTGTAATTAATTCAATATCACGTCATAGACAATGGTTCTATGTTGCCCGTTGTGATAATTTTATTAAATTTTATATCACGTATGTATTTCAATGATATCCCACAATGAGTATTGTTTTTAGGTTTTCGTGGTAATTACGATATTTTGAAGATGGAATCATAGTATTTCCCTAGTATTGAATTTAATATATAGTATTATTATAAATTTCGTATTCATACATTTTGCATAAGGGAGCAAAAGCTATTGCACAACTCTCTTAATATTTGCAAATTAAATTAGTTACAATACGAACGACTTCCTTTCTTACGTTCGAAGTACAAATTCCATTTTGTTAAAACTATTCTTTCAGCTTCTCCATATTAGCAATTAAAATAAAACATTTTAATTTTAAAAAAAAAAATCAACGACTAATTGAAAAACGACATTCTCTGAGACTAAAATTTTAGATTTAAAAATAAATTCTATATTTAAAATAATAATAAGATTTATCAAAAGATATGATGATAAACGTGACTTTCGTAATAAGAAAATTATAGTTGGTGCGTTTAGAAATCAAACCGACTAACACCATTTTTAAATAACTTAGGCTGTGTGACATGACTGTGTTGAAACTGTTCTATACATCTATAGAGAACTTAAGAAGTACCCTTGATTATATGACAATTAATGAACATAATCAAAATATTGTGAAAAAAAACAGAAATTTACAGATATACAACTTTAACTTTTTAAAATGTGCATTTTTATATGATGGAGTTAATCAGACTGAACGCCTCTTATTACGTACGACATGGATTAATCATTAATATTCCTGGACCATCATAATTCAATTTTAAATGAAATTTCGGTTTTACAATTTTCTGAATTGATAATTTTTCAACTTCTAAACATAGCACATTTTAAATTTTTACACCGATGCGTGCAGGAAAAAATACACTTTTAAATGAAATTTGTTAGACATTTTTATCGCAGTTTGTTTTAAAATTTATATTTTTATAGTTTTTTTTTTATTTATTTTTTTTTTTTATTTATTTTTTTTTTTTTACTTTTTTTCATTGCGACAACAATTATAGAACATAAAATACGTTGCGGAATTCAACAAATAAAAATATTCAGATATACTTTAGATTTACCAGTTCTCCACCGAAAACAATAGCTATTTATTAACTAAGTAAAAAAAAGTACGTATCTCAATTAACTTGTTATAATTTCATCAAAATTGTGTATTTATATTGAAATAAGCGATTAAATTAAGATACTTATTTACACTTTGTTTTTAAAGTATGTAGAAGTTATAAGATAAAATTAAAATTTATGAACACATCCGTCTACCGAACAACTTAACATGATTAAATACTGTCTAACATATGTTATCCGTTATTAATTTAGATGTTTAATGATATGTCACACGATTAGTGTAACAGCTGAGATTGACAGAAATATGTTTACAACTCTCATGATTCTTACGAGCATGCTTCAGAAATTGAAAATTAATTACTTGTTGCTTAACATGATGAAAAATTAAAATCCAGATAATTTTGGAATCAAAGGAGAAAAATAGATAAAATTATATATATATATATATTTTCTTTTTACGCAATGGAGATATTACATTTGAAAAAATATTTATTTAATTCATACTTACTTATTCTACTCATAAAATGTTTTTTTATTAAAGTAAATACAGTAGAACCCCGCAAATCCGGACCCTGTAAATCCGGATCTCCGGATAATCCGGATCGGTTTTTTGAAGCGATCGAGAAACGATTTGGTTAATTTCCATAGCATAAACTTGTTTAATCGTTGTATTCTGAATAACAAAAACTTTTTTCTGAAATCTTTTCGGAAGAATACCTTAAGCTTTCTTATTTAAACTCTTATTTAAACTACACCCAACGAACTACTTATGCTCAAGCAGATGCGTGACCGTACGGCTCACAAAAGGTATAAAAAACTGGCACAGCAAAAAATAACCAACTTTTTTCTTACAAAGTAAACATTTTTACTGTCTGTATATAATCAATAAATTAAACATAAAGGTGATTTTCTGTACGTATGTATTATTTTATTTCATTTTTTCTTATTCTCCGGATAATCCGGATTTTCGATAATCCGAATTGGGTCTGGTCCCAATTAATCCGAATTATCGGGGTTTTACTGTAATAATATAAGTACATTTAAGAAACAGGCATAAGTTGAGTAGAAATATTATAGATTTTGTGAAACTGGAAACAGGTAAAGCGATTAAAAATGTCTTTTTTTTAATAATTTATACAATTAGAAGCATTTGAATTAAGTGAGTGTTACTTATAAGGATTTGATAAATATATGTAGAATTTGAAATTAAAAAAATATCATTTAAATACTATTTATAAGAATGGAATTTGGAAAAACACCATATTATATGTTTTAACTTGAAAATGCTAGTTAAATAATTAATAGACATTAATCGAGCCTTAATGTCTAAAAAAAATTATGGAGGTATCATAATGTATTTTTGTGTTTCATAGATTACTTGCAAAATCTAAAACAACTTATTCTTGAATATTGTTTAAGTTATTTTTTAAGTAAATACTTAAATGAAAACGTAAAAACATATAAGAGTTTTCTTTATTCTAATAAGTCGTATCATTCGTAATTAATTCAAAACATCACATGATAGGTAATGATTCTTGGTTTCAATGTCATTACATTATATTTAATATGAAATCACATTATTTCCGAATTATTGAATTTTATAAGTATCATCATAATAAATTACGTATTTATAAATTTCCATAAGAAAGCAACAAGTTCTGAATTTCTGCAAACAAACTACGAACACGCCACTTTTGTCATACTTGACATAACATTTTCCACTTGTTAAAATAAATATACGTTAAGATTTTCCATTAGAAATATGTCGAATTTCCTCTAAGATTTTAAGTATTCCTTTAAGATCTATAGGACCGAGATACACCACTAGTTGTGTACCTTGGCCCCATTACTAAGAATGAAAAAATAAAAACTTGTTTTTAATGAATATTATCAACATTTATTAATCAAGAAGCTACATATATAAATTTTTGATACCTTTTATTGCTTATTAGGTTTTAAAAATAAGAAAGTCTAAATAAACATAAAACTTCAAAACAATTACACTTACCATGATCACAAAAGACATTAAAATGTATTTATATTAATAATTTTAATTATTTTTAGCCAAGATTGTAATAGATAACTCAGTTCCAAATGTTAACTTCTTGAGCTACCTTTCAGGTTCATTAGATTAAAACTTAGTGTACGTTGGACCTAGTCCAAAGCACATCACTTTTATTAGGTTCAAGGTACACCACTTGATACTTAAAAACAGAACTACCAATTATTATGTTAAGGATAGGCCTAAATTTATTTGAAGGACGTGGTGTAGTTGCTAGAGCATTGCTTTATTATGGATATTCCTCATAAAAAAAAAACATGTTTAGTATAAAAATAACATAGAAATATTTAAGAAGAATTTACTTTTGAAAGATGAATTTCCTTTTTTAAAAATTGTACAATTAGTTTAGCTTCTAAACAAATGCCAAGAACTTAAATAAGACTTCTAGTGGCAAATATTCAATATACAAATGTTCTTGTTTAAAACCTTTTAAACGCCGCACTATGATCAAAAGGTAGCACTGTGATGTAACACATATTCTACTATTGATATTTCTATTAATTTTTCAAATGTTAGTCCCCCCCCCTCTTTTAAAATTTAATTTTAAAAGAAAAGTATTTTTTAGGTATTTTTATTGTGTGTTCATCTCCAATTGCATATAAAATAATAATAATAAATAAAAAAAAAAACAAATAATAAATTAGTTTTAATATATCATTCCATTTCTAGATTTTTTTTCTTGTTCTTCAGTTGATTAAATATCAAACGACTGTTTTAAATAACTACTATTTTTATTTCGCAATCATTTCATTTTGTCTTGTATAAAGAACTTAATTTGTTACCGATTGAGTAATTTCGTTTAGGGGATCCGGGTGTTGCACGTTCTCACCACGAGCGATAATTGCTGTATTCTTGACAAATCTCATTTTTAAAATTTCCCTTTTGCTTATTGTGTAACGGTCTTTTTACCTGTACATTTTTTGCTCGGATTGGGAACCTATTCTATGCCAAAAGACTTCTTTTGGCGTTTGTGAAATGTGAAATTTTTGTCAGTTTTACGTTTTGCCTTGGTGAAGAAAACACGCTCGCTCGCTGTTGTCAAATTGATAAATATTTTCATTATTATGTTCTATGCGTGCTGCACTAGTGCACATTTGAGTGAATATGCTATATTACTGATGTTTGATATGCTCATATTTCAAGTGTTCTTCAAAAATAAAGACAATTAATCAAGTTGATCTTGTGCGTTTTCTTCATCGAAAAAATACCTTAAACACTTCGTTTGAGAAAAAAAGTAAAACATGAACGTGGGGCTGTCTACGATATTGCAATACGATCCGGTCAATCATAAAAGGAGGCTTTATTCTCACATTTTCCCATCACAGAATAATGGCGCCGTAATGAAGGGTTTTTTTTTCTGGAGAAGCTGTCCAAGTGTATACAAATAATGAGACGAAAATATGATTTGTATATGCACCGCATTTTGCTTCGAATTCCGGATGGTGTAGTAAAGAAGTGTTCGACAATAACGAAAATAATACATAAAATCTTGCAATGTTTCAATGGAATTTCAATTCTACAAAGTTGTTGTTCTACAAAGTGATTCTACAATGATGTGTTGGTGTGTCCTGCGAATAAAAAAAATATAATAAAGCCGTCTATTTCAATTATACAAAGTTATTGTTCTACAGAGTTGTTCTACAAAGATGTGTCGTGTTTTTTCTGTTCTGTGTAGGAGCATCTAATTCAATTGTGCTTAATGTTGACCCCCCCCCCTCAGAACTAACAAATTTAGGAACGCTAAACAAATATGCAACATAACTGCAACAACTTTTCATTTAAATAATAGTCTCAGAAAGAACATCTTATTTATTTTTATTTTTTTCTTGTTTGTTTGTTTCTCGTTACTTTTTTTTTCCAAAAAAAAGGGAAATGTATTTATTTTTTCTTATAATGCTGTTTTCAGCTTAAAAGAAAGGTAATGTACGTATTCTTTTTCTTTATTTCCTTTTTGTGTTTCATATTATATATTTCCTTTTATGTTATTATTATTTGTAATTGATTATGATATGTTTGAACAAGCTTAATTATTTATAAGTAAATATATATTTTTTATATTTGAAAATAATTTTAACATTTCTGTACCCTGGTATGAAGGGGATCCAACCACTTTGGATTTTTTCTTTGATGTAGTTAGTGATTATGCAAAAATACAAAAATGGACAGCTGATCAGTAGGTCTTGTTTCTCAAAACAAAATTAGCAGGACCTGCCCCAAAATGTTTTCTTGAAAATGATAAAATTAAAAATTCAAATAGTGTAAAACTAATTAAACAGGAGCTTTCATGATTTTTCTCTAAAGAAACTCCAACAGTTATAGATATCTAATTTGATAACATAAAACTCTTACCTAATGAAAGTATAAGTAATTTTTCTCATAGATTGAACACTTTGGCCAATAAGGCTTTTAAAACGAAAGATCCGGAATTTCTTAACGAAATAAAATATAAGAAACTTTTGCAGTTTTTATCAACTGATATTCGAATCAAAATTAAGGAGGAAAAAATTGATGACTATGACAAAGCCGTAGAAAGAGCAGAGTTTTTGTAAAATATTTTGTCGAATGAAAAATTAATTAATATTCATAATGAATATTCTAATCATATTGATTTTTCTAAACAGATATCCGAATTATCAGAGAAAATAAATGCTTTGTCATTCGCAAATAACACACAAAAAGATGACTCTAAACAAACTCAAACACGTCCTAGTTTTAAGAAGGAAGCTCGTGAGTAATACAAATCAAAAAACTCTAGAAATTTTTGTTTTAAGTTTCAAAATAAAAATAACAGAAAGGTAAATATTTGTCAAATTTGTTCTAAACGAAATCATTTGGCCCTCCTGTGTTTTAAATACAAGAATTTATGTAAGAGAAAGGAATCATATGATCAGAATTATTATAGACAACACAGAAATACTAATTTTGATAATTCTGGTTATAACCAATTTCAGCCTTTAAACGACCAGAGAGACGCAGTACAGCTGATGAGCTGTTGTCTCAGAACTGTCTTGGGTCATCAGCAAAACAATTTAAACTGTCCGACGAAAGACAAGTAAAATTCACTCATTGACAAACTTCTACAGAAATTCAGATTTGCAACAATCAGTCAACAGGGACTGATGAAAAAGTAGCCATTTATAATGTATATGATAAGTGTTCTTTTTTACCTATTATTTACAGTAAGTTTGGAAAATTTGAGGCCTTTTTATTACTGGATACAGGAAGCTCAATTTCAATTTTATTACTTAATTTCCTTAATGAAATAAAAAAAAGATATTTCTTACAAACATTTAGCTTCTTCAGTAACTATTTCCCCTGTTAATTCTGCAGTTAAATTCTCTTCTTGCATTTCTGTGTTTATTAAAATTTGTAAAATATTCTTTCGGCATACCTTTTATATTATTGAACTTGCAAATTCTTCAGAATTTGTTGGAATTTTGGGCTAAGATTTTATTGTGAAAAATAATATTGTTATTAATCCCAGTGATAATACTGCCTCAATAAGTGGTGTTGAAGTACCATTAAAAAATAAATGTACAAAAAGTCTAATAAATGCAATGTGTGTTGATAAAAGTTCTGAAAGTGAGATAAATAATAAGGACGGTAGTTCAAGTGATGTTGTGCATAATGTTAACAGTAATGAATCGCATGATCAGATCTGTGCATATATTGCACACAAAGTTAACTTCAATCCATATGAACACAAATTTGTAAAAATTAAAACTGACATCTCACCAGATCGAGATGAGATGCTATTTTGTAGTAATATTTCCTCTAATAATGTGTTATGTCATGATGCACTTATAAAATTAGATTTAAAATTTCAA
Organism: Maratus speculifer; assembly: GCA_964019185.1. Lineage (NCBI taxonomy): Eukaryota > Metazoa > Arthropoda > Arachnida > Araneae > Salticidae > Maratus > Maratus speculifer. The sequence goes on along the minus strand of OZ025295.1, from coordinate 256,912,111 downwards.
GATATCTCATATCCCAAAATCATGCATGTTTACATTGAAAATTTATCTGATCATGTTGTTCATTTGAATAATAATATGGAAATAGGTTATCTGTGTATACCAGATGACATTGTTGATCAAAATGAACTGGAAAGTAATTTAAATCCTTCAATAAGTGAAAATTTTTGTAATTTTATTACTGCATCTGATCAAGTACTTGCTCAAAGAAAAAAATCTTTCCATACACGATTTTAAATTGGAACATTTAGAAGCAAATGAAAAGAAGCAAATCTCTGATCTTCTCTTAAAATATTATTCTGCTTTTTCCAAATCTCTTAAGACACTTGGTCATGCTGATCGCATTGTACCTAATATAAAATTTATTAATGACTTCCCAATAAAAACTTTACCGTTTAGCATTCCCCAAGCACTTCAAGCAGATGCTAAAGAGCAAATTGATAATCTTGTTGAAGCAGGAATAATAGAGAGGCATTGCTCTGAATGGTCTTGCCCTATATTAATTGTAAAGAAAAAGTCTGACGGTTCAGGTAAACAAAAATATCGTTTAGCTTTAGATTTCAGAATGTTTAATTCAGTTATTCAGGGATCTTCTTATCCCCTTCCCAAAATTCAAAATATTATTGCTAATTTATCCGCTTATAAATATCTCACTAGCTTAGATTTAAAACAAGCTTACCATCAAATTTACTTGCCACCAGATTTGCAAGATAAATTGACATTTACATATGAGTATGACTCTTATAAGTATAAACGTTTAGTTTTTGGCTTAAAAAATTCTGCCTCAGTGTTTCAAGCACTAATGGACATGATTTTAGATTAAATAAATTTGGAAGGTATATTTACATATCAAGATGATTTTATATTTGGTTCAAACACATTTCAAGAAACATTACAAAAACTTGAGAAAATTTAACAGTTTTTATCGAAGTATAACTTGACTCTTGCCCCCAACAAATGTACTTTTTATCAGACTTCCACAAACTATCTAGGCTTCACATTGAAAATCATGCAATAAGTCCTATTCAAAGTAATATTTTGCGAAAAACATCTTTTCCTGTACCAACAACTAAACGCCAATTAAAAGGTTTTATTGTTTTAGCGACCTTTTGTAGAAGTTTAATACCCAAATTTTCTGAAATGATACATCCATTAATTCAGCTTACCAGGCCTAAAGAAAAATTTCGCTGGACTTCTGAACACGACAAAATTTTTAATAATATTCAAAAAATGTTTTTTTCTGAACCAATTGTTCATTTACCAGATTGGGACAAACCATTTTTCTTTAATGCTGATGCGTCAAATATTGCTATCTCAGCTGTTATACTTCAAGAATCTGATAATAACTTACTACCAGTTGCATATTTTTCTAAAGCATTATCCCCTTCTGAAAAAAATACCCTGCCATTAGGTTTGAGTTAATGGCTATTTACAAAGCAGTTGTTGCTTTTAAATATTATCTTTACAACAGAAATTTTATTATTTTGTCTGACAGTGCTCCATTAAAACACTATAAGAAGGTTAGTAACCCTGCGGATATTATAACTAGATGGCTCACCGAGTTATCCGAATATTCATTCAATTTTCAACACATTCCAGGTTCTTCAAATGTAATTGCTGACTATCTTTCTAGAAATAATTTCAAAAATAATCAACAAACATTCGATAAAAATCCTGAATTAATATATGATACTACCCATATTCTTCCTATCATTGAGAATGATGAGCATGAAAAGAGTATCTCTGTGTCACATTCAGTTAATTATTTGACTGTTGGTAATTCAGAAAATCATAAAGATCCTTTGCTTGAGATATCAAACCAAACATTTGTTAATGAACAGTTAAAAGATACAGAATTATCTGTTTTATATAATGAAATATTAAACAATGGTAGTTCAGATAAATATGACATGTACTTTATTCATCTTGATACTAAAGTTTTGATGTTTAAAAAAAAACATTCCACATGACTCAACATTTTCTTATCATATTGTGGTACCACACCCATTAAAAGCTAAGGTTTAAGCAATTTCACATCTTTCACATTTCGGTTTAAAGAAAACCTAGAATTTGTAAGTAAAAAATATTTTTTGAAGGGTATTTATACAGACACATTAAATTATTTTGCGTCACGTATTAAATGTTTGCAACATAAGTATCACAAAACACAGCCTGCACCTTTGCAAGCAAAATTTATTAACTGCAAAATCTAAAACAACTTATTCGCGACAACACATTTAACAACAACAAATTATTCGAAACAACTTATTAACTTATTATAAATTAATCAACATTATGTATCGGTATTTAAATAAACGATTAAGTTAAAATATACTATTTATACATCGTTTCAAAATATTTAAAAATTATTGCCGAAACGTCAGTGAAGGCTTACTGTGGAGACACGAAATTTTTTGGTTTCTGTCTGTCTGTCTGTCAGTTTGTCAGTCTGTCTGTTCCGCGATAACTGCCGCAAAAAACATCCGAAAGACTTGAAATTAAGTGTGTATATTGGTAAGGCACTCGGATTTAGCTGTATAGTTTTTTGTTATATTTTATTAATTCGTTCGTAAAATATAGAATATTTTATTTTGCGCAATAATGTTTTTCTATGGCAAATCCAACGATTTTCAAATTTTTATTTGTTGAGAGAAAATTACTCATTTGATTAATGGAATTCAACAATAAATGGATACTGAAATTTGCCAGTATGGGGCTTAAATTATTGATATTGTTTTGAAATTTTATCTATGCATATGTCAGATTTTTTAAATTATTGCTGTAAATCTTGGCCATTTTTTATAAATGTGTTCCAATAATATAAGCTAATTTGTTTTAGAGATTTACTTATTTCAAATGTATTTATTTCGTTTTCTTCATTTCTTTTAATAGTCGCTAAGCAACCATTTATACTAATCCTTATTCATATAATATTATAAATTTTAAAATGTGTACGGAAGTTTGAATAACATATCTTCAATGCTTCAATAGCATAACTTCAACTTTGTATCTTTGCGTATAGATAATTATAGCCAGAAAAGAACAAAGGCTATGTATTATTTATTTTATTCGAATATTTTCGTTAATAATTCTGAATTTCATTATTTTTCATGCATAACCAATCGGCATTTTTTAGATAAAATTTAATCAATTTTCTTTCCGTTGCCAAGAAAATCAAAATTTCGAATATTAATTTTTCAGCGACGATAAATTTTCAACTGAGCAATTTCCATGCGAAAACTGAAACTAAGGAAAATTTAAAAGAAAAAAATAAATATGACGTCGTATTTGCAATAAAAATAAATATACTATTTTTTGTTAAATATTAAACACTGATATTTGTTTCGTTAACATGAATTTTTTTGTCAATATGGCGACATAATTAAAAATAAAAGGAATAAAAATATTTTAAATAAAATATTTATTTGGTAAATTATGACGTCATAATTGAAATAAAAGAGGTATTTTATAGTAGTCGTTAAAAATAAACGGGACATGGATAGCAGTAATTCATGGAGTTAGAAAAATAATGACGTCATATTTAAAATGGATAAGAAATATTTTTTACGAATACTAAATTATAAGTTACATACAGATAAAAAACTTCATTAAAAACTAAAAATTAGCAGTGGAAGGCTTCTTTTTGTCGGAAAAAAGGGGAAAATAAAACTGATTAATGTATTTTTGAAGCTATTTTTTTCTTTAAAGTTAAAAAAGAATTAAGTTTCAATTTGTGCAGATGGTATAAAAATTAAAATAAATTTTCTAAAACTAAAAATATATTTTCAAACATTGACGTTTCATTAATGAACTTTTTCAACAGAAGCGAAAGTCATCTGTCAGCAAATTAAAATTTACAACCAAGAATCTACACTATTAAAATCCGACCGTATGTATGTATGTATGTAACGCTATCTCCTCCGATCCCGGATACTTAGAAAAGTCGCTTTTGTTTTGAATTGAAGGGAAAAGAATCCCGGGTTCCCGAGTTGCGCATTCGTCTCTCTGTCCGTCCGTCCCTCTGTTCGCATGTAGCAACTCAAAAACTACCGAACCGAATAGTTTGAAACATAAAATATATATAATTGCCGAAACGTCAGTGAACGCTTACTTTGGAGACACGAATTTTTAGCTCACAGGCTATCATAGCCTGAGAGCTTATGTGCCCGTCCGTTCTGTATGTATGTTCGTATGTACGTAACGCGATAACTCATGATAAAAATATCCGATCCACTTGAAATTTTGTATGTAGGTATATCCTGACAAGGCGCTTCCCTGATTAGTTTTTGGAGTTCATTCGATATGCATAAGAGGGGGAACGGGGGGCTCATGCCCCCCGTTAGCTGATATAGATGGGATTTTCATGCAGAATTAAGTTTTCAAAATTTAGATTAGGATCATTCTGATGAGGCGATTCCGTGACTGTTATTAGGTGTTCATTGATTAAGTATAAATAGGGGGAACAGGGGTTCTAATGCCCCCTCCCGTTAGTTGATATAAATGGGATTTTCATGCAGAATTAAGTTTTCAAAATTTAGATTAGGATCATTCTGATGAGGCGATTCCATGACTGTTATTAGGTGTTCATTGAATAAGCATAAATAGGGGGAACAGGGGTTCTAATGCCCCCCCCCCCGTTAGTTGATATAAATGGGATTTTCATGCAGAATTAAGTTTTCGTTCAAAATTTAGATTAGGATCATTCTGATGAGGCGATTCAGTGACTGTTAATAGTTGTTCATTGAATAAGTATAAATAGGGGGAACAGGGGTTCTAATGCCCCCCCCCCCGTTAGTTGATATAAATGGGATTTTCATGCAGAATTAAGTTTTCGTTCAAAATTTAGATTAGGATCATTCTGATGAGGCGATTCCGTGACTGTTATTAGGTGTTCATTGAATAAGTATAAATAGGGGGAACAGGGGTTCTAATGCCCCCCCCCGTTAGTTGATATAAATGGGATTTTCATGCAGAATTAAGTTTTCGTTCAAAATTTAGATTAGGATCATTCTGATGAGGCGATTCCGTGACTGTTATTAGGTGTTCATTGAATAAGTATAAATAGGGGGAACAGGGGTTCTAATGCCCCCCCCGTTAGTTGATATAAATGGGATTTTCATGCAGAATTAAGTTTTCGTTCAAAATTTAGATTAGGATCATTCTGATGAGGCGATTCCGTGACTGTTATTAGGTGTTCATTGAATAAGTATAAATAGGGGGAACAGGGGCTCTAATGCTCCCCCCCCCGTTAGTTGATATAAATGGGATTTTCATGCAGAATTAATTTTCGTTCAAAATTTAGATTAGGATCATTCTGATGAGGCGATTCCGTGACTGTTATTAGGTGTTCATTGAATAAGTATAAATAAGGGGAACAGGAGTTCTAATGTCCCCCCCCCCCTTAATTTATATAAATGGGTTTTTCAAGCAGAATTTTCAGATTTCGTTCAAATCTCTGAATAGTTTTGGAAGTCTAATGGTTAAGTATAAAAGAGGGGGATAACTCTTTTTAAATTATATAAATGCTAAATGGGTTTTTATTAAGAATTATCTAATTTGCTCTGAATTTTGGATATAGATTTTTTATATGATAAAGCATGTCTTTGATAGTATAGGAGGTTCAATGATTAAGTATAAAAAAAGAGAAAAGGGGAGAGCTGTTTCCCCTTCTTGATTTTTTTTCGAACGGAATTAACCCTTGAAAATATAAAGCTTTAATGTGCAATTAGTATTTGTAGCCTGTGAGCTCAATGCCTTCAGTTTAACTGGGCAGTATTCTTTATTTGGTTTCTGTCTGTCTGTCTGTCTGTCAGTCAGTCTGTCTGTTCCGCGATAACTAACGCAAAAAACATCCGATTGACTTGAAATTAAGTGGGTATGTTAGTGAAGCACTGGGATTAAGCTGTATAGTTTTTTGTTAGATTTGATTCATTCGTTCGTAAAATATAGAATATTTTATTTTGCGCAATAATGCTTTTCTATGGCAAATCCAATGATTTTCAATTTTTTTTTTTCCTTGAGAGAAAATGACACATTTCATTAATGGAATTCAATGATAAATTGACACTGAAATTTACCAGTTAAATTATTCATATTGTTTTGAAATTTTGTTTATGCATTTGTCAGATTTTTAAAGTTATTACTGTAAATTTTGGAGATTTTTTGTAAATGTGTTCCAATGATATAAACTAATTTGTTTTAGAGATTTATTATTTCAAATGTATTTATTTCTTTTTCTTTATTTTCTCTTAAGGGTTGCTAAGCAACCATTCATCCTGATCCTTATTATATTTTAATGCTATAAATTTGAAAACGTGTACGAAAATTTAAAGTCAAAGTCAAAACTGATGAATTAATTAATGTCTTTGTATCTTTGCTGATAAATATAACATTGCCCAGAAAAGAATACAGGCTATGTTTTATTAATTTTATTCAAATATTTTTCCTTAATAATTCAAAATTTCCTTCTTTTTCATACAGAATCAAGAGCGATTTTTTAGATAAAATTTAACCAATTTCCTTTATCGTTGCCAAAAAAAAAATCTGGAATAATTTTTCAACGGCAATAAGTTTCAATTGAGCAATTTCCATTCGAAAAATTAAACTAAGAAAAAATAAATATGACATCAGAATTAAAATAAAAATAAAAATAGTACTTTGTTAAATATTAAACACGGAAATTTGTTTCGTTAATAAGAATTTTTCTGACAAAAATGGGGGCATAATTTGAAGTAAAAGAAATAAAAAATAATTATATTTTTAACAAATATTTCAATTGATAAAATTTGACGTCATAATTGAAATAAAACAGGTATTTTATAGTTATCGTTAAAAATACAAGAAACATGGACAGCAATAACTCATGAATAATGACGTCATTGCCGAAACTTCTGCGAAGGCTTATTTTGGCGATGCAAAATTTATTGTTTTCCACTCTCAGTCTATTCTTCTGTCTATCTGTCAGTCCCCGATAACTGCCACAAAATGCAATCAAAACTTCTTTTTTTCGTAAACAAAATTGTAAAACCTTAGATTACTGAGTTTAAACTTTCAAAAGTTCCTGATACATCAGATTTAGGTGGTTTTGGTGGGCAGGTATCTAGAAGTATGAGGATAATGATAAATGCTTATTAAAACTTCTCACTTATCCTTATAAATCAAAATGTAGAAAAAATACAAGATATACGATAACCATTAGCAGATTGTTAGAAAGTTAGAAATTTAAATTTAATGAGACTACGGGGGGTTCAAGGGGGCGGAAATCTACTGTGGTATAATAAAAAAACAAAAATAATAGATCATGAATTTTTCAGAATATCCTAACATAACTAAATCTTTAATTTAACGGCTTTTGATGGCTTCAAATTCCTTATTCTTATTTTATTCTTATAAATAATTACGTAATTCGAAAATTTTAAATTACAGTTTCCAGGAAGTTGAATATTACGACGCTAAGTGTGTTTTTAAAAAAAGAAGTGAAAAACTGACGTTGAGGCTCTTGATCTGCAGATTTACTAGTTAGATAAAATTTAAATTTATCTACACTCTGATCTAGCGAGCAAATTCGCATGATTAAATACTGACTGATATATGTTATCCGTTATTAATTTAGATGTTTAATGATACGTAGCACGATTAGTGTAACAGCTGAGATTGACAGAAATGTATTCACGTTTACAACTCTCGTGATTTTTACGAGACATGCGTTTCAGAATTTAAAAACTTATTACTTATTGCTTAACATGATGAAAAATAAAACCCATATATTATTGAAATCAAAAGAGAAAAAGTTTTAGACCCCATCCCTTTTTGTATTATGTACTTATATTTAACTAAATAATTTAAATAACCGATTTTGTTAAAGTACACTATTAACACTTCATTTTAAAGTATGTAAAAATTATTAGATAGCATTTCAATTTATCTACACATTCATCTAGCGAACAACATGGCATGATTAAATACTCACTGATATTTCTTATGCGTTAATTATTTAGATGTTTAATTATATGTAACAAGATTAGTGTAACAACTGACATCGACAGAAATGTGTTTTCAATTTTATGATTCTTACGAGACATATGCTTCAGCATTTCGAAACTAATTACTTATTTCTTATAATGATGAAAGATTAAAATCCATATATTGTTGAAATCAAATGAGAAAAAGAGTTACAACCCTCCCCCCTTTTTTATATTATGTATTTATATTTAAATAACCGAATTAGTTACTGCAGAAGCACACTGTTTAACCTTCATTTTGAAGCATGTATAATATTATTAGATAAAATTAAAATTTATCTTCACATTCATCTAACAAACAACCTCGCATCATTAAATATTGACTGATATATGTTATCCGCTATTAATTTAGATGATAAATGATATGTAACACGATTACAGTAACAGCTGAGATTAACAGAAATATGTTTACAACTCCCATGATTCTTACTGAATATGCCATGTTACAGAAATAGGAAACTAATTATTTATTGCTTAATATGATGAAAGATTAAAATCCAGATATTATTGGAATCAAAGGGAAAATTGTGTTAGAAATCTTTCTTTTCTTTTAACGCAATACACGTATTTTGTTTTAAAAATTATTTATTCTGAACATAGTTACTTATTCTTCTCACAATTTTTTTTATTTAAAAATATAAATGCATTTTTAAAACACACGTAAGTTGAGTAGTAATATTATAGTAAGTGGAAGCTGGGAACTAGTAAGTAGAAGCGATCCTAGCAAATGAATGTTACGTATAAAGGTTTGATAAATATATTTAAAGCTTTAAATAATAAAACTGTTATTAAAATACTAGTAATGAGAATGGAATTTTCAAAAATGCTATATTACATATCTGAACTTGTGAAATGCCAGTAAACCTGCTGATGACGAGCGACGTGTATACGTGCCGCATAAGGTGCTTAAAACTCGATTATTCAAACCAGTAAAATTTTCTTGTAAATTTTGCTTTATTAATCCGAGAATTTTCCTGATTTAATTGAGCAAAAAATTCTCCTTTAAATAACTAGTTGCGAAACATTAAAATTTTTGTAAAAAATGCTCCTTCCGCAGTTGTTAAATAAACTAGCAGGGCTTAATGTCTAACAAAATAAACGAGAGATCTAATTTTATGCATATTTATTTTTCATACATTATTCGCAAAATCTAAAACAAATTATTCGTGAAAATGCATATTTCTAATTTATTTTGTACTACATGTATAATCATTTATACTGGGTGTTATTGCATTCAACCGATAAATCCAAAATGATATAAAGGACCGTTGTAAGAAATGTGTGAATCTGAACGGGAACTGCCTGTTGAAAAATAAAATCAAATTTAGGCAAAAAAAGATAATGTAAATATAAGAGTAAAGATAAGGATCCAAAATATTGTTGTAATGAAAAGGGTAACAAAATTAGATATCTATCTGATTTTTTTAATAAAAAATATGCAATTTTGTTTCATCTGTTCAATATATGTATTTACGCAACTGATTTAGATACAACATATCCCTTTAATATACTTTTTATTAACATTAACATTAATTAGCAACTTTAATAAGTTTAATTATTATGCTCAAAAACTTTAGAATCTTTCAAAATCTACATATTCATACATTTTTTGAATACAGAGTCTCAATCTACACGTTCGTTTCCCAAAGAAGGAAACTTTATCAAATGGTAATCAATGTATGTTGCCTGTTTTTGATTTTGATGTTTAATGGCATGTATCTAACATGATTAGAATTAGTTAGATATGACCGTTTGAGCTATTAGATAAAGGTTAGTGGAAAACACGTTTTAACACAAGTAAAGTTAAGGTCGCAAAATTTTATTGCAATAACAGGAGTAACTGGGTTAAGAATGTTTCTCATTTTTAAAAAGAAAAAAATATGTTATTTTATTTTATATTCTTGAAAAATGTACTTACGCAACGTATTTAGGTACAATATTTCATTTTAATAAACCATTTTATTAACATTAACGATTAATTTCAATTAGTTTAATCGCAATTTACACATTCATCTCCCAAACAAGTTTACATTATTAAATAGAAATCAATGTCTGCTGCCGGTAATTAATTTTAAGGCTTAATGTCATGCAACTAACATGATAAAAATTAGCTAGGCTATTAGATAACGATTAGTGAAAAACATATTTTAATATGAGTAAAGGTAAGGACCCAGAATTTTGTTGCTCTAAATGGAGTATTTCGGTTAAGTATCTGTTTGATTTAAAAAAATTGCAATTTTGTTCAATATACTCGATACGTCTATTTACCCAAAATATAAAGGTACAGCAATTCAAATTGATATATAATATTTATTAACATTAACATTAATTATTAACTTCGATTTGATTAATTATGATACTCGAAAACTTTAGAATATTTCATAATTTTCTATATTCATAAATTTCTGAAGTACAAGATTTCAATCTGCTCATCTCCCGAACAGGTTAACATTAATAAATTATCTATATTAATAAAATAACAAATCGCTCTGTCTGTGTGTGTGTGTGTGTGTGTGTGTGTGTGTGTGTGTGTCTGCGATAGTTAGCGAAAACTACGGTACGTACGAAGCTCAAATTTTTTCTGAGAGTAGCTCAATATCTCTCCTGATGCACCTGACTCTCAGAATTTCAAAATTCTATTTATTAACTGAGTAATTAATTAAATTCCAAACCTCACTCTTATAAAAATTGCTTTTTTTTCGCTTTTTTCACTTTCATTCTCTTATGGTTGGTTGGTTGCATAAAAGTTTCGCAAAAATAATTAAAAAAGCTAGGACTGACCTTTAAAATTCATAGACTGGCAAGCTGTCAGTTTAAATGAGGATTTTTTTTCCATCGTAGCTGCTGTACGCCATGGAGAAAAAAGATAGGTAATGGAGAAGTAAACCGAAAAAAAAAGGGGGTTTGCAATATGAAACCATTTATCGCTGAAATTTTAATATCTCAAACAAAAGCAAAAGGAAGGAATTTTGTATTAATAAGACGGATTGGAAGAAATGAATTACAGCTGAAGCATATTTTACGAAGAAATAGTAAAATTTTTAAATGGTTTTTCTATTATATTATTTATCAAAATAAATGTTTGCTTTTAAAATAATTGAAATTGGAAAATTAAAAATAATTAAATGTCAAAAAAAAATTAAATAAAATATTGAAAACATATGATTTGAAGTAAAAAATTGTATTACTAAAAGTTTTCTCTTTTTTTTTCAGAAATGTTTAATACTTTATAACGTAGATGAAAAATGTTTATGATTTAACAATATATTAATAATTCCATGTCAATATATAATATTTTTAGTGATGAAAAGATTCTTTTAAAATCATGCATGAACACAAATAATAATATTAATCTAAAATCTAGATTTCAGAGTGCAGACGATTTTAAGACATTAACGAAGAATGTTGATTTTTCAACCAAAATCTTAAATGATGCTTCTATATTGATATTTCAAAGTCATATGATAAAAATAATCAAATAATTCCTGCCTATGATTGATCTAATTGTATCTTTCATGCATTCGGATTGTGTATTACAGGCAATAATGGCACAAAACGTTATTTTTTAAACGAAATTTTAGTCATCTATTCAATAACAGTTTAAAAGGTAAAAAACAAAAACAAAGAAATACTGGTTTAAACCAGTTTGAATTGATCGGAGTTTCAAAGCACATGATTTTGTTGATGCTTATTTGGACTTAATGTAGCGGATTTTAGAGTTACATTTTTTGCGTCACCCCAAGACATTATACTGCCACTCTATTAATTTCTTTTTACTATATGGTTGAACGCATATTTTTGGCATTTCGAACATTAGAATGTATGAGTCGTTAGCTGTGCTGTAGTAAAAAAACATTACACAACACTTTTCTATGAGTTTATTTTTTTAATCGTTGATTAAATTTAAATGTGTTCTATTCATTTAAAATTGTAATATGGCTTTAATTTGTTTTAAAACAAAAATAAAATAGCTGTTTGCCGTACAATTGTTTGTATCCGCAAACAATTCATTCACCATAATAAATTATCAAATAGCAAAGTAAATTATCTATCAGAAATAGCCATAAAAAGAATAGTAGCAAAACTGATTATAACCTTAATGTTTAGACTAATTTAAACATAACCCGATCCCAACCAGAAAAAAACAGACCACACTCCGATCTGTGATACACAAAATTTCCGTGAGTATAAACCCGACCCTAACTTAAAAATTCTGTTTGGAAAAAACTATGGATTTGATAACTGACCCCAACCAAATCTGAATCCCGCAAACATGTTCAAGTGAAGCATAACCCGATTCAAACAAGGAAAAATAATTTTCATGGGCATGAAACCTGACCCGAACCAAAATATTTTCTTTAAAAACCCCGAAATATGACTCCAACGAAATCTGAAACCGATAAAAATATTCCAGAGAACTATAACCCGATCCCAGCAAGACAAAATACTTTTCGTGGTCATAAACCCGAATCAAACCTAAAAAACTCCGTTTGAAAAATCCTGAACTTTGACCCAAACCACATCTAAATCTGACCAAAGTATTGGAAAGGACCATAACCGGATTCGAGTAAGACAAAATAATTTTCGTGGGCATGAACCCGATACGAACCTAAAACTTCCATTCGAAAAAATACCTGAAATTTGAATCGAACCAAATCTGAATCTGACAAAACTATTTCAAAGAAACACAACTGGATCCAAACAAGACAAAATATTTCCATGGACATGAACACAATCCGAACCCAAAAAATTTCTTTGAAAAAATCGCGAACTGAATGAAATCTGAACTTGGCAAAAATATTCCAGTGAAGCATGTCCTTATTCGAACAAGACAGAATAATTTCCGTGAACATGCAAGAAGACCCGAACTCAACAGTTATATTTGAAGAAAAACCCGAAATCTGAATTGAACCAAATCTGGACCCGACAAAAATATTCCAAAGAACTATAACCCAATCCAAGCAAGACGAAATAATTTCTATGGCCATAAACCCGACTCGAACCTAAAAAATTCGGTTTGAAAAAACCTGAAATTTGACCCAAACCACATCTAAATTCTACCGAAATATTCGAAAGAATCATAACTGGATTCGAGTATGACAAAATAATTTCCGTGCACATGAACGAGATCCGAACCTAAAAATTCTATTTGAAAAAATACCTGAAATTTGAATCGAACCAAATCGGAATCCGATAAAAAATGTTCCAAAGAATCGTAATCGGATCTGAATAAGACAAAAAAATTCCATTCACATGAACCGAATCTGAACCTAAAAAATTTCTTTGAAAAAATCACGAAATCTAAACTGAACCAAATCTGAACTTGAAAAAAAATATTCCAGTGAAGCATGTTCTTATTCGAACAAGGCAGCATAATTTCCGCGAACACGCAAGAAAATCCGAACCCAAAAATTCCATTTGAAGAAAAAGCCGAAATCTGAACTGAACCAAATCTGTTTCCGACAAAAATATTCCAAAGAACCATAACTGTATCCGAGCAAGGTAAAATAATTTCCATGGACATGAATACGACCCGAACATTAAAACTCAATATAAAAAAATACATAAAATTTGAACCGAACGAAATCTGAACCCGACGAAAATGTTCTAATTAATCATAACCAGATCCGAACAAGACAAAATAATTTCCATGGACATGAAACCAACATGTGGGTTGGTGAAATTTAGGTTGCAATTACATTACGGGTAAGTCTTTGATTATATTTAATTTCCTGTTAGGTTACAGTTAGGTCACGGTTAAGTTAAACTTAGGTTAAAGTTAAATTGCATTTATGTTATGGTTAGAATAAGGATATGTTACAATAAAGTGAAGGCTAGGTTACATTTATGTTATATTTAATTTACGGTAAGGTACTGTTAAGTCGAAGTTAGGTTACAGGCAGGTTATAGTTACGGTACAAAAGTTTACAATTAGGAATTTATCCACAGAATGAACATTACGCATGATTTGATTAAAAATAACACTTACTTTTGTTAAATGGCTCTGAAATTATAACACTATATGCCAACCTTTTAGCTACCAGCGAGTATCGATTTCATTCATGGTATAGTCGGATTTAAGAGTGATATAATTAGTTTGAAATTCAAAATATTTCACTTGGGATTTCTATGTGAAAAAAAAAATAATAATAATTAGTTACGTGACTTAACAGTAATTTTTGATAAATATCAACACTTTAACACGAATATCACGCAGTCGTTGGATACATATTTACTCCCGCGTTTCTCATCGCTCATTTTTAGTATTTTTAGAGCTTAACATTAGTTGTTTTTTAAACCGATTTTTCGCACAGTCAGTGGCCACGTATTTCAGACAATGCATTTCTGCATGTTTCGAGTTAATGATAAAATCATACAAATTTCAAGTTCGTTTAATATTCTTAATACGGACCCGGGCAACGCCGGGCGGGTCAGCTAGTAATCAATATATGTTGCGTGTTATTAATTTTGATATTTATGACATGTAACTAACATGAAAAAAAAATTTGTTAGACATAACAGTTTGAGCTATTAGTTAACTATTGGTGAAAAACATATTCTAATTTGGGCTAATTTTTTATCTTATTTTTTAAAATGAAAAAAAAAATGCAGTTCTGTTTCATATTCTCTATACATCTATTTACGTAACATATAAAGGTACACCATTTCATTTTAATATACTATTTATTAACATTACTATTAATTATTAACTTCGGTTAGATTAATTATGATACTCGAAAACTTTAGAATGTTTCAAAATCTTGTATCAAATCAAAGTACATGATTTCAATCTACACATTCATCTCAGGTAGAAAATAACATTATTAAATGGTAGTCAATATATGCTGCCGTTTATTAATTTGGATGTTTAATGACATATAACTGACATGCTGAATATTAGTTAGACATGACAGTTTGAGCTATTAAGAAACGATTTGAGAAAAGCAAATTTTAATATGAGTGAGGATAAGGACTCAAAATTTTGTTTTAATAAAAGGATTATTTAGGTTACGTATCTATCTGATTAAAAAAATATGCAATTTTGTTTCATCATCTCGATACATCTTTTTACGCAACGTAATTAGTTGAAATTTTCCATTTTAATATGCTGTTTATTAACATTACGATTAATTAGAAACTTCCATTAGTTTAATAATGCTCGAAAGCCTTAGACATTTTCAAAATCTTCCATATTTATAAATTATTCTGCATTATTTCATGAAAAATGCATGATTTCAATCTACACATTCATCTCTCGAACAACTTAATATTAGTGAACAGTCATCAATGTATGTTGCCTGTTATTAATTTTGATGTTTAATGGCATATAACTAACAGAATTAGAATTTATTAGACATGGCAGTTTGAATATTAGGTAGCGATTAGTGGAAAATAAATTTTAATACGAGTAAAAATAATGATCCAAATATTGTTATAATGAAAAGAGTAACAAGTTGAATATTTATCTTATTTTTACTTTCTTCTATCTTCAACAGAAGAAAGTATTGTAAACGCATTTTCTTATTTCCGGTTTTACGCAGATTTACGCGTTTTAGTTGTCATAGATTCCAAAAAACATATTTTTACAAAATGTCTGTCTGTCCGTGTGTCTGTGTGTTTGTGTCTGTGTCCGAATGACTCTATTCTACCATCAAAACGTGTATAAAGATCAAGGATCGCACTATCCTTGGAATTTCCAAGAATTTTTGCACCACTATTAAAAATAAGAAAATTTGAATTTAATTTTTAAACCAAAACATTCGTAATTAGTCTTCATTCCCAGATTTTTAGATATCTTTTTGTAGCGAAACACTTTGAAAATATTCCTAAACTTTAGTGGCAGAACTGTCTAGTGTCAGAAGATATGCTCTATGGCTGATGAAGATATGCAATTTTTATGAATGTTTTTTGATAGGGCAAGCAGGTCCTCTTGCATTTTTGAAGTATTCTGCCGGAAGGAGGCGCTGTAATAGTGATTTTTATGTCATTTTCAATGTTGCAGCGACTAAAAGTGTATGAATTTATACATCGAATTGAACCAAATTTTTTGTGTAAGTGTTTGTCTATCGCCAGTTATTCCTTCTTGAATTTGAAAAAAAAACCGCCGGAAGGGAGCGCTGCAATAACGATTTTTGTGTCATTATTAATATTGTGCCACCTAAAAGTGTATGAAGTTATGCATAGAATTAAACCAAATTTTTTGTGCAAGTGTATGATTATAGATAGTTGGTCCTCCCTATATTCGAAAAATATCCCCTGGAAGGCGGCGCTGTAATAGCGATTTTTGTGCCATTTTCAATATTGTACCACTTACAAGTATATGAAGTTATGCATAGAATTGAACCAAATGTTTTATATAAGTGCTTGGATATGACTAGTAGGTTTGAAATAAAATCCGCTAGAAGGGGCAGGCACTATAATCACAATGTCTATGCTATATTCATCGAATATAGCATCGAATGTGCGAAATTATGCATAGATATGTACTAAAAATTTTGTGGAGGATTTTTTCGGTATGGCAAATAGGTCCTCTCTGTGCCCTTGAGTCAACCATATCGAGTCCTACATGAATCGATTGCACATAAAAAGAAATTCATTTTTTGCCAGTTTGCAAGTTTGTATCTCAAGACCACAGCGGGTTATGGTCCTGAATGCCTGTTTTTGAAAACAGCGCATTGCGACGAAATTACTCAGCGGATTTGAATAAAAGAATAAAGGGGTGTATAAAAACTCTGTACAAATATTTGATAATTTTTTCAGATTTTTTTCAAGAAAAGAACAAGTTTTCTAAATTTTTTCTTGTTTATAAATTATTTTAATTAAAAATTTATTGAAATTTCAGAGTGACCACCATATATTTTTTTGCATGAAATACTATGAGGCATGATATATATTTACTATCAATTTCAACTTTCTACGTTGGGTGCTCCATATTAATAAAAAGGCAAAATCATATTACGGCGGGAATGGGGGCGTGTCTCGCACGAATATCACATATTAGGTTTACCGTAAAGTTTTGTCGTATGATGTTATTTCACGCCTTTTTTAAACTACCGTTTGAACTAATGTGTGAGATTCGTGCGAGACACGTCGCCATCTCCAACGGAATATGAATTTGTTTTTTTTTTTTTCATATGATGCATCCAACGTAGAAAGTTGAAATTCATAGTGGATATACCTTATATCTCACAGTATTTCATGCAAAAAAAATTGGTGGTCACTCAGAAATGGAAAAAGTATGAAAAATTATCAAACATCCGTATAGGGTTTTTATAGATCTTTTATTTCTTTCGTTGAAATCCGCTGAGTAGTTTTGTCACAATGCGCTCTTTTCCAAAACAGGCATTTAGGGTCAGAATTCCTTGTGGTCTTGAGACACAAACTTCAAACTGGAGAGAAATGAATAAAATTTTATGTGCAATAGATTCATGTAGGACTCCATGTGATTGACTCAAGGGCATATTTTACTAAGAAACACGCTATACCCTTTAAGATGAAAATCAAAGTGGGTATAACATTGAATTAAAATTATTAAAACATTAACATGCGTAATTATTTTTTAAAATATTAAAATGTAGTATCAAATAGAAGAAAAATTTTGGGTTTGGCACAACCAAGTAGTTTAAAATAAAAAAATATGCAACTTTGTTCCATACATTTATTTACGCAACGTATTTAGATACAACATTTCATTTTAATATGGTTTTTATTAACATTATCATTAACCCTTTGAGCGTCCTACAGAAGGTTCGATTCATGTTTAAAAATTCATAAAATGGTAGTGTCGAACGTTCCTCTCAGTCCACACAACTTTGAAGAAAGTCCGTGGTAGATATAGCTGCCACCACCGATATTACTAGGTGACATCAGTCACCCACTGTGAGGATTGTGTAAATGAACACTGACGCTGTCACTTAACTGAATTATCAGTTTATTAAGAATATATGTACACACTAAATACGCTATTTACAATTATATACAATTACAACTCGGATATAGGTGATCCGGTTCAACATTAAATTATATACAGTAACGGTTGGATGTGTACTATTCCAATTACACTTTTCACCTCACACTCAATGCACGTTAGATTCAATTTATCGGAGATCAGCTTTGACTCTCCCAACACAAGTATACTCGGCCTGCATTCTCGGCCCAGCGCACTAAACACCAGGACGTCTCTGTCCTTTCCTCTCCAGAAACGCACTACTAACGCTCTACAACACAGATCACCCTCTAGGTACGAAACCCAGGAACGGACTGACTAATCTGAGACAAGGCTTGCTCTTCCCAAATCACTGGGTCACACCAACCTCAACCCCCTTTGGAGCTCATTCATTGGACACATCCTCCATTCCTTTCTTGCTTAGTGACATGTTGCTCACCTGCTCGTCATCCGCATACCTCACTGACAGATGGACATGCCTCTCAGCAATCTTGTCTTTCTCTTATTCACCACCTGCATAGGATTAACTGGCAATTCCCCTTTCCACAAAGAAGGAATTCCACCTTGGAAATTCTGGTACACAACCATACAATACGAAATATTGAAATAGAGAAATAGCGGAAATTCCTTTCTTTAGCAGAGGTGGCATCAGAACCTGACAGGTAGCTATAAAAGTAATTTGTGTGAAAATTTTAATTTGGCAACCTTACATATTTATTTATCACTTTTATTTCAAAAAATTAGCTTTAATATCGATTTTGTCTTAAATCAGCCTTTGGTTTCAAAAGTAAAAGGACTGACAAACCCGGTTAGGACGCTTAAAGTGTTAATTAGTAACTTCCATTAGTTTAATGATAATGTTGGAAAACTTTAAAATCTTTCAAAATCTCCATATTCATAAATTTGTACACGATTTCAATCTACGCATTCATCTCCCAAACATGTTAACATTAGTAAATGATAACACAGGCCTGCAAATTGAGAGTCATAACTTCCTCTCTAGAATTTGAGAGCTGATTCTAGGGTATTTTGGTGCGCTGATTACGAATATGTACTTAGTTTTTTACCATCACCTTCAGATTTTTCAAAAAAGATACAGATAGAAAATAGAAAAAAAAAACACAAGTTTTCACATAAAAAATATATATTTTAAAAAGTACATTATTTTTAACATAAAAAACAACTAAAATATAATAAGAACTTATTACTGATCTAAATTACATATAAATTTTATTTGTGGAACCTGATCCTTTTTTCCTAGAAGCTTCGGTTGTACGCTTTTCGCTTAAATTTCCAGTTTGGATCATCGCGCTTCAACAACCAGCAGTAGTCCGCCATCATGCTAGTATTACATCTTCCTTGATACCGGACTTCTAGCTCTTTCAAATCCTGGTGAAATCTTTCGCCTTGTTCTTCGCTAACGGCTCCTAGATTTCCTAGGAAATAATATATGTGCGAATTTAAGAAATGAAGTTTAATGCTCATATTACAACCCATTATACCAAAATTTGTAACCATTTTGGCCACTATTTGTTTATAGGCGGAGCTTTTATTGTTCCCCAAAAAGTTTTTCACCACTTCCTTAAATGACTGCCATGCTTGCAACTCGATATCATTAAGTTTTTCATCGAACTTTTCGTCTGACATTAATTTTTTTAAATCAGGCTTAAAACGTATCCAAAATATTTTTTGTAAATATTTTTTACAAAGTCTGTAATGCTGTTTCGTTGTTTTTTCACCATAAATTTCCCTCAAATATAACAAAAACAATTCGGAGAATTTAAACAGCTTCGCGATGACATTTTAAAGGTTATGTTACAAGATGCACACTTCAACTGTTAATTTTATAAATCAGTGCGGGTACTTATACAAAAACCCTTTGGTTTATCTTTATTACACCCTTTTCGACTAATATTTACAACAATTAGGTTACATTACCTAATCATTATGTATTAATGAGCTCATTACTAAATTAAGCCAAAATGACCCGTTTTCAACATGGTTAATGTGAATTACTTATACTTATTATGTAGCAATTAACAAATTACTGTTTTGAAGTAATTTCTATGTCATCTTACACTAATTAAATGCAATAAAAATTAAGCTGAAGTAATTTAATGACGTTTTATAAATTTTAAAATGTAGATGATCAGACATTTTTCAGCAAAATCTTAAATATTCAATATCAAAAAATCCTGACGTGATGGAATTTTTTTATAATTTTTCTCGTAATCAGTACATCAGAAACTATAGGAAACGTTACTCAGATTTCAAAGAGGTAAACCATTGCAGACCTGTGTAATCAATGTCTGTTGCCTCTTATTAATTTTGATTTTTACTGACATGCTAACATGATAAAAATTAGTTAGGCACGGCAGTTGGAGCTATTAGATGACTATTAGTAAAAAACATATTTTAA
The DNA here is from genome assembly GCA_964019185.1 of Maratus speculifer. Lineage (NCBI taxonomy): Eukaryota > Metazoa > Arthropoda > Arachnida > Araneae > Salticidae > Maratus > Maratus speculifer. Next base: position 256,891,728 of record OZ025295.1, on the reverse strand, counting down.
TATGAGCAAAGACAAGGACCCAAATTTTTGTTGTAATTAAAAGAGTATTTGGGTTAAGTATCTATCTGAATTTTTTAAAATAAAAAATATTCAAATTTGTTTCATATTCTGGATACATTTATTTACGCAACATATAAAGATACAACATTTCATATTAATATACCATTTATTAATATTACCATTAATTATAAACTTCGATTAGATTAATTATGATTCTCGAAAACTTTAGAATATTTTAAAATCTTCCATATTCATAAATTACCGAAATACAAGATTTCAATCTAAACACTCATCACGCAAACAAGTTAACATTATTAAATTGTAGTCAATGTATGTTGCAGGCTATTAATTTTGATGTTTAATGACATGTAGCTAACATGTTTGGATTTAGTTGGACATGACCGTTTTAGGTATTAGGTAAAGTTTAATAGTAAACAAATTTTAATACAAGTAAAGATAAGGACCTAAAATCTTGTTTTAATTAAATGAGTAACATCGTTAAATATCTTCTGATTTTTTAAAAAATATATTAAATAACATCTATTTTTGTTTCAATTCAACATTAGAAATTTACTTGCCGATGGCAACTTATCTCTCTATTTGTAAGTATTATATTGTGAGCCACTCGAAAAAGAATAAATGCAGTTTTTAACAATGAAACACTTTTGGGAGAAGTGTACTATTAATCTTACACTCCTTTTGATCGAGCATTAATTTTGATGTTTAATGACATGTAACTAATAATGATTAGAAGTAGATAGGTATGACAGATTGATCCATTAGGTAACGACTAGTAGATAACAAATTTTAATACAAGTGAATATAAGGATACAAAATGTTGTTATAATGAAAGAAGTAACATTAAATATCTATCTCATTTTTAAAAATAAAATAAATAAATAGGAATTTTTGTTACATCCTAACCCTTTCGGGTCTGGTGTACTAAAAATAGTACATGACCTTTCAATTAATATATTTTTCCAATATTTAGTAATTCTTTTCGAAGAGTCTAATATTCTATTTTAAAGACCCTGTTGAAAGTGTGCACTTAATATTTTCACTTAAATTTAGCCCTACAAGTGCAGGAACACTCATTCAAGATGGATGAAACTTCGAGTGCTCGTCAAGCAGGTAATTTTTTTTATTTCGCTCGCATTATTTATATTATAAATAATTAGAATTATTATTTAAAATTATTTTCGCAAAATAAGTTATTCAGCTAATGTTTGATGTAATTTTTGCAATCAAAACCATTCTAAAGTTACGATTTATCAAACTTTGAATATGTGTGCTATCAGGAATGCAGTGGTCGTTACAGGAATTAATTTTACTGAAATATGCACATTGTATTTATTAAATATCAGAAATGAAACTCATAGTAACTTAAGTTGAATTTTTCTGTTTTATAGCAATATTTATCATTCATTTTTCTTACAATATTCTTATGCAATATTATTATCCCATAATTTGTAAAAAACTGTACTACAGCAAGGTGCAACAAAGGTGCAAATTAGGAGGATGTAACTTTAGAAAAAAACTGTTTTCAAAATAATGCAACGTCTACAACGGCTTCCATGGTGACAAGAGTTGCTACAAAACTTTTCATACCATATAAGAGTAATACCACCAGAATATTCCAATAAGTGATTTTTTTTTTCAATTTTTACGTTGTTTTTTTCTGTTTTGAAGTGTAAATTGAGTGTTAACTATTGCAAATTATATAATGCTAATTGTATATTTTTTAAATATGTCTTTTACATTTTTTATATATTTTTCGAAATTTCGATTTGAAATTGTACAACATTTACCTTTTTGGGCGTATTGTACATATAATATAATATCTGTAAATGACAACTTGTTCCTCGAAAGACCACTGTACTATTAATAGTACAGTCCTTAAATAATTATAACATTTACAAAAAAAACTAATTTTTGCCATTAGGAGCAATAGTTTTTCATGTTTAAATCAAAAAATAATAATTTTTGGAACATAAAAAAAATCATACCCGAAAAAGGTCATCAGGAATTCCTTAGTTGGTGGCAACTTATCACTCTATTTATAAATTATCCTTCTTGTTATATTGTGAACCACTGGGAAAAGATAAAATGCTGATTTTAACTATTTAATCCTTTCGGGTCAGGTGTGCTATTAATAATGCACGTCTTTTCGTCGAGCACTAGTTTTGATGTTTAATGATACATAACTAACATGATTAAAATTTGTTCGACATGACAGTTTCAGCTATTTGTTAACGAATAGTAGTAAACAAACTTTAATAAAAGTAAGGATACGTATCCAAAACGTTATTTTAATAAAACGAGTGACAATGTGAAAAAGCTATCTGATTTTCTTAAATAAAAAATATGCATTTTAATACAGAATCGACCGTACAAAATCCTATGTCATCGAGCACAATAAAAAAACCTTTATTTAATGGAACAGTAGTAACAGAGGAATCTGATGATCGATGTGTGCCGGAAGCTAAGTGGTGCATAAGCCAAAAATTAATGCCACTAGTGGTTACCTCGTAGGATTAGCGTTGTGTTTTCCTGCATCCAGCTCTCCATGATTTCATACTTTTGATTGTACGGCAAACACAATGCTAAATCTACGAATCAACCACTAGTGGTCGGCTTATGCACCAGTTCACTCCCGCCACGCATGGATCATTAGAATCCTCTATTAGTATTATTCCATAAAATAAAGGATTTTTTCTTGTGTCCAAAGACATGGGGTTTTGTGCAGTCAGCTCATAGACTATTTTGTTTCACCTTAACATCAATAACTTCCAAGTTCATGGCAATTTACCACCCTATTTATAAATTGTTCTCCTTGTTATATTGTGAATCATTGGGAAAAGAATGAATGCATTTTTCAACAATTCATCTCCTTGAGGTCTGGGGTACTGTTAATAGTACATATCTTTTTATCGAAAATTAATTTTGATTTTTAATGACATGTAATTAGCATGATTAGAATTAGTTAGACATGACAGTTTGAGCTATTGAATAACGACTAGTAGAAAAAAAATGTTAATACTTGTAAGGATTAGGATCCAAAATACGGAGCTACTGGGAAAAGAGTGAATGCCATTTTTAACTATTTAACCTTTTTGTGTTTCGTGTACTATTAATAATACACATCTTTCCATAGGGCATTAATTTTGATATTTAATAGCATGTGATTAACATGATGACAATTAGTTAGATATGACAGTTTTAGCTTTTAGGCATCGGGTAGTAGTAAACAATATTTAAATCGAGTAAAGATAAAGTTTCAAAATAATCTTTTATTGAAAGGTGTTAAAAGGTTAAATAGCTAAATGAAGTTTTAAAATAAAAAATATGCATTTTTACTTCATTTAAACATGAGGAATTTCCTAGTTGATAGTAAATTAATATCCTATTTGGAAGTTGTCTCTCTCGTTATATTGTAAGCCATTTGAGAAAAGAATAAATTATTAAGAAAATTTGAGAGAAAATAAATCATAACTCAGCGGCATCCCAAGTACATTCTCAGTAAAAGCAAGATACTGGTAAAGGCTCATTCTCTACCGCAAGATATTCCTCTCTACAATAGCGAAACCCCTAAGTTATAAGCACGACAAGGGTTGCCAACACAAAAATACAAACCCCCACATCATGCGCCATAGTATTTATAAAAATTCATGGAAATACGGGAAACGCCCACATTCGTGGGTTAGTATGCCAAACGTGGAAGACAGACTACAGGAAGTGAAAGTCAAAATAAATAAATCGGGAAGAACGCAAAAACTGCGAAATGAATGACTGACGTGTGCGACAACTGGTAAAGTGCCAATGGAATTGGTGGACAACAGGTATGCCTAGCATGAGATGAAACTAACTCAAGGCGCAAAACTCAATTAAGGGGGAAAGGCCAAGGTATTTGGGTCGTTACTACGACAGACAGAAATTATCATACCCATTAAAAAATAGCTGAAAATTGATCTAGACAGCCCTTCCTCTGACATAGGCGCTATTTCATGTCGGTGTTACTACTCTCTGGATATTGCTGGATCAAAATATGTTCTAAATTGGGATTTTTGTGATACTTCAGGGTTTATCAACTTCAAATTATGAATGATAGTCATTGATAAGTTACAAATGATGTCTAAGTACATTTTAAAAAAGATAAAAATTAAAATCTTTGAAATGCAGCTTAAAATAAATTTAAATTGACATGGTTTCTACCCAATCGCATGAACTATCAAACCAATTAAAAAAATTAAGGGTTAAAAATTGATGGTGACAGCACTTTCTGCATAATATGTTGTATTTAATGTAGGAGTCAATATCATTTGTGAGTTTCACGGGGAAAAAACGTTCTAAATTACGATTTTTTTCTATATTACAATGCCTATAGGAATTAGGCTTTTGAGATGGAAATTTCTCATAGAATTTATATACTATCCGAAAAAATTTAGTCAAAAATTTTAAATTTAAATGATGTAAAAATGCGCGAAATTTTTTCTAAAGACGATATAAAATGCGATTTCTATGAAATCTATGGAAATATCAAATCTATGTCAAACATGATAATTGCAAATTGATGGTAGAATTCCTGTTACAATATAGAGTATATTTTACGATGTTGTCACTATCACCTGGATCTTACAAGAGGGAAAAATATTCTAAATTCGTTCTTGTACAAGTGGGAGATCCACCATTCCGAAATTTGGTGTGGTAATTACTCAAAAAATTCAATAGCTACCTAAAAATGTCGAAAGAAAATTTCAAATTTATAAGTAATAATTATGTAAAATGTGTTGTAAAATGCTCTAAATTAGGATTGTTATACAATCGTATGAAATACCAAACCGAAATAAAAAATAATGTTTGCCAATTGGTAGTGATGGAATCTGTTCAAACAGCAGCTATATTTTACGTCGGCTGCATTATGACCAGAGGATTGCAGGAGCAAAATGAATTCTAAATTGTGATTTCTATGATGCTAAAGAGACTAGGTAGTTTACATATCGCATGGTTGTTACTTATAAAATATCAATGTGCTCTAAGAACATTCGGAAGTAAATTTCAGTTTTAAAATTTGGGAAGCGAAAGGAATAAGAGAAAAACATGCTAAAAAAATCGTAAAATACGAGTCCTTCTCATAAAATAAGAAATCGATTATAAAAGTAATGGTTACGAACCAATGACGACAATCTCTAATGTTACACAAGTTTCATTTTTTGGCGAAGCCACTACCAACTGGGATTGTCATGAACGACAAACATTCTAAAAAAGCTCTTTACTTATAAAATATAATACCATTACTTATAAAATATGACTGTCCTCTAAGAACATTCGGAAGTAAATTTGAATTTAAAAATTTGGGAAGTGAAAGTAAAAAGAGAAAAACTTGCTAAAATCGTGCTAAACTTGCTGAACGACAAACATTCTAAAAAAGCTCTTTAAAAATTTCTGAAATACGTTCTTGATGAAATTATAGGAAATACCAAAAAAATTTAAAATTCATTTTTTTATATTTATATTTTTATATATATTTTTAAAATTATAAATTCATAAATTTATAATTATTGGCAAATTTGTTATGTTAATTCCTGTTAGGACCATTAGAGCACTAGTTATACTATTAGACAAGAAGCTTGGAATTTAGCAAGATGGTTAATTTTGAGATGTACATGCGTACTAAGACGATGGTTTCTAAGACATCCAAAACTTTAAATATTTACAGAAATGAGAATGCATGAGTGGAACATAAAATGTTTCAAAACATCTTTTAAATTATCATTTAATTAGAAGAAGCTTTATTTCTCAGTCATTTAAGTTTTATTGCAAGCTAATGCAGCGCAATATAGAAGTTTAGTCAAATTTAAGATAATTTGAGATATACTCCATAAAATATAATTTCTACTCATAAAAATTAGACGCACAAATATCAATTGGCATAGTTCATCTATTACGCGAGCCAAGCCGCGAGGTCTGCTAGAAAATTATATTCGGATAATTTAGTGTTAGTGTATAGCTCTAGTTATAAAAATTACTAATTATATTTTCAAAATAAGACTACGCAGAACAGTTCTCATAGCTTTTACCATGTTTTTTTTCTGGTGTTACTTTACGTGTTTTTTTTCTTTTTTTTTTTACAAATAAATAAAAAGTATTTTAAACAAAAAAAAAAGGAAACATTATCCATCAAGCATCGATATTTAGCATTTTACGATACTTCCATAACTATGCAACAAAAATTCATGCACATTTTCTTTAATAGCATATTCTCATTTTTTTATGTTATGTTATGTTTATGCATATAAAAATATTTATACTATTACAATGTATACAAAATCTGGAAATCATGTTTTAAAAAACTGAACATTAATTTATGAATTTTAGTGAACATGGTTTCTAACAAATCATCTTTAATTGCTGTAACCATTTTCTTAATAATAAACATATCGTATAACAAACAAAGATATCGCACAAAAATCGTACTTGAAAATATTAATTACATTAACGTGAAATTTTTGCACAGCTTGGCAATATTTTGTGAAATATCGCCAAATTTGTTCACCAGAAATAAGTCGGCATAAATAGTAATTGTACATTTTTTTTTTCTTTTCAGTGTTTTATTTTTTTTTTTTTTCAGATAAGCATATATCAAATACTTTGTGAGATTTTAAATTCATAAGTTAAAATCATTAAAGAATGTTTTACTGCACAAATGCTACAAACAAGAAAAATAAATTGTATACGGCCGTCTCGAAGATATTTAGATCTCCTTTCTCAGTGTAGAGAAAATAAAAGAAAAGAGAAGGAGAGTGAAATTAGTTCAAAGAACACCTCAACCATACCTCCGAGTTCTGTCTATTGAGCAGATTGAAAAGAGGAAATAAATTATTGACATATTTCGAAGAGTTGACGGAGCTAATCGGAAATGGCTTGAAAAAATTGTCTTACTATCCTCTCCTAAACCTTTGTGGCCTCTCTTTCACTAATCAGAAGAAACGCATTTTTAGAATTAGACTGAAAGAACATCAGAATTATGATTTAAAGCAGGAATATGATAAATCTATAATAGCTAAGCATTTTTGGTAATTCGCCCATCAGTTTAATAATCAAGAAGCTAAAATCATTCAAAAATATAGTTCAGTTTTAGATCTAAATTATTAGGGAGCTTACTATATTCATAAACATACTTCTTCCACTTAAAAATATGTCCAGAACTTTTTTTAGTACTGTTGATGCATCTTTTGTAATTCCTATTTCTCACCCACTTCCGGTCAGTTACGTCATTTCTTAAAGATTAATAAATTATTTCTGTCATTTTTAATACGCTCATTAGCCAGTGTTCGGGGCTATAACTGAAAGATTCTTTGAACACATTTCTCTCTCTCTCTCTTTTTTTTACTTACCCATCTTACGTAATATATGGTAAGTCTTTCAATCGTTTTAAAAATCGATTTTTTTAAAAAAGCTGTATCTCCCAAACAAATTCAGATACAGACTCATAATATGTTCGAATGTGAAGATGTCTATTTCATTTGAGTAACCTCAATTATCCGGAGCATTTTTTTTTTTTTTTGGGGGGGGGGAGGGTTCCCATAATATTCGTTCTGATGAAATGTATATAAAAAATTTCGATTTTTTTATTTTAAAGAGTGGATGTAAAAGACAACAAAATAACACAAATTTTGCATAACGAACAAAGGTATTCGGAATATTAGTTGCCAATATATTTGTAATTTTGTTTTCCAAACTCTTCGATTTTTCATGACCATGTATTTAATTGAAATTTCGATTCAATTACATATTTCAGTTAATAATGACACACTTAATCTGAAGCAGTAAACAGTCAGTTAACATTATTATTATTTTTGAAGTTATAAGGATGTTTTTTTACGCAATTCGTTACTACTTGAGTAATTTGGCGATTTATATAACTTGCCGAAATTGGTTCATCAGCAATTAATTTATAGAGCATTACTATATGTTAAAAGTATTTAAAGACATTCTTGAATTTTTATTTTGGAATTGCGATGCATTTTATAAATTGTTTACACATGTTTTATTTTAATTTTTTTTTTCGCACTGAGGAAGGGGACCTTGGTACACTCGAATCGAACGAATATTTTCAGAAGTGAGAGATCGTGTATGTTTGTATTTGTGCATTAAAACGTTGTTAAATATTTTCAGATTATGAATATACATATCAATATTCTAAAATAATATTTAAATAAAGACACTTGTTAAAAATGTACAGCAAATCGAATTTCCCCACAGAATTCATTAAAAGTAATTTTTTTAAATATATATGCAAATAAACCTCAATAATGCAAATTCCATTTTTTGAAAGAACACTCGTCACAACAGTATTTAATAACATACCGTGAATTACCGAAATTAATCTCCCCTCCCAGCTTGAGCACACATTCAGCAAGACATTCTAATGATTTTAAATTTGGCATATAATTCGAAGTTGGGTCATTCCATGTCAAATGAGCAAAAATGTAAAAAAAGCCGTGGCTGCATAGAATCCGATTTTAATAAAATTTGAGATACGTGTTTATTTCATATTCAAATATATGTCTGCACAATATTTTGACGAAAAATAAATTATTTTATCAGTTTTGGACATTTAAAAAACTTGTGATATAGAATGGCTTGCGGATAATCGTCGAAAGTTGCAAGTTTCAAGCTCTATATTTTGAAAACTATTTAACAAAAATGAAGTTTTTTATAATATCGAAATCTCTGGATATCAATCTTTATATTTATTGAGTAATAATAATCTGGTAATACCATAATTAATCATAAATTGGTTGTAAATATTGAAATTTTTTAAATTTGTAAAACTTTTGAAATGTTATAAAAGTTAAAGAATTTAAAAAAACATCTGTGAAACTGATGCAAGATGTAGTACTATGTATGAAGATCGAATTCTCAAAGTTTCAAAGTTGTTGTTTATTTTCTTCATCTTCAAAAAAACTTAGAAACTTTTTAAAAAATTGCAAAATCATAATTATTCTTCTTATGTTACCTCAAAAAATAATTAAAGGAAAGCTCCTACATCAACAATATTACACATACATAAGAATCAATAAGTCCATGACACATTAAAAAAGTTTCAATACGGCCTTTTTAATTTCTAGCATAACAAAAACGGGTTCAAAAAACTATTATTCGAGAAATTCTAAAGACAATCTTTCTTTGAAAACACGCGCTTTTTTGCAAGTTTCTTGTTTAAAAAAGATATAGGCTACCATCTATGTTTGCTACTTGATATAAAGATTAAAATACAGTTATTTTATCCAGAAAATCATTTTTCTTCTATACAAATTTAAAATATTATTGAGGCAAAAATAAACTGAAATCAGGAATAAAACTCCGTATACTTAAAATATGCACTTTTATCTGTAATATCAAAGAGTTTAAAACTTTTGAAAGCTTCTAATCGTCTCCAAAAAAATGATAAAAATGTTGAATTTTTAATCAGCAGTTTTCACTATTTATTTTTTTTCTCATAAAGGAATGAAAAAGCAAGAATTAAATTATAGATTTATTAAATGTATTAAATTAGCTATAATGGCAAAAAAATTCGAATTTGGAAAAAGTGTCCTTCATTTTAAAACATATAATTCAAATATTTTATTTTTTCCACGATTTTTTTATTATTTATTTACTTTTAAATTATGAAATAAAAATACAATTACTATAATCTGTTACTTATAGTTCATTCTTAAGTGTAAATAATTTTTATTACAATCTTTCCATTCCTAAGGCTAATAAGCAAACTTGAAATTTCAAGCATTTACACAAGACCTCGATTTCGTATCAACTTTAATGTAAATTTTTATACTGAAATAAACTATTCTGAACTCTACTACTTTGCGTTTCCTCGTAAATGATTGTGATCTACTTAAATGATGATTTTCAGTAAAATCTGTGACATGTCAGCCACACCTGATTTGCTCATTTGGTGTGGAATGACCCAGTTTAAAAAAAAATGATAGATTAATTGGGAAGGCATTTTAAAGAGCAGGGCTTATAAATGTCACTTAAAAAAGAAAAAAAAGCACCTACATTAGGAGAAAAGTTAACATTCAGAGGGGCTTACTTTCGGTACTATACTTACTATACTTAGTACAAATTAAATTCATGGAAATTTAATTATATTTTAGAGACAATGTTGAATTTAGAGTGTGACAAGAGTGAAAGGGATTTTAAAGCTGATAAAATAGCTGATTTTAAGCTTTAATAGCTAATAAATTTAATAGCTGATTTTGATAGCTGATTTTAAAGGGATATTAAAACACTGAAATGTCCTTTGAGATTTTCCATTTGTTAATTGACAGAAGTGTTATTTCCTCACTGGATCTCTAAAATATATATACGAGGTCGCAAAAATCCACCCCATTGAAAAATTTCTAAATTCAACAGTGATTTGAAATGGTCTCAATAAGGAAGAAGACAGGAAGACGTCTGCCAATGACAGAGAAGTGGTGGAAAAGAGGCAGACGGCAGAAAGACTGAATGCACAAACTCTTTCAGCTTTTCGAAAGTAAATAGAATAAAATAAATGATCCAGAGTAAATGATTTTACTTTGCGGTAAATAAATTTTATGGCAATGTTATTATTGTTTTTTTAGACGTAACCAAATTTAACAATAGTCATATAATAATAATAGATGATTAGTTAGGGAATATTCTTATATAAAATATTGTGAGAGGTTTAAACATTCGGATATATATATGCATTACATTAATAAAGATTTAGTCTGGATTTGTAAAAGCACCTATGTAGAAAGAAGTTTTTAAAATCATATGCTGCCTTAGGAGTTTTTTTTTAATCGAAAAGTATATGTTGCGAATATATACTGTAAAAAACTATACTGTCTAGAGTTCCTTTCATATGTTAGATATTAATTTATACATATGACATCAAATCAAATGGATATAACTGAAACAAATGTACAATACGAGTTATATATTCAAATTAATACGTTTTCTTTCCTTTGTGAAAATATTTTTCAGTATTAAATTATCGTTTCAATCAATGACATTTTATTTTTTAACCATTTTGAAAATAATTGTTATCCTCGTAGAGATTTGGGAAATCTGTGGATACCTCAATATTTTTATTGGTTGAGTTCCACAACATATTTTATTTTATTTATTTTCTGATTGGTCCATTTTTAATGTCCAAAAATGGAATAAGGTAAATGCACCAGTAGTGGGCCACTTAAGGACATTTGTCTAATTATTATTAATATGTTAATGAACTCCAAAAGACATATATATTTTTAACATAGTCCTTACCTTCATGTATCAAATGGAATAAACATGAATTTTTTTAAAATATATTCTTTAGAAAAAATAAAAAATAAAAAATGTTACCTTCCTCTATGCTCCCGTAGTGGGAATAGTAAAATTCTGATGCTCCAGTAGTGGGCCCCCAGAAGCCCCCCCCCCAAATTTGAAATACAATTTTGGTTTTGCAATTTTTGCTGCTACAAATTTTTAACAATCGCACATTTTCAATTTTTACACCGTCGCACAGTGGGGCAAAAAGCCTTCAAAACTGGCAAAAAATCGAAAAAATGAAATTTTATTTTGAACTACCGACATACGTCACTTTAATAGAGCAGATGTCAGTACACATCTGCCTAGTATTAAAATTTGTGCAAAGTTATTTTGATCGTCACTAGAGAAAGAAGTTAAACTGCATATTGTGCTTTGATAATAAGTGAAAAAAAATCAATAATTTTGTTTCAACATTCGTTTGTTAATTTCGCTATAATAATTAAAAAATAATTTTTTTTGACTATGGAACCTTTAACTACAAGTATGTAACAATAATTCATTAACTTTCAATTTGTTTTAATACGATTTTTATAGATATACAGACGCTTAGAATATATAGTGGTGAAATTTATAAAAAAAAATTAACACTGTCTACAAACATTGTAGGTTTTAGTTATGAATTAAGGCGAATTAAGTGTTAATTATAATTTTTTCAACTAAGTATGAGTTTTAAAAGGACAAATATGCCAGAAAATCTTGCTCTTTTTTGCCACTTTTTTAATTGTATGGTCATTTTTAAAGCTAATCATCCTTAAATTTTTGTTAGTGTACGGGTGTGCCAAACATGATTATAAATATTTTCTTTGTTAAATACGAATTTTAATGCATTGTTTATCACAAAACAATGTATTTAAATGAAACTGACTATCATGGAATGTTTTAACAAAAAACTTTTGAAAAGTAATGTGATTTTATGGTATAAGAGCTCCATAATCGGAGAAACTACGAACAAGTAGTTTAAATGAAAAGAAGATTAAATGTTTTAAAGTTTAATGTAAATTCCGATGAGCAAAAGCCTGGCGAAACAAGGGAAATGCTTTAGAATAAACAAAGAGTGGCTTGGCAAATCGCTTTCATTTCCTCGATTTGAAAAACAAACAGAAGCGTAATGAAAAGCAAACGTGCCCATCTTCATATTTCGTCTGAATTTGTTCTGGACGATCAAAAATATCAAGAGTAAAACGGTTATACAATTCTAATTCTACATATTCGTTAGTGTACGTGACATGTATGAGTTTAAGGTCTGAAAAACAGGAAAACAAAAAGTGAGTGTTAGCACTAAAACAACAGAAACAGTTTTTCTTCTGCTGTCTTTATAGTAATACGTACATTTTGCCTGAGAAAGGTTGATCCAATCCTTCGAAACGAGTCGCTAATATTCATTATAAGGTTTGCTTGAGAATAATTAAAACTACTAATTATGTTTACATTTTTTAATGTGATATTATGGATGATTTATAAATATCTAATTCGTATAAAACTATCTTAAATTCTTGTTTTTAAGTAATTTTTCTACAAAAAATATTGAAAAAGGTTTGTAAATTAATTAATAAATTACTATTTAGCTTATGTAAAAGTTTAAAATTTTACTACTTTTCTTCTACAAAAGAATCCGTTATGTGCTTTTTTTGTTCAAAGTAAATTTTATTTTTTGCCAACTTTGGAGGCTTCCTGCCCCACTGTGCGTCGTATAGAGAAAAAAAAATACTTTTAAATACAATTTGTTTGAAAACTGTATCTTAATTTGTTTTCTAAATATATTTTTTTGTAGTTTTTTATCCCATTTTTCCAATTCTGGCAACAGGAGAACTTTCTATTGAAAGCAAACGAAAAAAATTAGTTAATGTACCTTATTGTTGCCATTTTCTCATTAAAAGAGAAAACAATTTTAGATTAAATATGTTCTGTGACAAGAAAAAAAAACCCCGGTGAATTTCGGTTTCAATTACAAAATTTTAATTACACTTAAAAGAATATAAATAGTTCAGTATCTGCTTGAGGTAATAGTATCGAGATTTCAAGTTTTGAATCAAAATGATCAAATTAAAATATTATTTATTTTTTTTTAAAAAAAAAGGTGAATACAGATATGAAAGGTGCAAATGTAAATTTTGAGATGGTGAAAATAATGTGGGGTTTAGATTTCACGGGAAAAAAAATTCTATGATTGAGTCAAAATGGAATAGAGTTTGCTTTTTTTCATGTTGGAATACAAACATAAGAGCCGATAACTTTATCATAATAATAAATTTTTATGATATTTTTTGTTTCTTACATGTACGACTAAAGTTCAATTTTAATTTTAACAACTACAACTGAGTTTTATAGAAATAGCATTTTGTTAAATCTATATATATAAAAGGAATTCTGAGGATAATTGAGGCACAGGCGAAAGCAAATCTTGGCAATGCGCCAACTCGGTCCAGAGGAAGCAAATCTTGGCAATGCGCCAACTCGGTCCAGAGGTATAAAAGCAAGATAGAAAAAAACGCGCAGGTCTGTGCATTCAAGTACAACCACCCATATGTATATGCTGAAAGTTTGTTCTGACGCTCACCCGACGCACGTGGAGTGCCGATGGTCCGGGGAGAGTCACCGGGGGATCCGTCGCGAGCTGAGAGAGAAGCGTACCATACACATAAATTATTAAATAAACCTTCAAATTAAGCCCGGCGAAGCGGGCTGGGTATGCTAGTTTAGGATAAATATCATTTGTTCAAGAGTTACAGTTACCAATATAAGATGCATTTTTTATTGTAACTAATTATGTAGGTTTATTATAAGTCAATGAAACAGCTCCTTCTTAAACATTTTCTTTCGTCGAAATTCGACAGGTTCTACCTTGTTATTTAATAAAGAGTATAAAAGTCGAAGTGCTATTTTGCGGCCACAACTCAATGTATTTTCTTTACACTAACTATGACAATCACTCTTAAAAAAAAAAAAAATGTTAATGTTCTTTTAAGTGAAAAAAAAATACGCGTTAATATTATTTTGTTTCCAAACACAATAGGTACCTTATATAAAATAGCCTGAATGACAAATAAAAATTTGAAGTCGCTTCAACAGTAAGACGGAACTTATTGGTTAAATTTGAAGGTTCGTACTAATAGAGACGCAAAAGTACATATTTTTTTGTCATGCGCCAAGGAAAGACATGCTTGCACAATACTGTGCCGTGGAAAGCAAATATCGATGACAAATTTTATAAGTAATGAATGAAAAGTTACAAAGAAAAAATGTATAAAAATTAGAATTAGAATAGTAAATAAGAATTAAAACACATCTTCAATACATTAAAAATGCTTCGGAATTGTTTCGATCTAAAAATTATAAATAGTGTTGACTGTAAAATTTATTACATTGAAAAATGACTTAGGGAATTTTAAAGTCAGTTAAGCCGATTTTCGGATTACCCGGGTTCTATTGTATTTAATATATAATCAGTCCGAATATTGTATTTAATACCGAAATAAATAAACATACGTCTATACAAATAACTTTTTAGGAATAAATTTTTCTAACCAGGAAGAGACTTTATGCTCATTCAATATTCCACAATATATTCAAGAACTGTATTTAAATTTATTTAATAATTCAGAAAAATACCCATGTGTGTCACAAATATATGAAATATGTTATTAAAATGCCTCCCATTTCGGATCAGTAACTAAATTATTGATGTATACCTATAAAATAATAATAATACCGATAAAACATATTTATTTGAATTTAAAAAATATTTACCGACATTTTTTTTTTCAAAATTGTCCTATTTAATAAAATGTTGTTTAAAACATACTTTTAAATATTTTTTTCCTATACTTATAAGAATATTTCAATATGTATCCACTTTCTTTTTGTAGATAAACAAATTATTTATCTAGTGTACAAACAACTATTCAAATAAAGAGGAAAATAAACAATACTTGACAAATAAATAGTCTTTAATTTTTATGGAAGAAAATATGTCACTCAATTGACTAAATTGTCGAAAAGGTTTCTTTTTTCACTTCTTAATCGGGTCTATTAGTAGATGATTTTTGTAATTAATTAGTCAATATATGTTTTTCTCAGGGTTAATAAGGGTTTAGCTATTGTTAAACAAAACGCCTGCGAGAAAAGGATATCAACCAATTATTTTTTTCACAATGAATAGAGAGAATTTTTTAAAAGCACTTTTTTGATATAAGGAATACAGTTACTTATATTTTAATATTATTTTATCATTTTTTAAATTGTAAAGTTTAAAATCAAAGTTTTTATATTTCATTTAAATGTTTAAATAAAAAAAATGAAGTTAGATTATTTTACTTTTCTTAGCATTTATTTATTTACTTTTTTTCGAATATTGTGCGTTTTAATAATTGACAGTCGAAAAACTAAAACACATATGTAATTATTGAGTCCAATATTCTAGATTCCAGAAAAAAATAATTATTGATTACATTTACCTTGATTAAGGAATTGTTCCCTTTAAATATTAAGTATAGCAATGAATTATTTATTTTCTGTACAAACAACCATTCAAATAAAGAGAAAAATAAACAATACTTGACAAATAAATAGCCTGTACTTTTTATGGAAGAAAATATGTCATTCAATTGACTAACTAGTCGAAAAGTTTTTTCCCTTCTTAATGCATTAAACTTGTTCATTAGTAGATGATTAGTATTTAATTAGTCAATCGATATTTTTATCAGGGTTAATAGGGGTTTAGCTATTTTCAAAGAAAACACCTGCGACAAGAGGGTATTAAGCTTTTTTTCATAATGAAGTAAAAGGATTTTTCAGAAGTGCTTTTATGATATAAGGAATAAAATTACTTATTTTATGACCTTATTTTACTTTTTAGCTCACAGGCTATCATAGCCTGAGAGCTTATGTGCCCGTCCGTTCTGTTTGTATGTTCGTATGTACGTAACGCGATAACTCATGATAAAAATATCCGATCCACTTGAAATTTTGTATGTAGGTATATCCTGACAAGGCGCTTCCCTGATTAGTTTTTGGAGTTCATTCGATATGTATAAGAGGGGGAACGGGGGGCTCATGCCCCCCGTTAGTTGATATAGATGGGATTTTCATGCAGAATTAAGTTTTCAAAATTTAGATTAGGATCATTCTGATGAGGCGATTCCGTGACTGTTATTAGGTGTTCATTGATTAAGTATAAATAGGGGGAACAGGGGTTCTAATCCCCCCCCCCGTTAGTTGATATAAATGGGATTTTCATGCAGAATTAAGTTTTCAAAATTTAGATTAGGATCATTCTGATGAGGCGATTCCGTGACTGTTATTAGGTGTTCATTGAATAAGTATAAATAGGGGGAACAGGGGTTCTAATGCCCCCCCCCCGTTAGTTGATATAAATGGGATTTTCATGCAGAATTAAGTTTTCGTTCAAAATTTAGATTAGGATCATTCTGATGAGACGATTCAGTGACTGTTATTAGTTGTTCATTGAATAAGTATAAATAGGGGGAACAGGGGTTCTAATGCCCCCCCCCGTTAGTTGATATAAATGGGATTTTAATGCAGAATTAAGTTTTCGTTCAAAATTTAGATTAGGATCATTCTGATGAGGCGATTCCGTGACTGTTATTAGGTGTTCATTGAATAAGTATAAATAGGGGGAACAGGGGTTCTAATCCCCCCCCCGTTAGTCGATATAAATGGGATTTTCATGCAGAATTAAGTTTTCGTTCAAAATTTAGATTAGGATCATTCTGATGAGGCGATTCCGTGACTGTTATTAGGTGTTCATTGAATAAGTATAAATAGGGGGAACAGGTGCTCTAATGCCCCCCCCCCCGTTAGTTGATATAAATAGGATTTTCATGCAGAATTAATTTTCGTTCAAAATTTAGATTAGGATCATTCTGATGAGGCGATTCCGTGACTGTTATTAGGTGTTCATTGAATAAGTATAAATAAGGGGAACAGGGGTTCTAATGCCCCCCCCCCCCTTAATTTATATAAATGGGTTTTTCAAGCAGAATTGTCAGATTTCGTTCAAATCTCTGAATAGTTTTGGAAGTTTAATGGTTAAGTATAAAAGAGGGGGATAACTCCTTTTAAATTATATAAATGCTAAATGGGTTTTTATTAAGAATTATCTCATTTGCTCTGAATTTTGGATATAGATTTTTTATATGATAAAGCATGTCTTTGATAGTATAGGAGTTTCAATGATTAAGTATAAAAAAAGAGGAAAGGGGAGAGCTGTTTCCCCTTCTTAATTTTTTTTCGAACGGAATTAACCCTTGAAAATATAAGGCTTTAATGTACAATTAGTATTTGTAGCCTGTGAGCTCAATGCCATCAGTTTAACTGGGCAGTATTCTTTATTAAAACTGTTAATTTCATAATCAAAGTTTTTGTATTTCATTTAAATGTTTTAATAAAAAATTAAGCTTGATGTTTCTGTTCTTAGCGTTAATTTAATTATGACTCCATATTCTAAGTTGCAATAAAAAATAAATAAATAACAGAAGCAGTTATGCACTTATTGAGCCAGATATTTTAGATCCCATCAGGGATGTAGTGCAGGATATACGTGGGTATACGCCGTATACCTTCTGGATTTTTAAAGGAACATGGTATACTTAGTCCAGTAACTTTAGCCAAAAAAAAGGTCTTTCTTCGGAAAAATTTTTTAATAAAGGTTTTTCTTCACAGAGTGATTTATTATGTCATTATAAATGATATCTCAAAAGTCCCCGATATTCTGCTGTACGCGTCTCCCCTTTTGGGGGGCATTTAGGGGGAAAAGGGGGCAAAATATTAATTTATCTATATAGGCAAGTGATATATCAATTCCTATGTATTTTTAAACGCTGAATCGAATGAAACTAGAAACAAGTTGATACAACTAATAGTTTCTGAGTTATAACATTTTGTATATTTTTAAAAATTCAAACATTTTATGTACACATTATTCATACGAACAACATTTTTTAAAAATTAGAATCTCATAAGCCAGATATCACGTTCCCCCCGGCTTGCGTTTGTATACATTTTTACTTTTAAACAAAAATTTATAATGTTTAGCAGAAAACATGACTATTGAAGAGCTCAACGTATCTTCCATTCCTATGTAATAGGCTTTTGTAGTTGTAAAATTGTTTTTGTAGTTGTATCCTCCATACAGCTAATTTCATAGCTGTTCCCAATCTAAGAGAAATCGATGCTTATAGGGGTTTCCGAAAAAAGAAAGGAATGGGACGGTCGACTGTTCTCATTCCATCGGCCGATTTTTATAGAGATATCTTACAGATGTATGCCAAATATACAAAAATACAATAAATTCCTGGGAGTAGTCCATTTATGGAACTGTTAACACAACACGAGGAACATTACATATCACGTGCTATGTACCTACCGTTTATAAACCACCCTGCAAGTAATTACGACACCATTTACAACACGTTGCTGTACGTTTTCAAAGATGGTCTCAAATATGATAACATTACTTGTGTAATAACGTTTGACCTACCTCTTAATATTAAAGCAAGGGAAATCGCTGCTTCAACAGATGAAAATTCCCCGGTTTTCAAAATAATTGTGAGACTTTGAGGTTTTCATATGTGCATGTCCTTCCTCAGTTCGATTGGTTTCATCATGGCTGGAAGTGGTCTTAAGGAAGTGATGAACACTATTTACGCTTCCAATTCGGTTGAGAAAATGTTATCAGGCCATGCTTACTCTAGAGCTGTCATAGCTCATACATTTCTACTAACATCTCTGTCTGAAATAATTTTTAATGAAGTATCATTATCCAGTGACGAGCAAAAACTCATGGGCCCCTACCTCGAAGACATTTATGATAAAAATCTTCATTTTCGGAGGTGGAAGGATTAGGGATCCTCAGTGACGTCAAAAGTAAATTTCAAGATAAATTTTTCAATTTAAAAGAGAGAGTAACAACTTCAAAATTATGGATTCTGTATTTGGACACGGTTTTAATTCTCAAAGAACTTATTAGAGCAGAGAGGATGGGAGATTGGAGGGCATATTTAACAGTGATAAAAAGAATGATTCCATATTTCTATGCTGTAGGACATTTTTTGTACGCTAAAGGTGCCCACTTGTTCATACAAGACATGGAAAAATTGGAAAATTCAATGAATAAGGACATCTTGAAAAGATTTACTTCGGACTTTTTCACTATTAAATGATCTGACAAACTTTTTGTGCAACTTCAAGTGATATGGTAAGTGAGCAATCACTCATGAAGTCCTGAAAGATCCAAGGAGGCTTTGTGAGTGGAAGGAGCACAAAAGAAAGTGTTTTAATAAAGTTTGTAATAGGGTTAGTAAATGCAATCGACATTTCTGTTGGAATTGAAAAGTTCTGTGATGTTTCACTTGCAAGAGGAGAACAACATCCGGATGCACGGGAATCTAGAATAAAGTGAGACCAAGAAGACGTAAGTAGAGTATCAGAGTGGTTTTATGTCCACAACACTTTCTAAAGTATACAAGTGATTATGTCCATAGCAACAGGTGTTACAGGTGATGTGGAAAAAATAAACTGCTCTCAGGCACTGAACGTTGGTGCAACTATAATGTCGAAAAAAGTAAATGGCAATTTTCACGAGATGAAAAATTCACGTGCTGAATGAGTTCTTCCTCTTCAAACACTGAATAGTCGCATAACAGTGCATGATATTACCGTACCTGTAGATCCATTGCTGTTGTTTCAAAGAGTGTGTATCATGAAGAGATCTTACAACGAGCTCCATGAATGTTTGAAGTTTAAACTAACTCCTTATCCAGAAGCCCTTTTCGATGAAATTGGAATGAGAAAAACAAAAAAGTCTTCTTTATTCAACAGCTTCAGTCCCATAGATGTCCATACAGATTTCGAAAGAGCGAACTACATTGTTGATGGAGGATATCTCCTTCATCGAGTAGTCTGGTATCAAAGTGATTCTTTCGGGGTTATTTTTGATGAATATGTGAAGTATATTGAAAAACACTACGGTCGAAACACTATCTTCGTATTTGATAGTTATAGAAATCTTCAGAAAAGTGTCAAAGCCATGGAGCACTTTCGTCGTTGCTCGAAAATGGCATCAACAGAGATTCTTTTTAATGAAAACATAACTGTGAAAGTTAGTCAAGAAAAAATCTTCTCCCACGCAAAAAACGAAAGTAGGTTGATTTATTTGCTCTCTGAAAAATTTAAATCCATCAATGTATATGTCAAGAATGTAAAAAATGATACAGATGTCCTCATTGTTGAAACAGCATTCAAGACCGCAAAAACTAGCAAAAATGCCACTGTTGTTATTGAAGAAGATGTTGATTTGCAGATAATCATGGCTGCTCGAAGTCCACCAAACCGGGAAATTTTTTTCCTGAAGCCAGGTAATGGCCTGGTGGAGGAAAAAATTTACTCTTCAAGAAAATTGGAATGAAGATATAGGAAATACATTTTATTCCTCCATGTTTTTTCTGGCTCCGAAGGAACATCTGCTATTTTTCAGAAAGGAAAATCAGCAGTAATGAAATTAATACAGGAGCGTCCAGATTTACAACATGCAATAAAATTTTTCAATCAAAATAACGTTTCTCGTGCATTAATTGCTGAGAATGCAAAAATTTTCTGTGCATTTATGGTGCCTTTAGGAAATATCTCTAGATGATTATCGGTATGTACACTTTTCCAAATCAGTCACAAAGAAAAATGCGTTGAATTTAAATACCCTAACTCCTACTTTAAGGGCAGCAAAACAAAATTTATTTCGAGTATATTACCACGTACAGACATGGCTTGGTAATGAACTGGATCCTCAGGAATGGGGTTGGGTTATAAAGGATAATTTTCTCGTTCCCATACGAACAACCCAACTACCCGCCCCAGATTATCTTTTGAACATGGTTTTCTGTTCATGTTTCAAAGGTTGCGGCCGTGTGTGTGGATGCTGAAAATTCGGTCTACACTGTTCTATAGCATGCGGAAATTGTCGTGGAAGGTCTTGTTTAAATATTGCACCAGTAGAGTGGATCTCTGACAGGGATATCATAATTGGCAGCGCAGCGAAGAATTAGACGTGACAGATATTCATGATAAAGAAGAAATTTGAAGAAGTATCTATATTTAAAAGTAAAAAAAAGTAAATATCATAAACATTTTCTTTATAAAGTTTGGTTATTTATTATTTGGTTCTATGATGTAATGTCTAATGTAACGTTAATAATGAATGTTTAGATTTAAAACGAAAGGGGAAAAACCCATTAAAAATATGCGTACATGAAATTTTGAATTTTTTTATATATAAAATCTCTAATAACTTAGAAACTATTAGTTGTATCAACTTGTTTCTAGTTTCATTCGATTCAGCATTAAAAAATACATCGAAAATGATATATCACTTGCCTATATAGCTAAATTAATATGTTGTCCCCTAAATGCCCCCCAAAAGGAAGAAACGTACAGCAGAATATCGGGGACTTTTGAGATACCATTTATAATGACATAATAAATCGCTCTGTGAAAAAAAACCTTTATTAAAAATTTTTTCCGAAGGAAAATGCTAAAGTGACTGGACTAACTCTGTTTTTCAAAAAAGCTATAGTATATACACTTTCTGGGGTATACTCTCTACTTTGAGCGTATACCCTCTGTTTACAGCGTATATCCTCTATTATTTTTACGACTACACCCCTCCATCCCATAAAAAATAAATTGTTTATTCTGTAAACTAAGATTACGAAATTGTTCCCTTTGGATGTTGAATATTATGCATACAATAAGTTTTAATACATATCTGCTAATATACAGAGTGCCCATAACTGCCTATACATTTTAGTATTCAGTAAAAATATAGCAATCGTCATGTATGAGTGCGGTTTCGACTAAAATTTTTTTCACGATGAAAAAAATGACTAAAACATACTCTTCAAATGAATGTAAAATAGTTTAAATCTGTGAATCTGTGATCACAGATGAAGCCACTTGTCACTACGTATTGTTTTATATATTTTAATTGAATTTCAGGTTGGTTTCTATTCTAAGTGGCAACCTAGGCAATTATATTTACCGTTGGGTGTCGTCCTTTTTATTTATCACAACACTGAAAAAAAAAAGCATATTTGAAACTTTATGTACAGAAAAGTCACTCCATCTATGAATGAAGTTTGGAACCAAATATTTTCATTCGCCTTAAAAACTCAATTCTTAATGAAAAAGCATTGTAGGCAAAACTGCATACTATCGGGTTTTTAAGACGTTAATCCCATATTGTATAAAGCTTTGAATAAAATATGCTTCTTTAAAACGTCAAACATTGCCCGATATGACGCAACTCAATTTTGACACTCTAAGTTGTGCACTTGAAATGAGATTCGGAGAAAAATTCTTTAAGGGTTATACGAGAATACAAATGAAGAGCCGCCATCAAAAATCGAGTGAAACCCTTCAAGAGTTTGCCTCGGAAATTGAACGGCTTGCAAATTTAGCATTCATTGACTATCCAACAAATGTACGGGAAATGCTCTCACTGCAATATTTTGTAGACGGAATAAAAGATCCAGAAGTGCAGAGAGCGGTACGAATGGCAGATGTGCAGGATTTAAAGGCTGCATTACTATATGCCTTAAAGTTGGAAGCAGCTACATAAGCCAGCCGAAGAGATCGTCATTCAGTCCGAGGGGCAACGGTAAACAAAAGCTCAAACACTGAGAGCGACGTCTTGAAAGAAATTAGGAAATTAAATCAAGAGATTGAAGCTTTAAAATATGGAAGAACAAGCTCAAGAAGACAGAATCTCACGTGCTGGGGATGCGGTGATACAGGACATCTCCGAAGAAATTGCCCCAAAATCCACGAACGTGAGATGAATTCAAACAGTCAGCAGGGAAACTAAATTTTGGCCATCTCGCCGGGCGGAGGTTGCCAGAGAATGAAAAGCCCCATCTGAAGATCCTCCAGATATCAAAAATGAGTGGCGGTGATAATGAATTATATGTGATAGGCTTTATTAACGGAATTCAGTGCCGTATGATTGTTGATACAGGAGCCAATGTTACAATAATAAGAGAAGATTTGGCTCGAAAATTGAAATGTAAACTCATCTGGACTACACCCTGCGTTACCCTGCAAACTGTGACGGGCGACAAGATAGGCATATATGGAAAGGCCAATTTAACCATCAATTTTGGAGGAACAAAATATTACCATACGGCATATGTGGCTGACATAACAGATCCGTGCTTAATCGGACTAGATTTTCTGAAGACGTTTGGCTTCAAACTTGATTTCAAAAATAATAAAATGCTCTCAAAATTTGAAGAAATAAGTCTTTTTGAACTAAATAACGAAATTGAATGTAAAAAAACAGTAATAGCCAAAGAAGACATCAATCTAGATCCAAGAACAGAATTTTTAGTTCCAGCTGTAATTAAAAATGAAACTAATTACCGATTTGACCATATAGATTATCCAGAAGACAATAGTACACAAGCAGGAGTATTGGTGGCTTCTTCTGTAGTAGACCTCTCGAAAAAGACCATTCCACTCAGAATTGCTAACATCAGTGATAAGACGAGGACTATCAAGAAAGGAGAGGTGATAGCATCATGTGCTCCTGTGACGTGCATAAGTCAAAATTCCAGTCACTCTGGGAAATCTTCAGATAATTTAGTCAAGGATTTGTTACAAAATACGGACTTAGATCCAAATCAGAGAGATGCTGCTGAAAGTTTAATTAGAGAATTCCAAAGTTTATTTTCCAAACATCTGAAGACTCTGGACGAACTAAAATGGCACAACACCGAATTGACACGGGAGATCATTCTCCTATTAAACAGCACCCTAGATTTTGATTCGGCTGTGTTTAAGGAAATGTGTGAACTACTCGGCATGGACAAAACTCGAACAACACCTCTACATCCTCAATCGGACGGCATGGTGGAGAGGTTCAATCGTACCATCTTAAATAGCCTCTCCCTCCTTGTGTCTAAAGATCAACAGGACTGGGACAAGAAATTGCCTCTTTTCCTGCTTGCCTACAGGAGTGCCACTCATGAGGCCACTGGTTATTCCCCTTCTCAAATGCTCTTTGGTGGTGATATTCGTCTGCCTGCGGATCTTTTGTTTGGCCGTCCTCCTGACGCTCCTTTGTCGCGTGAAGAATACGTGGATGGACTCCAGGCACGGATTGAGGAGGTTCATTGTCTAGCGAGGAACCGAATCGGACTGGCATCAGAAAAGATGAAGACACGGTACGACATAAAAGCAACTGGACATGAGTTCAACGAAGGTGACAAAGTTTGGTTGTGGAATCCCATACGTCGTAAGGGACTGTCGCCAAAACAACAGGCTGAATGACGTCGTCGTTCGCATACGAAAATCGCCACACACCAAGCCCAAGGTCGTACATTATAACCGGCTAGCCCCTTATTTTGGCCAAAGTGATTAGAAATTCAAAACTGGAATTTCAGACCATGGCCATGAAAGTCACTTTTTGTAAATATGTAAATAGTAATTAGTTCTTATTTATGTAAATTTTATTATTATTGTTATTATTTATTTATTTATTTATTTGTTTATTTATTTTAAGTGTTTTCCTCTAACTCAAGGATTGCACTGCCCGAAACGTGCAGTCTTTGAGGAGGGGGTAGTGTTACGAATTTTGTAAATAGTTAGTGTTTGTACTGTAAAATAATGTAAATAATCTTATTAAGCTCCATTTCTTTACTAATATTTGTTTTTGTTACATTGTCTCTGTTATCAAGCAAACTTGTCTATTATTTTCAGTGAATGTCTATGGCAGCTTTGCGAAATATTAGAGATATCGCCAAGTTGGCGTCACTTTTGGCGACTAATTTTGGTCGCCAAATTTGGCGATATATCGCCAAGTTGGCGACAAACTTGGCGATTGTTGGCGATGGTAGCCCTTCCCTACTCTATGGTAACCCTCCTATTGATATACTGATACACTGAATGTTGTTCCGTGGATTTTTCGAGATGGTTCTAGAAATTTCCTTCACCTGCTGCGAGCCTACATAAGGAGAGCGATACGAGCTGTTGTTGTTATTATTTACCAGTCAGTCATTGAGTGAACAAGGCGTTTGTTAAGCGAGTTTGCTTGAGTTTCATTTATGTTGTTTTGAATGTTATTAAGTGTTGAGACGTTGTATAAAGAGTCTCTGGGATCTAAAGCTGTACTTACACGATAGATTTGAGCAGTTATTTTTGAATATTTAGTAATATTTGTGAGTTTCGTAGACTCTGTTGTTCTGAAGATCTGTAAATAAATTATTTTCTACTTTTCTAAAGGACAAGAGTTTGAAGTTGTCTAACCATAGGATCAAAAGAACCCCATATACGCAACAGTATGTTTATCAATGGGTATAGACTAAATGGTCATTAAAGACCGGAAGTCAGCGATTTTTGACGCTTTGTTAAATATGTAGAAACATATGTACATGAGTAATTATTCTAAAATTTAGAAACGTATTTACACAAAATTAGGTCATATATTTTCGCGAATATATTTACCGAAATCGCATACGGCGTGACAGTCAAAGAAATAAAAACGAACGGAAATTTCTTGCATAATCCTGTCAAAACAAATTTAGTAAAGGTGTTCAATCTGTAGATTATAATTAAATGACTTCGTATAATAAACTATGTTCCTTTTCGCGACCATAGTATGTCTACTCGTAGAAAAATCAAGGTTTTTTATTTAAACGACCGCAAATTTTGCTAGTTTTTTGTTTATAATTTGTAGATTTCTAGATAAAAATTTTCTTTTCACAAAATATGACAGAACAACATTGTACTCTGTTTTTAGAATAAAAAAAATAATAAATGTGTTAAAAATGAACAGATTTACTAAATAATGATTCGCTGCGTATGAAAGAACTCAATCAAAATATAATTTGCAGAATATGATAGCTAAATGTATAGAACAACTTTTGTAAAAGGCTCAAAAACTTATCTTGAAAATTATCATCCATAGAGTAATCTCAAAATCCGTTCTTCTTAAAATGAAACAAATTGATAAGGGGATCCACATATACATTGATTTATCTCAATATAGCATGCACAAAAATGAATTTACTGCTATATTTGATTACAGCCCCTCATTTTTTGCTTCCTTTTCGGAAAAACTGAACTGTGGTCTAACGAAGATAATATTTAGAATTTTCAAACTATGTTTTTGAGGCTTACACAAAATTTTCTCTATGTATTTAGCTAAAAGATTATGTAAATTACATTTTGATGTTGCTCACGCATGCGCAGGAACACCTTATTTACTAAACCTGCTCATTTTTTATCATTTTTTATTATTTTTCAACTCTTATGACAGGATATTATGTACAATATTGTTTGCCATATTTTTTTCAAAAGAACATTTTTATATATCAAGAATTTGAAAATTATATTCAAAAAACTTGGCAACAAATGGGGCTTTTTTATATAAACCTAAATTTTTCTACAAGCATGAATATTATCCTGAAAATAATCAAGATAATATTTAACAATAAATGACTTAATCATAACCCGCAGGTTGTACGATTTTGCTATATTAGTTTTAACTGGGTTTTCAAAATATCTTTGTTCTTTTTTGAATTTTTAGACAAGATAAGCAAAAAAAAAAAAAAAAAAAAAAAAAAAAAAAAAAAAAAAAAACCTTTCCGAAAATATAAGGCCTCCTTTCTTTACAAAACTATAGTTTTATAATTATTCCTCATGTATTTTCTAGATATTTAACAAAACGCCTAAAATCGCAATTAAAAGGGCATTTCCATCCATCATTGCTCCTATTTAGTATTTCAAATAGAATACACTATCTGAAATCTTTAGAGTGACTCTGTAAATGCTATTGCCTTCATAATATGCATTAAATAACTTATAGTTAGCATCACCGAAGCATAATAAATTCATTATGCGTGAAATAATTTACAGAATTAAAATAATTCGTAAACAATGTCACCTTCAATCTTTATCTAATGGAATTATTTTTGTGGCCCTGTAAATGAATAATAACTATCCCTCATGTATTTTCTAGATATTTAACAAAACGCCTAAAATCGCAATTAAAAAGGCATTTCCATCCATCATTGCTCCTATTTAGTATTTCAAATAGAATACACTATCTGAAATCTTTAGAGTGACTCTGTAAATGCTATTGCCTTCATAATATGCATTAAATAACTTATAGTTAGCATCACCGAAGCATAATAAATTCATTATGCGTGAAATAATTTACAGAATTAAAATAATTCGTAAACAATGTCACCTTCAATCTTTATCTAATGGAATTATTTTTGTGGCCCTGTAAATGAATAATAACTATTCCTCATGTATTTTTCTAGATATTTAACAAAACGTCTAAAATCGCAATTAAAAAGGCATTTCCATCCATCATTGCTCCTATTTAGTATTTCAAATAGAATACACTATCTGAAATCTTTAGAGTGGCTCTGTAAATGCTATTTCCTTCATAATATGCATTAAATAACTTATAGTTAGCATCACCGAAGCATAATAAATTCATTATGCGTGAAATAATTTACAGAATTAAAATAATTCGTAAACAATGTCTCCTTCAATCTTTATCTAATGGAATTATTTTGTGGCCCTGTAAATGAATAATAGCTGTTCTTCCCAGCATATACTTTCTGGAATGCATAATTTAGTAGACTCCGTAAATGTATAATAATTTTCCGTGTATTATAATCTCCGTAATTTTTAATGTTTAAAATACTGTAACATCTTTAAAATTCATTTGGAACGATTTTTTATATTGGCCTTAATATAATGGAAAATATTTAACTATATCTGAAGATAAACTAAACATGCTACAAATTAGGGCTCGTGCTACAGTAAACGTAAATAGTATCCAAAATATAATCCGAGTAAGATGACTGGACAAACCGAAGTCATAAAAACCTTTCAACTTTGTTTAAAAAAGTTAAAAAACGCAATTCTACTGGCGTTAAGATAACGAAGTATGTATGTTTATAAAAATGTTATGTGTACACATTAGAAAACTATGTATATCTACAAAACTTTTTTTTTGTAAAACTAGGGAAATTTTAAATTTGCTTATTATCAAATTATATATCTTTTTATATATAAACCTTCTGTGCGTGTATTTGTCACTGAACACCTCCTAAACGACTGAATCAGGCAAAAACTAATAGTTGGTGATTTTTTACTAATTAAGAGTGTTGAATAAGTTCACTGAATAGAGTGTGGACGGAATGGCCGAGCGGTCTAAGGCGCCAGATTTAAGCTCTGGTTTTTGAAGAAAGAGATCGAACCCAACTTTTGACATGCGTGTAAGATCTGCAGTAATTATTTCCTGTATTATCATTTTAATTAACGACTTAATATAACCGAAAATCGTTAACATTTAACTAAAAAGAGAAAAATAAACTTTTGTATCAAAAATTTAACCGACTTCAAAAACTATTGCAAAGTGAAAAAAAATTCCAATCATTATTTTAATAAGAAATTAAATTAAGAGCGTAGTATTTACCGCGCGGATTATTATATTCACGTACATTTATTTGATTTTCTGGAGTAAGTGACATCCAAACCAATTTCAAAATTAAAATTAAGTATCCAATGCAAATCTTTATATACATAAATCTTCTGTGGGTGTGTTTGTCACTGAACTCCTCCTAAACGACTGGACCGATTTTAATGAAATTGTGTGTGTGTGTTCCAGTGAATTCGAGAATGGATTAGATTCACATTTCATAGAAATTAATTCAGTACTTTTTTAGTAATCAGTCAAAAATTAATAGTTAGTGATTTTTCGCTAATTAAGACTGTTGAAAAAGTTCGCTGAATAGAGTGCGGACGGAATGGCCGAGCGGTTTAAGGTGCCAGATTTAAGCTCTGGTTTTTGAAGAACGAGATCGCATGTTCGAACCCCACTCCTGGCATACGTGTATGATTTGCAACCATTTTTTCCTATATTATCATTTTAATTAACCGACTTCAGAAAATCTATATCTATTAACTAAAAAGAGAAAAATAAACTTTTCTATCAAAAATTGAACCGACTTCAAAAACTACTGCAAAATGAAAAAAAATTCCTTACATAATTGTAATAAGAAATTAAATTAAGAGCGTAGTATTTATGGTGAGTATTATTATATTTACGTTCATTTATTTGATTTTCAGGAGTCGGTTACGGGACAACGTCTGTCGGGTCCGCTAGTATATATATATATATATATATATATATATATATTACATACAATTATTAGACATCCTAGTTTTCTAGAAACTTATTAGTAACATTATATTTTTTACATTTTAGATATACCATTAGACTTAAAATCCTGTGTATTTTCTTCAATACAATGGATAAATAAAGAAATTAATTAATTTAATTTATGCATACTTTTTTTGTAGGTAAGCTATTATACTGTTATTTCAATTGACTACATATCTCATTTATTAGGATGAGCGAAGCGAATCCTCTACTAGGCCACTCAAATTACCTTTTGTCATACACTTTACAAAAAAAAAACTATTCAATATTTTGAATTGAAATGAAACACAAAAATAAATTATGATGTGTAAATTTGCACAATATAATTTTTTTACAGAATAACCTTTACAAAAATTACTATTTTAATTAATTTATTTTACATGTTTTCCCATTACGGACGTATTTTTAGGAATAAGAAATGAAACGTTTATTTTCAGAAGAATAAATGAATCAAGGAGTTACAATTCTACATAGAATCATGATTAATTAAATAAATAAAATGTATTTTCATGATTCCGACAAAATTATTTAAGCTGATGACACTTACGTACTTTAAAAGAATTATACAGTGTTTTATTTTTTTTCGTAAAGTGGCAACAAAAAAAATTGTAAACAAATAAAATTAATCGTTAAATTCATAACACAAAGAGTTATTTGAATTCGAAGGTTGAAAATTAAACTAAAAGAAGCATTTATTATTATTATGGTATATGTAGTATTATTTTTCGCAGGATGTCATATATGCACCATATTTGCGCGATTGTTTTTCCGACGCCAGTTTAGCAAAAACTTTGTTATCAAATATCAGTTATATATACATATATATATATATATATATATATATTAATTATTTTCTATTATTTGAAAAAAGGAAATAAAAATAAACTACAAAAGTCAATTAATAGCTATAAAACAAAACAATTTATAGCAATTTATAAAAGAAAATATAAAGTAAATAAACAACAATGACCGGGTTAACCATATAAGTAATAAAATCGCCATTTTGTTGCAATCGTGTCAGTGAGGTGCGTATATGACATCTGTGCCTTATTTTTAAACGGTGTGCAATAGTTTACAAACATTTATAGAATGTATTAGTTCTATTATAATAAATGCA
Organism: Maratus speculifer; assembly: GCA_964019185.1. NCBI lineage: Eukaryota > Metazoa > Arthropoda > Arachnida > Araneae > Salticidae > Maratus > Maratus speculifer. The sequence continues at coordinate 256,861,018 of OZ025295.1, read as the reverse complement.
AAGAAAACATATACTTACATGTTGAAAAGAACGCGAATGTGATATAGCTTTCCTGCAAGAAGCTAGATATCAGTGTAAAAAACGACGGCACAGATGTTATATAAACACCATATTGGCGCGATTTTTTTGGAAGTCAATTTGACAAAAACCTCGTTTTCAAATACCAGTTACCTTATAAATTTTTAAAAAGGGAATAACAATAAATTAAACAAAAATTGACACAGACGTCATATACATTGTCCCGATTGCAAAAAACAAAAACCGGTCAATTTATGCCTCTCATGGTAACCCGGCTATTAACAGGTTATTAAAATAAACTGTTTATTTAGTTTTAATACCTTTTTTTAAATGATATAAATTGTTTTACTCTATAATTACTAGCTAAACTTTTTTTAACCATTTGAAAAATGGTTGTTGTTTTCGGGAGAATGGACCCGATGATGTTACCACTTTTGAATGATGTTACCACTTTTGAATGATGTGGTCACTTTTGAATTTAAATTAATTTCTTTACTTTTAGAAGAGTTTTTATTTGAATTTAAATTAAATTCTTTACTTTTAGAAGAGTTTTTATTTGAATAGTAAATTAAAATGGTTAAAATCATTGTAATAAAGGAGAAAACTAACAAATTTAAAAATGGGTAGACGGAAATTAACAGATACGGAAAAAGCCGAAGCCAAAGAAATGAATGAACGTGAATATCGCATTCAATGATATTAAACACAATACGCGTACTTAAACAATCATAAAGTGATTTTTATTTCTTCTTTTGCTATTTAAAATAAAAATTTAGTCAACATGTATAAGTTGCTTATTAGTTTGGCGATTCGTATCATTTGGCGAAATTGGTCGACGGGATAACTGAGTAATACTGTATTTGGTTTGGCGCAAAAACGTCTTTCAATGCAGAAAATGATAAAATCAAAAGATTATTGAGCCGCTGAAAACCAATTACGTGTTGAAAGGCGATCACGAAAAAGGAAGCAATTTAATGCCGAACCGATTAATTGTAAAACATCATGTCGCCAGGGCGACCAATCCACTAGCCATGGCGTTTTACTATCGGTCGGTTCTAACCAGGAAAATTTGAGTGCCAATAGTGATTCTAACAAGCCGGAAAATGTTATAGCTATTACTCTTGATTTTCCACCACCTAAAAAGAAAACTAAAAAGCAATCGGCTTGGGAAAAACTGGGAAAAAACTTTTTTGATTCGATGTCTGATGAGACCCATTCACAGATGCATGTGCTGCGATCGATTTTGGTTTAAAACCTCCATCACCAAAATTCTGCTCTGTAAAATCAAACAATATATGCCAAAGTCTTACAAGTATAACAGTATATGCCAAAGCTGTATTTTAATAATGATTACTTTTGCACCAACAATGTTAAATAGTTTGAAATGTTTCTTTCGTCGCCAACTTTTATGCTTGGCGACAATAGAGTGATATAACTTAAACGAACCGTACCTTCAAATTGCAGCATGTATAAAGTCATTTATAGCAGTGGCACGGATAATACACAATAAAACAACTGGTATTTAGCTTAAAATGATAGATGAATGTATCGAGTGAAACATTTTTCAAATGGTTGGGGTAATTTCTTAAATTACAATTTTTTTTTTTTTTATATTATTATTTCTTTTTTAAAATAATAGAAAAAAATTAAAATATAAATATGTAATTGGTGTTTGAAAAGGAAGTTTTCGCCAAAGTAGCGTTAGAAAAAAAAAATCTTACTATGTATATGACTGACATCTGTGCCAAAAGTTTAATTAATATCTATAGAACAAAACAAATTATACAATTTAAAAAAAAGTAAATAAAAGTAAATAAACATCAGGATTACCATTTCAAGCAAAAGAACGACACTTTGTGGCAGTTAGGTACCCCAGTGCGTATGACATTGGCGTCTGAAACAAAATAGCACCAACGTGGTGCGTGTATGGCGAATCTCTTATGACAGAAAATGCACGTGCTTGGGAAAATTCTTTATAGTTCGAATATGAGTTCGAATATTCTTTATAGCTCGAAATTTTTAAATTACATTTTTGTAAAATTTGTCATCGTCGTTGATTTGGCATGCATATTCAATCTGACGGATCTTTTAAGACTTGCCATAAATGCATAGTAAATAATGAACTTAATATTTTTTCTGCATCTAATAATATGGATCCTGGTCCACATCCCTAAATATTAAAGAGCTGAACTTGAGAAACTAACTGCTAAAGTTTATCCAGTAATTACCGTTTATCGCATTAAAGGTGGTCAGTTTGAATACAGCAGGCAAATTATTAATTTTCATCAATATATTACAAAACTTTGTACTTCACTACCTCAATCCATAGAAATTATATCAAAGTACCTTTTGGGGTACTACTTAGTTATTCGGTCGACAAAAATTCTAACGCCAAATGTCAGGATTAAATGCCAATAATGGATTATTGTAAATGTCACATTACTTGACATTGAACACAAAACACATGTTTGTTATATCATCAAGTGATTTTTAATTCGACTTTTTATTTGTATTTTTATTAATGTTACACTAAATTTTGTTTTTTCGTCATTTACAAAAAATTGCTTTAAATTGTACAATTTAGCTAAGAGTTTGGCGATTTGCATTATCTGACAAAATTGATCGGCGGGATAACCAAGTAGTACCCATTTTTGTTAGAAGACAAGATAGAAAATGTGAAATTTCTTTAAAAAAGAGCTTTTACTTATAAATAAAAAAAATATGTCACATTTTGCTTTGAAAATATATGTATTTATACCAGTTCAATGTCTAAAAAAATTCGAAATTTTTTTTTAGTTATTTGGCTAAATTTACATTTCTAAATTTAAAACTCGCCGAAATATAAAATGGCATTTTTACTATAAGATGCACAAACAATATGTACTATTAAGTCATCTCGTTAACCAATATCGCCAAATTATACAAATCGCCAAACTATTGTCCTAATTAAACAAATTAAAGTTTTTCAATAATAAAAGAACAAATAAATTATAAAACATTATTAAGAACAAAAATAAAACTTCATAGTAAAAATTGCTTAATCGCATATCGGACACGATATACGATTTTAATATTATCTGAATGTGATATTTTTTATCATCATCATTGGCATTTCATCTTTTAGTTTGCGGTTCCTTTTTTATCCACGGGATAATCAAGTAGTACAAAATAATATAGGAAAAATATTCTTACTTTCAAATAATTATATAATAAAATAATGCTTCGCGAATCCAAACAAAGCATGGCTTTTGCTTGTGAATTTAACATCAGATTTACATTATGAATTCTACATGTAAATGCATGTAGGACTGAACTTTATTCTTTCTTAATTAAATTTCAGACTATGTCAAAAAGATATTGGCAGTTAATCGTATCTAACCTTCGAAAAACATAAAGCTTTGAAAAGAAGAAAAAAATATGTTAGAGAAAAAGATTTTTAAAAGAATCCTAGTACTTCAAATACAACGTTTCAACGGCATCTAACATAACATGAGGCATTTTATGATTTTAATAATTGTTTAGAAACATTTTAAGCTTGTCAAAATATATAAATAAAGATTTATAAGCCAATGTGTTCTGAAACTTAAAAATCTCTTAAAAGCTTTCTGACGGATGTAATTTAACTTTTCCGTGTCATGGATTAAGAAACGAGTTTCAAGTTATGTGAAAGTTCATTGTCATGAACTACTGATTCGTAAAATATCTCAATGTCAAATTTAAATATAAAATGGTTCTTGTAGAAAAGTATTTAATAATTAAATCTGAAGTTTTGGCATTAGGCTTCGATAAAGGAGCCATTAATGAAACATTTTAAGCGAAAGCAAATTTTTAAATATATTTATATATTTTATATAAAAAAATAGTATACATAAAAATGATGAGAATATGAAGTGCACTCTTATATAATTTACTTTTTTTAAATTTTTAAATTAGTTGAGATTTATTAAAAAGCATTTAATAAACTTTTTTCGTTTAAACAAGATTTGCACTTGAAACTTTTAACTAAATTTTATAGTTTTTTACTTTGGGAGTATATTGTTGGAAAAACTTCTTTTTCGTTATTTAAAAAATATATTTTTTCAAATATTCTGTTAATTTAATGTTAATTTAAATTTTTCTGTAAATTTAATGTTATAGAGACATTATTGCTTGCCTATCAAAGAGCTAAAGCAATTCTGCATAAAGAAAAAAATCACTAAATTTTTATCGTTTTAAAGATTAAAACGACTTTTGCATTTTCAACGCATCTAGAGCCATCTTTTGGTGGTCATTCCTAGTATTTTTTATTGTTGTTGTTTCTTTGTTTCCCCCCCTCCCCCGATTTTAAATAATAAGGGCGTCAATTTTGGTTTCATTTGATTATTTATTTAAGATAAAAACAGCTCTCAATAAAGATACTTATTTTATAACCACTCTGCATAATGCCTTTCTAACCTTTAAGTTATTCACATGATAGCAACAGAAAATTGTAACTAATAGTAAGAATGACAACAAATGGAATTAACCAAAAAAAAAAAAAAATGTTACCTCAACTTTAAATATTATAAGATTTCGCAAACTCTTTTCGCAATATTGTAGTATAGCATCTTCGAAATGGATTTTTTGCGTGACAATAATCTTTTAGAAAGAAAATTAGCTGATTATGATTCGTCACGTTACAAAATTTTATGTATATGAAACGAGAGTGTATTTATTACAATATGATTCTTATTAGGGTTGGATTGTACACTCGTCTTCTTTTTATAAGACAAATGGTTTTATAATGTGAATAATACGTTTATATTTTATGTTGTGGTTCATGTAACGATATAAACGATATTGTTAGCTGAAAATATTTTACAATGTGATAAATGTTATGTATGATAATTAAACTTTGTTTACATATATATATTTCTTTTTCAAATAGAAATCATATTGTAAATAATATTATTTGCATTTATTCGAAATAAATGTATAAACCATGATTTAACTTTAGAAATTATATTTAAAAGAAGACAAACAAAATTGTAGAAATTTAAGGTAAGCAAAAATGTATCTAAATAAAAACATACTTTTGGAGTTGAAAATTTCTATTGCTTAAATATATCCCTTTTTTCACATATAAAAGCTTACACGCACATCAGTAAATGCAGGTATGAAATATTTTGAAACGTAATTAAAAATACCTTTTCATTTAAATTTCAAACACAATTTGCCGCCTAAACATTTAAAAGTGAAATATATAAAAAACATGGCTATATATTTTACAATATATTTTTAATGTTTATCTTTCTAATTATAGAAATATTATTTTAAATTTATAAATGTTATAAATGTTAAGTTTATAACATTTTATTTTATCTCGATATCGTCTTTTAGCTTATTCAATTTTAGACAAAAGAAATTTTAACTTATTTTGTTGATTATAAATCATCATAACAATAAATTAAATAAATTTAAAAAATGATAAATTTTATCAATCTCTTTTCAAAAGTTAATGGAATCTTTCTTCGGGAGGTTGCATCTGAATAGTGACGTTTCGAAAAGTTAATTTTCCCGAAACACAAACTTAAAGCTGTCAAAACATCTCAAAACAATAATTGAGCTTAAAACTTTTCCTGAAAATTCTTTGTAAAATTCGCTCGAAGTGAATTCGACGGATATTAAAGTGATTAAAGCAGCAGATCGTGACATTTAAAACTAAGCGAAAGCAATTTTTCATTTCTTTGTGAACTGATAATAAGTGTTACTACGATTTTTGTTTGAATTAAGACTAACAATTAAGTTATTATTAATTTGGTTTTACTAATCAGTAAATAAATTAATATAGATGAACATTTTTAAAGAATTAGCTATAAATCATGTGGGGATAATTTAAATTTTTATTGAAGTAATTATTTAAATTTAACTGAAGTGCAGTATTATAAATACCGATTTAAAAAATCAGATCAATTTTAATTAACAGTACTTAATCATGTAAAATCATAAAAGCATGTAAAATCTTTAAATGTTTTCCGAGCTTGAGGTAATTTTAAGACTTGTCTTATTACTAATAATCCACTAGGATGAAAAAATTTTAACTGTAGTTTATAAAGGACGTCTATATATTATATGTTTAAATTAAATATTAGTTCATTGAAAAGAAAAATGGTATTATAAGTAAGCGAGTTATTAAATAAAAATTAAAGAATAAAATTCTGGATCAATAAAAAGAGGAACAAATTTAAAATGAGGATATTAAAAAAATGCACCAAATTAATCTTGCACTTCGGTTATTACTTACCATATTTTTCCTCAAATTACGTTATAAGAGATGCCGACTGTATATAGTATATATACAATAAATTAAAGAAGAAAATATTAAGAAAATAATAGTTTACCCTACATTACACCAAATTATTTTACCTTTATATCGTCTTTTTTATTTTGCTTTAAACAAAATACATATTAACTTAACATATTGTTGATAATTCATCCCTGAACCCAAACTTAAATACATTGAAAAAGATAAGTTTTATCAATCTCTTTACAAAAGTTAATAGAATTTTTCTTCGAAAGATTTGCCCTGAATAATCACATCTTAAAAAGTTAATTCCCCTCAAACACAAACTTAAAGCTGTCAAAACATCGAAAACATTAATTGAACTTAAAACATTTCCTGAAAATTCTTTGTAAAATTCGCTCGGAATGAATTCGACGGAAATTGAAGTCATTAAAGCAGCAGAACGTGACATTTAAAACTAAGCTAAAGTAATTTTTCATTTCTTTGTGGGGATAAGCATGAGTGTTTCTATGATCTTCGTTTGAATTAAAACTGACACTTAAATTATTATGCAGTTGTTTTTACAAATTAATAATTAAAATTACTATATCTGTACATTTTTATACAATTTCAATAAATCATGTGTTGGAATTTTCATTTTTATTCAAATAGTTATTTAAAATTAACTGATATGATATCCGTCGAATATTGATTTATTACAATTTCACTTTTTTATCTAAGTGAATTAACCGCTAGTTAAAATTTAACTAAATTAACGAAAAATATTCTGGTTCCAATCGACATTTTATCATTTGATCGGTGACGATTCGACACCAGCTAAATGTCCTGCTGTTAAGAAAAAATAAATAAAATTAAATAAAATAAAAATTAAATCCATATTATATATAAGATATTTTTTAAATGACTCTGTGATAGCATATATACATATCTAAAAAATATACGTTTAGCAAAAGAAGAAAACTATAAGACAAGAATAAAATAAATGTTTACAATAAATTAACTAAATTATTTTATATCTATATCGTCTTATTGCTTATTTCACTTTAAACAAAAGACATATTAACTTAATAATATTTTTGATAATTCTTCCCATAACACAAAATTAAATAAATTGAAAAAGATTGATTTTAGCATTCTCATTTCAAACGTTAATAAAATATTTCTTCGGGAGATTTTGCTTGAGTAATCACGTTCCAGAAAGTTAATTCACCTCAAATACTAACTTTAAGTTGTCAAAAATCTCAAAACAATAAATGAAATTAGAAATTTTCCTGAAAATTCTTTGTAAAATTCGTTCGAAATGAATTTGACGGATATTGAAGGTCATTAAAACAGCAGATCATGACATTTAAAACTAAGTGAAAGCAATTTTTTATTTCTGTGTGAAGCTGAGTTTGAGTGTTTTTCCGATTTTTGTTTGAATTAAGATTAACACTTAAGTTATTACAAATTTAGTTTTACTAATCAGTAAATAAATTACTATAGATGAAAATTTTTAAAGAATTATATATAAAACATGTGGAAGTAATTTTCATTTTTATTGAAATAATTATTTAAATTTAACTGAAATGCAGTATTATGAATAAATGTACCTATTAAAAAAATCAGATCAATTTTAAATAACAGTACTTAAGCATGTAAAATCTTTGAAGGATTTCCGATCTGGCAGTAGTTTTAAGCCCAGTATATAAGTGATTGTCTAATTATTCATAATCCACTAGGAAACGACAATTTTAATTGTAGTTTAAAAACTACATATATATTTTAGGTTAAGATTAAATATTAGTTCACTGAAAAGATAAATAATATTATAGCTAGGCGAGACATTAATTAAAAATTGAGAGTGAAATTGTGGACCAATACAAAGGAACAAATTTAAAATGTGGATATTGGAAAAAATGCACCAAATTAATGATGTACGTATTTCGGTTATTACTTACCATATTTTCTTGTATCCTCAAAGTACGTTAACCCTTTAAGACCCGAAACATTTTCATCATTAAATATTAAATTCCTCTATTTATTAATTCTATACTAACCCTAATGACACCTAAAAAAATAATTTAAAAAAATTTCTTCACCCCCTAGAGCGTGAAAAGTACCCGCACGAAAGTGCGGGTTGGGCTTTTTCAGTGAAAGCCACACCTGCACGATTGTGCGGGTTGGGCTTTTCCTGTTGAAATCATTACTTATTACATGTTAAGATATATACATTTTCTGGCTCTAAATGGATAGAAGAGAGAAATTGAAACAATTTTTTTTTTACAAATATGGTAATTATTGATGTATTATTTTTTATTTTATGGACTGGTTACTTTTTTACAATGGAAATCTTTAAAACATGTTTTTGTTTTTGACACACAAAATCGTTGCATTTTTCACAACGTGTTTTTGAACTTTTTTCGCAGTTTTCAAACCTGCACTTGCGAGGCCTTAAAATATCATCAACAAATGGGAAATGGTTGCCTCTAAAGCCTAAAAAAGAAGGAAAAAAATAATATTGGATATGTACTTATCGACTTAAAAAAATAATATTTTAATTAATTCAAAAATGTTTGTCATATTTTTAAAGCTTTTATTTATTATATCGATTTAATTTCTTCTATAAGTCTATAACTTTTTTTATTACAATTTAAGAAATGAAAAACATACCTGCAGTTGCGTGAAATCTGAAGTTCCAGGATGAGGTACAGAAATGAACTTTTTAACAGTCCGCTTGTATTCCTTTTTTTCTTTTTTCATTCTTTTAGTATTTTCCAAAATTGCCTTGGAGGTAGAACTTTGGGAGATGAATTCAGGAAACTTTGAGGAGGAAGAATGATCCAAAATTGTCTTCTTTTCTTCATCGAGCTCATCTGATCTTGACTGTCCTTCTAATAAATCTGCTTGAAATGTTTTGTCCGTAATGTCGTCATCATCCGAGAGATCACTAAATTCAGAATCTGATTTATTCATCAATTGAAATATTTCTTCTTGAGTGAGAATTCTTTTCCGTTTAGACATCTGAAAAAGTATTTTATTTTGCTTTATATTAAGTTAACAAAGTACTGCATAAAAAATTAGAAAAAGTATTTGAAAATTTTATTAATTAAAAAGAAAAAAAGTAAAAATTAATTTAAAAAAAGGGGGGTATCTATGACAACACCCAAGAAAATAATATAGCATTAATTATGTAACAGCATACTTCGTTTTATTTTGGCTGTCATCAAAATTGTTGAAACAGAAAACAAAATGAACATTGAAAAACACTTACCTTTACAGTAGCACTGACTAACGTAACGCCCAAGTTGCACGATCATGCGGGTGACGAAATCTTGAGTCCTAAGAGCAAAATGAATAGTGTATAATTAATGTTTTTTATTATATTACACTTATTCAGACATTAAAGCAAAAGTTTTTATCTAAACAATTAAAAATATATTGATAATTACCTTTTTACGACAGATAAAATGATGAGCTATATCAGTTGTACTTGTAAACAAAGCTAGACATGTCGCCTGAATGTAAAACATGGACTACTACCGCAATCTGTTGATAAAAAAAGATACTTTACTCTTTCAGCTAACCAGAACAATCGTTCGATTTGGGTTTATATTACATATGACTGTTTCAGAAGCAAAAATTGAAATGAATGTCTAACCCGCACGATCGTGCGAGCTGGGTCTTAAAGGGATATAAGAGATGCCGACTGTATATGGTATATGTAAAATAAGAAAAAGAAAAAAGCAATAAGTCAAGTATAAAATAAGTGATTTCCTACATTAAATTATTTTATCCCTATATCTTTTTCTTTTAATTTGGCTTTAAACAGAATGTATATTAACTTAAGACCTACCCATTGATTGTATGATTGGTACGTAATAGGTGTATATCGTATATTAAACCAAACATATTTCAAATTAAATATATATTTTTTAATATGTTGTTGATAATTTGTCCAATACCGCGAAATGAAATAAATTGAAAGAGATAAAATTTAACAATCTCTTTTCAAAAGTTAATAGAATCATCCTTAGGAAAATTACACCTGAATATCACGTTTCAAAAAGTCAATTGTTTTCAAACACAAACTTATAAAGCTGCCGAAACATAGCAAAACAATAAACTGAAAACTTTTCCTGAAAATTCTTTGTCAAATTCACTTGAAATGAATTCGACAGATATTGAAATCATTAAAGCAGTAGATTGTGACCTTTAAAACTAAGCGAAAGCAATTTTTCATTTCTTTGTTATCTAACTATAAATGTTCTTATGATTTTTACGTATAATAACACTTAGGTTATTATACGTAAATTTTTACTAATTGGTTGCCTGCACATTTTGAGACAACTTTGATGAATCAAATGCATGTTAATTTAATTTTTATTGAAATAATTATTAAAACTTAACTGATATACAGTATTTTGAAGGCTATAGAATAATTATTTCACATCAGTTTTAATTCACAGTACTTAAGTGTGTAATGTCTTTGAGCAGTTTCCACACTGAGAGTAACATTAAGCCCAGTGTGTAAGTGATTGTTTTATTTTTAAAAATCCACTAGAATCCAAAAAAATTATCTGTCTTTTATAAACTACGTAAATATGTTCAGTTTCATTTAAATATTACTTTATTGAAAAGAAAAAAAAGTATTATAACTAAGAAAGACAATAATTAAAAATTAAGGATGGAACTTTTGTACACACACAGAAACAAATATAAAATATGTATACGAAAGAAAAATGCACCAAATTAACGATGTACTGCGGTTATTACATACCACATTTTCTAGTCCCCTCAAAGTATGTTATAAAAGATGTCGACTGTATATAGTATACATTCATTAAGTAAAATAAGAAAACAATAATACAAGATAAGTGTTTACCATACATTAAACATAATTATTTTATCCCATATCGTCTTTTTGATTATTTAACGTTAAACAAAATATATATCAACTTATTGTTATGTTGATAATTCATCCCATAGCAGTAAATTAAAAAAATTAAGAAAGATAAATTTTATCAATCACTTTTCAAAAGTTAATAGAATTTTTCTTCGGGAGATTTCACCTGAATAATTACATTTCAAAAAGTTAATTCTCCTCAAACACAAACTCAAACCTGTCAAAACATCGTAAAACAGTAATTGAACTTAAAACTTCTCCTGAAAATTCTTTGTCGAATTCACTGGAAATGAATTCGATGGATATTGAAGTCATTAAAGCAGCAGATCGTGACATTTAAAACTAAGAGAAAGCAATTTTTCATTTCTTTGTGAGCTAGGTATGCATATTTTTAGATTTATGTTTGAATTAAGAGCAAGGCTTAAGTTAGTATACATTTGTTTTTACTAATAATACATTTAATATTATTTAAGCACGTTAAAGAACTTCAGTAAATCATTTGTGCTAATTTTAGTTTTTATTGAAATAATTATTTAACTAATTGATATGCAGTACTATAAATATCTAAAGAATATTAATTCTGATCAGTTTTAATTAAAAGTGCTTAAGCGTGAAATGTCTTTGAAGGAAAACTGAGCGATAGTAGCTTTAGGGCAAGTATAGTTAATTTTTTCATTACTAGTGACCCATTCGGAAATAAAAATTTTCATTGTAGTTTATAAACAATGTAAAAAATTTATGTTTAAAAGAAAGAATAGTTTAATATGAAAAAAGATGGTATTATAACTAACTGAGAGAATAATTAAAATTTTAAGGTTAAATTCTTGAATAATACCGAGCAGCATATTCAAAAATATAGATATAAGAAATGTGTATATGTACAAAATCACAGGTACAAAAATGTAAATCTTGGTAAAAGCAAGCCCACTGCAAGCCATTTAAAGAAGTGATAGATATCCACCTAAATGTTATCTGTCAAAAAATAAACAAATTCAGAGTCATTTTTTGTTACAGAGTAACATAATTATATAATCCTAAAAAATGGCTTTTAGAATTCTATACATTAAGTTTTATAGAATCCTATCAAATTATGGCTCATTTTCTATAAGCTTGTTTAAAAGTTACAGAAATTCCTGTAGACGTTCAATAGAAATGTCTGTATAGAGAAAGTATTTAACAGAAGTTTAATAGAAATTTCTGCTCTACAGATATTTCTATTGAACTTTTACTGATAATTCTGTAGTTTTTAAACTAACTTATATAAAAACGAGCCATAATTCTATAGTATTCTATAAAACTTTTATATGTAGAATTCTAAAAGACATTTGATACAAAGCTTTTTTTTTTCTTTTATGTTACGAAGTAACAATTTTTTTCCCTAAGTAAATAAATATAAGTTCAAGAACCATAAAGAAGAGATATGAATTTACAGAGATGGAAAACGTAGAGTGTGTTTTTATTCATAACCATGTATTCCATGGTTTGTTCTTTCGTGATTGTCTGAGTGGGAAACTTCATTGTTAGGTCAGTCCGTCAATAATACCGTTATGAAGATTGCAAAGCTTAAAAAAATTGAGGTCAACGCCTCTTTTCATGAAGATGGCTAGGTTAAGGTCTTAATGTATCGTAAGGTTAAGGGTATAGAGGGATGCGTTGTGAACGTTGCGAAAGTGGTTTTTTTTTGGGGGGGGGGGATTTTTGCAACAAGTATAGTTATCTCTCGAAGATTTACAATTGAATACTCAGAAGTACAAGAGCAATTCATCATAAAAAGTAAATCAAGAATTATACAGGATAAGCTTATTATAAACTGTGAAAGCTGAATATATATTTTTTTCAGATAATATTTTCAACCATTTTAAGACAGGAATAGGAAACTGTCCGCTTAGAAGCGTAATTATAAAAAAATGCTAAAATATTGTTGTAATCGTTTATTTTTTACTCACACACTGATATATGTGTAATGAAAAATTCAATTTGTAAAGTTTGTCATATATTTGTCATATATTTTGAAATTTCATACAGTTACATCGATAACATTACAATACGTGAGATACATATTTATTAAGAATACATACACACATAGTAAGCAAAGATAAAAATGTCAGTATTTTCACTGCTTTTTTTCTCATTTTATATTTTTCAAATATATTTATAACTAGGTAGATCATATATTTGCGCGTATAAAAATTTTGATTAAATGCATAAGATAAACGAAAGATCCGTGATAAATTTAATTCAAAATAAATTTAATATAAAAATAAAAATCTAGTACAATATTCTGTTTATTTCACAATAATACCATTTAATAGTATTATCATGAAAATCTAAAGAAATTTTATTTAGTTAATTTTAAATAATTTTCTCTTTGCGGAATTGGAAATCAAAAATATTGTATCGTCGCATCCCATTACAGAGAAAAGAAGAAGACAAAATGCAGTATTATTCTTTCTCGCATAGTAGCTACCTTGAATTATATACATTATATGTTACAGTACACAATGTAAAAATTCAAGAAATGAAATAAATAAAATACTGTTATGCAAACAAAAAAATCAATATTGAATGTATCTACTCATTGCTTTTTCAGAAATAAGTTCGTGATTGCTTTTATGAGATACATAATTTTACTTTAAATCAATCTGAATATTTTATTATATAGGATTTTTTAGTATCTTTCTGAAAATTTTATGTTTATTTTTATGTAGTATATCAGATTTATTATATTTAGAAAATTTATAAAAATCATAAAATAGTAAATAGTTTTGGACACTATATGAATATTTGTTTTCGTTAATGCTGTCTTTGTTTTCATTATTTTCCGCTGAAACGCGACGCCCATTTTAAGAAAACGTTTTAAATTATGTAATCTTGATCCGAAATAGGGATTACTTCTATAAAAACACTACAAGGATTTGGGGGTTTCCTAATGATTACATTTCGTTTTAAACATGCAATTTCTTTTTACATTTTAAAAAATAACAAAGAATAAATGTTAAAATACACAGTTGAACAATTTTAAAGAAAAAAAATTTATATTTTATTTAATCAGATTTAAGTTTTATATTTTTAGTATTTTTAAAAAAATGTATAATTTTTCTGAAGTAATAAGATAAAAAACCGATTATTTTAAAATAACATCTTAATATTTCATTTCTGTTATGATTTAGTTTAAAACAATGTACTTTTGTTGGATTTTTTTTATTTGGAAATTTTTGATTCATTTCCATTATACTACCCATTTATGTGTACAAATACTACAACCTGACAATAAAGTTTGGTGAATAGTCCAGTAACATTAATGTAGATGAAATTTTAACGAAATTTATCACACCATCCTTCGAAATAGTCATCTTAGTCATCTCTCTTAACTATGCATCGCTGAGATCTGCTGTAAATGTCCTTTGAAATTCGCAAGAAGTCTTCTTTTGGCATGAAGTTCAAAAGCTTCGTCACATTTTATTGGATGTCAGCAATATGGTCAAATTTCTTTCAAAGAGAATTTGAGTTGTGAAAATAGGAAGAAGTCTGGTAGACTGAGATCTGGCTAGATTTGTGGATGCTCAAATTGCACCACCTCTCATTAATTTTTTTTCGGTTTCTTGCAAAGATTAGAACCAATTTTATACTAATCTTTTGTTCGTTCATTTTCCTGTCCTCAGTTGAGAACCAACACACTGAACAAGGACATAGTAAAACCCGTCTTGCAGAGAACATAAAAGACGCTCAACAGAAAAACGATTGGGTGAAGATGGCCAACACTTGCCTCTATGCAAGTGCAGCGTTTTGTTTCCCCAGTGTTGCCAGATTGCTCGTTCTGAATTCATTCACCGAACTTTTTTTTCAAAGGCAGTATTAACCTATTTCTTAATCAAACAAAATTATGTATATCTTGTTAGATTATCGATTTAAATAAAATATATTTATTGCCTATCATTTTAAGATACGCATACAGTAATTCATTTAAATAAAAAATGGATATAAATTAAATCATTACTTTTCTTTTATTTCAAGTAAAATGCAATATATATATATATATATATATATACAGTATTTAAAATTTTCTACACAGATTTATTCTACAGTATATAATTTCCAATCTAAAAATACATCTTGACATCAACTTAATGTGATAAAATAATGATTGGATGATGCTTTGCGTTATTAACTTAGGTTTTTAATATAACATGCTTAAAATACCAGCAGAGATTTGCAGCAGTATGTTTCCAACTCTCATCATTTTAATGAAATATCCAATGTTTTGCAAATAGAAAACTAATTATTTTCGCTTAATATGATAAGAGAATTAAATTCAATCGTTATAAGAAATAAAGGTAAAGAAGAAAGAAAAATTTATTTTTAATGCAATATATCGCTTTCTTTTGGAAAATTAATTCAATTCAATATAATATTTATGTAACGAAAAATACTGCAATCAGCATATATTATGACGCCATTGCCAACGCGTTTTCGGTACTATATCAAAATCTTAAAAACTATTGATGTGAATTATGATGCCTCAATGGACAATTTGACCAGATATATCTGTCAACGGCTTTACGAAGCTTAAGTCTATTTGCTACACTAAATTCGGCCAAAAATATAAAAAATATTGATTTTTATTGATTTTGCTTAAAAAATACTTTATTACATCTAGTCCATTATCTCTTGAAATTGTGTGAAGATTGAAGTATTATAAATACAGTTTAAATCTATTAGATCAAACCACTTCACTTAAAAGATTTTTTGTCAATTTGTCTTTTTATAATAAACGAATAGGCGTAGTCATTAAGGTAATTGATTCGTCGTAATTAGCGAATAAGAATGATCAAAGTGATACAATTTTTACTTTTACTCGATTGACTCATTTTTCGGAAGGGTGTCTTTTGTATGGTCTATTTGATTAAATCAAATATTCGAATTAAATGAGAATTTTTTTTTCAAAGACTATCCATTTAGCCATTAATCAGTGTCAATATAGAATACTCATTTATAGGCATTAGTAGGCATTAATAGGCATTTTATTTGAATATAACCCCTCTTTTTTTTCGATTCATTTTGGGAACGAATTTTGAGCTTATTCTATCGACAAACACTTAAAGAATATTAAAGCTATGCTTTTGAAACTTACACAAAATTTGATCTATAACGTTTAGCTAACATAATATGCAAATGAAATTTCGATAGTGCCCACGCACACGCAATGAAAAATTATTTAGTAAACCTGCTCATTAAAAAAAAAAAAAAAAAAAAAAAAAAAAAAAAAAAAAAAAATGGTTACAGGGTATTGTGTGCAATATTTTTTTCATATTTTCAATAAAAGGCATTTTTTTATTTTAAAAAATCGGCAAATTACAAGCAAAAATTTGGGACTGTTTCTATAAAAACCTTAATTTCTCTACGAGTATGCATGCTATCTGCATAAAATTGAACACATATTATTTCAATAATCCACTTAATCACAATCTGTAATTTAAAAGTTTTTGCTTTGACGACGTGGTTTGCACCAAAATCTAGACAGCAACAAAACAACTAAATCTGAAAATTGATAAAATAAAATTTCGTTGGCTTCTAAGATAGTGCTATTGCGGAAATCATAAAAAAATTGAATAACAGTCTCACCTGTAAAATGATGTAAACAAAAAACGAATAAGGGTCATTTTTATCAGGAACTACCTGAATCTGAATTTTGATGAATTTCCATTTATTCGTTCTTAAGTTACAGCTATTGCGAAATTGCGAAAAATGCAGCATAGCAGTGTCCCCTTTAGGGCAATTTACACGAATGAATAAACAAAATTAATATTTTTTTAAATCAAATTGAATGTTAAGTTAGATAAAAATCTGTGCTTAGTTATAGAGACAGAACTATTCCAATCATGAATAATGAGGCATAATAATGCTCCACCCATTTAGTAATTTGTATTCAAAAGTTCTTAACATCAAATTGTATTAAAATATATCTGAATATAATGTTTTATAAAAATCCGTGCAACATTTTTGAAGATATAGCTAATGAATAAATTGTGAATAAAGCATCATATCAAATCCACCTTTCGAACAACATACACAAGGAACTAATCAGTTCCAGTTTTTATTAAGATCTCGTTTTGTGAAATTCTGTTCCTTAGCTCTTGAGAAAGAGTGCCCACAAAAATTTTTATAACATACAGACTCAAAGAGTGACAGAGGGACAGAATCAACCGCAGAGTGACAGCTAGACTCACAAACAGATTTTTTCTAAAATAGAAAATCCGTGTTCGACCCAGTGGCGTGATTGGTAGCGGCAGCTGCTGCCACACCGCGTTTTCCTGGTTCGAATCCGGGTACGGACATGGGTGGTGTGTTGTCCCTTTGAAGTGTAATAAAATATAGTGTAATCAAAAATTGTTCTGTATTGTTTCTGTTTCTGTGTTTAATGAATCAATCGAGGAGAAAGCCATAGCTGCTATACGCCTCAAAACAATGTAAATTCAAACTCAAACAAAAATCCGTGTTCATAACCTTCAAAAGGTACAAGTAAAATCCATCGAAAAGCGATAGTCGAATTTTTTTTCATGGTAAATTAATCAAAGTGAAAACATACGGATATAAATTCCGGTAATTTAATAATTTCTTATAAAATAAATAAATAAAAAAAATGCGGGTAAGGAATAAATTTATTCTATGCAAGACAGAAACCATACATCTAATCAATAATCTTTTATTTTCAATAAAAACTATCTTCACTTGTTGCGAATTCGTTAATTACGTTTAATAAAAATTCATAAATTAATGCTTGTATCTTTTAAGGCATACTTTCGGGTGATAATACATTATTTTTTCCTCACAAATAATAATAATAATAAAAATAAACAAGAAATAATAAATATATATCCTTGAAGAATTAATAATGACGCACTTTAAGTCGATTTTAGAAAATTGAAACGAATCAACGTTTAATTGTGAAATAAGAAATCTATGATATCCAAGAAGATCACAAAATAATTATGAATTATGAAAATACACAAATAAAAATCAAGAATAGAATCTGAAACTTCCAATGACAGACTAAGATACTATATGACATTTCCAGTATACGTGTCTAAACTTCAATGTTTTAAAATATTAAAAGATATCTAAATCAACAACTAAGAAATTGTTTAATAACCATTTGAGCTTATTTAAATCTCGAGCACATTTGTTTTTACATTTGAAAGTATTTCATTTAAAAAAACTCCTTTAAAACTTGTCAGGTTTCATTTATTTCATCTATTTTTATTTATATTTTTTTATTTATTAACTATTTGAAAATAGTTGATGCCCTTGATAGAGAATTGGAAAATCTGAAGCATATCTGAATCTTTTTATTGGTTGTATTCCGGAACTTTTTTATTTTATTCGTTTTTTGATTGATCCATGTTTAATGTCCAAAAATGAAATACTTCTGTCGCCACGATGACAAAGTGTAATAAAATCTTTTAAATAATAGTAATAATTTGAAAACAAATTGTGATAAAGATTCCAAACAAATTTCATTAAAAAGTGCATATATTTCTGTACACAAAGATGTAAAAATTTAAACGTGCGATGTTTAAATTTTTTTTTAATTTGCAGTTCAGAAAAATTAAAAACTACTATTTCATTTAAAATATATTTATGATGGGTCCAGGAATATTGATGTTTAATCCATGTCGTACGCAACATTAGGCTTTCAGAAGTCAGTCTGATTAAATCCATCAAATAAAAAAGCACATTTTAAACAGTTAAATTTGTATATCTCCAAACTACTGGTTTTACATCATTGGTATAGGAATATTAATGTTTAATGCATTGCGTACGTAATACATGAATCCTTATGATCATCATAAAAATTATGTTTATTACTATCATTAATTTAAATATTGAATTAATTTACAAGTCTTTAAAATATTATTCTTTGAAAATATCATTTTCAAAATAGTCGTTGTAAGTAGTTAAATTACAATTTTGTTATTTTAATAATGTATTAAGCTTAATTCAATTCATTAATTAGCTAGCTTTTTAAATTAATATTTTATTTATATATTTATTTTGCTTTTAACGTTACTTCCGCAGAGTCTTGATACGTGGAATCTTTTTTCTCTGTCTTTCATTAGAAATTAGATATATAAGAAAATAAAAGCAACACGCTATATACTTGTAATATTTTTGTAAATTATCATCTAAAAACGTTAATAATCCAGTGCTTTTCGTCTTCGTACATATGTTTCTTTTTTTTTTCTACCAAAATCTTTTACTATACTAAATACTATTGAAGCTGGAACATGGATACCTTAATTTTAAAAAAAACCTCTTTTAAAGTTTATGCTTGTACACATTCTTCATGCTTATGAATTATCTTGCGTAATCCAGTACATAATATGTACAATTTACACAATTTTGAAGTTGTGAAATAACATTATTTTATTAATTCTAAATAATTTCTAGCTCTTAAGTACAGTACTTTAGACAAAATATCTTGCCTGTTTATGCAAATAAAACAATTTGTCCTCTCAGACACCAGGATTTATATTTAAATATCTTTTCAAGCAGTTATGAATTTATGTTAACAAAATGATAACAAAATATTGAAAAACAAACAATTAAATAAATAAATAATTTAAAAAAATCATATTTTGCTCAAAAGGTTTAATGATACACGGACACTTAATAAGTACAATTGTTAGAATTTTAGTTCGTTATTTAATTTAATTTGATTAATTTATTTAATTATTTATTATTATTAATATTTTGCATTGCAAAAACAATGGAAAAATAAAGAAATTGCACATATTTACTAATATTTTTATTATTAAGCATCTCTGTACACAATATCTTAACATACAAAAATTTTCTTTATTTTTTTTCATTTTTGTACATTTCGTACATTTGTATCGCAAGCCATCTTAATGTAGCATGTATCTCACTAAAAATGCACTATAACAAACAAATTGCCAATTTTCTAAGTTCTGCCATCGTCTTTACATGTTCTGATGGCTTAAAAAGGCCCGATGTTTCAATGGTATTGTCCTTCAATGGTGAAATGATCTCACTATTTTCAATCTTTTGTCCATTAGAACAATCATATCAAACACATTGCAAACAGTGAGAATTTTTTGTAGTACCGTATTTTCGGGTGTATGCGATGCACCCATTATATGCACCGCATATCCGAAAATATATTGAAATAAAACAAATATTCGTCAGAAGCGCCGCACTTACGAGAATACACCGAAGTGTTAAAAATTACTTTATTTTCCGCGCTTTGTGACCCCTCCCCCTTTTTTTACATTTCTAAAAGAAATCCAATTTTAAACTGATAGGACTACAATATTTTATCCTTTTTTACTATAACATTCAATCTGATTTTGCGCGTTGATTTTGTATTAACACAAATTTGTCTATTTGTAACATAATTCATATGTGTGAAAAAAAATGTAAAAATGTGTAATCTATTAAATAAATCGAGTCTGAAGAAAATATGTTATGCATATCAAAAGGTAACGATAAGCATCATTAGTGCATATATTTTAAAAGTCTATCAATTTCATTATGACTGAAACACTATAGCATCATTAAAATACCTAACTGACATATTTTTAATAGTGAAATATTAAGGAAACAAATATTTTTTTGCAATTCTATAAGTAAATGATAAATTCTATCTTTCCATATTCTACAGAAATCAAGTTTAATTGTCTATCATAAATGCATAAAAGGAAAAAAAAAAAACTTTGAAGTGTTTTAAATGTAGACAATAATTTACGGGATTCTGCTGTGTATGCACGTAAACGAAATATATACAATTAAAAGCTCATTTTCAAAATGGAACATGCATTAATAGTATTTAAGAAAATACATTATTACATTGCATATAGAGTACATTTAAGAGAGTTAGAATAAGAACAAAAAACAACCAGATAGGAAATGGATATCGGGCCCCATACAGACACCATATGCTAGTGTCCGGAAAGCGAAATCCATTTCAAAAACAAATTCCAAGTATGTTCAAAGGTTATCTCGATTTAGAATAAATACTTTTGATGGAGTGAAATAAACTTATGCCATATAAAATTGATTTTACTTTAAAAGTTAACGAAAGTAAAATTTTATTTCACACTTTAATAAAACGGGAAGGAGAAGTTTAACAATAAAACGAAGCCTTTAACAGTCTCTATATCTGAACAATTTATGTCACGAAGGTAATTTAAATCACAATTAAAATAACGTGTTATAAAATTAATTTAAATTATAGACTAGAATTAACCCGTTGTCTCCGCTGTCTCCGCTGTCCGCACTCCGTTGACTCCGCTGCGGAGATATCATTTTTTCTTCCAAAATTTGTTTTTGGCACCAGTAATACAAGAAAATAAAATTTTCCTTATTTAATCAGAGAATTTCTGGCATTATTTACTTCAAGGAAAGTTCTTTTAAAAGAAACGGTGGTAATCGAATAAAATTTGGGCAAGAGGCATCATAGTCTGAAGGTTTAATACTCTTTAGAATGTTTCATAGGTAATTTGTCTTGTTCAAAAGCATTATTGGTTGAGCAAAACAAAACTGTTTTTAAAAAGATTATTTCATAAGTATTTGCATATTTTCAGCTTTCTTTAGATTAAAAGATTGTTTGGGAAAAGTTCCAGAAATATTTCTACATTTCTACTGTAAGGTCATTTTATTTGTACTTTTTCGAATTCTAAATTCTTTAAGGAACACTACTTTTCGCAAAAGTATTATGTATCTCGGAAAACTGTCTAAAATCAAAACTTTATGAAAGTTTACGGTTTTGAATTCATATGTTTAAACTTATAAATATAATATTATTATAAATGCTCATCTACGTAATATTTATAATACACATGGGAAAATGTATTTATTTTATATTATACCATAATGAACCATTATTTTCATATGATATTTCAAACTAAAATATACTTTTCTCTTTGGTGAAAACACCTTTCGTGTTAAAAATATTTTCCAAATTCGACGTTACCAGAATTCGATAACATTCGATACATTTCTCGATATATTTGATATATTTCTTAAATAACGTATTCAGATCACATCCGATTAAAGCATTTCATGCTACGCAGGATATTTTTTTTAATTATAAAACCTAATAAGATTATGGTAGCGAAATATTTCTGAAATATTTATTGTTAAATTTGGAAGATTGTCGAGGAAAACATTCAGTTAGAAAATAATTTCTTGCCAAATGTTGGACTATTTTATTTTTTACTTAGCCTAATTATAAATAACCCTCGAATTATAAGGTAAATATATTTAATAAAACAAAATCTTATTATAAAATGAAAGTGGGTTAACACAATATTTCAAATTAAAATACACTTTTCTCTCTTTTAAAAAATATATTTCTTGTTAAAAAAAATCAAACCAGAAATTATTTTCCTATTAAGTATATTTTATAACAGAAATCCCTATAAAATCAAATTTCTATGTTTGTAAGTTCGAATTTATAAGTATAATATCATTACAAATGTCCGTAAATGTAATATCTAAAATACATTTCTAGGAACATATTTATTTTCACCCTTTTAACCCTTTGCGGCGCAGGGCAAATTCATTGCTTAAGTATTGAAATTAATGACTAACACCGGAATTTGAAAACAACTTTATTTGTAAATAAGAAAACGCTATACTTCACGCATTCAATAAACCGTAATTTTCGTAAAGAAAATTCCGGTGCCAATGTGGCGTTTGGGAATTAAAATTAAGTGGTATATCTATGAAACCACCGCGCCGCAAGGGGTTAAATGCAGAAGAATTTTGTTCGTTAAATGATGAAATAATTGAGTCACACCAGATTATTCAAACGAATTTCCTTTAAAATAAAATCTAGTTTCAATATCTAAGCTAAATTTTTAATAAATTATTCTTGGTTCATTGTCAGTTTTGGAATAAGAATTAGGTGACTAGACCCTCTAGCCACCGCACTTGAAAGGACTCGCACAAATTTACCACAATGAAGCTGGATTATCACATAATATTTCAAATTAAAATGTTTTTTTTTTCTCTCATCACTAAAAATATATTTCTTGTTCAAAACATTTTCCAAAATAGATTTCTTGATCGAAATATTTTCCAAATTCCAAAATCCACAACACATTCGGTATATTTCTTACATTTGGGATTGAGATCACATCCATTTAAAGCATTGCATCATAAGAAGGATAAAGGTTTCTTTATATAAAACCTAAGAAGATTATGGTGAGGAAAGAACAAAATCTTCCTAAAATATTTATTCTTCAATGGAAATGCACCGATGCTTCAGAAAATCAATTTTTCATGAACTTGGTTTTTTGGGCATAGATAGAAACAAACTACTTTCTTTTCTTCATATTCAAGTTTCTGTCCAACATTTTTCAGAAGTTCTCTTTAAATTTAAATATCTGAATTATATCTTTTAATGTATCAGACAAGAACTTCTCCATAAAAAGGTATCCTAGGTTTATTTATAAATGAAATAAAGTCCCCATAGTCATATAAAACTAAATATTATACAAATTTCATGTCTTGATTTGGTATGGAACGCGGTATGGAGTACTTATTTTGTACTTTATCGGGCAGATATATAAAAAAAATCATTTAATGCAACACAATTAATATATCATCCATAGCCTTATTTCATGCTTATTTTGTAGCGCGTTATGTATTTCCATTTTAATTCATATTCTCAATTAGTGTTGCCGCATCTATCCGATTTTTTGTTAAGACATCTTGAAATCCTCCGAATAAAATTTAATACAATAAAACCCCGATTTTCCAAATCCCGCTTAACCGGAAAATTTTTATTTTTTTTTTTTTAAATCCTTTTTAAGTTTGAAAAACAATATTGTCAACATCATTTTTGTTGACATCAGACGACTCCTTTCAACATATTTTGATTTATGATTACTATTTTATGTGTAAACTTTAGATCTAAAAGATTTAGAATCATTTCTAATGCATTGAAGAGTTGTTTTAATGCTTATTAGCTTTAAAAATTAGAAGCGCAATACATAAAAATCAAAACTTTGAGAAGAGTTATTGAACACTGCTAAAAATAGTGTTAAAAAAGCACATTCTTTATGAAATAAATAAATAGAGTCAACTTACTGAATTGGTTTGTTGCGTAATTTCGGGCTCTTTATTAATTACATATCTACGACACTTTTTTTTATAAAATATGTTTTGATTTTCTTTTGTTTTTCAACTCATCTTTTCAATGCTGCTTTATCACGTCACCTTTTAAAGAACAAAAATTTATCGCCTTGCTGCTGGAGCGACTTGTAATTTTGGTTTGTCATTCAGAGTACTTTGAATACGGTACCAACACATTTTTATTGCAACAATGTTCTAAATACGATCAAAGTTTTTCACAAAAAGGTTTTACCATAATCCTTGGTTATTCGAAAACTACAGTAAATCCCGTTTATCCGAAAATTCCTATGCAACCCTGGTTAACCGCAAATGCTTCGGTTCCATGCTTTTCGGATACCGGGGGTTTTACTGTAGTTACACTTATGTTGTAATATGACGTATAAATAAAAATAATTTCTATTCAAAATTTTCTGGTGTCATTTCAATATTTCTCAATAAAAATTTCATCAGATATGGTGAGAGTGTTTTCTATTCTAGAAGCTCGAGACCCGCATTTCGAAAAAAAGTTCACAAAGGACTTACTTTTGAACATCTTTCTAATGTGCTCCTTTTATTATTTGTTTTTCAGCTTAATTCTGCTAAAGTGTTAGGGTGCATTTCAATGCAAAATCTATACATAGAATTGATAATTCTGCTGTCTTTTGCAAAACTTGGTTATTTTAGAGAAATTGTTATTCTGTCAAATCGCTGAGATGTTCGAATTAAATAAAATAAAACATTTTCAAGTTTAAAATATTGGTAGGAAAGTTGGAAGTTCTGCATATATGAAATAATGTACATTCCAAACGAACACCGCATGAGGGTTAAATATGGAAGAAAAAAGTGTAAGCATTGACACTTACATTACAACGAAAAACGTATTGCTAACACATTTTTATACTTAGTAACATGCTTATTTATAAAAATTGTAAATACAAATAAACTTACAATAAAACCAGCTATTACTTTTAATTAGTAAATTTTATCTTGCATCTCTTTTGCCCGGAGAATGCCAAATTTCTCGAACCGTGTTCAATATTTTTCAACTTTCTTAATTATTATTTTTGAGGTATATAAATAACAGGACATTGCCTCACTAGACTGCGATTTTTTAACTTTAAAAGGTACGATTTCATGTGTTTTGTATCAAGGTTTACTGAACAAATACAAGTCTATATAAATAGAATTTCAACAGCTTTTTGATACACTGTGGGCTAAACAAACACGTTGAAGTTTATCTCTCGCACTGAAATCGCAAGAAATACATGTTAGTTTGAAAAATATTTGCCTATGCATCAGTATGTAATGCAAGTTTTGTGGGTGCTTTATCCCAAGCGCTAGTGCATGGAATTCCATAACATTTTCTATTAAGTTTGTCCCATAATATAAGCTGCTGCTCGTACCGTTTTGGTGTACATCACCCGAAAGATGAATATACTGAATTCTCGATTTCCACAATAGCTTTCATTCAAGAACTAATGGACGGATTTTCATTAAACTTCAGATTCCGATAACCCACGGCATTATGTAGTTCTGATTACTATCTTCTTAAAGGTGACGTTGCTATGCGTTATTATTCATGATCATTGCAATAGTCCTATCTTAACATATGATAAACGAATTTTCATCCAAACTGAGATTTAGTTAGTCTCTGATATAAATAAGTTCTGCAGAGTTTCTGAAATACATCGGTCAACAGGTGGCGTTACTATCTAGTTTTTTTTTCACACTAGTTCTGTCTCAAAACTTATGCAAGGATTTTTCACCAAACTTTGGATTCAGTTAGAAAATGGCATTAGTTGTTGCTGATTAGATTTTGGTTTAAATTACCTAGACGACGGAGTTTTCAGAAAGTGTTAACATGTATGAGATAGAAGAACACTTTGGGAATTCTACACCCAACAAGTTTAAAAATATATTTTCTCAATCACTAACATATTTCATTCTCAATAAGTATATTGCAATTAATTTAGACATTAAATTTCGAAATAATTTTAATATTTTTTCTACATGTCTGTCAAAAATATGCAAAAGGTGTTATTAAGAATGGCTGCCAATTTGAGTCAGTAATTAAATTGCTAATGTATTTCTGCAAAAAAAAGACAGAAAAGTAAATGTAACATGCATAAACCTTGTTCACTAGTAATGATTAGTATTTAATTAGGGAATAAATATTTTTCACCGGGTTAATCGGGTTTAACTGTGATTACAAGGTTCACATAAACAAAAGGATGCCATCCTATTTTCTATTTTCTTAGTGAAATTGAAGAATTTTGGAAAATTTGTTTAATAATTTGCTGATTGATTTTTTATTTTATTTTTTAAGCTGAATACTCTCTATTTCTTTGTATTACACAATATTATCCAGATCAATATAATTTATTAAAAATATTTTAAAATAATTTTATATTACCTTTAAAATGCCTTAAAATATTTTTATACTCTTGTGAAATAAATATTTGAACTTGAAGAAATGAGAATTTTTTCAGATTTTTATTATTTTTTAATAATAAGCAAAATTATGAAGTTTCATATAATTTCGATAAAGACATGTTTTTAGATATTTTTATTATTAGTTAACAACGCTTTTTAGAATATTTCAATACTTAATTGAATTCCGTAGTTTGTGGAAAAAAAATTATTTTTCTTATGATCAAACGCTATGAAGATCGAATGAAGGAAAATAAAATAGAAAAAAATACACAACCAATAAATGGCCTTTATTTTTTTATGGAAGAAAATATGTCGTTCTATTAGCTAACTTACCAACATTTTTTTCCCTCCTTCTTAATGCAATAACCTTGTTCACTAGTAGATGATTAGTATTTAATTAGGCAATCCATATTATTCTCCCGGTTAATAGAGGTTAACTGTGATTAAAAAGTAAATCTGAGATAAGAAGATGTCATCGACTTTTTTCTTTCTTAGTGAAATTGAAGAATTTTTCAAAATTGTTTTAATGATTTGCTGAATGAAGTTGCCTATTTGTTTTTGTTTTTTTGTTTTGTTTTTTGAAGCTGAATACTTTTTTTTTATATTACGCAATATTATCCAGTTCAATATTATTTCATTAAAAGTATTTTTTTAATAATTTTATATTTCCTTAAAAATGTTTTTAAAAATATTTTATACCTCTGCGAAATAAATACTTTAACATGAAAAAATTAAAAATTTTCAGATTTTTATTTATTTTTTTAATAATAAGCAAAATCATCAGGATTCATATAATTTCAATAAAGACATGTTTTTAAATGATTTTATATTTCGTTAACAACGCTTTTAAGAATATTTCAATACTTATTAAATTCCGTAGTTTGTGCAGTAAAATTATTTTTCTTTTGTGCAAACGCCATGAAGATTGGATGAAAAAAAAAGAAATAGAAAAAATACGCAACATTAAGTGCTCGTTACTTTTTAATGGAAGAAAACATGTCGTTCTATTAGTTAACTTACAAAAAGTTTTTTTTTATCTTTCTTAATGCATTAACCTTGTTCACTAGTAGATGATTAGTATTTAATTAGCGAATCGATATTTTTCTCCGGGTTAATAGAGGTCAACTGTGATTACAAAGTACACCTGAGATAAAAGGATGTCATCTATTTTTTTTTTCTATTTTTTTGTGAAATTAAAGAATTTTTGAAAATCAGTTTAATGATTTGCCGAATGATATTATTTAGTACATTTTTCATTATTTTAAAGTTGAGTACTTTCTAATTTTATTTTATTTTTTCACATTTCATTTACATGTTTTTAAGAAAATTTAAAGAAAATTGCTATAGAAGGACCAAAATTTTTTAAAAGTTGCCATGAACTTTTATTTTATTTAAGTAGTACCCGTAGTTAGGAAAGAATGTCGAGGACTAGAAAGAATAAAAGCAAAAGCAATCTTAGGAAATGTGTGTCATGCCTCTTAAAAAATTATCAAAGTAGAATCTAGTTCAGATACATATAACCATCATTATTTAGAATTATATATAAGGTACCCTGGTGTAATAATGCCACGTTAAGGTTCTGCCAATTTTCACGGCTTAGTTTTAGATTGTATTTTTTAAACAAATATAGGATCTGATACAGCAACTCATTGACTATCTATATAAAATAAAATAATTTAACAGATATGTATTCATAAAATGTAATGGCGTTTTCTCTTGATCAATGCTATTCGGCGTTAATACCCACCTATAAAAACTCAACACCTCTAGAAATTGACAAATTGCAATCTAAGCTATTGAAAATGTACAATTTGTTTTGTGACTCTGAAAGAAAAAGAAAGCTGTGGTGGTGGCGGGGGGAGGAGTCAAAAGAATATCAGATTCTAAGCTACGTTTTCCTTAAAAATGACCATTTAAATATAATTATTAGAAACATTGCACGGATTATTTGAATCAGTATTTATATACCTATGTATGCATTCTATGCGATAGAAAATATTGATTTTTTGTGAAAGTGAAAGAAAAAGGAGTGAGGGGGAACTTCAACAGAATATAACACCCTGTGTCTCTCTTTGCTTAAAAAGTCATAAATATGATTATAAGAAACATTGGATGGTTTTAACTATTCATAATATAATATTTTAATCATGTGAAGTTTTATAATAACTAGAGTTATATGTTATAAATATTTTTGTTAAACCTTAAATGCTGTTAGCGTCTCACATACCGCTGAGTTTTTCAAGTTTCAAGTACGGATGTTGATGATTAGACGATGTAGAATGCACTTGTTCTAATATCGCTGCTCATTGAGAGTGAACCCAGACTTTAGGATTAAAGGGATGAGCGTACGAAGCATTTCGGAATCGAATTCCTTCCATCGTAATCTAAACGAGGATCTTATCTTCGAGTTTAACGTTATTAACAAAGATTATGATAGGTTGTGTCATGGAGACGTCAGATGTGTAGTAGCCATCATAATGCTTAAAAGTGAAGTGAGTGAGGTTAAAATATGACGCGTTATTCAAGATGAATGCTCAATCAAAGAATTTTTTACAAGCGAACCCAATTCCTTTACGCGGCAATCATTTACTTTTCTATTTACTTTGGCATGAGCATTATTTGCGACATTTGATGCTAAGATCCTTGGTGATTGCCTTGCTAGGTAGCCGGGTGAGACGCGAAAATTAAAAGCTTTGGATTTGGGTAATAATCGGTCGTTTTCCAACACAGACATTTCAACTCCTGTAAACTTCGCCTCGGTGAGATTTTTTTGGCCTTCCTATTCAATTCCGGTTGTCGTTTGGCCTGGATGGCGTTTTAGTAATGTTAGAAAAAATGTGTAAATTTAGTTTTGCGATTTTGCGGCAAAAACATGGTTCGCAAAACCTGATTCCGTAATAAATGATGCATTCGAAAAAACAGTAGACTCGCTGACGCAGACATTGCTCTTTCGATTCTATTTTTAAAAAATACTAACTATTTATCGAACAATCGAATATCGGGTGAACCAATATCGTGTGTGCGCTATTTTAACACGTCATGAATAGTTTAATTCTCATTTGTCTTCTTTTGTTCTTTTGCATAACTGCAAAGTTTGTACGGATTTTTTGGAAACTGTCCTTATTACAACCGAAATATAATATATATTTTGGTGTACTTCTAAATTGAATTCCTATGCTATTAGAAGGAACATATCCAATAAAAGATGTTACAGGAAGCCATTTGTATCGAATTTTCACAAAGTTAAACGAAAATTTTCAATACTTCTGATACTTGAAAATATAACAGAAAATACACATTGATTGAAAATAAAGATATCCTTAAATTTCTTCTACTTATGTTTTTCTTCTTTTTTTTTAATATCAGAAATAAAACAAAATCAATCTTATTTTAAGTACGTTTTTCGTCCCCAGTAGTAAAATTTAATGTTCGCCTTGAAGAAAAGAGAATGATACAATTTAAAAAAAAATCAAACATTAATAAATAATATAATTCTTTATTATACGTGGATAAACACATAAAAACACTGCCGAATACATATGCTGTTTTATTCTTGCATAAGAAACTAAAACTGTCCAGTACATATTCCTTCCATATGGTAACTAGAATCAATCCCTTCTGCAGAAATAATATAAACATAAACGAACATTTAATAAATATTTATAAGATTTTTACTGTGTAAAAATACGAGAATTGATTGTCTCTTTATCATAAGACATTTTTAATGTAAATAGAATATCAATAAAATAAATAAATAAGTAAATAAATATTAACTGAAATTTAATAAATAAAAAATAAACATATTGAATGTGAAACTTTCTATGAAACACATTAGCTGTTTAACTGTTAAAAATTATCCTACGGTATTTTTTTCTTTTTTACATTTTTAATGAAATAATCTAATGAAACTCTCTATGTACACATTGTAAATTTGTATTTAAGATTAAGGGCTAAAATGTATTATTTTAGGAAATAATTATGCTAGATTAAGATAGCAAGAGTAATCTATATTTCCCTAATACAAATTTGATGACATAAGAACATAGAAGCAAATAATATTTAAATGTAAAATAAAAATTTATAAATAAAAAATAACTATTCAAAAGACTTTCGAATGTCTTTTAAAAAGTCAGTAATTTTATTTCTGACAAAAGTTATCACATAATATTATTGTTGTTTTTCACATATGCATTGCAATAATCTTACTTAAGAAAAGTCTGTATATACAGTTGAGTCCCGCAATATCGAACTAATTGAGGCCAAACAATGTTCGGTTTAGTTGGAATTTGGAATAGTCGGATTTCACTAATAATAATCAATATACTGGCTTGTTAAGGAGTAAATTAAATGCGGGACATCAGCTAGTGCCATTTCTATACAAGGTTGATGTAGTCTTTGTGAACAGGTCATGGTTTTCCTAATAACTAAATTTAAAATTAACTGTTAATATATAACAAACTTTTCAAGTAAAAACTACAGTTGTAGTGTCTTAGCTATAAATCCTTTTTTTTCTCCACACATAAATCCGTGTCAACCATGATAAAAAAAAATAAGTTAGATTATGCTGGTCCCTTCGTCAGTAAAAAAAATTCCCTGACTTTATCTCTTAAGTGTGTGTAAATTAGTTATTTTTTATGTTTAGCAATGATTAAAAAAGATTCTAGAGTATTGAATAAATTGAGCCGGAACTTGCTTTAAGTAACCAGCTATCAAATCAGTTTGCTTTAGGCGTTTTAATAAAATTAAAATCTGTGTATGCCTCTATTTATCTATAAATATTTGTTTTTAAAAGCCGTCCTTTTAATTTTTCTTTTTTTATGTCTAAAATATCGGTATTTTTTCGGAACTCAGCTCGGAATACGAGGATATCCGGAATAGCGGGGTTTAAAATAGCGGGATTGTACTGCATTATACATAATTTTAATTTAATTACTTCTTAAACGCAGTTTAATTTCTTAAACTGTATTATAAATAATTGTGCATTCTCTGAAAAACAGTATAATTAAATATTTTAAATTTATTATTTTGATTAAAAAAAAAAATTGTCAAAGTTGAACCGAAATTACTTACTAACAAAAAGCTTCTAACGAGCATTCTGATATTTGTTTCAGATAAATGAGAAACATAAAATACATACAGTCGAGTCTCTCTATAACGAAACTCCATACATCGAATTTCTCTATATAACAAATTTTTAGTAAAAACTGCCCCCTTTTCACATGATTACATTAAAAACAGTCTCTATATAGCGAAATATCGATCTCCATATAACGAATTTTTTCATAAATTGGTCTTAATTTATTTAGTTTTAAAAGGCTTCGAAATCATATGGAATCTATTTTCCATCACTCTTTTTTGAAACAGCTTAAATAATTAAGAAGTAAAAAGTTTGGTTAATATTTACTTTTAAACATTTCAAATTATTAATTCAAAACATCAAAAATAATATTTTTTCAAATTTCACACATTAAATACGATTTTTAGCATCATTCTCTATACATCAAATTTTTCTATACATCGAATTTTTTACTGGAACGGTGGATTTTCGTTATATAGAAACTCGACTGTATTATTTTTGATGTTTTGAATTAATAATTTGAAATGTTTAAAAGTAAATATTAACCTAACATTTTATTTCTTAATTATTTAAGCTGTTTCAAAAAAGAGTGATGGAAAATTGATTCCATATGATTTCGAAGCCTTTTAAAACTAAATAAATCAAGACCAATTTATGAAAAAATTCGTTATAAGCAGATCGATATTTTGCTATATAGAGACTGTTTTTAATGTAAACATGCGAAAAGGTGACCGTTCTTACCGTAACTTCGATGTATGGAGTTTCGTTATAGTGAGACTCGACTGTATTTGTTACAATTTCACACATAAAATACGATTTTTAACATCATTCTCTATACATCGACTTTCTCTATGTAACGATTTTTTTACTGGAACCAGGGTTCTCACTGTCGCTCGCCATTGCGCCAAATTGCGACTAAATTCTTCATTTGGCAAGTAAACAACCGATTATATTCGCCAAATGGCTAATGCTCAATTTTTTCTTTTTCTTTTTTTCTTTTTCCTTTTTCATACATATTTTTAATATACACATATTTTTAATATTTGCATATTTTTTTTGTAGCGGATAGTTCAAATTAGATTAAAAACATTCTTTGTTGCAGTTATAAAAACTTAGGTTATTTAGAACATATTTAAAAAAAAGAAGGTACATTAAACGATTAAAGGTAATATTTTTTTGTGCTACACGGTGAATCTATTTTGCTAATACTTTTTTCATTTGGCGAATGTTTTTCACTTTTAATTAGCCAAATTACTAGCGTTGGACAAATGTCAGCGAGAACACTGACTGGAACGGGGGATTTCGTTATATAGAGGCTGGACTGTATTGCTTTGTTAAATATGATGACTCTCATTAAATGTTTTTATAAGACATTTATTAGAAAAATATGTAAATTGAAGTGATGAATTCATGATTAATTAGATAGTAAGGATTTTAAAAGAGTATTTAAGAGTAATTAATATTTATCCAACTAAATGCAAATTTAGATGAATTATTTTGTCAACAGTCCTTTTCCTTTTATAGACTTCAGATGGTATGGTATAGGAACGCATGTCAAAAATCCTTTATTTACGCATACAATACTTTATATAATATTATATATTATTGATAAACTAAGATTAATTTCGGATTGTTTTCTATAAAGGTCTTAATAAGTGGATATTTATACTGATTTTCAAATGAGAATAATAACTATTCGATGATACAGCAATGTTCGGAGAAGATAAAACTGTTTTTCTTGCAGGATCAAATTGCAAATGAGTCCGATTACCCAAAAATCTGGGTTAATAAAACGAGAAATACAAAACGATATTCATGACATAACTCAATACAATAATAAAACTTTCAGATTAACATGCATATTTCCAGACACTAAATATGTATTGAGTAAGATCAATGACAGTGGTCGTACGCTTCAAGTACATTTTACCATAATTTTCGTAAAACAATATTTGGATTTTTTAAAGAAAAGAAATTCGATATTCAGAAGTAGCGACAAATACTTTAGAAAAAAAAATCTGGTACTAAAATAATTAAAATGTCTTGAACCCCTTTATGCGTACGACCCCTCTATGAGTAAACAATTAAAAAAGATATTTATCTATTTAACTTTTCAATATTTTTTTATCAAATTTCTTTCAAAACCTCTCTCTTTAAAACAATATTTCAAAAAATGTCTATTTTTCATGTCATTTACAAAATTTTTAATCTTTTATCACCGGTTTTTCGAAGCAGAAATTTTTGTCTAACTGAGTCAGAAAATGTTCCCATTTAATGACACAATGTTTAGAATAAATATTTACTGCTGTGAATAAAAACTCAGATTCGGGATGTAGGCGCCCATACGTGGTACGGGGAAATTATAAAATCACGCAAAATAAAATAAGGCAAAATCACGTTACACGTATAGAATACCAGAAAATCAGGTAATCAGTTCTCATTCCTAAAAGAAGGTAAAAGGAGAAAATGTAGAAGTACAGTGCTTGTATGATTTTTGACAAAGTATTAATCATTGCTCATTGCGAAACATTTTAAGCTTGTCAAAACTCGTAAATAAAGAATTGTTAGGGAATTTATTCTGAAATTTAAAACTCTTTTAAGAGCTTTTCCATGAATGTAATTCAACTATACTGTGACGTGGATTGGGAGGCGTGCTTCGTACCATTTGAACGTTTACTGTCATAAAATTTTGATTCGTAGAGCTAATCAGGGTAAACGTTAAACGTAAAATATTTTATACGGAAGAGTATTACAATGGAGGTTTTTCGAAGTAGAAATTTTTGTCTAATTGGGCAAGAAAAATGCTAGTATTTAATAACACAAATTTTAGAATAAATATTTACTGCTTAGAATAATAAATCAACTTCTGAATGTGGGTGCCCATACGTACGGGCGAATCAAAATAGGCAAAATCACGTTACACGTATAGAATGCCAGAAAATCAGGTAATCAGTTCTCATTCCTAAAAGAAGGTAAAAGGAGAAAATGTAGAAGTGCAGTGCTTGTATGATTTTTGACAAAGTATTAATCATTGCTCATTGCGAAACATTTTAAGCTTGTCAAAACTCGTAAATAAAGAATTGTTAGAGAATTTATTCTGAAATTTAAAACTCTTTTAAGAGCTTTTCCATGAAAGTAATTCAACTATACTGTGACGTGGATTGGGAGGCGTGCTTCGTACCATTTGAACGTTTACTGTCATAAAATTTTGATTCGTAGAGCAAATCAGGGTAAACGTTAAACGTAAAATATTTTATACGGAAGAGTATTACAATGGAGGTTTTTCGAAGTAGAAATTTTTGTCTAATTGGGCAAGAAAAATGCTAGTATTTAATAACACAAATTTTAGAATAAATATTTACTGCTTACACTGTAAAAAAAAAGGGTCGATCTACTAAAAAAACTTTAGTGATCCTTGTAATTACTAAAAAATTTTTAGTAATCTTAGTCGGTTACTAGAAAATCTGTAAGAATTACTAGAAAAAAGTTAGCAATGGATAGAGTTAATAGTTTTACATTTTTAATAGCTATTACTAAAACTCACTTGGTGTGGCCTTGATAGCATAGTGGTTATAGTAACGGATTCCAGGCTAAGAGGTCCCGGGTTCAACACCGTCAAATACGTCCCGAATGTATGTAGTGCAAGTACTCGTTAATAAAGGGATTATGAAAATCCTGTCAGAGCAGGTAGCATTTTTGGTGCTGCCATCTATTGCGGTTTTGCCGAAAATCTATCGCTTCAGAAGTTTGGATGCAGCTCCTGTCCTTCGTTCGCACGTAAAGGTTATTAAAAACATTTTTGGAGCTATTACTAAAATTTTCTTGGTGGCTCATACTAAAAATTTTTAAGTTAGTTATACAAAAAATTATTTTGTTCAGTTTACAAAAGAAATGCTTGTTTCACTTGCAAAAAAAAAAGTTTGTAATGGTTACTAAAAAATACTGTGGAATACAAATTTACTAAAGAATTTTTAGTAACCTCTTGAGTTTTTTTTTACAGTGTATGAAGTACAGTGCTTGTACGATTTTTGACAAAGCATTAATCATTTTACGTTGGGAAACATTTTAAGCTTGTCAAAACTCCTAAATAAAGAATTGTTGGAGAATTCATTCTGAAACTTAAAACTCTTTTAAAAGCTTTTGCATGAATATAATTCAACTTTACCGTGACATGGATTAGGAAGCGTGCTTCATATCATTTGAACATCCAAACTCATAAATATTGATTCGCAGAGAAAATCAACATAAACCTTATACTTAAATTATTCTATACGGAAGAGTATTTTAATGGAGGTGGGTTGATAAGGGCCATTTTTCAACCATCGGCCACCCATTTTTCACACATTTTAATCCTTATTCATCTATATTTACTTACTATTTAATTTTATTATATTAATTATTATTTAGTGTGCCCAGTAAATTAGACCCCTATTTCAAGATGAAATTTCTCAAAAACAAAGATCGATAGAATTATGCGGTAAACGATTTGTTTATTAAGTAAGCTGTAAAAATCTTATACAAAAGATACAAATGGTGAATATTTCGAAAAGATTGCGTTCTGATTGCAAAAATGCTTAATTTGACATTTTTCTTGTTTTAGATTGCTTGAAGAGAACGAATTTTTTTGGCTCCCAGTGTCATATTTTAACGCGTTTTGAAATTTAATTTCATAAATTTTGAAATTCTAAAATTTTAGTTCCAAAAATCGTTTACCTTAGCACTGTAAGCAGAAAATCCCATTCTGTGCTCGCACTATTAAACACAAAAAATGTCAAATCAAGCATTCTTTGCTATCAGAGCAAAATCTTTCATAAATTCTCATAGTTCGAAACTTCTGTATAAGATTTTTACAGCTTACTTAATAAACAAACCACTTACCTCATACTTCTATCAATCTTTGCATTTGAGAAATTTAATTTTGTAATCGGTGACTCATTTGATGGACAACATGTATTATTTAATTTTCTTATTACTAATAACAAATAAGAAAACAATATTTTGAATGAAAGTTCTAAAATTGATGAGAAAAATAAAATGCATAGTTCAGTAAGAATATGTACATTCATGAATATGTATCACTAATTTTATTCCATATGATCAATAAAAAATACAAAACTAAATGCAAAATTAAAATGAATGGACTTCTTTAAACTATTACTTTCATGTATGAAATTTTAGAAACAATCAGTAACCCTACAATAATCACAAAAAGCTTCTGGCAATGTGTTTTACAAGATTAGTGTTGCCATCTTCACCAGAATCATTACTCATGTATTCAAGATTTCTTTTTTAAACTTCGGTTGAATTATGATGTCAGTAAGCCATAAACTATAATAAGAAAGAAGCATGCATACAATACCCACAAATGTATACCTAGTTTGCATTTACAGTGCCATCATTGACAGCCATTGGATTTTCTAGTACTAATTCTGGTGAAGATAGCAAGAATAAAAACTAATCTAAAACACACTGTCAAAAGTGTTAGTATTATATAATTATTTTTGGAGATTTTTTTGTTAGAGATTATTTCCAAAAGATCAAATATTGAAATAATAATCTTAATAAGGTCCATTCATCTTAATTTTGGATTTAGTTTGATATTTTTTATCGATGATATCAAAAAAGACTAATGACAATCGTGTTTATGTTCGTTAATGTACATATTACTTACTTAACTGTCTATAATCGATCATATTATATCGGTTTATGGACTGTAATGTTTGATGAATTCTAATAGAAAGCCAAAATTTTCAAATAATACTGAAAGTCTAAAAAAACAGTTCATTTATGTACATATATGAAATATTGAATCAGGACTGACACCATAGTCAGTTATTAAAATATTTCGAATAAAATGTGGACAAATACCATTCAAATCAATTCCATTATATGCATTATCCTTATATACCCAGGTCAAAATTCATGCTGGTACCAGCAACAAAAATATACTAGTTATTGCTATGTATTGCTTTGTCTGCTAGATTTTCCTGCTATTTTATGCTTTAAGTTGCTAGCCAGCATCAAATGCTATGTAGCTAGCTTACATAGCAATAGCATGACAAGCTATGTACAAGCATCTTATGCTTATTTGCTGTTTAAGCTGCTTTCAAAGCATGCAGAGGTAGTTACCTTAACATGCTATAATATGCTTTTTTATGGTAGCCTGCATAATGTGCTACGCAGCCTGTCGAAAGAGAAATAGCATAACACGCTATGTACAAGCATCTAATGCTTATGTGCTGTTTAAGCTACTTCATAGCAAGCAGAGTTAGGTACCTGAACATACTTTAATGTGCTTTTATATGCTTGCCAACATAATATGCTATGCAGCCAATTTAGGGAGAAATAGCATGACACACTATGTACAAGCATTTTATGCTCATTATCTATTTAAGTTTCTTCCAAAGCATGAAGAGGTAGGAACATTAAACTGCTATTATATGCTTTTTAATGCTTGCTAGCAAGATATGCTATGCAGGCAGTTTAAGTAGAAAACAGCAAGACCCACTATGTACCAATAAAATATTCTAATTCGCTAAACAAAAATTAAAAAAAAAAGTTTGGTAGTTATGAATTTTTGCTAGAATAGCAGAACCCAACTTTTTAAGTAATATTTTGCAAAAAATCATGGATTGTACAGAATTAATGCATAAAGATTAAATATTTTTTAATGTTGCAAAAGTATACCCTTTTTTTGAACTATCAGTAATTTTTATGCTTTCATATCAGTGCATACTTTGTACTTCAAAACTTTACACATTCTTTGCATAAAATAAGTAAATATTCCATGTTTGCAAACTATGTGCACATATTTCTGAATTAAATAAGTGTATTTTTAATGTTTGCAAAAAATGTGAATTTTTATTTAAAAAAAATAAACTTTACAGTAAAAACACTGAATAACGCAAATTAAAAATACTTTACTAGATTAAGAAAGCTGGGCAAGAAGAAAAATTGTTGTGGCATCACAAAGTGAATGAAACGCTGTCTCTTGAACTATTTGAGATAATGTTTTAACACATAAACTTAAAAAATAATAACAATTAATTTCTAAATTCCCACCCTTCACGAAATGGAAGAAAAATCACTACTTCAGTTTCTCTTAGTGTTTAATTCTTTTACGTTACTCAAAAGCATTAAATTTTCTGTTTTTTTTTTTTTTTTTTTTTTTTTTTTTTTTTTTTAATAAGGGTAGAAAATATGTTTTTTTAATTTCAAAATCAAGGACGGTAGATCTTGGTGTCGGGCCACCACAAAGTAAATTCAAAATTTTCGTTGTCCATCCATTTGAGATAAAATTGTAACACAAAAATCTAAAACAAAATGAAAATTAATTTCCATGGAGGATTTTGGGAAATATACATCTTCCAAATCAAAAAATTCTATGCTGTCGATTTTGCTAGTGCCTTCTTAACTTAAGTTGTTAAAAAAAAGCGTTTTTCAAAATCGGTAAAAAACAAAATTTAGTCATTTAAAATTCAATATTCAAGAAGCAATTTTTCATTTAAGAAATGTGTTTATAACAATCGATTTAAAAATATGTATAATGGATTCCTCCCCTCTTTCCAATATGCATTATAGTTTTAAAATCCCCCATCTTAAAAAGTATTTTCCTGAAATTTATTTACCTGAAATCAAAAATACATTTCATAATTATTTATTTCTTGATTTATATTAATGCAGTCATATTCTAAATACCAATTGTAAAAAACTAAAAATAAATAAATTATATTCATTGGAAATTTGAGGAAATTGTTGCATCGATAAATACAATCTTAACCTTGTAAAAATAATAGCGCATAGTAGAATTAGCTTCGTCAACAATCACTAGCAGTTACAGGCATCTAATGACAGGTACCCGCTGGCAGAGTAACTAGCGCGCGCGTCTCCTAAACTACAGGTAGCGAGTTCAACACCCAGGAGTGAAAAAGTCCGATGCAGTTTCTTTCATCAATATCCGTAGACGTTTCCCGTGGTGTCAATAGATGGCAGCACCTGCATTTAAAAAAATAGCAATTGATGCTAGAAAAGCAAAAATTTAAAACAAATGATGGTAGGAAAATAATGCTAGACTAGCAGAAAATATTTGCAAGTGATGGTCTTAATTGGATTTGGCAAATAGATTATGTATGCTGGCCCAGCAGCAAAGTGGACCAAAACACACCATCACATGCTGGTAATTCTGCTAGAACCAGCAAATATGTAATGGTAGTTTTTGCTATTTTACTTGCTGGGATATAGCAAGTAATGCTCTTCCAGCAAACAAATACCATGAATTTTGATCTGGGTATAGTTAAAATAATAAGCATTATTACTAACAATAATATTTAACTGTTGAAATAGCTAACAAAATGAGATTTTTTACCATAAAAATATTCGACGTTCGAAAAGCATCAAAAAACGAAAAAACTAGTTTGCCTGTTGCCAAACGATTAAAAGAAAGTAGTGAAAGAAAACGCGCCAATCTTGAAAACGCTACCATGGATTCCAAGATGAGCCATAGCAGCAATTTCTAAAAAAAATCCATATTTAAAAGATATTAATGAGCGTAAAGTTTTCTAAAAATTGCTGATATTTCTATTTCTATGAATCGTCAGAAATACAAAACGAATGAATAAATTACTTATTGCAAATTGAAAAGGATAGATAGTACTCCAATATTGCCTAAAATCAGTGCTAGTGCTATCAAAGGTTTCAAGAACAAAAACTTTCTAATTCATGATTTTTAATATACTAAAGGCATCCAGATATTGGGAAGTAGATTGTTATTTTCTTATAAAATTTAAAGACTTGATCAGAATTTTCGAAAAAATAAAATGAAGACACTAAATGTGGGAAAATACACAAAAAATGTTCTAAAAACATTCAAAATTCAGATTTATATGAAACTTTTAAAGACAGAAGTTCGAAGTCTTTCATGATTCGAATGTATAATGCATAAATGTGCTATAAAAAAGGTTATTAAAATTTTTGAAAACATAAATAGAAATATTCGAAAGTTTTCTAAAAAATTTATAAATTTCGAATTAAATGGAACATTAGGAAAAAGCAAACCGATTTCGAAAGTCAAATGATCAATGGCCAAACTGTAAAAATGGCTGGTGGCAGTTGCTACTCCAAATATGAATATATATATATAGTTCGGTCGCATTTTCTAAATGGGATTGTGGTGTCAAAAAGTATTCAAAAATTGCAGTTTTTGTGAATTTAAAGTGCTAAAAATTTTAAATTTGACGTGGTAGTTATTTATAAGACATAAACACTTTTACGATTTTAAAAGGTTAAATGAGCGAAAAGCATTATAAAAATTTAGTTAAAGGCGAATTTTCATTGGAATTGTTAAAGATAAAAAGTTAAAATTTTGTATAATAGATATTTATAGAATATAAATATTTTCTAAGCACACTGTTTATAAAATATTTAAATTTAACGGTTTAAAAAGAGCAAAAAGCCTTTTCAATGCCTTTTAAACTATGGTTTCTCTGTAATCTTATAAAATACCAACCCGATTTCAAAATTTTTGTTTGAAAATTTATTGTGGCAGTTTCCTCTCTAATATATGCTATATTTTACGTTGGTGCCACTACTATAAGTGGTGAGATAAATTAAGAGGAGTAAGATTACGTTAAAGAAGTAAATGTACGCTAAAAACAGTTTTCTAAAAAAATCGAAATCTGTGAAAATTTAATAGTGTGTTAAATCTTCAAAATACAATTATCATTTATTTAAATTGGCTCTTTTCGTTAAATCTGAATTTCGAATCATACAGTGTAACAATTAATCATAGATGAACTGTAATTTAAAAAGAAGTTGCTCTAAACAGCGTGATTTTATCGAATAAAACAGCACACAGATAAAAATTGATGTATTTCAACGAGCAAAGCTTCGCGTCTTGAAGGTGTTTTATTAATTTGTACTCTTTTTTATATTGTCATTAGTACATTTTAAAATGTAATGACAAATATGTAATTCAATAATCATGCCTTCCTCAATAAAGCTTAGCACATTATCAATGTTGTTTTTTGTATCTTAAATCAGAGATTTTTATTTGAAGAATTGTGTAAAATATTCTTATAATACAAATATATAATCTTTTCTGTTTTCAATATTAGTCATAATAAACTATTCAATAAATTTAAGAAAATGTTAAATGGTATAACAAAAAAAAAAAAAAAAAAAGAATATCTTAAGAAATGAAACTTTTAATAATAAGATACCCATGGGGTATCTAATGCAAAAAGTTTCATTTCTTATCGAAAATCTTTTTTCTCATCTAGAAACTTTTATTTTAAGATTTTCTTTGTGACTTTGTGTTTGACACAATTTTTTGATGTTCTTTGTGCATGAAAAATATTTTATATTAAAAGCATTTAATATTACATGATCATATACAAAATATACTTTATGAAAAATAAATCAAGTGAAACTAATGTACATTTTTATTAATGGTAAATATGTACTTTTTATTATTTTCTAATAAAAGCATTTTTTTTAAATCAAGCATTATATCTACTTATATAAATGCACACACATATGTATATATAGATATATAATGAATAATTAAAACAAATCATTCAAAAATTTGCCTTTATCGATTGAATTTAATAAATTTAAGAAAATGTCAAAAAGGGTATAGCGAAAAAAAGAGAATGTCTAAATTAATGAAACTTTTAATAATAAGATACGCAAGGAGTATATAATGCAAAAAGTTTCATTTCTTATCGAGATCCTTTTCCCATCTAGAAACTTTTATCTTAAGTTTTTGTGGGTGTCAATATGTTAATCACAATGTTTTGATGTTCTTTGTGCATGAAAAATATATTTATGTTAAAAACATTTAATATTACATGATCTTATAAAAAATATACTTTATGAAAAATAAATCAAGTGAAACTAAAGTACATTTTTCTTAATGGTAAATATGAACTTTTTATTATTTTCCAATAAAAGCATTTTTAGGTAGCTTTCATTACAATAAGTAAAAAGCTACCTATTGCAGCCGTCCGGAGGAAAGCACTTCCAGAAAACTTTGGTATATTTTCACCGATCATGACCCCCAGACCCCAAAACCACCCTCCGTTGACATATATATGTATATGATATTTGTCATGCGATAACTAACGTATTTAAAAACCGATTTGAACGAAACTTGGTATGTACATGGTACAGACAAATATCTCGACTGAGTTCGTTGGCCAGCATCATCCGCCGTCTTGTTTCAAAATGGCAGCCATTTAATTTTTTTAAATAATTTAAAATTTAAAATTAAATGCGAAAAAATTAAAAATTGAAAAATATTTTTATTTTATGTGTAGGTCTTAAAACTCCAATTCCAGAACACTTTTTACTTTGTCTATATCTTAAAAAATGATAGAGTAATAGCACTTTGAATTTTTCTTTTAGCTGACATTTTGAAACGATCTGGTTTTGTGTCATGATATAACTAACGTATTTATGAACCGATTTGAATGAAACTTGGTATGTACATAGTACATACAAATATTTTAACCGACTTCGTTGGCCAGCATCATCCGTAATATTGTTTCAAAATGGCGGCCATTTAGAAAATTAAAAAAAAATTAAATTTAAATTTAAAAGCGAAAAATTAAAAGTTGGAACATATTTCTATTTTATGTGTTGGATCCTAATGCAGCTGCCTAATTT
This sequence comes from Maratus speculifer, assembly GCA_964019185.1. Lineage (NCBI taxonomy): Eukaryota > Metazoa > Arthropoda > Arachnida > Araneae > Salticidae > Maratus > Maratus speculifer. The sequence goes on along the minus strand of OZ025295.1, from coordinate 256,817,539 downwards.
TGGCTGCCTATTGCAGCCGTCCGGAGGAAAGCATTTCTAAAATATTTTGCATACTTTGATCCTCGATCATGACCCCCAGACCCCAAAACCACCCTCCGTTCAAATGTCGACACACACACACACACACACACACATATATATATATATATATAACCATATATATATCTGATTTTTGTCATGCTGTAACAAACGTATTTATGAACCAATTTGAATGAAACCTGGTATGTATATAGTATATACAAATGTCTTAACCGAGTTCGTTGGATAACAACAACCGCCATTTTGTTTCAAAATGGCAGACATTTAACTTTTTTTAATTTAAATTTAAAATTAAATGCGAAAAAATTAAAAGATATAAAAATTATTTTTCTTTTATGTGTTCGAACTTAAAACAACGATTCCAGAACACGTTTTATTTTGTCTATATCTTAAAAAAGGATTGAGTTATAGCACTTTGAATTTTTTTATGGCTGACATTTTGAAACGATCTGATTTTTGTCACGTGATAACACGTGTATTTGTGAATGGATTTGGATGTAACTTGATACGTACATATTACATAATAAAGCCTGTACCGAGTCCGTTAGCCAGTTCCATCCGGCATCTTGTTTCAAAATGGCGGCCATTTAAATTTAAAAACAAATAGTTTAAAATTTGGTAGAAGGAAGTGAGAAATTGAAAAAGATTTTTCTTTTATGCGTTTGACCTTGATACAAAGATTCCAGATCATTTTTTGTTTTGTCTGTATCTTAAAAAAATGGCTGAATTATAGCACTTCTTATTTCTAGTGTTGCTCATATTTTGAAACGATCTGATTTTCGTCACGTGATAACACGCGTATTTATGAATCGATTTGGATTAAACTTGTGTGTACATAGCACATACCGATGACCGAACCGACTTCTTTGGCCAGTTCCATCCGATATCTTATTTCAAAATGGCGGAATATTATTTTTTTTAATTTAAATTTTAAAATAAGGTGCAAAAAATAAGAAATTGGAAAAGATATTTCTTTTGTGTGTTTGAACTTGATACAAAGATTCCAGAGCATTATTTGGTTCATTTATATCTTGCAAAATGGCTGAGTTATAGCACTTTCAATTCCCAGTGTGGTTGACATTTAGAAACGGTCTGAAATTTGTCACGCGATAATACGCATATTTATAAACAGATTTGGATCTAACTCCATGTGTACATACCAATGTCTTGACCGAGTTCACTAGCCAACTTCATCCGCCCTCTTATTTCAAATAGGCAGCAATTTAAGTTTGTCAAAAATGTTTTAAATGTATAATGATGTACAAACAAAAAAAATTGAAATTGAAAAAAGGTTCTTTCTAAAGTATTTATCTAAATAATTATTTCCCGAGTATATTTTTCTTTGTCTTTACCTTAAAAAACGCCTGAGATATAGGATTTTGACAGCTCTGGTATATATTAATCAATTTCAATATGAGTGTGCATGTGAACAAGAATTAAGATTTCGATCAAGTTCATTGGTTTGTTTTATCCATCATGTTGCTGTAAAATGGCATACATTACATAATATCGTGTAAATTGGCGACTCTTTAAATCGCTTAAAATAAAACCATGTTGAATAAAAGATGACTAATTTCTAATCATTCATATTAATATTCAGTATTGACAAAAACTAATATTCAATTTTATATAATCGGGTTTCACTAATTTGAGTTTCGTATGTTTGAATAATATATTTAATTTACAATAAATAAATAAATAAGTACGTGAAAGCTACCTCTTCCTCCCGGCATTGCCGGTAGGACTTTTTTAAATCAAGCTTTACGTATATCTGCTTATATAAATGTACACACACATATATGTAACGTCTACAGGGGTGTTAGTCGTGGCATAAGATGTTGGACTCGGGAGCCTCTTGTTGGTTCGAACTCTTTTATTTCGTTGCACATCTGACAGATGGATTCGCGAGTCCGATAAAGGGTCAAGGGGATGCGTTGATTATGGAGAGTTTACATGACTGTAGTTTCAGCAGGCTCCTCAAATCTGCAAAATCTCTCGTTTTTCGCGCGTGTTCTTGCTAATATGGTGGAGATTGTAATATTTTACAGCTAGGGCACAGTTGTGAATTTGGAAGGGACATTTAATTTAATTGGTTCATTAGCATTTGATTGTATGTGGTCAAGGCCCGCACAATTCCCGGGTCTCTGACGTATGAGGCCCTAAAAACGAATGGCTGCAAAACCCTCTTAGATCATCAATTTTAATTTTTAGGAGCGTCCAAAATTGATCTCTGAAAGTAATAAGGTGTATTGCTGGAAAATAAAGTTACCAGGGGCAAACTGTTTTTAAGCATCAGAATTAAAGTTTAAAAGTATTATTTGGGACTTTAAACTTTTGAAGTTTAAGTTTTAATTTAAAAAATAGTTTAGTTTTTATCCTTTCATATATATATATATATATAATTAAAACAATTCATTTAACATTTTTCCTTTATCGCTTGAATTCATAATACTCATAGACGTCTCTTCATTTTAATGAAAAGTGTAACTGTTAAACTTTTGTGAAAAATTATAATGCATCGGAATGAACTTTTTAAAAATAATTTTTTTCTCGTGGTATCTAGAATAAACAATAAAAATTAATGAAATTTTAATATAGAAATTATGTATCAAGAATGGTCAAAAACGTACATGCAGTAATGGATTTTATACTTACAAGGTGGAACCCGTCGAATTTCGACGAAAGTAAATGCTTAAGAAGTTACTATTTCATTGAATTATAATAAACTTAAAAATTAGCTACAATAAAAAAATTCATCTTACAATGGTCAGTCTAACTCTCAAACAATATTACTTAAAGTTAAAATTAAGAAGAAAAAAAATAATATTTCTATAAAATTCATTTATATAATATTAAACTTTAATCGCACAGGTAAAAATATAACAATGAAGCAAAATATAATAAAGATCAGTTATTAAGATGAAGATATCAAATGAGGCTCTTATTTTCGGTATAAATGCGTATGAAAAAATAATTTGAAATTGACACGATATTAGAATTTCACGTGAAATCTAACACCGTCAATTTTTATCAATTTTAAAAGAAAATGGCGTTTTTCTGTAGCCACAATTACAAAATTCGTACTAAAAACTAAAAAAAAATAATGTGTCAAGAATAAATTGAGATACAGCTTTCAAACACATTGCATTTAGAAGTACATATTTTTCTCTATACGATGGTATAAAATTTGAAAATGTGCGTTGTTTAGAAGTATAAAATTTGCAGTAGCCAAAATTGCAAAACCGAATTGCATGGCAAGTTTTGCCATTCGCAAAATCAAGTATGCGATACGCACAGACATGTTTGGCCTTTATAATATAGATAATGTTTATATGATGACATAAAAATATTTAAAACATAATGCAAAAGAGAATATTTTAAATTTTAGTTTATGGAAGAAATACATTTGGATCTGCACTTCTATGTTAAAGATACTATTCGTATTCGGCTAAAATTAATTGTTTTTCGGTATCATTATTATAATTTTGTTACTACGTCATAGTAGCAATCATATAACGTGTTCAGATTGTATCATTTGTGTTGAAAAATGATTTTTCAAACAAAAGATGCTAATTTTGTTAGAAATTTAGAAGTAAAAAAATGAGATAATTTTATGATATAAGTGACCGAATTGTTATTTAATAAGATATAAGTAAGATATAACTTGTAAAATAAATAAATAAATAAATAAATAAAAAGCCGACGGTTTCATATTTTTTATAATGTTTTCATTGCGGCATTAAAACATTTAACATTAGCAAAAATAAAAAATAAAATTAATTAATTAATTAATTAATTAAAGAAAAACATTAAAAAATTACATTTTGTGTCTAACTTTAAATAATATTTCCTTTTGCTCTTAACATAAAATTAAAGTTTTCAGAATCTCGTTTCGTAATATTATGGTACAACAGCTTTAAGAATGGATTTTTTGCGTGACAATAATCTTTTAAAAGAAAATGACCTGATTGTGCATTGTCACGTTACAAAATTTTATGGATTTGAAATGAGAATATTTGTAATACTAAGATCATTACGGGGCTGGAATGCATACTCATGTTTTTATACAACTAACTATGTTATAATATGAGTAAGGTTTCCTTTTTTTTACACTGTTGTTTATATAAAAATCTAATGTATGATTCAAAGAAAATATTTTCCAATGCACTAGATTATAGAATTTCAGATAAATGTTAACGAAATTTTTTATAATAAATGAAAGTTTAATTTCTAGTGCTAAATTCCTCTTGCGTTAAATATTTAAAATTGATATAAAAACATAAATAAATTTTAAAAGTATACTTTTAGGTGCATCCATACAATATAAACTATTTAAAATACATTAATGGGGTCCGGGGCACAAAAATCTTCAAATTTTCTAAAAACATTTTATTGCATCAATTGTTCATATGTTCAATCAAACTTAAAAATATACACATTGTTTTATTATTTATATGTGAAAAATTGAAATTCTAGAAATAATACTTTGAATTTTAATGATTTTAAACTACCACATTTCATTAACGAAATAATAAAATAATAATAACGATAACATTATGGGAAGTTTTATCATGGGATTTTCTTTACAAATGATACGGTTGACCATTACAAAAAAATCGAACTTTTAACTCAAGAAATAAACATTAACATGGAAAAAATAAAAATTAAATGGCAACATTGCTGAATGCAGTTTTTGTCTTTCAACAGTTTTTTCATAATAGAGTATATAGTACAGAATTCCTATGAAATGTTAAATACTGGAATTTATCTTTTAAATTTTAACAATACACTACATTTCTAGCGACACAAACAAAACTGTTAAAATGTTTATAAATTCAGGTTGTCATTTTCCTGGCATGACACACTGTGCTGTGTGCAAAGTAAAGGGCCACATTGTATGCTGTACAAATATACATATTTTAGATTTTTTTTCTAATTTCAAATCAACATTTATACCCTATAAAACACACATATATAGAAGGTAACGGAGTCTCTATTTTACAAATAATTTTCAATAATTAAAGTATAAATTAAATTTCACTGAATGTCATTTTCTAGGTCTGCACGTTTTGGTTCTGAAGGTATGGCACTGCTCAGTAATTATTTATATTTTAACATTGTTCAAGTCATAATTAGTAAAATAAAATTATCAGTAAGATCATTTAGATATTTTTTTAAAACTGTGTGTTTAAAGTCTTTCAAAAGTTGAGTAGAATTTTGCTGTCTTTCATGAAATAACAAAAAAAAACTGAACATTACATTGATTTCGAACTACTAATTAGAAAACATGTTCCTTTAAACAAAATTAAAATGTTAGATCAAAAAAGAAAAAAAAATAAGGAATGTAAAAAATAGTTTTAGAATGAAATTGTTATTTACTGCCATCTTATAACTTTATTCGTTAATGAATTCGATAAATAATACTTATAATTTATTTACAAATTATTTTTTCTTTGAATAAAACATTATATAATACAATCATAAAAATTAAAATATACTTATTTTATTTGTTGTTAGTGTTACGTAGAATGTTTATTTTATTTATTTTTATTTATTTCTTGGTCTTTTTTTAATTTGTTCAGAAATTATATGCATCCAAAAGTCGAATGACTTATCATTAAAAGCCTCTTAATTATTCTGCATGCATTACACATATGCGTCCATTTTTTCACTACTTTATCAATTAATAGAGAACTAATTTATAATTGTAACATATTATTATAAATAGATAGACATACACTCATAATAAATTACTGACTTCCTTTATAGCTTTATCTTAACATGTTTAGAATAGTCTTAGTTTACCTATCTCATTATGTTGTAAGAGTACATAAATTTTACAAATCTCTTCATAAAGAAAGAACTAATAAAGGTTATTTCTTTACATTTATTGCAATTCATGCATGTAACATTTATTTCACTTTACAATATCAATAGTTTAACCAAAAATATAGACATAATATACATTTCAAATTCCATAATCGTCAAATTCCATAACGAACACAGAAATTCAAAGTATCTAAAACGTAATACGTAGTAAGGTACCCTGGGGTAATAACGCCACGTTAAGGTTCTACCAATTTTCACGGCTTAGTTTTAGATTGTATTTTTCAAACTATTACAGGATCTGATACAGCAACTCATTGACTATCTATATAAAATAAAATAATTTAACAGATATGTATTCATAAAATGTAATGGCGTTTTTTCTTGACCAATGCTATTTGGCGTTATTACCCACCTATATGGGTAATAACGCCATGCAAACAAAACTATGAAATAAGATGAAATAACTGCATGTAGATAGCCCAATTCTAAAAATACAAACTCTACAAACTTAGAAATTGACAAATTGCATTCTAAGCTATTGAAAATGTTCAATTTTTTGTAAAAGTAAGAAAAATAAAGGTGTGGTGTGGGAGGGGGCGATGAGGCAAAAGAATATCAGACCGTGAGCTTCTTTTTGCTTAAAAAGCACCGCTTAAATAGAAATATGTGAAACATTGAACAGTTTTAACTGTGTTTTTTTTTAATCAGTATTTAGGATGTAGCTCTTCCACTGTAGGGAATCAACCGGGGTATTAATGTCAAGGATTGGCGTTATTACCCCGGTATAGTCATTGTCCAGTACATTTTAAATTGCAAATTATCTCGAGAAGATATCCAAAATCTTCAACAACATTTTAAAAGTACATGAAATGCACTACAAATTTATGTAATTAACAAAGTATTTACGGATAAAAAGGTAGTCTTCACATCACAAAACGTATCTCGCAAATTTTAGATCAAGCGTCAATTTTAGTTGTTTGTAAAAACAATAAGACCTAAAAATGAAACAAATTAACTTGAAGCTGTTTTTTGCGATTTATATGACTCAAAACCCTTCTGCGCAGAGCACATGGGTGTCATTTACCTGATTATTTCATAATTATGCAAAATATAAGCACTTGGCGTTATTACCCCAGGGTACCTTATTTCGTAACGTGACAAAACATAATTAAACCATTTCGTTTCTCAAATTTCACTGCCGCGAAAACAACCCATTTAGAAGATGTGTCATAACGTACGAAATTCTTTACTAATATGATAAGAGAAATAGATAAAATACGTTTAATCCGAAAAAGAAAACAATCGTTCCTGCATAATTTTTAACAACTGTTGCACTTTAATGTTGTTGCAAAAGCGACTATAAAACAACTGGGTAAGTGTGTTCACAGATCACACTGAAGGTCTATTAAAACACTTTATTTTTACAGTAATAAATCCAAATTGCTATTTTGTAATCATTAAAATCTCACATAAATGATAACACCATTATAATCGCATTTAATTAAACAACGTCTCTTTACATATAACAATTTTAAACGTTATATAATTTCTAATTAGATCGCACCATCATACAAATAAATATATATACATATATATATATTTTGAAATAATACCTAAATATTCTCCACAATAAGGTTTTTTTTGGTTGTTAATAAATTAAAATATTTTTAAGTTTCCTTTCAATTATTAGAGATATGTGAGAAACACGTTAAAAATAAGTATAAAAGTTTAAAATAGTTTTGAAAACAAAGCAAAATAAGTTTATTCAGGTAATATATTGACATTACAGTAAGAATAATAAAAATCCTTAAATTCGACAAAAAAAAAAAAAAAAAAAAAAAAAAAAAAAAAAAAAAAACTTTTATTTGTCATTTAAGTGTTTTGAAAAATCAGTTTATTTGTTTAGTTGTTTTAAACAATTGGTTAAATTTAATAAGCCTTTTGACATTTCTTTTTTCAGAATTCTGTTATTGAATTTTACGTATAGTATATTGGACCATTAACGTAGTCAAAATGTTCTCAAGGTTATATTTAACAGTCAAGGATAACGATCAAAAATTACATGAACCAATTACTACAATGGTGAAACTTCTGTACCCTCCAGAAAATCCCTCGGTAAATATCTGTTACAACCTTGGGAAACTTAAAACAGTCTTTAGTGATGATGAAGAACATTTATTTCTTGATTATTTTATACAAGCAGCCACTATGGAAGGTTTAACAAAGAAGTATATTTGACTTCAACATATGTTTTTGCCAAATCTAATAATAAGAAAATTCTTTCAAAGAGCTAGTCCATTAAAATTAGGTAAGGTTTTTTTTTATTATATATATATATATATATATATATATATAATAAATACTATAGAGATAAAATTTGGTACAGTTGTTTAATGATTGCTACTAATTTACTTATATATATATATATAATACAAACGGAGATTTTCGGTTTTTCGCTTACTCTTCCGATTCCATTGAAGGATTTTGATGGAACTTATTCTGTTAAATAAATAATATATTACGAAAATTTTTCGTATATAGTAATTCACTCTACATATATTAGTTATAAAATCATGGCGGAAAGAATCTTTTTTTTATTCTGTACGAAAAGGTTACCATAAAGCATTTGTTTTTCATTTGGCGACAGCATCTTTGTTAAGGAATTGAAATGTTTATATTAATCCGAAATGAAAAAAAAAATATACAAACATCCCAACATCCAAACACTGAATGTTAAAAAGTTGACGCATGCGTATTTGAGCTCTTGTTTGTAGTTTGCTGGAAAATAAAAGCAAGTCGAACCATTAATTTTAATGTCAATAGGTCTTAATTTTTGGTACGAAAAATTTTATCATTCCTTTTCTAAACTTAAGTGTACATGTGTGTATGCTAAATAAAATTCACAAAAAATATAAATTAAATGTACTTTTTCTCGCGTATTCGTAATTTTTAACTACGAAATTTTGCATATTTAAATCTATAATGAAAAGTATATAATAATAATAATAAACAAATACAATAAATAAAAAAAATACAAATATTTATGTTTATAAACCAGAATTTTTTTTTGTTATTTAAAATGATTTATTTATAATTTTGTTATTTATAATTATGTCAGCGCCTAATTTAATATTTTTAACAAGGAAATAAATTTACGTTCCAAAAAATAAGCACGAGCGGTAATCGAACTCACATAGAAAAAGTCCCGTATGAAACTGACAATACTGCAGAACCGTGTGCTAGCCAGGGAATTTTATCTGATTATAAACTGTAGCACTGTATAGATTGGATCTCTATTTTCGAGCAGACGATAAACCACAAATCAAAAACGCATGGGCCAACTTTGTAACTCTCAGTTGCTGCAACGTTTGTTTTGCATGTGATATCATGTATCATAAGATTGTCCCGCAATAAGGATTTTCGGTTTACTGAGATTTAAGACTTTTCTGGAGGGTGCAGAAGTTTCACCATTGTAGTACTTGGTTCATGTAATTTTTGATCGTTATCCTTGACTGTTAAATATAACCTTGAGAACATTTTGACTACGTTAATGGTCCAATATACTATACGTAAAATTCAATAACAGAATTCTGAAAAAAAGAAATGTCAAAAGGCTTATTAAATTTAACCAATTGTTTAAAACAACTAAACAAATAAACTTGATTTTACAATACTATTTTATCATAAAAATTAAATTTTAGAACTGAAGCATTTCAAGTTTATATTGATATTTTCTAGTAATGCAATGAGTTTTTTAAACAGTACGGAACTCTTTGCGCAAAATTATGCATAGGTATTTGAATAATGAAATTCATATTAAACATTTTAATAACATCAATAATATATATCGTGGACACAATTTCATTCCTAACTCATCTCTATGACAGACATCATTTATGTATAGAAAAACCAATAATAAATATTATGCAAAAGAGCAAAATATGACAAATATACAATTATTGTTTAAATAATCATATTATCATATAAACAAATTGTTCTATTCCAATACCTTCTTTTTGCTTATTTATATTTGCACAAATTATATATTCATGTGACGTATTATTAATATTAATTTCTATAATGTGAAATTAAATTAATTTAATAAAATAACTTTTATTAATCTCTTTTCAAAAGTTCTACGATTCTTTTGTCAAATGATTTCGACTTAGTGAAACAATATTTGAAAAAATTAATTCTACTCCAACACAATCTTAAAGCTGTCAAAACATCACAAAACAATAATTAAACTTTAAACTTTGTCTGAAAATTCTTTGCCTGATTCGCTTGAAATGAAATCGGAAATTAAAATTCATTTAAGCAGGAGAACGTGACGTTTAAAGCTGTGTAAAAGTAATCACTACATTCATTGTGATTTTGAGTCCTATAAATTCTTTAACCAATTTTGTTTGAATTTGGGATAACATTATGCTGTTTTTTTTTAATTTGCTGTTAATAATTACTAATTAAAATGTTTTATTTATAAATTTTTAAACAATTATAATAAATCATATTTCCTTTTTTATTGATTATTTATTTATTTTATTAATATGTATTTTTATTTTTATTACATTGTTTTAAAATATGGGGAATATTTGTTGGATAATTATTATTCAGGTAGGTCACATTTTATTTGTTTCTACCTTTAAAAGGAGGCATGAAATCTGCTACTAGAAACTTGATGAAATAATCAATTGTAACGCTGATTCCAAATATTCGTGATATTATATATAAGTAGCATTGATGGAACCTGGCTTCACTAAATGAATAAATCCCGTTTTTAAAAAATATATAAACTGTTATACCACTAAAATTGTATGCTTAATAAATAGAAATATTCCTTTGGTTTGAATTCAACATAACATTATCATATATTGAATATTTAATTCGTTGTTAGTTTTTTTAATGTAATTTTAATTTTAAATTGTCGAATTTTGTTATTTACGTATTAATTAAAATTTCACAATTAGAAATCTTAAATTCTTACGACATTAAATATTTATAATGCACTCTCTTAAAAAGTCAGCCACAAAATAGCTCAAGTTAAGTTGAAATCCACTCATCTCAATGTTGAAAGACAGCTTCTCAAAAAAGAGTTGAAATAACTCGAGTTTTAACCAATTTAAATGAAGTTGAGTTATTTAAATAACTAATTTAGATGAAGAAGATTTAATCATTTGAAAAAAAAAAACTCTTTTATTATCGAAAAAATTACAGCTCATTCATGAGAAGCCAAATCAGCTCTTTCGTTTTATGAGTGTAATAATTATAAATTGGTTTTTGATATATTAATTTCATAATACTAGTTCATTTTAAATTTCGATGAAATGTTTTGATACGAATTGATCACTGATTTACGATAAGTATAAAAAACCTAAATTATCGTATTACACACGGCTGTATATTTAAATGCATCGTTTTATAGTCAGATAAATCGATCTGGTTTTTACTTGGTTTCTCATATTGTTCTGATAAAAACACTTAAAATGTTCCTACCTATAGATTTTCAAACGATATTTTACATAGTTTATTCCTTTATTTTATATTAGGTTCTGCATAAAGTGCAGTATCCTTCTACTAAAAATAAATCCACAATATATCACACAATAGTTTGGTTTGGCTTATTTTATGTCGACCGATTATCTACACGAGGGAAATAGTCCCTTAGATTCAGCAACGCTCAGCACGGGTGTGTTCTCAAACAATAAGAAAACCATTCATCAGATTTACCCCAGCACACAGGAAGAGGATTATAGGAAGAAAGATTAATCGTTCTTTTAAATAATAGGTTTGTCTAGAGAGGACCTATTTCAACAGCCATTTTGATGCCTGGATGAAGTAAAATTAGGTTTATAAAACATTCCTGCAAAGTTTAAAATGTTTATGCTTTCGGTTTGCCTGGCCGTCTGTCCGCGCTCTAACTCCAGTAAATATACTCGGATTGCCATGAAATTTTAGGAAATTACTTATGTCTAACCTTGAACGATTCCTTTTGAAAATGAAGTTTCTAGCATGATTACTTTATTTACAGGGACAGTCCAAAAGTTAAAACACACTATTAAAAAAAAACATATATTTTTAGCTTATATAACAGCCAAGCTTTTTCAGCAACTGCCACAATTTTTCATACAAACTTATTATCTTTTATTTCTGTAACATCTCATAGATTTTTGAGATAATAGTTTCTCACCATGAGTTTATTTTTCCTATTATTTTCGTAAGTGTTAACGCATCATGTTAATTGTAAAAGATAGTGACATTCATTCAGTAGGAGAAAATAGGGGTGTTTTTCTGTAAGTAAAGTGAAAGATATTATAGTATTATAAGCATTGCAACTTAAGCTATCAAGAATTTTTTACAATGAAATATGAAAATAGTCAATTGTTGGATATTTATTTAATTTAGTCTTCTTCAAATACCAAGCTATATATTCCAAAAATAAATACCTACCCGGTGGGTAATAACCCTTTTTCACTATCACTGTATCCAATCCAACAGGCCAAAAAGGTTAATTTTTTCTTCTCTGAAAAATGTCCTTGAAATCAATAGTTTATATTGTTTATTTAAAAAGTTCTTGGGAAAAAAATCCAATTAAAAAAATGCGTATGTAGTGTTTTTTTTTTTTTTTTTTTTTTTTTTTTTTTTTTTTATAAATATTTTTACCTTTTTTTTTGCTACAATCAGACACTTTTGCAAAGTTTTTACGGAAATCTATACGAGAAAATTTTCTAAGTCTCTTTTAAGATGAGAAATTTATAAAATATATTTAGTTAAATTATTAAGTATTATAATATGTAATAAATATTATATTATTCTATAATAATTATTAATATATTGTTTTAATTAAAATATCATTAATATATTTCTTTTCTTCATTGTAATGGACTTGTCCTTGTTCCAATAAAACAAATAGCTCCGTCCTGAATCATATTTCTCTTCTAAATTTACTACAGGAAAGAAAAATTTCTCGACACAAATTGAAAAATAAGTTATTCAAGATATAATGTTACTTTAAACAGTTCCAGGAAACCTTTAAAAAATAAATTTATTGAGTTAGAATTTTGATATTTTTCCCTCGTTTGTGGTGCTTAAAAATATAATTTGCAATCAAAATCACATCCTAAAATTTCTCATAAAATTTTTATAAAAATTTAAATGATTATTATTATTATTATTATTATTTTCAGTGGAGTAGTTTAAAATTGAACACTAAACAATATTTGTCGAATTTCAAAACTTTTTCATTTATTTAGTGAAAAAATATAGTTTGCGGGATATTAATTTTTAAAATATAAATTTTAAAAGGAAGTAACTTATTTAAAAAAATCATATATGCAAAATATTTTTTTTTTATTTCCCGAAACATAACTATTGTAAATTAGTCAAAATAACATGTTTTAAGATTGTGCTCTTTTTTAAAACAATTTCTGACGTATTATAATTTAATGGTGAGAAATACTTATGAATACAAATTCCATTTGTATTCATATTATTTTTTTATTTTTTACTTCCATGTTTAATGTACTATATCTTGTTAAATTCAATGGTTCATATATTGTAATAATATTAATGGTTATATATATATATATATATAATATATACATATGATATATATATATATATACAGTCGAGTCTCTATATAACGAAATCCGCCGTTCCAGTAAAAAATTCGTTATATAGAGAAATTCGATGTATAGAGAACGATGTTAAAAATCGTATTTAATATGTGATATTTGAACACATATTATTTTTAATCTTTTGAATAAAGTATTTGAAATATTTAAAAGTAAATATTAACCTAACATTTTATTTCTTAATTATTTAAGTAGTTTCAAAAAAGAGAACAGACATTTATTATGAAAGCTTAATGAAAATCAAATGAGGAAGACTTGCATTAATTTCAGACGAAGAAATCTGTAATTTTTTTTCTGTTTTGATTTTAAACAAGTTACGCTCTCAAAAAAGAAAACAAAAAAAAAACAACAACAACAACAACAACAAAAAAAAACAGGCTCAACATTCAGCAAAGAATGAAAAATTGTCGTTAACATTTTCCTCCATTTGAAGGCCGCTCTTATGTGCTTCTCGTTGGTTCCTCTCTTACGTGTACATCAATCCAATTGACTCTGTTTTGAGAAGGATGTGGAAAGGTGTTTGGGAGGTGGGATGAATTCGTTGGATTTAAAGAACAAGGAGAGATGTAATGTAAAAAAAAACTCAGCACTGACGATAAATCAAAAATAAGTGATGGAAAATTGATTCCATATGATTTCGAAGACTTTTAAATCTGAATAAATTAAGACAAATTTATGAAAAAAAGTCATTATATGGAGATAGATATTTCGCTATATAGAGACTGTTTGTAATGTAATCATGCGAAATGGGGCCGTTCTTACTAAAAAATTTTTATATAGAGAAATTCGATGTATGGAGTTTCGCTATAGAGAGACTCGGCTGTATATATATATATGATCATTAGATAATACTACAAATCAACATCAGTTTCCGGAAAAACTTGTTAATGCCAAATTATATCAAACAGATACATCTTTTTGAAGTTACAAAAATAGGTATATACATTTATTTGACGTTAAAAAATAGGTATATACATCTATTTGAAGTCATAACTATAAAATACATTGATACATTGCTTTTTGATGGCATAATTTATCTTTTGGAAGGTTTGCTAAGTAAAAATCAAGGACAGAGAAAAAAGAATTAAAAGAGGTCTGCGATAGTGGTCTGCACGGGCCGGAATTTCCATGCCCGGACCCTGCCCGGCCCGTTCTGGCCCGTCACAATTTTTACTATTTCTAAAAAATTCAGATTTTTTTTCATGTAATTAAGATTTTTTTAAGAATACTGCATACATATCTATGGAATGATGTTATCGTATATTTTGCATGAAATACACATTAGAAACATTAATGATTACTTAGATTCTTAGACTTTCAACGTTCAATTAAAGTTTATTAAGAAATTAATGTGGTTTAGAATGAAAGAAAAAAAATTGGAATTTTTGTAGATGTACAATAAACGTAGATTTATGAAAATATTTCTAGATCATTTTATCATAGATTCCAAATCCTAAGGCTTTACTTCCTGATACATTTTTTTTAATTCTTAAGATTAGAAAGTGTTTTTATTGAGAAACTATGTAATCGAATGGCGTTATCCATTTTTTGATAGTGGGGATAAGTGGAGATAAATTATAGGTGGGGAAAAATATATATTTTTAAAGCCTCCTCAAATAAAAAGTAGTGGTAAATATACTGATAAAAATATTACAGAAAATTATTGAATTATTATTGAATTTATTTTTCAAGTATGAATTTTTAATACTAATAGAGTGAAGTGTTATATATATATTATTTATTTTATTTTTGGCAAATTAAACAAATTTATATTATTACAGCATTTATTAAATTAGAATTATTCTCTCCTGATATATCGATATTAAAACACCAAATATTTACATATTTATAATTACACGTACGTATGTATTATGTCATATATATATACATATGATACACGCATGCTTAAACTAGAGGTCTTCACGGGCCGAAATTTCCAAGTCTCGGCTTTGCTCGGTGTAAAACTCAAAAGTTTGGCCCGAGCCCCGCCCGGGCCGACACATTTTCCACTATTTAGAAAAAATTCAAAATTTTATCATATAAATAAGATTTTTTAAAGAATACTGCATACATATTTATGGTATGATTTTGCAGTATATTTTACACAAAATACACAGTAGCAACATTAATGATTTCTTAGATTCTTGGACTTTCAACATTCAAATGAAGATTTATTTAAAATTAACATGGTTAAGAATAAAATAAAAAAAGAAAGTTAAAAACATAGCTTTTGAAGCTATATAATAAAGAGTAGATTTATAATAACATTTCTATATCATTTTATTAAAGATTATTTATCATATATCATTTTATCAAATCCAAAGAGCTACTTTCTGACGCATTTCTGAACTCATTTTTTTTCTGAAATGCATAAGATTAGTTGGTGATTTTATTCAGAAACTATGTAATCGAATGGCGTTATACTTTTTTGATACAAGCAATTTAAATACTGTCAAAGTTAGCATTTTGATTCGATATTTCGGAATCGTCAGCGTGGGAAGGGAGATGCAATCCCGTGCAAGAATCACTTATATCTCAACAAGTAAATACAAGTATCATATTTACCAAAAATGGAAAACGCCATTCGATTCCAAATCTCTTCAATAACCAGGTTTTCAATTTTATATCTTTACAGTTAAAAATTAGTCAGAAAATGCGTCAAACTTTCTCTTTGTTGAAAAGTGAATTTAAGAGCAATCAAAAATATATTTCCAAAGGTTTTCATAAGGTAACATAAGTTCTTACACACCTTGGGAACAATTGAGTCTGGTTCCAGCTCAGCTCGACTATGTGTAGAAAAACAATGCAAGCCTCATCTCGGCCCAGCACGAGTAATCTTAAAAATATTCAGCCCGGGTCAGCCAAAGTAACTGACTTATGCCGATCTCTACAATGTGCAAGTTATATTTCTGTATTGATGTTGTCAAACTAATATCGGCTCATGACGTACATTTATATTTATTCTCGTTAAAGCCATATTCAATGTAAATAGCTGATATTTTATCGTTTTTCTTAAATCTTTATAAATAAGACAATATCAATATCAATCATATATCAATCATAAATCAATAACGAGTCGATAGGCCCATTAAATTTTTTATTGGCCCGGCCCGAATGGCCCGTTTATTTTTTACCGGCCCGGCCCGTTGCAAAAATGATTCTAATTCTCTGACCCAGCCCATGATAAATTTTAGAACCATTTCGCCGGCCCGGGCCCGTGCAGAACTCCACCGTCCGATACATTTAATAACGAATAATTTGTGGACGATCCCACACTTGCTTTATAAATGAATTAAAAACTCTTCGTATTCAGGCATGAAAACGAATTCACGAATTTTGGAGAATTTTGGATTTTAATATCTTTGTGAGATTTTTAAATATAGAGATTTTTTTTTGTTCAATTTAAGAGTGGATAACGAATACTTCCCTAATTGGGAATTTGCCATACGGTGGCCGTATAAAAAAAAATTTTCGTATTTTTTCAAATAGACCCCACATGTAGTTGCAACTTATCAAAAAATTCACCTTTTTTGATAAATTTTTGCAGCTGGAAGTATGAGTGTAGGGGCAATATTTAATGAGATAGCCTATTGTTTCGATATTTATGAATCACCCTGTATATACTGTAATTAGTCATTTAAAATTTCCTTAATTTTTTAAATGTTGAACAGAAAACTTGTTTTTATTTTCCTGTTGTCTTTCTGGAAAAAATAAATTAAAATTAAATGATTAAGGGTGAAGACGAAAATTATTAAGAAGGTAAATTTTGTATAGCGATTGCGATAGGTAGATTTTCTACCTATTGCGATCGTTCTTATGTTAGAATTTCTGCAATTTTGTTGCAAATCTACACTGATTATAACCCCTAGACACCAAAACTACAATCAATAAAAAACTTCGTTAATGTATCTATCTATATGTATGCATATAAATAGAGAGAGGGTGAGTTGCAATTAGCAAAGCAGACTAGCTCCTTTAATATCGCCTCTAGGCACACAGTGCCAGTAACAAAGTTTCATAAAAAAGGCGGCAAAATGTGATGACATTAATTGCAGCTCCATTGGGGGGGGGGGGGGAGGGTCTATTTGAAAGAGCACAAAATTAAAATTTTTATGCGGCCTCGTAAGATAAAATTCCCGTATAGGAAATTATTCCTTATGCGTTCCTGAATTGATAAAAAAAATGTTGATCTCCATATCTAAAAGTCTGACAGAGATATTCAAATCCAAAGTTCCTGTGACTTACAAGAACTGAAGAATATTTAGAAATATGCTGCCAAAGTGGGCGTTTTGAACAGAATTTATGGAAGCGATTATGATTGAAGAATACAGAATGTATTGAAATAACAAATTGCCTAGTTTCTAACTCACTTTTATTTCGATTTTGATCTCAAATGCGTATTGGTCGATGGTTGCTTAAATCCAGAATATATTTCAAAATATGCTGTCAAAGTGAGGATTTTGAGCCGAATTTCGCATAAGATGATTCTAATAAAACCAGCTCTGACAAATAAATAAATAAATAAATAAATAAAATAATAAAATAAAATAAAATAAAAATAAAATAAAATAAAATAAAATAAAAATTCTTTAAAAGCGGCCAAATAAACTTGTTAAACTTGGTTTATCTCTATCATATTTTATTTTTTATTTTTGAAATGAGCACTTAACTTCAAAATCTATCTGCGCCTGTAGGCCAAGCCGGCAGGAATTTAAAAAAATTTTGGTATGCTAGTTTCTTTTAAGAACAAAATCCTTTAGACACGAATCCAAACGGATTCCTTTACTAATGCTAAATGAGAAAAATGTGCAAAAGTATCTCGGTTACATTTCAATATTTTTATAAAATTTTGCAATGGATAGCAAAAATTGGCCTGTACAAGACATTTTTTATTTCTTCAATGTCGATTGCTGGGTTTATTATTATTATTATTATTATTATTATTATTATTATTATTATTATTATTATTATTATTATTATTGAGAATGCTTTAATATTTGAAACTGGTTTCGAAAATCAAAGTATCCTCATTCAAACAAAATATCATCAAAGTAAATTAAAGTATAGTCATTAAAAACATCTGTAAACAAAAACAAAAAAAGTAAAAACGTCCTTTGTACGGATCGATCTCATCTATCCAGTGAAAAAAAATAATAAACATCGAAATGTAAC
This sequence comes from Maratus speculifer, assembly GCA_964019185.1. Classification (NCBI taxonomy): domain Eukaryota; kingdom Metazoa; phylum Arthropoda; class Arachnida; order Araneae; family Salticidae; genus Maratus; species Maratus speculifer. Next base: position 256,798,868 of record OZ025295.1, on the reverse strand, counting down.
CGAGATATCTTTATAATTTTTTTATAGGATTAGCATTAGCGAATGGGTCTTTTCGCTTGACTGAAGGCTAATGGCTCTTAATGGATTCTAAGCCTTTTAATGGCTTGGAAGGCGTAAAATCGTTTGGTAATATTCGACAGAGGATTAAAATGAAAATAATTCTTTGAAAATGCAATAAAAGATGACTGTATAACCATACTTGTAAATTAAAATAACTCGCAGTGACTAGTTCATGGTTTTAATAATTTTTACTTCTACCCACATATCCCATTTTTACAATATGTCTGTTAAATTGTGTTCCTAGAAATTTTTCAAACACTGTGCTACAACATTTACATTCCGAGTTACGAATATTTAAAATTTTCGGGACCTTATATTTATTAGGATGAGCGAAGCGAATCCTCCACTAGGCGAAAAAATTACATTTTGTCGTATGCTTTATAAAAAATCTATTGAGTATTTTTATTTGAAATTAAGCATAAAAATAAATTATGATTTTTAGATTTGCACAAGGTTATATTTTTTTAGAGAATAACCTTTAAAAAACTATTATTTTAATTAATTTATTTTACATGTTTTTCCATTACGGACGCATCTTTGCAAATTAAAAATGAAACACACTTATTTTCAGAAGAGAAAATGAATCATGGGGTTAGTAATTATAAATAGAATCATGGTTACTTAAATAAATGAAATATATCTTCATTATTCTGCCACAATATCTCAAAAAACATTGGAGACTAAAATTGAAATATTTCCTCGTGAAAAATGATAATTTTAAATATTTTGACGAGGAGAACTTAAGAAAAAAAAATGAATATTACGTCAGAAAGAACTTAAGAAAAATTTAATATTACGTCATAACTTTTTTATACAAGTTTTCCACTTGAAAACAAAAAATAAAATAAATAGCGTGGCGGATTTTTTTTTTTTTTTTTTAAACCAAATATTACGTCATACTGGAAATATAAGGAATGAAAAGGAAGTGAATATGACGATTTTTTATATTTTAGATTATTGAAAGTAACTGCAGAATTTATACTTAAAACCCTAAAAGAACATTAAATTATTAAACATGTTATTTGAGAAGAAAATATACATTTTAACAGAATTTAGAGAATATTTTAATACTTTATCAAGATTGGTTGAAAATAGCGTATGTTTTGGTGCTCATTCCTTTTAATCATATAATAGTTTCACGATTTCTTTTATGAAATTTTTAAAATACCTTTTTTAAGAAAGTTATAGCATATAATTACTGAATAAGAATTTGTGAAAAATCAATTATTTGTATTCAATTATAAAAGTTTTTTTCAGTAAAAAGTATTTTTCAGAATTGAAATACATAATTTTGTATGAAATAATTTACACAGACGATATTTACGCATTTTAAAAGAATTGTGATTTTTCTTTTGTAAAGTGGCAACAAAAGATTTTTAAATAAATAAAACTAATTGTTAAATTCGTTATATAAAGTGTGATTCGAATTCCAAGGTTTAAAATTGAACTAAATGAAACTATTAAGAAGTAATTACTATTAGTATTGTTCTTAATATGTTAGCCGTTTGAAAACAATTTATGGAATATGGCTGAATTTACATTTCTAAAATTAAAATGTGCCAAAACAGAAAATAACGTTTTTACTTAATAAAGATGTTAGCCATTTGAAAACAATTTATGGAATATGGCTGAATTTACATTTATAAAATTAAAATGTGCCAAAACATAAAATAACGCTTTTACTTAAAAAAGATGCATAAATAATGTTTAAAAAATTTTACTTTCAAACTTTAATCTTATGAAATAATGCTTCGCGAATCCAAACAAAGCATGGGCTTTTGCTAGTGATATATTAAAATATGGAGCAGTGGCTCCATTATATTTAGTATTTATTAAAATTTACGGAGTTTTAATTAAAAAGAAACTGATGATTTCCCATATAAAATTATATCATATTATTTACGCATACAAAATTTCAGCGCGTTGGGTCATTTAATAACTCTTTATAACCAAATTTTTCGAGTTCTTATATTTAGCTTTTTAGGAAATTTAGGCGGGGTTTATATAAAATGATAATGGCCTATAATAATGGCCTTGAATATCCAGCACAATGCATTTTTTATCGTTAAAAAGAGAGAAACACTACAGTCACATTTTGTTTTCTTGTAGAACTGTTTAAAATTCTATAATTCCACCAGGCTACAAAATGGATTCCCCTTACATACTCCTTACAAATTCACTCCAATGCGCTAACCCGGTTTAATCCAAAGGTGACAGCTACTTTGCTGCTCGCCTGACAGTCCGACACTCCTCTATCGGCACCCCCCCCGTGCAGTATGATGTATCCCCGTCCCTTAAGGGGGTAGATTGCCCTCCGGGGGTGGTCTTTCTAAGCGAACCTAATCCGTATTCATTTTAAGGAATCCAAGGTTAGAAGAAAATCAAGGAAAACTCGGAAAACACAGGAAAATTAGGCCGACGGCTGCGATTGGGTTCGAACTCAGCACCTGCCGTCTACCAGTTAAGAGGTGAGAAGCCGTCTACCAGTTGAGGGTCAGAACCTCTCGGCCACTGGTGGGGCGTTTCACACAAAAGATTAAATCCATAATTGATTTTTTTCCGATGAAAATTTCCAAAATTTTATTCATAATTTAATATATACCAGGGTTACTTTGAAATTATTGAGATACGCACACACTTATTCACACAAAAACAAGCAGGAGCACAAGTCGCCCCAGTTGCTTGCTGCCACACCGAGGGGTCCTGGTTCGAATCCGAGTACGGAGATGGATAGTGTGTTGTCCCTTTGTAGTGTATTAAAATATACGTAATGGATATATCTAATAAAAATTGTTCTGTATTGTCTCTGTTTCTGCGTATAAGGGATCAATCGAGGCAACAGCCATAGCACCTATAGCCCTTAAAGCACTGTCAATTCAAATTCAAATACAAAACAAAAATAACGGTTTAATTTTAAATACAAAGTGATTTAACACAGAAGACGATTTGTTACCCACAAAAGCGGAGTTGAGGGCAAACTGTTTTGGCTTAGGCCAAACAAGTTTATACTAATGCAATTAGGATAAAGTAGATTCTTCTTTGCCAAGCTAATTAGGCCTTACGCATATAGGATACGCCAGTTTTATCTGTACTTCATTAGTCCAAATCTCTGTGATGTCAGCCAATCCAAATTCTCCTTGGCCAATTCAATTTCATCCACTGTTATATTTCCAAAAGTTAGTCCCAGCACCGCCCAAACAACAACATAATATATTTAACCAACGGATGACTGTACATTTTCTTTTTGTCCTCTAGATTTCGCCACTACTGGTAAATAAAAATATACTGTATGTTGTAAATAATAGTTTTGAAAATACTAAGGCTTTTAAAAATATTTTAATATTTTTTATTGAACATATTTCATTAAATGCCGTTATAAAATATATTGCATATTTTTTATATTAATTTGAAAATGCTATCAACACTATGAGCTTTAAACTTATTTCGATACTTAAAATCATATTTCATTAAATACCCTCACACTGGTTTTTTATTTATTTTTGGGGGGATAGGGGGTAAAGTTTTACGTTCGGTTATATTTTTTATCATATTTTTATATCATATTTTAAAAATTGGTGCTTTCAGTAATTGAAACTCAAGATTAATATAAAGATGCAATTAATTCTCATTCGATCGGATTCAATTTCATCTACTTTGAATTGAAAGTAATATAATTTTGTTGTGTAAGGCACAGTGGGGCAAAGTGAACCAGTTGTTCAGTTTTAAAATTTTTCTTCAACGGAGAGACCAATTTGCCTAAAACATTTTCCTGTATAGTACTTAAACTTTTTAAATGCATCAATAGTTTCTCAATTAGTCATTTTTAATTTATTTTTCAAAGTAAGAAAAATTTTGTGCGTTTTTAAAGTAGTCCAGTATGCTGCAGAGACGTGGGCAGTAAACCACTATTGGGTGTTATAAGAAATACAACGTAAGTCATTTTTTTTCCAATAATATAGTTCTTCTTTAGTTCGCCTTTGCCACCAAAAGAAATATTGTAAATTTGCAAACAACATTTTGAAAAAAAGACATAAAACCATGCAAAACAGTTACATTTTGAAAATAAAAAACATTAAGAAAGGGAAAATTATAGTAAAGAAAATCGATGCTTAATCACACACACAAAAATAAATAAATAAATAAATAAATAAATAAAATAAAAAGTTCTGCTTAGTTAAAAAATTAAGCAGAAAAAAAAATGCTTTTGTTGAAATTGCGTCAGAAGTATTTAGGTTCTGGGAACAAGATTGTGATGTAATTGACATCAATATGAGTTTGTCTGTAGTTCCTGGGAAAATGAACTTATTTCTATTCATTTTGATTATTATGAATTTTAATTATACAGAATTATCATCGATTACACTACAGCTGCACTTTTAAAAGCAGTAAATATAAAAAAAAAAATACTTTTTTAAATAAATAGTCATCTTTTTTTCTTTTTTTTTTTTTCATTTTTTTATTTGTAACTATTTTAGAACAATATTTCTTTATGGAAATAATTATTTATAGAGATAATCTTTTTTTTTTTTTTTTTTTTTTTTTTTGAAATTTTGCATTGTTAGATCAAAGTAGCAAAGTAGATCACCGTGGCCCACGTTGAAGATGATTAAATAATCATATTCATATTGTTTAAAGCTTTCCTTTAAGAATATGACTTTAAATTAAAAAAAAGTATTTTTCCTTCTCAAAAAAGCCATTTTATTCTATTTATCTATAATCTTTAATTACTTAAAAAGGAAAAATAAGATAGCGAAAATTTTGTTTTTAGAAGCTTAAAAAATTTCTGTCGGCTTAGCCTATAGGCGAAGGTAGATTTTGAAGTTAAGGGCTTTTCCAACAAAACAAAATAAAAAAATGTACGGTTTGAGACAAACTTATGATTAGAAATAAATTTATTTTGGTGCTTTTGAAGGAATTTTAATTTCACTTTTCTGTAAGAGCTGATTTTATCAAAATCATCTTAAGCGAAAATCGGCTCAAATGCACTCTTTGAAGCATTTTTTTAAAATATATGCAATACAGCACATTCCTAAATGAGAGAAACAATTGAATGCGTTTGAGAAAAAAATTGAATTTAAAAATTAGTCATAAAATAAGCAATTTATTATTTGAATACAGCCTTAATTCTTCAATCACGATCTTGGTGAAATTTTGCTCGAATTACCCACTTTGACATATTTTTTTAGAATATAGTCCACTTTTATAAAGAATTTGATCAATGCGGCACATTTTACAGTTCCCAAATAAGAGAATCTATCAATTTAAAGCCTTTGAGATCAAAATTGAATTTAAAATACAGTCAGAAAACAAGACATTTATTATATGAATGCTTACTTAATTTTTCAATCAAGATCGCTCCAGGAAATTCTGTTCAAAACGACATTTTGACAGTATTTTTCGAAATATATTCTTAGTTTATCGCAAAACTGACCAATACGTCACATTATATAGTCCCTAAATAAGAGAACTTGCCCATTGGATGCGTTTGAGAGCAAAATAAATTTAAAAATGAGTCAGAATATAACCAGTTTGGATTAGAAATTTTTTCTTCAACTCCTATTACTATTTAATTTATTTTTGCTAAAACAATCTGTCCAATGAAAAACTTGTTAATATAAAAGTTTAAAATATTATTGAGAAGATATAGTAGATATAGAAGAGAAGTATAATAAATCTAATCGTATTAGATAGGTTAAGAATTGACGAAGTTGGGGATTTTTTTCTTCTTAAATCCCCCGTCCGCCCCCTTTTTTCTTTTATATTTATTTTACTTTTTATTTTATTTTTTTGCAATTTGAGTTGCTACTACAAAAAACTCGCAAAGACAAAAGTTTTAGATAATTTTAAGAGCATTTGTAAAAAAAAAATGTATTTGTATATGGAGTATCGACAAAATAATGAATTTTTAACTCCTAAAACCTCTATTTTTTCGCACCTATGGTCCATTTTAATTTTATCAAAAATCAATTATGCATAAAGTTTTGGCCCATTTTCTAGAAATAATATACACTTTAAACTGCTTCAATATATTCTTCTATTTCTTCTATTGAAGATAGAAGAAAGTAAAAATGTAGAACAGAAAAGTTTGATTAAAAAGGTCATTGCTTTACGTGTTCATATTGAACAGAATAACCGATGTGAAAAATGAAATTATAATTTATATTGTACGATAGTCTCGTATAGTGTAGTTTGTTCAGGAATATTCATTAATGATTATTTCGGAAATTTTTCGTGAATACACTGATTTCATGTAATATGCACATGCTGAATTTTATTACCATAACTGAGAATAAATTTCAATACAAATGTACGAAAATATAATTAATGGAGTTTATTCTATTAAAATATTAAACAAACAGCAGTACTTTTATACCACAATATTTATAACAAATTGATTCATGATTTAAAAAATTTCAACATAAAAATTACACTTTTTTAATAGACCTCAGTTTCTACACACAGAAAGGATAATTATACATTGGATATTTTTTTCCGTCGCGTTTCTTAATTTTCATAGTAAACTCTGTCGAAAAAAATTGACAATACACAAGAATGCGCGGTATTTTAATTGCAGATTGTTACAAAATCCATTAAACAGGTTATTGATGAAAATATTTTCAATAATTAATTATAAATGATACAATCAGCTTTAAATAAATGCACTTTTTGACTAAATAATTTTGCTGTATAACCGTATAATCAATCATGCCGTAACTCCACATGGGCAGTTAAAAAGAAAAACTTTAGCAGTGAAACAACAATGGCATTAACCTTTTAAAAATATTCGCAATTAACCTCCATTTTTATCGGAAGCTTCGAGCGTTATGCTTGACTAATTATCCAATGAAAAATGCAAGAAAAAGCAGTAAAGATAATAAACGTCATAAAATTCCTCGATATTAGTCATAAATTATAAACATGTTCATGCTGCTTAAAATAATTTATATATAGTTGTAAACAGTAGAATATAGTATAAAATTTAAACGTTTTATTATATTTTTCTTGATGTAAATTAAATTGAGTTATTAGAAATTCGTTAAAATAGTTCATCACAAAAAATCGTTCTATATGACAATTGAAATCCTAAGAATACTATTATCATTTTAGCAATGAATTAAGATGAATTGCGGGTAATTTTAAGTAAGGGATATACCGTAGCCTGAGAAAGACCAATTTTAATGGTTATAATTATTATTATTATTTAATGAAATGACTTTTTTATTGGTGATTTTGCACTTGCTATTTTTTTAAAAATAATTCCACTTTTATATTTTAATTTTAATTTTAAATGTATTTTATGAAATTACACAATACAGTGAAATCCCGGTTATACGAACCCCTGTTATCCGAATACACTGTTAAAAATCTTGTCATAGTTTGAACCAAATTTTGGTGCTAAATAACTGCCGCTGTAAGATGGTGAAACCTAGTAGTACCTATATATGTCACTTCTTCTTTTTACAAAATGTTTTTTTTTTTTTAACTTCAAGATGTTTTGAATACCACAATATTTATATTATAAATAATATTATAAATAATATTATATTATAAATAATTTTCATCGTAAGCCTTCCGGTTATTCAAATATTCTTATGGAACCCCGATTATCCAAAAGTTCCTATATAACTCCGGTTAACCGAAAATGCTTTGGTCCCATGCTTTTCGGATAACCAGGGTTTTAATGTATAATGTAATATATTTTATCGACGTGGAAATAATGGTTATTTAAGCATTATTTATGCTATTAAGTTCGAATTCTTTTCCATCAGCAAGTTGAGTTTTCACGCAAATAGCCAGTTTTTTCACAAATATGCACATCATCTATATGAATCAACATATCATTACGGATGCCGTTTTTGTATTAGAATTAAAATGAAACTTTAACAATTTTTTGATCAGAAAGTGACATCAGTATATATAAAAAAACACATTTTTACTCATAACATTTTTACATGTCAATTTTTCTTTTCATTTCGCTGATTCCCTTCTCAGGCAGCTTCAGTAAGTGAAAATGATGTTACATGGAAAATAAATAAGTATTTTCTTTGATAAAACTAAATATTTTACTGCGAGTGCGTTTAAAAGTAAATTTCTAGATTTTGCCATTACTTTTTGGTTAAAAATTCAAATAAAGAAGTCGAAAGTTTACATACAATATTATAAGTGACAAACTTGACGTCAAGTTTGAAAAGATATTTATTAAATACCGAATTATTATTGTAATTAATGTCGTTATTTTATATGAATTCAATCAATTGGTTCTTTTAAACTTTTTCATTCGTCTAATACGTCTCTTTTATAAGCAAACAAACTGATTATCACTAAGCGCTTGCATCAACCAAGTTTCAAAGAGCTTACAGTACCTAATCATAATTCATTCCTCATACAAATTGTGATATGAGATAATCATGTACGTATATAAAAGATAAATGATTTTGATCAGTTTTTGATAATAAGTCGCTTTATATGAAGTCATAACTATTTTTGCAATTAATATGATAACTTCTTCAGAACTTACGTTCCATACTAAGATTAATATGCTAAAAATTAAAAATTAATCACTTGAATTATAACGTTGTTTATTAAACTGAAACGTTATAGTTCGTTTGAAAATAATATCATTCAAAATTATTGAAACATTATTAGTTAGAAATAGACGCTCGTGGCAGCCGAAGTCTGTCTTATCTCCAACAATATGTTTATTTTGAAATATTTTCATTAGAAAACACGAATCCAAAACAGATTGGAGCTTTCCCATGTGTATGCATGCACCTGAAAATAATGGAGGCAAGTGATTCTAGTTTTATTTAGAAAAAAAAGATGTTTTTAAAAATATCAAATCATTTAAATTGAAGTCTGTGCGCGTCCAAAAATAACAGGGCTCTTAACATCAGATATTTCTGGGAATACAAATGTATATATATAGAAAGATTTTTAATATAAAATTTCTCATTATTAATTTAAGATATATTGAATGTTATTATGGATGGCAGTCTAGTCATGGCCAGATAGTCAATGTCTGTATGATCTATAAAATTAAATATGTATAAAATAATGTAATGTACATTTAATATAATGTATTAAATAACATTTTTTTCGATAAAAAATGTAATGTTTTTTTTTCTTTTATTCCACCATCTCGACACAAAAATAGAATTTATGAATAAATAGGGTAATTTAAAACAGGAAAATTTTGAAATTAATTATAAATCCACTGTGTCAATAACTCAGGGTATATCTAATTGTACAGATCTCTCTCTTGTCCTTAATTTCAGAAATACGAATGCTAATATCTCATCCGCTTGAACTTATTCCATGCTATTTTATCTCGTCTGTCACATCTAGCTTGACTAGTCACGCTAACCGCCTTTTCTTAGAAGCCCACATAGTTACGCAAAAAAACCCGGATGATAATGTTAAGTGTATGGGGGCGTTTTTTTCAAATATCTCGCATTTTTTTTACATGATTTTTTTTTTTACTTTTTTATTTTTTTAACATAAGACAGCTGAGGATGATCAACAACCGGGCTTCTTTTTACTTTTTTATTTTGATTTTATATTTTTTTTATTACTTTAACTTTCGGAACCAGTTCACAAATTGAAACTATCATAATATAACCAAAATCCAAAAAGGAAAATCTTGTCTGGCTGTAGATCTTCTTATGTTATCTTATGCAAAAGATGACGTAAAAATATTAAATTTTGAGCAACATATTTGAAATTAACGACCTCTTAGACTTAACATTATCATCCGGACTTTTTGAGTGACGCGAGTTGCTTCTTACACTGAAAAACATTTGTGGTAACGTTACTCCATAAAATTGGTGGCAGCTACGATTTACATTTCATTGAGTAATTTTTCACTTACATAATGGTGTAATAAAAACATGCATTACTGGTGTAACATTGCAATGTTACACCGATTATATCGGTTAAAACACTCCACCAAATTGGAGGCAGCAAGGCTGCCACCAGTTTTATGGAGTAACGTTACACAAATGTTTTACAGTGTAAACGTTCTACAACAGCTAGGATGGTTTCATAAAAAGTAGGATCAACTACAGCCCCATTTCTTTCTAGCCTAGTGGATGCACAGATGTTCTTAAAATTACAGATGTTCTTAATTACAGATGTTTTTAATATAGATGGCCTTAGAATTATCTAAAAATTTTGCTTTTACAAGTTTTTGACAGGACCAACACTTACTGGAAAAAAAAAATAAATAAAAACGAAAACAAAAAAAGGTGGGCGGAAAAAGGAAAAAAAACAATAACTTCGTCGATTCTTAAGATATGAAATCCAATTAAATTTGTTTTACATCTTTTCAATTATATCTACAACTTTTTTACTGACAAGTTTTTTATAGGACAATTTCTCATATCAAAAATAAATTAAACAAAAATAAGAGTTAACGAAAAATTCTCAAATCTAAACAGTTTACAGTCTGACTCATTTTTAAATTCATTTTTGATTTTAAACTCATCCAAATGACACATTATCTTATTTAGAAAATGCATAATGTGCCCCATTGGTCAGTTTTTTGATAAAGGTAGAATTTATTTTTAAAAAATGCTATCAAAATTTAAAGAAAAATAAAAATGAAAAAATCCGAAGGGATCGTGATTGAAAAATTGAGGAAGTATTCAAAGAACAAATTGCTTATTTTCTGACTCATTTTTAAAAATTATTTTTGCACTCAGACGCATTTAATTTACAGGTCTGTTATCTTATTTAGGAACTGTATAATGTGCCGTATTGGTTAGATTTTTAATAAAGGCAGAAAGTATTTTTAAAAAATGTCGTCAAAGTGGACATTTTGTAAACATATCCCGAAGCGAACGTGATTGAAGAATTGAAGATGTATTCAAATAACAAATTGCGAATTTTTTACCTATTTTAATAGCAATTTTCATCTCAAACGCATTCGGTTGACAGTTTCTCTAATTTTGTATCAATATAATACACCGTATTAGTCGATTTTTGAATAAAGTCAGAATATAATTCGAAAAGTGCAGTCAAAGTCGGCATTTTGAGACGATTTTCGCTAAAAATGTTTCTGATAAAACAAGCTCTTACAGAAAAATGAAATTCAAATTTCAATGAAATTCGGCCAAATAAAATTGTTAAACTGGGTTTTTCTCTAATTATATAGTATTTTTTGCTATTGAAATGAGCACCTAACGAAATCTACAAAAGAGGTCTGCCTTTAGTCCAAGCGCACGGGATTTTTTTTTTTTCCATGGGAATCGTGCGTAAAATATGGTTAGTTTTAGAATTACAGTTGCATCACAAAAATTTAATATACAACTATCAAAATATGAATAACCTTCAAAATAGCATACAAAAATATACTTGAACTCGAAACTTGTTTCGTGAAAACGACTATTAGGAAGATGACAATTTCTTTTAAAATAATACAATATAAAAACATGAGAAAAATTTAACGACTTGAAATTTAATTTCTCATTGAAAATTATTAGCAATAAATATATTGGATTATTTTAATACGCTAGAATTGATGTACTTTGTTATTCTAATTAATGTACAAACTGATGAAAATAATATATCATAATGATATTTTTTCTGCATTTTCTCGATATCGCATAGATAATTTGGATATCTGGATTAATTAAGATACACATATTTTTTAAATATTGTATCAATTTATGGTTATAAAATGAAAAAAATAATTACATCAGATTGGATATTTTATAAAAATTAGTATAAAATAAAAATTTTATTTGCAAATGTATAAAAATACCATCTGATTAAACAAAAAACATGTCTGATATAATATTTGTGAGAATATCGTTTCTAGATTTAAACTGTCCCATTTACTTTTAGAATAAATTGCGTTTAATTTATATTGTAAAAGGAAAAAAATACGTGAACTTCATCTTATTTTTAGGATTTAAGAAATACAATTAACCGTCAACTAATGATTGTTCATACATTTAACAAATAATAATGAACATTTTTATAGTTCACGCCATCAATGTCAATTTGAAAGTTTGCCAAAGTAAACTTCTCGCTAATTCTTATGCTTCTTTGTTTTCCTTTTAACGACATAGAAAAATGCGTCATTACAATGGAGCTAAGAATGAGGTTTCTAATCAAGCGTTATTAAAAATTGTCGAAAAAAATTTCGCTAGAAGTTTGAACAAAGTTCTTTCTAAAGAAGAGCGTGGAAGTTATTTAAAGTAAATTTATTCAAAACCTTAAGTAATTAATTGTTAATGGATAAATTTGAAATTCCATGGTTTTTTTTTTACATATTAATTGATTCAGAAATAAATTTTAATAATCAAATTCAATCTTTCTTTATCATTTCTAGATGAATAAAGAAAAATATATATATATAAATCTAGCAGTTTTTATTGTCGAAAATTTAGATATAGTCAAGATTTATATTTGATATATTATATGCGCGGCGTTGATCGGGATCATAGATGTTTTCAAACAAATTGCAAATGTTTAAAATCTTCATTCATACTAAAATAGAACTATATTAAGATTTATCTGAAGAATATTTTTATTTCTGAGTGAACCGAGGTATGTATTTCTGATACAAAAAATATGTTTTGTAAGAATAAAAAACATAGTCTTTGATTTTAGATGTTTTGGACCAGAAAACTATGCAATAATTGATTTTTTTTTTGTTCTTTTCTTCAAAAAGACCTACTCCACGCAAATTTTTCTAAACACACACGCGATCTGATACGCATCTGAACACAGTAAAAAATGAAACCTATTTTAGGATGTTACCCAAAATCAAATAACACCCATAATAGCTTTCCTATTTCTAATTTGGGTTGTAATACACCTGTTATGAGTTTCAGGCACATTAAGGGTCTCAGTATCCCCAAATGTCATAAAATCCAACCCAAAACAGGTCCTTCAGCAAACGCATTTCTAAATAGATCCTCGGTACGACTAATTTGACTCTATGGCACCTGATTTAGGCCGCCGCTGCTCCCAGTTCATTTTGATTTTGAAAAATGGCAACGAAGCTGCACGGCACGCGCCAGCGCCATGTTTTTTGGAGATCGCATAGACAACCTCGAGTTGCTTAACCGTCACTGGATTTATTCAGGTATTTATTTGTTTGATACTTTATCTTAATTTTAGTTCTCTAATTTTCGCTATAACAAATGTTTAATTTTTATTTACACGTGATCCACTATAATGTAGATTTAAATTCGCTGCAACATTATTTGACTGTACGCGAACATATTTAACATTTTTTATTTACTTTATGTTAGGGATGGGACGAATATTCGGCCACTATTCGGTATTCGGCCCTTTTGTCGAATATTTGGTTGGCCGAATATTGAAGGCTTGACCGAATACCTGTAGCCGAATGTTTTAGATATCTTGCGAATACTACTAAAATCTCACCGAATAGTGAAAGATATCTTGCCAAATAAATTTCGGATTTAAAGAATTTCATTCTTGCATTTTTTTTTTCTCTAATCCAAATTGGCTACTTCATTTATGAAGTCATTCTCACTCTTACTTACAAAATATAGATTTATTCAGATACTAAAAAATATACAGCCTTTCTGTATTTTCTATAAAAGTTAGTGACAGGGCCTGACTAAGGCAGGGGCATGCGGGGCAGTTGCACCGGGCCCCCCGGTTTGAGGGGGCCCCCCAAGGAGAGAAAAGTTTCTTGTTAAAAGAAGGCCAAATGATATAAAATAACAAAATATTACCAAATTTCTTTTTTTTTTCAATTTTAAATGGTCTTTTTTTTTTCTCTTACCCCCTTTGTTTCCGAGCCCCACATTCCCTTAAAGTAATAGTTACATCATAAAAAAATTAATAGTTAAAATTATCTATCTTCTGTTATTATGTATAAAGATGTGAAATATGAATACTGAAATCAGTACTTGGTGCGAAATTTATGCATACATACAATAGGTTTATATTTTAATTTTAGTCACTTGAGTATAATTGACAATTTTAAGATATAAGGGGGCCCCCTAATAATGTTTGCCCCAGGGCCCCCCACTGTCTAAGTAGGGCCCTGGTTAGTGATATTCTAGAAAATGCTGGCCAAGTTGGAGATTTAATTGTACGGGAAATGTCAACATTAGAGAATGATATATTACAATTCAAGATATAAAACACTGCCTTATTCTAAAACGCTCGAATATTTATTAATGTCTACAAGTTCCATGCACATATAAAAAAGGCTCTTATGAAATTCATAACTTATTTTCTATAAAGTAAGAAATGAAAAAAAAAATATTCACTAGGTGTGTCAACGAAGATTCATTTTCAAAATTAAATATATCACCAGAGTTCACTCTAGAATCAAGGGCAGGCAGGGCGCACTTTGCCATAAAAGGGCGCGATGAAAAAAAAGGGGGCACATTAATGTAATTATAAATAATCGAACTTCCCCCATCCCTAAAAAAGTATTTTCTTCTCTCCCCTCACACTTTGCAGTAACAATATAAAATAATCATATTAATTTCTCTTTCTAGAATTTTATGTTTCCCCCAGTCCCACCTTCCTTTCCTTTTCCTTCTACAAGCCAAGCTTACATTTTTTTCCCTACCGTATTGTTATTTATTTTTTGAAAAAAAAAAAAAAAAAAAAAAAAAAAAAAAAAAAAAAAAACCTAACAGTTGTTTACTTTTTAAATAACATGATTTTTTTACAAATTAGTAGAAACTGGGAGGAAAAGTAGTATATTTTCTTGAGAAGGGGGGGGGGAGTTTATTAGATGACTGATCAATTACTAAAGATTTACAAATAAGACAATAATAATAAGAGTTTTAAATTTTTCAAATTTTATGTGTTAGGTAGAGGAGCAGAGGAATATTCTATCATGGATGGGGGGGGGGGGGAGAATTACATGATCCATTTTTCATTGTTATAGCAAGATGAAGCAACAATTAAACAAGAAGAAAAAAGACTTTGAAAGATTTTTGACTTAATGAGGTAAGAATCAAAAGAAAAGAAAGTTTTTTTTCCCTTTAAGCAGCTATTGAATCACTTGTTTATTTATTTTATTAAAGATTTTAAATAAAATAAAATAATTTAAATTAAAGAGTTTTAAATGGTTTATATTTTGTGTACATAATAAGGTGGAGGGAGAAGGGGAAACGTCAATTTCAGGTGAGTGTGGGAAGTTTTTTGTTATTCAGAAAAAGCCTCTCAGTGGGGAAGAACCTAGAGCGGGATTGTCCTGCTATTTTACAGTACTTTTTGTATGATTTCTCTTCGAATAGCAATAAAATCAGGACAGCGTAGTATCCACTTATTTTGCTTACTTTGCATCCGTAAAATCTTTCAGACACTTAATTTTGCTCCTTGTTTTCAAAAATTAAAACAACTGATTGACAGGAAAATCTCAATTTTATTATTTTCAAACAAAGTTATTAAATAAAATTACTAATGTGGAATTTTTTTTTAGTAGCTGGCCCCGGATCCTTTATTTTTTTAACGGCTCCGTTTGAAAATTTATTTTTACTCTGTCGTACTGGCATTTTTCTTAAGACTGTTTTCAAATTCAAACTACTTTCAAATAATTTTTTTAAATTGTTTTTTACTTATAAGTGCAGTGATGCTGTAACTATGAAAGTGGCTAATCAAATAAGTATTATCAAATAAGTAACTAATCAAATAGTGTTTTCCATTTTTCGACAAAGACCACTGAAAGAAAGAGTTTAAGTTTAATGTTTAGGTTTTAACAGAACTCGACAGATTTGCTTATGAGTACAAAGTCCAAAATCCGGAACCCCCCGGATCTCGGCGATTCCGGATTTGATTATTTTCTGTTTATGCAAAAAAAAAAAAAAAAAAAAAAAAAAAAAAATTCTACTGCCCCTTTTTTACTCCCCCCCCCCAAAAAAAAAGGGGGCATGATGTATGTCAAGAGCGTATTTTCAATACAAAAAAATGCTAATATTAAAACAGATATTTTAATAGAAAAAAAAGTAAAAAAGGAAGTTATCTGAAGTAAAAAGTAAATTTGAGATTTTTTTTGTTTATGAAAGCTAAATACAACTTTTTATAAAAGTATCTTTAGTTAAGGAGCGATTCTGTTCCAATTTTTCTGAAAAAATAAGGCAATAAATATCCAAAAATTAAAAAGGTTATAATCCCGAAAATTTGAATATAAAATCCATCGCGATATTCGACAAATAGTTAATCGTTCAAAGAAAAATTGCTAATATCGTCAAAGAATCGCGGAAAAAACGGGATCAAACTATCGTAAAAAATCGCAAATTACGTCGAAAAAAAAGCAAATTTTATCAAAATCGCGTTAAAAACTCTAAATTTTGTCAAAGGATTGCGAGAAAAAAAAAAAAAAAAAACCATTGTGCCGAAAGTGGATGCCCCCTCCCCCCAGACTGTTGCAACCTTTCAGAAAATTTGCTGTAAATTTCAAAAAATATTTTTTTTTTACTCAAAATTGTTCCTCAAAATCACCTCTTAATTAAAAAGAGAAAAAATAAATAATCTAGTCATGGTTCCTTTCTGCACAGCAAAACATTATCCATCCAAAGTTTTGATAATCTGAGTAAACAACAGTAGATTTCCGATTTCACTTAGCAAGGTTAATAAAAACAACTTTCTTCGCAGTTTCTGTATAGTGGAAATTTTTGGCAGGCATTGTAATTTTCTAAACTGGTTATATTTTAACAAAAATTATTACACTGCCTAACTTATTATCATTTCAACTTGCTGAAAATTTGAAAGAAATTGGTCAACTTACATAGGAAATATGGATTTTTTTTCTTTCTAACAGTGATGGTAAAAAAAATTTGGTTTTTCTTTTTTTACAATTCAGTAGTTTTTTCTGCACTTAGCAACGCAAATTGGTTGATACATTCGTAGGATCATTTTTATAATTAAAAGAGACTTCCAATAGCAAAATTGCTCTTGCAAAATATTCCTCTTGCAAAAAAAAGGGGGGGGGGAATTAATAATATAGTATAGAATCATTACGGCAAGCAGCAAGAGCATATCGTACGATCATTTTGCTGCTTGACTTATGGAATAAAAATAATATGAATTTTAAATTGAAACAAATTTAATAAGCTGAAAACAAAACTTATTTTGAATAAAATATTTAGTCCAGCAAATTTGATTCGGGGCACAGGCTTTTACTAAGCAAGAAGATAAAGGATGAAAATAGAAAATATTTAGCTTTCAATGCACTTGATATTTTGCGTTTCTTTCGCGGTGTGTTTACATTATAAAACCACCAACTAAGACTCTTAAAGAATATCCGGTATTGTGACTCATTATCTGAAATGAAATGAGGGGCAATTATTTCTGATAGTAAAAATAAACCTTTTATAGTGAAGCAAGATAAAATGAATGAATTTTCGATGAATCAAAGTTGGAAATGTTAGAAAATAGACTTCTTAAAGTTAGTGTAGCATACGATCGGTAGCGACAATAAAGCGGAAGTGTGATGCGGCAAATACAATGCTAAAACCAAATTGATTATAGAAGATCTTCAAACGAAACTAAAAGCTTTTTCCAAATAAAAGTAAGAACAAAAGTATTAGTATGAAGAGAAAGGTTAGCACCTAGTTTTCGCAATAAAAAAGGCTCCAATGTAGCAGAATAAATTATTTTTATTTAACACTTCCGACCCCCCCCCCCCCGAAAAAAAAAAATCTTATCTTTATTAATCTGCCATTAAGACAATCAAAACGCATCATTGGTTGAATAAAATTTTTAATAAAAGTCAGAATTCAAAATAATGTGTGGCTCATTTAATGAAATAATCACAACATGGTTTTAATAAAGTATGATTGAAAACAACTCTTCAAAAGTGTCCAGATAAAACTATTAAACTGGGTTTAACTCTAACTTAATGTATTTTTTGTTTGTGAAATTAGTACTTAACTTCGAAATATACCTGTACTTGTAAGCCAAGCTGGCAAAGATTTAAGATTCCAATAAGAAAAAAAAAGTTAGGAAAGGGTGGGAGGAGGGGAAGTAGTCAGAAGTTTACTTTACTTAAGGGTTGCTTTTTACCGCCCCCTCCCAAAAAAAAAAAAAAAAAAAAAAAAAACAAAAAAAAATAACCTAAGGTTACAATGGATGCTCTTCAAATAGAATTTGCAGGTCTGGTATAACCTGAACCATGCTGGACTTAGCTACAGGGACATATTTTGGTAAACTGTACTGGCATTTGTACAAAACTACATTATGTAATGATTAATATTTGTAAGTGTTTGATTGAAATGTTTCAATTTTTAAGCATGATGAAAGTGTACTTTTTTCTTTTATTCAAATAAAAATTATTCTCCATTAAAATAAATGTAATGTACATTCTCATAATAGTTACAAGTTTTAGATTTAATGATTATTCCTTAAAAATCACTATTTTTGTGTAGTATTTTTTTACTTACAGGAATCGATGCAAGATTTCTTTCTTGGCCCATTTTGTAAAAATAACTTTATTTTTGTGAAATATTTTATATTTGTGAAAAATACATTTTATAATGAAATCCAATTACTCAAATTTGAAG
The DNA here is from genome assembly GCA_964019185.1 of Maratus speculifer. Classification (NCBI taxonomy): domain Eukaryota; kingdom Metazoa; phylum Arthropoda; class Arachnida; order Araneae; family Salticidae; genus Maratus; species Maratus speculifer. Next base: position 256,780,302 of record OZ025295.1, on the reverse strand, counting down.
TATTAACAATTACTTTTAAGTCTCTGTTAAAATTTTGCTTTCTAGTGAACTTGTTTTGTTTACAAAATGCGCATTTAAAACCTAACAAAATAAAAGTAATTAATGTAGAGTATGTTTTTATGAAATGTAATTTTGTGAAGGGGCCCATCTTAGTAAGAAGAATTTTGTAAAGGGGGCCTGTTTTATTAAATTGATTTTTATGAAGGGGACCATATTAGGCCCCAAATTGTTCCTGGATCAACCCCTGACTTAATCAGAAACTAAAACTGGTGAGCATTGCTAAATGGAAATGCAGTAAAATCTAAGCCTGACTCTGTGTAAGGCTGAAATCTGTCCAACTCGGAAATATTTTCAAGTCCTTGTGAACCCATATACATAGAGTGAAATTTGTCCAAGGCGGAATGTTGTCTACTACGAAAAATTTTCTCTGTCCCGAGCGATTCCGCCTCAGAGTTTACTGTAGTGATATTAAGAGATTACTTGAGTCCGGCGAAAACACTCGTTCGCTAATGTTAATGCAATGGCGGAAATTTTTGAAAATATCTTGCTTGCATTTCAATATTTTTAAACATTTTTTTTTGCATTGGATAGTCGAGATTGATCTATACATCGGCCCTTTTTTTAATTTTTCGATTTTGTTTTTTAGACATTTAAATTTCGAAACCGCTTTTGGAAATAAAAGCATCCTCATAAAATTCCTGTAAACAAAAAGTAAAAAAGGGCTGATGTATAGATCAATCTCAGCTATCCAATGCAAAAAAAAAAAAAAAAAAAAAAAAAAAAAAAAAATTGAAATGCAAGCAAGATATCTTCAAAAATTTCCACCATTGGATTAACATTAGCAAACAGGTGTTTCCGCCTGACTCATAGCCTCTTAAATAGCTTGAAAACTGTCATACCTGGAAAAAATAAAAAATTGAGAAAGATTTTGATTAAAGTGACAAAAACAGTCAAATCAATAGTTTTTTTCAAAAGTGGTAAGAAACCTAATAAAAAAAAGCATGTTTTTCCAAAGATGGTAAAAACCATCAGGCAGTAAATACTGTTCAACCCTGCTATAATTTGATATTTTGTTTCTTCTTTATATTTTATAACCATAAAGATTCTACAGAAGCTGCCAAATATATTACAGTCAGGAAAAAGGACTAAAGAAAATGTCAAATATGTGTTACAGATGTTTGCGGTGATTAAATCTTTAAAAATTCATTATTAGCAATTTCTTTTACATCTTTTTTTTCAAACATATAAATTAAAAACAGATCAGTTTGCTTAAAAAGTAAAATACATGTCATCTTTCCTCCTTGAAAGTCAGCACATGTGTGGTTTAAAAGTGTCAGGAGCCATCATGTATTTCACCTTTTTAAATAAACTGATATATAGAGTGAAATTTGCATTTCAAAAAACTCTTACTTGTGAAAAATGACTTTTCTAAGAGACTAAATTTGAGATTTAATCTTTTCGACTTTAATTCACATTTTAAATAAAAAAAACTGACTATTATTATGAAATAATTTTAAGGTGCAATAACTATACACAACATTTGGAACTTTTACTGGTAACCAATCACATCATAGTGAAATAATTTCTCCAGTTTATTTTATTTTATTTTAATTTTTTTTCTGCGACTCATACATAAAATTTCATATTGTGTTTAATATATTTTGTCTTCCTTACAAGGTAAATTTTATTATGTGCGAAATGATCTTGCAAATCTTTATTTTTAGGTTTGTAAAGATCTTCTACTGTAGTTATCACTTTTTTTTATACTAATTAACAGTAATAAGATGTTAAAACTGACCTTTTTCGATTTTGTAGGAAAACACTACCATTGAAAGCACAATGCCTTAAAAAACTGATCCACCCAGGTTAATAGGAATTGGGAATGAAGAAAATTTATGCTTATACTGCTATGTGGATGGCATTCCTGTATTCACGACGAATGATATAACGAAAGCTATGTTTTTACTCCTGGCAACATATTGGATTTTTAACATCCAATTTCCTGCAGAAAGTAGGCCATCCTTCTTGCTTTTAAGCAGAGTATTGTTGAAGGATAAATTTAACACAAAAATGTTGCAAAAATGTGGAGCAGTAGTTGTCTGCTGAAGCAATTGAATTTATAATTCTATTGTATGTTTCTTATGAAATAAAATTGCTGGATTCTTTTTTGTATGTATCTACCCCTTTTTTTTACATGATTACAATATTTTCAGCTATATCTTGATTTGTTGTGTACCGAACTTCATGTCAGTGTATGCGTAACAAAAGTTGTGTAGCCGGAACTAATTGGATTTACTAAATGATTTTTGAATTAAAAGGACATTATATATATATATATATATATATATATATATATATATATATATATATATATATATATATATATATATAATCAGCTAAATTAGCGATTACACCTAAAAGTATGAAGTTATTCAACATACAAGGACATCACTAAGGTGGAAGTCTCTCTCCCCAAACATTCCTGAATATTGTTACACTCGGAAAATTTACAAACTTAGTTTACAAATTTGTTTCGAACTTTAATAAAAACTAATTTATTTTCTATTTTTGATAGACAGCAAAAATTACAAGACTAATTGAGAATATTCTACATATTATATATTGCATTTTCTAATTGTGGTAAACTGGCACATTTTGAAATTTCAGTTGGCAATTTAGGATTCTCTCCCCTTTCAATAAAAAATCTTGGTGATGGCACTTTGACATAAGTATACAATTATAAACTTTAGATCATCTATGAAGAGAAGTGATGAAATAGTTAAATTTAGTTTTGACATTTCTAGTGGCAATCAAGTCAGCAGGAGAAAATAGTTTGCCTCTTCAGACATCCCAAATTAAAGATTTCTGAAGTTAAGCTTCATTGATTTGTACTTTTGAATGCTGATCTGATCAAAAGGTCATATGCTGAACATCTCTCTCCACTGTTCAACAAGTACAGAATAAGATATTATTTGAAAAAAATTAAATAAAAACTTATTGCAGCAAAAATTAAGTCAGATTCCTATTTCATTAAAAATATAGCCATCATGTAGTTTCTTTCTTTAATTGCATACTGCAATAAAGAAAAAATAATCATATTCACTAATTTTCAGAAGATAGTAAGCATAAAAATTTTAAGTTGTTTTGCATAAGAAAGTTTGTTTTAGCTTTGTTGTACTATTCTTGTCACAAAATTATTGAATCTATAAATTCAAAAAGTATATTGGCTCCATCAAAACAAATTTCATTTCTAAAACACAGTAATAGAGATAAATGAATCCTGAACAACCTGTTTTCAAATAACAATATCTTAGTTCAATTGCTTATTATTCTGATTAAGAGATCACTGTTTTTTCTTTCTTTTTTTAAGAAATGGATATTTAATTTTTTCATTCATTCAATTGTGACAAAAATATTGATGAAAGAAAAAAAATGGTGAATTATTAATTGTCAAATGAGCATAATTAATCTTATTTTATTTACAAATTAAAAAAGTTCTTGCACTTTACTTATACCTGGATTTGAAATATAGTAACATTGCTCTGTGTGCTGATTTTATTGCATGCTTGGTTCTTAACACTAGAAAGATCAAGATGTTTTATCTACTGGAAAGTTTCATTTTAACCCCTACATACGAAAAATGCAGTTGATGATTTAATGTAATTGTCAGCACGAATAAAACATATACCAAGTGGCGACTGTACAGACCATCTCTCCATTTGAGAGCTGATATTCCAAAATTAGACAGAATTTGATGAGCGTATTAAAATTCAACTGCTCTGTCAAGCCGTATCTTGGAAACCACTTGCAGACCCAATTTAACGGTTGATAGATTTACCTTTGTGTTTTCTTGCACTCAAAGTTATAAAAATATGGAGGACTGGATGGAGGGAAGTCCAATGGTAAAATTATCAGTCAACCACTAGAAACAATTTTGTAGGATCTATCCATGAAGATATGAATTGGCAGACCAGTTGCATATTAATATGTAAATCTTGTTTTAAGTAATCTTGTAATTTCAGCCCTCTCACCTCGATAAGATGATTGTGCAGCCGCTTCATTGTCTAACACAATTATTCGAAGATAACATTAGAATAAACGATAATGAACTCCAGTGTTATAATGCTCGATTAACTAGATTCTATTTTAAGTATGGATAATGACAAAATACCTAATTATATTCACATATAAAATATCACAACCAAGAATGCAATACATACGTTATGCTTTTGATATTCAAAATGGCTCTAATCAGTTTTCCTACTGTTAAGTTTATTGCTTGCACTGAGAATAATATTCTAAGAATTTGACAGACACCCCCCCCCCCCCAAAAAAAAAATAAAAAAAAAAAAATAAAGTTAATGACAAAGCAATAAAATTTGATAGCATAACATATTTAATTTAATAGTTTAACTCATAAAAATGTCCTAAATTTGTTACAAATCAAGCTCTTATATACCAGAAAAGTTCCAAATCTGACAGAAAATTCCAAAAGTTGCTGAAGAAATTATTTATTATTGTTATCCCAATAATAATATGTAATCATATATCAATAACTGATATTCAGCTATTGTCTTATTTTAAATATAATTTTTTGAAGTAATATTTTAACTTTAGAATTTGAAAGTAATGCTTTAATAAAATCAATAAGTATATATAGAAAGTTCAAACGCTTAAGATGATTATGCAATGTTCAAAATTATAGATAAGTGTGCGAAGAAAGATATTTAAATTTATCTAAATTGATTGTTGAGTACTAATGTGCCCTAGAAGAATACTCAATTACCAATTTAATTAATACTTAATACCCAATTTGGATGCTTTAAAACCCATTCTGGATACAATCACCAATTCGTTTTGGAGATTATTTAATACCCATTTTGTCTATGCCAACAGCTGTTTTCCACTATTTTAAATGCCCTAGAAGACATTTAAAATTGTGGAAAACAGCTGTTGGCATAGACAAAATGGGTATTAAATAATCTCCAAAACGAATTGGTGATTGTATCCAGAATGGGTTTTAAAGCATCCAAATTGGGTATTAAACAGTGCCTAAAAAGTCTTGTCAGTGGTGTCCAGAATAGGTCTTAAAATATCCAAATTGGGTGTTGAATTCTGCCTAAAATAGTTTCTTGGTGGTGTCAAGAATGGGTCTTAAGATACCCAAATTGGGTCTTGAACAATGCCTAAATTGGATTCTCAGTGGTGTCCAGAATGGGTCTTAAGATGTCTGAATTAGGTATTAAGCACTGCCTAAAATATATTCTCAGCGATGTCCAGAATGGGTTTTAATGTATCCAAATTGGGTATTAAACGCTGCCTAAAATGGATTCTCACTAGCATCCAGATATGGTCTTAAAATACCCAAAATGGGTATTTAACAGTGAACAAAATGGATACGCAGTGATAACCAAAACAGGCATGGATCATGACCCAATTTGGGTTACCCCATACCCAACAATCTTTCAACCCAAAATGGGTATTTAACAGTGCCCAAAATGAATAAACAGTGATAACCAAAACAGGCATGGAACATTACCCAATTTGGTATTAACCCAATTTGGGTTACCCCTACCCAACAATCTTTCAACCCAAATTGGTTTTTTTTTACCCATTTCAGGACTTTTTTTTTACTGTGAACAAGCCGTAGGAAAACATAAATTTAGTAATTACATAATTTACTACTTTTTTGGATGGTGCCATGGATGTATTTTGAAGATCAATTGTAAATCAATTAGGAACCATCAAATCAACAAAACCATCAAAACAAGAAAAAATAACAAATACGTCTGCAGTTTGTTGCTAGCATTCAGCCGTGAAATGCAGTCGTTAAATCCCATATTTACCACATACCGTCATTAGCTGGCTGCTTGGTTGTCGAGGATTGGAGTCGAGCTGCAAATGGCTTCTAACAGGCGGCTTAGTTGCGGTGTATTGGTGGAAAGCTGCAAATAGCCTCTTGTCGAGTAAGTTTTAAATCAAAAAATCTAAATTTCAATTTAAACATCTGGCTGTGAAGCGCATTTTCCGGTATTAGCATACACACAAGACAAAAATTTCATAGACCTGGGTGTCATAATTTCGGAGTTATCTGCTGCCAGACAGGCAGGCAGACATCTCTTGTTTTATATATATAGAGGTATATATTTAGATAGAGGTATATATTATGCATACGTAAATATATATATATACAGGGTGTCCCAAAAGGTCGTTTACAAACTTAACTTGCTGGTCTGTCATATCATGATGAACAATATTAAATAGGAAACTAAGGGTCCCAAACGTCTTCCAAAGGAGATATGCGCCATTAAAGTTTAAGGTCCAAAAATTCAAATGATTATAAAAAAAGAAAAATTGGTTGATTCGTTTGCGGTTTTCACTAAAACTATTCTTTACGTCAGCATTTTCTTGAAAATAAATTATAAAGATAAATTTAAAAAAATGTCGATAGAGGGCGCTTTAGACTTTAGAGTAACGATAAACTAGTTTTTACCAGTATTTTCTGCATCTCATTAAATTTTTTTAGAAGCTTAGACATAAACTTAAATTTTGAGCTCACAATCTAAATCGTTGGAAGTGGTTAAGTAGCGCAAACTGAATTGCGAGGGGAGGTTCAAATTTCAAATGATTATAAAAAACGGAAAAATTGGTCAATTGATTTGCGATTTTCACTAAAATTATTCTTTATGTCAGTATTATCTTGAAAATAATTTATAAAGATAAAATTCAAAAAATGCCGATAGAGGGCGCTTTAGACTTTGGAGTAACGTACAACTATTTTTTTCCGTTATTTTTTGCATCTCATAATTTTTTTTTTTGAAGCTTAGACATTAACTTAAATTTTGAGATGAAAATCTGAATCGTTGGGAGAGGTAAAGTAGCGCAAACTGAACTGTGTTCAATGGAGGTGGGGAGGTTCAAATTTCAAATGATTATAAAAAACGGAAAACTTGGTCGGTTTTCGCTAAAACTATTCTTTATATCAATATTTTCTTGAAAATAAATTTTACAGATATCTTTCAAAAAATTCCGTCAGAGGGCGCTTAAAACTTTATAGTAACCAACAACTATTTTTAATCGTTATTATTTGTATCTAATAAAATGCTTGCAAAAGTTCAAACTTAAATTTTGTACTCAAAATCTGCATCGTTGTGAGTAATTAAGCGGCCAAAAATTGAACTGCGTTCGAGGGGTGAGGAAGGTAACATTTCAACTCCTGAACACAGTTCAGTTTGCGCTACTATCGATTTAGATTTTGAGCACAAAATTTAAGTCTAAAATTTTGCAAACATTTAATTCGATTTAAAAAAAAAAACGGTTAAAAATAATTATTGGTTATTCTAAAGTTTAAGGCGCTCTCTAAAGGATTTTTTTAATTTATCTTTAAAATTTATTTTCAAGGAAATATTGACATAAAGAATAATTTTAGCGAAAACCGACCAATTTTTCCGTTTTTTATAATCATTTGAAATTTGAACCTCCCCACCCCCATTGAACACAGTTCAGTTTGCGCTACTTTACCACTCTCAACGATTCAGATTTTCATCTCAAAATTTATGTTTATGTCTAAGCTTCTAAAAAAAATATATGAGATGCAAAAAATAACGGAAAAAATAGTTGTACGTTACTCCAAAGTCTAAAGCGCCCTCTATCGGCATTTTTTGAATTTCATCTTTATAAATTATTTTCAAGATAATACTGACATAAAGAATAATTTTAGTGAAAATCGCAAATCGATTGACCAATTTTTCCGTTTTTTATAATCATTTGAAATTTGAACCTCCCCTCGCAATTCAGTTTGCGCTACTTAACCACTTCCAACGATTTAGATTTTGAGCTCAAAATTTAAGTTTATGTCTAAGCTTCTAAAAAAAATTAATGAGATGCAAAAAATAATGGTAAAAACTAGTTTATCGTTACTCCAAAGTCTAAAGCGCCCTCTATCGACACTTTTTTAAATTTATCTTTATAATTTATTTTCAAGAAAATACTGACGTAAAGAATAGTTTTAGTGAAAACCGCAAACGAATCGACCAATTTGTGTGTTTTTTATAATCATTTGAATTTTTGGACCCTAAACTTTAATGGCGCATATCTCGTTTGGAAGACGTTTGGGACCCTTAGTTTCCTATTAAATATTGTTCATAATGATATGACAGACTAGCATGTTAAGTTTGTAAACAACCTTTTGGGACACCCTGTATATATATATATTTACGTATGCATAATACATATAAATTATTTTTAAAACCCTGTAAAATTTCGTGAATCTAAATTTGCGGCTAGTTTTTTGCAATCAATAGCATTGCTTCACTAGCATTGATAAAGTTATATTTACTGAAATATCCGCATTACGAATTTGATTATCATTAATTTAAAGTTCATTTAAATTGAAATATTACGTATCCATAACTCCTAATCTGTTTGTTTGACTCAATTATGATCTATACTACTGCAGAATAGACACGAATTCTGATTTACAAAACTCGTTAATAAGTATAAACACTATTTTTCATATTCTTAATATCTAACTTTACATTTCGATTATTGATCCATAATTTTGATCTATATTCAATTTTATTATCATTAGAAAATGATTTCTTAGTATCTAAATCATGAATAGTTCTCACCCTTTTTCGACTTTATACTTTATTTTTAAGAAAATTCATGAGCTTATCTACATTCCACATTTAACCGTCCTTTAAATTTGTACTAAAATCTAGTGTTAAATGTGGACATATTAGCTTTATTACTTTTCATAGCACATTTCATGTATCAGATTTTACACCTAACGACAACCTTACACATACTTTTCAAATTTGCATTACATATCTATCATGCAAATTTGTTTACCACCTGTGCCAGACGAAATTTTTCATACATTTCTTATTCAACAAATTACTTAAATGAGCTTGTACGAACATGTCATGTCTACCATACTTTTCTTCCAAAGTATATACAGTCGCTGCATAACTATTTCCAGTTGAACAGAAACCGTTAATCGTGATTCCAGTTGCCCCTGTCACTAAACATTTGAAAATAGTTAAAATTTCGATTTGTCTTAGACTAGAATTTTTATCAATAGATATTTCGAATTGATTCCAAAATTCCAAAAATGTATCTTATTCTCTTAAAAAATCGATTTTTTGAAACTTTACCAAATTTTACTGTTTTCAATTCAGTAGCAGCGTGACATGTTCGAACTGAATCAGTTTTATTACTATTAGCAATATTTTCACTAGAATTAAAAATTTTAATTTATACTTTAGTTTATTTCTATAAGATATTATTTTTTAATCATATTCCTCAAAATTATAGGTTTCATTTTCCACATTTTTTGCATTTAGTAAGCTTATTATGTTATTAACACGGTCCTTAATAGTTTTCTTTTTAACATTTAACTTATCTACTAACTCTTTTAACTTTTCTAGAAAAAATTCATCTCCAGTTAAATAGTTACATTTGTTCTGATAATTTAACTAAAAAAACAACATCCGTATCACACATCTTTCTTTTCTTATTTTTATTCTTTTTAACAATAAAATAATAATAAAATCAACACTCACCAGTCAAAAATTGTTGATGTTAAGCAATAATTCAAAGCCGCATGTACCAAATATTATTGTATTCTATTCGAATTTTCTAAATAGATATTCCTATCTGAATCTGATTTTTTAGTTTGTTCAGTAGCTTTAAATAGACAGATAATTACCATTTTTACGGCACACAAAAAACAGTTAATTATGAAAAGAACATAAGATATCTATTGAAGGCCATTCCGTATGTTATATGTAAAAGAATTCTAACATCAACAAAAACTCATTTCATTTCAATTCAGAAGTGAACATTTCAAGACAAATTTTGCGTTCGCTAAATAGCTGTTTTGATACTTAGGCGGAACACTATGCACGCCATAAAATGGATAATATTTTATTTACGCTGTCATCTAAACAAATGTTCTGTAAAAGAAAAGCTTACGTAGTTTACAACAACGTTGAAACCTATTAAATATTCACTGTCAGTTTTGAATTTTATCCGAAGCTTTACTAATCATCTGTGACTAATTATCTAAGGATAATCTATCTATTGCAGATAAATCTGTAAAAATATTAATCGTTGAAAAATGCTTAGTAATAGCACTCAATATAATAAAAATTTAACAATAATATAATAATAAAGTTTTAAATATCAACAAAATTAAAAAAAATAACGAAATAATTTTTTTGTTGTTTTTGCTTACATTGGTTTCACTTAGAATTTTTTGTATAAATCTTTAATTGTATACCGTAATGTTTAAAAAATAAGCACATATTAATTAATAACGACAAAATTTATACACAAAGAATGTTATTAATATAATAATATAACATTATTTATCACATCTGCAAAAATAATACTTCTCATTTATTAGTGGCCGAAGTATTTTAATCGTAGTAAAAAGAGGGTACGAGATTATTGATAGGTGAATCTGGTGGTTTTGTGGTTTCTTCAACTAATTAAAAACACAAAATAAAAACAGGAACAGTTGTTGGTCAGGAGATTCTGATCGCTACGAAAAAAACAAATGACTCTCTCAAAAAATTCTCAGATAAACTGGCCCCTCCCCTCTGATGTATTGCTTTTTAAAATACCCTAATATCGATTCTAATGTAGTTGTAATTTACGTCGCGTCCTTACATTGGTTTATGGGTTGGGCTAGACGTAAGGATTCTTTACTAATCGGCGTAGTATGAAAGAGTAAATTGCCCCGTGCGGATAAGTCCAGCGCACACGATTATTAAATAAATAAAACAAAATTAAAGTTTTCCACAAATGTTTTATTCTAAAACGGAAAATAGATTAATGAAATAATTTTAATATTTCGAAATAAGATATTGACATTTAAGTAATACAGTTTAGTTATTTATACGAAAATAAATAATATATTATGCTGAATTAAAGAAAAAAATAAAAAGAGAACTTTAGTCGATAATTAAATATTAGTAGATTGCGGAAAATAATACTGAAAATATGTTCTTATAAGAGTTTAGAATGGAATAAAAACGAGAAAACGGGGAATTTTCATTATATATATATATATATATATATATATATATATATATATATTTATATCTGTTTTTTTTAATTTTATTATTTATAACAACATATATAATAACAAATCTCAATGAAGTAACAGTCTTATATTGTAAACCTGACTATAGCTGTTACATCACATACATTTCATGTAATGCGAGATTGAAAAAGTGTGCTTCTATAATGATTTCACAAAAAAAAAATCTTTTGAAAGAAAATTATGCGAAACATTCTTTCTTGAAGAGATCTAATGTCACCCTCATATTTTCAACCCTGTTCAAGAAAAACTTTTAGCTGGACATAACAAAATATATATCTCATTTTTACTGTACCAATTTTTAACACCAATACTGACACCAATACCATATGAATATGATCATAATACCATATGACACCAGTACTATATGTGAGTAGTTGCTCCTTCTTGTTGAAATATCCAATATTCTCCATCTAATTCATTAGCATAGGAAATAATTTTAAATTCCACCAATCTTATGTAATAACTTCGCTTACAATGAAAAAATACTAAAATCTTTCTTTTAATATAACGGACTTCAAAATGTATAGCATTGTAATACACATATATTGTCGCAAAACTATATACACTGTAAAAAACTGCTATAATAAATTTACTGCAGCAGTGATTCCAGGTAATAAAAATAAAAAAATGGACTTTGTTCTTTGAGTAAAAGACGTCGCCTTCAGATAAATGAGTTTTGCCCGTAAAACATAAAAATATGTGGAAGTTGGCCGTTTATCTAAAAAAGTGTCTTTTCCGTAAATTTATTACAGTAATTTACGGTAAAATACCACATATTTACATTTTTACATATTTACATATTTACATTCTTACATTATTATTATTATTATTATTTTACTGTGTACATACAAAATAAAGTATTTAATATTGTATGACAAATGGAAAAAATGCTGTTTTGTACTTAAAGCAAATTGTGTAAAGTTCTAACGAAAATTTCAGTTCTGTGATTACGGGCATATATATTTATTAATATATTTAATAATATTAGAAATGGAAGTTTTCAAAAAAGAAAAGTCAACATATCGAATGATTGCTTTCTAAGATAGAATATCGTGATTACTTTTATAAGACATAGCATACGCTTTTCATGAAGCTGAATTTTTGATGGAAGTGAATTTTTTATTACTTTTCAGCAATTTTTATAGGTTTTCTTAGCACGGGAAATTTATAATCGTTGGAAAATTAATAAAGAATCATAAAATATTAAAATTTTAATCCAAAAATCAAATACCGTATCAATTTTGTTTTGTTACTATCATGAGTTTCCTTTTCTTTCGCAAACTTTATGTCATCTTAAAGATAATTTTTCCGAATTATATATTGTTGATTCTGCAAAATTATTTCTTCTACGAAAAAGGATTTTATTTGTGATAGTTTTAAAAAAGTGAAAGGAAAGACGTTTTTCTAATATTTTAATATTTTTTTCCCGTAATTATTTAATTAAAAATACTGCAATCTTTTTAAGTGTTTTCATAATTTTGAAAATACATAGCACCTATGGACGTCGTTCAGACGTCCGTCAGTCTGCATTTAAGAAATCAAAAGCTACTCAAACCATTTACTTGAAATGAAATAAAATAAAATAAGAAAATAAAAAATAATAAATTAATTATATTTTAAATAAATAATAAGTAATTATTTTTTAATTAAATAAATTAAAAAATAATTGTTGCATATTTCTATGGAGACAATTCAAATTTTATAAAAATTGGATGCATACTTTAATTAGAGAGACAACAAATGTATTCTTATTTATTATGGCTAATGGGAAAAAATATTTTAAAGTGCATTTTAATGGTGTTACACTCTTTCGAACATATTAAAATTGATATGCGTCTATTAAGTATAAGCTAAAATATACATTCTGTATAATATTTCGTGTAAATAATATTTGTTATTAATGTACAGGGCTACACATAGTATTCTATTACATAATGGTTAAAAGAGAACTGTCTTCTGGGGCGAATTTTAATATTATTAAACTATTTCACATATTATGAAATTTATATACGCTGCTCAAATTTACTACACGTTACTTCCTGTATAATAAAAAGCAGGTATATTCACAGGGACACACAAAAGAACTTTGTTACTATACATTTATCTCAAGTACTTTATACTAATACACCAAAATCTGAATATATTTTAAATTTCGTTTTTGTACAAAAGCATCTCATTTGCTAAGCTTGATGTGCAATTTTCAACTTGTTATACGTATATACATAAAAATATTAGAAATCAAAGCCTCTTTATCTTCTTATTAAAGCAAAAGTAAACATAAGGAACCCAGAATTCAAATTTGTCATTCTGTAGTAATGAATAACTAGACACTGCACATATATATTTTTTTCTCAATGCAGAATGTAAAAATAAAGTAAAAGAAAAAAATAAATAGATAAAATATTTGAGAAATAACCTAAAAAATCAAAAGTCAGCACGTCGAATGATTGCTTTCTAAGATAGAATATCGTGATTACTTTTGTAAGACATAACATACATTTTTTCATCAAACTGAATCTTTTATGAAAGTGAATTTTTTTTATTATTATCTTTCAACAATTTTTATAGTTTTTTTTTCGTAGCATGTGAAATTTATCGTAGTTGGAAAATTAATAAAGTATAATAAAATATTAAAATTTTAATCCAAAAATAAAATAATGTATAAATTTTATTTTTGTTATTATTTTCTGTTTTTTTTTTTTTTTTTTTGCAAACTGAATATCATTCAATTTTTTTTTTCAAAATATATATTGATGATCCTATATAATTATTTCTTCTTCAAAAAGGGATTTTACTTGTGATAGTTTTTAAAAAGTGAAAGGAAAGCAGTATTTGTAATATTTTAATATTTTATTCCCGTAATTATTTAATTAAATGTAATGCAATATTTTAAAATGCATTCGAAATTTTGGAAATACAGAGCGGCCGTAATCGTTATTCTTAAGGTGCGTTCGTAGTTATGTAAATACGTAGCACCTATAGTCCTTCGTCTATCTGTCCTTCTGTCTGTCTCTTAACATATAACAGCACAAGAACTATCCATCCAAATAGTTTGAAGTTTCAAATATATAGTTGTTGTACAATTCTGTAGAGTCACTTTACATTTTAGTTAACTCAGATACATGGTTTAACAACAGGATTAATCAAAAGTATTCCATTACATCACGGTTTTTAAAAAAATAGTTTCAAATGCATTTTAATGATGTTACACTCTTTTCAACATAATAGAATTGACATGCATATATGTTATGTATATGCTAAAATATATATTCTGTACAATCTGTGGTGCTAAGAATACTTGTTCTGCAGGGCCTCACAAAAATATTCCATTACATAGTGGTATAGAGAGAAACATTGTTTGGGCGCGTTTTAATTATATTAAAATATTTCACATTTTATAAAAATCGATATACGTTGTTCAAACTTTCTACAAGTTACTTCCTCTATGTTAGAAAATAGATAATATTTACAGGGACACACAAAATATATCAATATCGCAAACTGTAATCAGAGTTATTGTATAATATTACACCAAAATCCAAATACAGGGTGGTTAGTTATTAACGTCAGGTGTTCAGACCCCTCTAGCGAGTAAAGTTTTGTTCAAAACATAACCAAATTTGAACAGCATACATAATAGACCACGGGATTTCGAATTCTTAAAAGAAAATTTAAAATAAAGCGTTTTACAAATCGCCACTAGGGCAATTTTAGACTTGTTTTCTGACTAAAATTCATTAATTTGCATAAAATCAGTTGTGTATAGCGATCATGAGTACAAAAGGAAAGGCTGGGAGAGTTTTCCTCATTATCAACTCTCACCTTACTTTGCTAGTCAAGCTGTGTTATCAGTAGAACGAGAATTGTAATGATACTTGTCCTGAATTTCACCGATTACAGAATTTGTCAAAAGAACCGATGAGTATAACAAATTTACAAAAGATGATTCATCAATTTGAAACTATGCGGAAACAAGGCCTAGAACGCAAAGTGACTAGTCAATAACAAGTTGACGAAGTTTTAACTAGTATTGTCGAACAAGAGATGAAAAATGTGCAGGTACCATCAGCGCTCGGGCAGTATTCCAGCAATATAAAATTGATCTGTACTGTATTGTTTGCCATTTAATCATTCCACATTTACACTAATACACTTTTGGTACGCCAAAATTGCTGATTTTAAGCAAATTAAATGCATTATAGTCGCATTTTAGCTAAAATTGGCCCTAGTAGTGATTTTTTAAGCATTTTATTTTCTTTATTTTTTTAAGAATTCAAAATTTCATGTTCTACTATAAATGCTGATCAAATTTGGTTATGTTTCGTCCAAAACTTTACTCGATAGAGGGCTCTGAACACCTGATGTTAATAACTAATCACCCTGTGTTTTTTAAACTTCGTTATGGTACAAACGCACCTCATTTGATATGTCTGACGTGCAATTTCCGACTTGTTATAAACATATTTGATTATATTAGAAATCAAAGCTTCTCTATCATATTTATAACTGAAATGAAAAAAAAAAAATGAAGGACACAATTCAAATTGTTTCCTTATATAGTATTAAATCTCTAGAATACTGCAATTATATAATATATTTTTTTTTAATGCAGAATTTGAAAATAAAGAAAGAAGAAAATTAAATAGATAAAATAGTTTAGAAACAAACTAAAAAATCAAAAGTCAACATATCGAAAAATTGCTTTCGAAAATAAAATATCGTGATTACTTTTACAAGACGTTTTTCAATACGTTTTACGTATTGAAGACGTCAATACGTTTTTCATCAACCTGGATCTGTGATGGAAGTGAATTTTTTTATTATCTTTCAGCAGTTTTTATAGGTTTCTTTCGTAGCATGTGAAATTTATCGCAGTTGAAAAATTAACAAAGAATCATATAATATTAAAATTTTAATCCAAAAATCAAATAATGTATAAATTATATTTTCGTTATTATCGTCCGTTGCTTTTTTCACAAAGTGAATGTCATTTTAAATGTATTTTTTTACAAATTATATATAGTTGATCCAATATATTATTTTTTCTTTACTAAAAATGATACTGTTAGAAATAGTTTTGAAAAAGTGAAAGGAAAGACGTTTTTCTAATATTTTAACATTTTATTCCCGTAATTATTTACTTAAATATAATGCAGCATTTTTAATTGCGTTCCAAGTTTTTCAAATACGAAGAATCAGAAGTCGTCGTTCATTTGGTGCGTTCATTTATTATGTAAATACGTAGCACCTATAATCCTCCTTCAGTCCGTCTGTCTCTTTGCATATAACAGCACAAAAACTATCAAACCAAATCATTCGAAATTTCAAATATACGATTGTTGTATAATTCTGTCGAGTCATTTCACGTTTTAGTTAACTCAGATGTATAGTTTAACCACAGGAGTGATCAAAAGTATTCCAGTACATTACGGTAAATGCAAAAAATAGTTTCAAATGCATTTTAATGATGTTACAGTCTTTTGAAGAGAATAGAATTGACATACATACATGATGTATATGTTGAAATATATATTCTGTACAATCTGCGGTGCAAAGAATACTTGTTATTAATTTACAGGGCCACACAAAAATATTGTATTACACAGGGTATAGAGAGAAACATTGTTTGGACGCGTTTTAATTATATTAAAATATTTCACATTTTATAAAAATCAATATACGTTGCTCAAATTTTCTACAAGTTACTTCCTCTATTTTAGAAAGTAGGTAATATTTACAGGAACACACAAAAGTCATCGGCTGCAATACTTTAATCCCAAGTATTGTATAATATTACACCAAAATCCAAATGTTTTTTGAACTTCGGTATGGTACAAGCGCACCTTATTTGCTATGTTTCACATGCAATTTTTAACTTGTTATATGCATATTTAATAATATTAGAAGTCAAAGCTTCTCAATCATCATAATAACTGAAATGAAAAGAAAAAAAAAGACAGATTCATTTTTTTCCTTTTGTAGTAATAAATCTCTGGAATACTGCACTTATATAATATTATTTTTTTCAATGCAGAATATAAAAATAGAAAAGAAGAAAATTAAATAGATAAAATATTTTAGAAACAAACTAAAAAATAAAAAGTCTACACATCTAAAAATTGCTTTCAAAGATAGAATATACTGATTACTTTTATAACCACAACATGAGTTTTTCATCAAGATGGATCTTTTATGGAAGTGATTTTTTTTATTATCTTCCATCAGTTTTTATAGGTTTCTTTCGTAGCATGTGAAATTTATCGCAGTTGGAAAATTAATAAAGAATCATAAATAATTAAAATTTTAATCCAAAAAATCAAATAATGTATAAATTTTATTTTCGTTATTGTTGTCATTTGGTTTTTTTTTTAACAAACTGAATGTCATTTTAAAGGTTTTTATTTATTTATTTATTTATTTATTTATTTATTTATTTTTACAAATGACGTATGGTTGATCCTATATAATTTTTTCTCAACTAAAATTGATTTTATTTATGACAGTTTTGAAAAACTGAAAATAAAAAAAATATTTTGTAAATTTTAATATTTAAGCTTTGCATTTATTTAATTAAAAATAATGCAGCTCTTTTAGAGAGTTTTTGGTGAGTTATTTTTATAGATTATGATGGGATATATTTTAAACCATCAAATTTAAACAACATTCCTATCAGAAATTCTTAACAAAAATTTATTGTTTTAATTTTGAGTTTAAAATGATGAAAAATTACTTTTACTTATTAAATAAATAAATAAATAAATAAATAAATAAAAATCGGTTATTCCAGTGAAAATATAATACTACACAGACATTGTTTCATGCCCCTCAGTGGGTTAATAAATTAATTTCAAGTTACTATGTTTTACAGAAAAACAAAATATTTCATTCAAAGTTTAGACTGCTTTTCTATATCTGTACCATAATATCTTAGGTTTATCATTGCTCTGTTACTAAATTATGCAATAAAATTACATTTACGTGTGTCCTTACAAGTAATTCAATTATGTTTGCATAGCTTATTGGATTCTACGCTTTTATGCACAACGATTATGTATATTTTACATTATTCTAAAAGCACGCTGTTCTAAAGTAATCACACTGAACTCTCACTCACATAAAGCTATAAGAAAAAATGATTAAAATTCAAATGTTCTACAGGTATCATATTCCTTACCCGTTCAATTTCCTATGGAAAATAAATCATAAGTTAATCTAAGTATTAATATGTACTTTGAGAATTGAAATCTAACCACTTCCCTGATTTGCGTGTACATAATTCGTGCAACGTGTTTTTATCAATCATGATTTGTCCGTATCACGAATGGGTATCCATATTCCAATTGTGATTTAATATCCTCACCAGTAAAATTTCATTATAAATTTTGTGTTACTTAATCCGAGCATTTTTCTCTTTCAATTATGCAAAGTTTCTGTTCTGAAAACCCGGTGATAAAAGATTAAAAATACTGGAAAAAACACGAAAAAAATATGGATCATTTGAAAGTTTTTTTTTTTCAAAAATATTGTTTAATTAAGTGGTTATAATGAACACTGTTATACATTTTACAGAAATTCTCCTGTTAAATTGGACGCCGGCACAATTCACATTTCTTTAACTGAAAAGTTTCCGTAATTTCAAAAATATTTTCCTTGTCTTTTTTGGAAAAATTTGTGGAATTTACGAAATCATTTACGCTTAAAAAGAGTGAATTGTACTCGCGTGTAGATTACCAGAAGAGTTTTCCTTTTTATTTATTTTTTATAGTGAAGATGTGTATGGAATTCAATGAAATTTGTTATAAATCTACCGGAAATATTTCTAAATAATGCGTGCAATGTAATAACGACAAGATTAAAAAGTGTGTAAATTCCCAATCACTTCTGTTGTTCAGTCTTTACACCGACAACTGAATTATCTTGCACAAATTTTGGAATTGTTATATATTTTTTATACTATGAAAGTTTCAATTTCAAAACTGGTTCAAACCGGTTTTGAAATTTAAAGTATTTTTAAAGAAAAGTACGAAACCAAAATTGAAAAAGTAAAAACTAGACCGGTTGTAGATCGTCTTCAGGTATCCTATGCAAAAATAAATAAATAAATAAAATAAAATAAAATAAATAAATCATGTAAAAATATTAAAATTTGAGTAATTCTAATACAGCGCCAGCCTTCAAGGGAATAATACTGTAGATTTTGCTCCCTCTGTTTAAAAATCTGTGTTAAATTTGATTCAAATAAAAGGCGATTCGTTGAAGATGAAATTATGTATGGTTTTATATGTAAGGGATTCAAGAGTGTAGTAGAACGGGACATTGAAAGAAATGGGAGAGGGTGGGGCAATTTGAAACTGAACGTGCGATTGTAAAAAAGCATTTTGTAAATTGTAAATTGGGTGTGCTAAAATGGCGTATTTATGAGTGATCCAATAAATCGGCGATACTAATAAGCGTCACTCGTTCTGAGTCTAATAATAAGGGATTGTTTCCAGTTACTCTTATATTCAGATAGGGATTCAGAAGTGCACTAGAACGGCACATTAAAAGAGAGGGAGGATTTCAAAAGAAGAAATTTTAATTATGTGTTCTAACAAAAGTATTTATGATTGATCCAATTAATTATGCTAGTAAGCGTCGCTCGGGTTGAGTCTAATAAAGGGGGATTCGTTGCAGAGGCTATTATACTCAGTATAGGGATTCCAATGACCGATGAGTGTAGTAGAATGGGAAATTGGAAGATAGGGAATTTTAAATGGTTAAAGAATCAGAGTGGAGGTTAAAACGGAAGTAGAGGACCTTGTTTTTTAGGAAATAAAAATCCCTGATGGAAAGAAATTCCCTAAAGAAGTCTCCAAGTGTTCAGGGGCGAGTGATCCAATAAGGCGGCAATGCTAATAAGCCTCCCGCTTATGCGCAGCCTTCAGGTAGATAACTTACCTGTAGGCAGTGCAAGTGTCTAATTTTATTAACTGCTCACGGCAGCAAGTGCCGAAAGCGGTTGGTTGGTTGGTTGATTGATTCCATTATCATCGGGTTATTTTTCAATCAGTAGGGTGGACTCTTCTGCTCACGCTAGTAACTGAAAAACACGAGGATGATAAAGTCTAAGGAGGCGTCTTTTCAAGTATCTCGTTCAAATTTTAATATTTTTACTTGATTTTTTCCTTAGAATAGCTGAGAACGATCTAAAACCGGGTTAGTATTTATTTTTTCGATTTTGGTTTCAGATATTTTAAGAAAAAAAAATTCTTTAACTTTCAGAAAAATTTAACCGGTTGTGAAACTGGAATTATCCTAATATAAAACATATACATATATATATGTAACCAAAATCGGAAAAATAAAATCTAGCTCAGTTGTAGATCGTCCTCAGCTATCATATACAAAAACAATCATATAAAAATATTAAATTTTGAACGAGATATTTGAAAATAAAGTTGTTATAGACTTAAAATTATCATCCGGTCTTTTTCAGTGACAAGTATGGCGTCTTAACTGCTTATTATGCAGCACGAAACTTATCTGTGTTAAATCGCCCAAACATAGCGCTTTCTTCTTTTTTTTTTTCAAATATCAGTGAAAGCAAGCATCGCAGAAAAAAAAAACACAAGACTAAAAAAAATCTATTGAAAAGAAGCTTCATTTTCATATCAAACTGATCTTTTTAAAATAATTATAAACGATTTTAAAAAAATGTCCAGAAAAAGGAAAATGTTTACTCTGTTCTTCGTCAAACAATTTTATTTCATTTAAATCAAGATTGAGACTTAAATAATGGACGAAAAAAAAGTGCACATAATGCATTATTAAACAGGTGATTACTCAATCCAAATGCTTTTGCAATATTCAATTAAAAAAAATCTTTTTTTAATACGAAAAAATATTTATGTATATTTATTTGTTCTAAAATTTACAAATGAATGTAAACATTGAGAAACTCGCCAATGATATGACTTGCTATCTGTATAATAATAGCATAAGTATAATATGTTAGGACTATTTCGACTTTTATCTGGCAGACGGGAATTTTCCAACAAAATATTTTTTTTCAATTGAAAGTACATAAAAGCTACTTTTTCAGAAAGAATTGTAAAATAAAAATAATTTTTGATGGAAGAGTTTTTAAAGAAGTATGCAATGAAAGTTGTCGGCATTTAAAGTTTCATTCCTAATGTAAACAAAACTTTTGAAAAGTAATTGAAGTTATGTCATTTTAAGGCATATAAAAAACATGCTGAATGATAGGCAATATGGCATGTCGCTGTTTATGTAAAAAAAAAAAAAAAAAAAAAAAAAAAAAAAAAAAAAAAGTTATTATAATCAAAATTTACCTATGCGGAAAAGATGTTCTATTGCATGGAAATTAAAGGAAACATAACTAAAAGAATGAATTTTATATTCTAATGTTGCCGCAAGAGGTTGAAATTTTGAAAAAAAAAAATGGAAAAAGACCTAATTTGGTTAGATAAATTTTGACTTAAATTAATTGCTTTAATAGTAATAAAACACTAACTATGCAGAAAAGATATTATATTCTATGGGGATTAAGAGAAAAATAAGAAACAAAAATAATTTCAAAATTTAATACTGCCGCAAAAACGCTGAAATTTCGAAAAAAATCGGAAAAAGACGTAATATTGATTCGTTGATTTTAGATTCAAAATAATTTTATTGCAATATCATTCAGAATCTGTTTACTGAAAAGCTGATGTACTATATGAAGATCAAGCGAAAAATAATTTTAAAAATAATTTCCAAAATTTGAAAATGATACAAAGCAGTTGAATTTCCAAAAGAAAAGGAATGCACATTTTTCGTTTTCCGCTTTATACTTCTACTTCTGAATAATTCGGAAGCATTACGTCTTTTCTGCATCATTAGCTTTCATTGAAAGCTCGGCCAAAATTAGTGATGACATCATTATTACATCTGTAGTTAAGAAATTTTCCGCCGTAGCCAAGCATTGGACCGTTTTGTCATTTCTGAATCCAATTAGGTGATTTTGCAGCAGGCGCTGCTATTGAGTCAGCTGCGTTTCAAGATGCGGGCAATATTTCGCAATGTGATGTATGGAACGTTGTAGATAGAAATAAAATTTGGCGTGAGAGAATTTAGGCATGATAAGTCTCAAGTAGTTGTAAATTATTATAACAATGAGCAGTTTTGTTTATACTTCGATGGGCGTAAAGACAGGGCTATATTACTTGAAAATAACAGAAAAAATTAATAATAGTAGATTACATAAGCTTGGTAGAAGAACTTGGCTCCATGTACATTTGCCGCGTATCTGTAAATTTCGGAAGAGCGCAAATCAGTGGAAAACACATCGTATTTTTTTTTTGTCATGCAATGGCAATAATATAGATATAACAAAGTTAGTTGCAATCGGTTGTGATGCAACATATGTTAACACTAACTTCAAAGCAGGTGTTATTAGAAACGTGTTATTAATCCTTAAGAGTCTACTACAGTGGTTTTTGTGTCTGCTACCCGCTTCCACTACGTCATCTTTTCGCGCATATGGATGAAACTACGATTGGGCCTAGAAGTTTCATTGGTGAAATAGGAAAATTGTTGGATAGATGTGAGAAGCTACCTGTAGTTCCATTCATATCTATATGATGTTCCTTATGTGAGGTGACTAAAAAGAAGTACTTAAATACTGATTAACTGCACTTAATGGAAATGTGTGAAGTCATAAATTGCGCATATTACAGCGAAAGTATATCGAAGAGAAAATCTGAAAACGTTTGCCACTCAAGATGACTTACAACCGTAAACAGAATTCTCAGGCTCTATATAGATTGTGAAAATCCATCTGAGGCTTTAGTAACATTCACGAAGTTCGTCTTAAACGTTTATGTTAAAATGTGGTTCAAGATCACAAGAAAACCATCGGTAATCTATGGTATACAGCACTAGCACCAATCAAGCGTTCTCCCGTGTTATATGTTGAATAATCTGTAGGACGTCATAGATCCTGATGAAAAAAAAAATGGTTTATTGGTTATTTTGAAAATACTCTGATATCGATGTTAGCCGACGACAGAACTCGTATAAGGCCCTTCGAAGAATTTTAAAAGCACGCAAAGTTAAACGGTCTACGGCAAACACAATCAATCCAATGAATAATATCCTTATTTTCAATTTACCATCTTTTGATCTTAATGCAGCGGATTATGTTGATTTAAATAAGTGAGAAAATGTTGCAGAAACTCCAACTAACTGAATGATTAAGTGACGACATTATTTCAGAAGTACCAATTGCAAATCCAACAATCATTCCAGTTGCTACTATTTACTCTCAAGGGATTTCCGTGTCACACTCAAGCTAATGTTAGAATAGCCAAAACAGTCACTGAAGCATCTTCTACTGTTTGTGAACCACAAAGAACAGACGGTTTTTTACGAAATCGGATGCAATCACTGAACCTCCTGCCCATTTACAACACCAAAGTAATAACCATCCAGTGTAATTCAGACAATTTTTTAGAACTTTCTTGATTTAATATAAAAAATTAAGAAGCTCAAAAACCTTCTTGTAACTATATAAATGGCTTTTCATTTGAAAAAAAATATTTAAAAGTACTAAAATGTGTGTTTTACTTAACAAAAAATCACTTTGATATTTTCACGTAAAAAGACTCAAATATGTAAAATTCAACCACTTTTCGGCAATATTAAATTTTGGAATTACTTCTTTAATTACTTTTATCTTAACCTCCATACAATAGAACAAGTTGTCCTCATAGGTAGGTTTTGGATTCATATTAAAATAATTACTTTGAGTCAAAAATAATCAATCCAAAATTTCGTATTTTTAATTTTTTTTATATGAATTCTATTGCGGCAGTATTAAAAATTCAAATTACTTTTTTTAATTATTTTTCTAAAATCTCTATACAACGGAACATCTTTTCCGTATAGATAGGTTTTGAAATTATGAATTTTTTTTCGATCCACCTTAATAGAGAATTTGTTCGCATACAAAATATCAGCATATATATATATCTATATATCTATCTATCTATCTATCTATCTATCTATATATATATATATATATATATACTAACGTGTAAAATGTAAAGACGAGTCCCAAAATGCCAATTTTCAAGGGATTTTCAAGCGATAATTTTCACGCAAATATTCAAAAAGAAGTAATATAATTCGAATAATTACTATCCCTGCTTAACAGCTACTCCATATAACACGTCATTCGGGTCACACATGGTCATAAAAGTCACAGTCACTACGGCGAAACAAAAAATAGGAAATTCCATACGTCTCTTTTATGAGTCTCAAATGACTGCTATAAGTGACTTCACTGACAGATCACTGCGACTGCTGCTTTGTGTCAAGTCACCAAGTGACTGTACAATGTCGTTTTTTCGAGACTCTCATGTGATTACCATTTGGAGACTCAATTTTCAAGTCTTTGTGGGTGTTGCATTATGATAAATCACCAAATAATGTCACATTAAAGTGACATGGTGACTTTCTGTCACAAGACTTACAAGGGGCCCACCAGACATGGTGCTCACAGATTTTGATGATTTCAAAGTATGTTGTAGGGGTCATACTAATAATTCTTCTGGTGAAAAGGTTCCTTCAAATCGGCCTTGGTTTTTGAGAAATTGGGGGTCAAAGTTCAGCGTATATTTCAAATACCTAATTGTACCACATCCGAATGTCAATTCGTGGCGCCGTGCCAAAGCACGTGTTTGTGAATCGAAAGGTTGTGAGTTCGAATCCATCCTCGGATTCCATTTTCTTTTTTACTTATATTTATATTTTTTACACGCTACAAATTTTAAGTATTTTTATTACTAAAGAAATTGCTACAACTTTTATATTTTCTTAATAAATTGCATTTACATTTTTGAATTTTTCCATGAAAATTTATTTTTTTTCTGCAATTTTTAAACTAATATTTCTTTTGATAACATAGAAAAACTAATTTAAGCCTAAAACTTTTTTTTCTTAAATATTATTTATATTTTTTACTTTATGCACAATTCTGAAATAATGATTTTTCTTTTTTTATCGCTTTTTTATTGTATTTTATAGTATTTTAAATGAAAATTTATCCTTTTTTGTATAAATAATACAAAATAATTTTCGGGTGAAATTTCTTAAACGTTTATAGGATTAGATAATTCAAGTATGCATATCTTCGAACGAGTAATAAAATATTAATACAGTAATGCTAAAATGCAAGTTGTTATCAGCTATCCAAATTTTCAATTTTCCAATTTTCTGTAAACATATTTATCTCACAAGTACAAGTTCAATCTCAACAAGATTTATCGTTTGCACAAGTAAGAAATGACAGATTGCATTTATTTTTATTTCAAATCAAAACACTTTTTTCCGTAATTCAATTGGAGTGCAAAAATCGCCTGTTAATAAAATTTACGATATATATAAAAATACTATTTTTTTTCTTTTTTCGTCTGCTTTCCTTTCCTCCATAATATAAAGATTTCTTTTTATTGATCATGTATTTGCACTTATACAAAATATAATTAAACATTTTTTTAAAAAATTTTTGATGTATTTTTAAACATATTTATAACGAATTAAGTATTCAAGAAGTATAATTATGAAAGTTTTAAAAAAATGAAGTTTCACATAAATTAAATCGGATTTGCGTTTAGATTAAAAATTTCGGTAAAAAATACTGATTTTTTCTAAAAGTTCATAAACGTTCCCCAAAATTGATCAAAAAATCGATTTTTCTTTTGAAACATTAAATGAAAACCTATTTAATTGTGAATTTAATACCTCTTTTTAATCCATACGACAATGATATCTTGACATGTTGTAAATTTTGTTAATACACCCTACGCAATTCTCAAACAAATGATAACTTTAAACTTTTTTTTACCTCTATGTTTATATTTACTTCGCTTTCATGTTTCAAATGTTAAGGCTTTTTTTGTATTTGATACAGATATTTAAAATGTTTTGTACAATTTAATTGTTATATATGTGTTGAATATGCGCATGAAATTAGACTTAACGTTATTATTATTATTATTGTTATTAATAAAAGTATGTATGAAGATGTGTTAGATTTCACCACTTTCTACAACTTACATCAATTAAAAATATATATTAAATGTAGCATTACTTTATCTAAAAATCCATGCACAGTATTGTGTAATGCACATTTGAAAGAAAAAAAAGGTGATTGATTAATCTAAAAATATTATTATTTAACATTGTGGAGATTTTAAAATATTCAAATTTTCTTATACTTTTTCAAAATTTTAATTAAATACGCATTTTTATTCAATTATTTGTTGAAAATGTACTTTTAGTTTAACCCTGAAATGCAGTCAGTTCACCATTTGAGCCATATTTTTTAAAATAATAGTAATAATAAAATATTGAAAAAGTAAACTGTCCTCTTCAGAAATATCAAAACGTTCATAGCTGTAGAATTCCCAATTCTGCTTAAAATTTGTAACATGTAAAAAATATAAATACAAGTAAAAGAAAATAGAAGCCGAGGTGGGATTCGAGCTCACAACCTTTCGATTCACAAATAAGTGCTGTGGCACGACGCCACGAACTGACATTCCGATGTTGTACAATTACGTATTTGAAACATGCGCTGAACTTTGACCCCCCAATTTCTCAAAACCAACGCCCATTTGAAGGAACTTTTTCACCAGAATAATTAGTGGTATGACCCCTACAACATACTTTGAAATCATCAAAATCTGTAAGCACCATGTCTAGTGGTCCCCTTGTTAGTCAAATGGTGGCAAGGACCCTACTGTAAAGTAACCACTGTGAAAAGGTGTAAAAAGTCACCATGTGAATTTAATGGGTCATTATTTGGTAATTTATCATAATGAAACGTTCACAATGACTTTGAAATTGAGTCTCCAGATGAAATGAGAGGTCACACGAGAGTCTCACTGCAACGACATTGTAAATTCACCTCGTGACTTGCCCCAAAGCAGCAGTCACAATGACTTGTCATTGGAGTCACATATAGTAACCATTTGAGACTAATAAAGGGACGTATGGAATTGCCTATTTTTTCTTTCGCCGGAGTGACTGTGACTCTTGTGACCATGTGTGACCTGAGTGAGATGCTATAAGGACTAGCTGTTATGCAGGGATATTTAATTATTCGAATTACACTACTTCCTTTTGAATATTCGCGTGAAAATTATCGCTGGAAAATGGCTTGTATATATATATATGCATATACATATGTGTATCTTTATCATTATATTTGAATGCTCTCTAATAACGTTCTAATGTAAGAGATGATGATTTACAAAACACACTATAATAGGTAAGACCGCATATGTGTACCTGAAATATTTTTTTTTAATTAGATGAAATTAGTAAAATGTAAAATCATTATGTTTTTGCTCTGATTCATTTACATTTTATTTTTTGTGTAAATAAGAAGGTTTTATCAGAGGCATAAAGAACGAATTTGGACCCTAGACATAAAAATTCCAGACGTGGTTGCTAATTGAAAATTTCCTCACAGAAACCGGGGAGATATATAAATACCTTATATCCCGGCGTATAACATGCACTTTTAACTCTGAAAAATCACTTCCTTGTGCATGTTATATGCCGAATATAAAATATTTCAAGTAAAACCATAAGAATAAAACATTCTAAATTTTTTGAATTATATAAATTCATTTATATATTTAGATAAACAAAGAAACTTACAGTATGTATTTTCTAAAAAAACTAAATCTTACTTATCAGATCACATGAAAAGTTCATTGTACTTGTCCTCGTTTATACTTTCGGGAATGTTATCTTCTTTTTCACTTTCACTTTCATGTACTTTATCACCAGTGTCGTTTTCATCTACCCATAAATAGTCATCCTCGGTACCGTCAAGTGCATTGGAAATTCCGCATTACTTTTTAATGATTTTATAATTATTTTCGGTTTGATTTCATCCCATGATGTTATAATCATTTTACATGTTTGCAATAATGTCTCATGCCGCATACTTCATCCTTTTGTAAAGGATTTTTCTCCTTCTGTTATCCATGTTCCATTGCCGACTTAAACTTTCTTTGAAATGTTTGTTTATTGAAACTTCTAGTGGTAAAACTAACGAAGTCAATCCACTTGGAATTTCTGCCAAATCTGTACTGGAATATTTTATTGTTATTTTTTTAATTAGGGGTGTTCTATAATGTCTAAACATATCCCAAACTAAAAGGTTTGCTGGTTTTTTAAAAGTTCTTGGACACTTTTCCCAAACATTACGTATCCATAACTTTAACCTGTTTTCGTCCATCCAGCCCTTCTCATAGACATGCATAAAAACTCCATTTGGAAAATTAACAGTTAGCTTCTTTTTCGTTTGAAAATTACCATTGGTTTTAATTCAGCACCGTTTGCTACGCAAAAAAGAACCACTGTGAAGTGGGACTTTTTTGGCCCGTGGTCTTAAATGAAACAGTTGTAACTCTCTTTGTTTCTACACTTCTGTTTCCTATCACATCGAGAATTACGGGCGTTTCGTGTATATTCCCAATTTGAGACAAATGATAATTTTTCAAGTTTAATAAAGATAAGTTTATCAATGACAAGATTCTGGAATCTTAATAGTTTTTGTTCCAAGTGTTTTGGAAGTTTTTGGGCAACGTTCGTCTTTTGGTGGAGAAAAAAATTTCTGCGATTCCTAAATCTATCGCCCCAACTCGTTGTTGCCTTAAAGTTTTCATTTTCTTTGGGATTCTTTTTTGTCCATTGTAACGCAAATAAACAAACACTACTCCTTTTTTTATTAGTCCATTTTGGCAATTTTCTAATATCCACTGGGCAACATAGTCCTCTAAAATAGGCCACTTCATAATGCTTGTGCGCAGTGCACATATTGTTTTTGCATATTTAAAATAGCAGCTTCATTTTCTTTCATTCGCGAACAGAACATTCGTTAGCTCCGAACATTCTAGCTGCAGCGCGATTACCATTTTCTTTTGAAAACGCTATTACTTTACATTTAAATCCGGACTTGTATTTATTTTGCTTTACTGGAGAAATAGTTTATCATGAAGAACAATTTTCATAAATTCTGAGATCAAAGCATCTAAATGTTATGGCTCCGAACAAACGACGAATGTTACATGATGCGGGAAAATTTTATTGGTAGGATCAGCGGAGATGGAGGGTGGGGGGAGGGGGGTAGTGATCAGTTTGTCTCAAACAAGATTTGGGGGGGGGGGGAGGGATTTATTTAGATTCCAAAAGGTACGAATTGAGCAGACTATAAACGACTGATTTTACATGTCGCAAAGAAAAGACGCATTTATGTGAAGTGGAACGGAAATTTTTATTTTTAGTTTCGTTTCGTGGGAAAAAATTGATGCGTGTTATACACCAGTGTATGCTTGAAATAAAATTATGTACTCTCAAATTTGTGGTGCGTGTTATACTTCGGGATATACGGTATACATATATATATAAATATATTTCAATTTATGCACACACATACACATATGTTTATGCTTGTTTGTTTGTTAGAAAGGTGCTTTTATACGAGTATGATTAATTAATAATTATTTATATTTATATATATATTTGGACAAATACATATATAAAATTTATGTAAATAATATTTATAGTACATATATAATATTTGTATAAAATTTTGGACCTTTTCGTTTGGACATTCAGCCGAAAATCAAAAAGAAAAAAATACCGAAATTTGATTTCGGCAGACTTGTAGTTAAAAAATATAATTCATATTAAAAAAGAAAACCTTGAAATTACTTTTAAAATGATGTAGAAACTTTCGTTTTTTTTTTTCGTTTTACATGGTTTCAAGAGCTCTGTCTAATATTTTATCAAAAATGCGTTTAATGAGCTAACACGTTAAAATAATATGTAGCTACAGCAACAGGAACTTAACTTCATTATGTTTTAAGAAAGATTTACTGCCTTTTCGTGGATAATTTATTTTGTTCATACTTTATAGAATCAAGACCGTTTTTAAAAAGTTAGATTAATGATAGCTCTTGAAATAAAATAAAACACTCTTTATCATATGGGAAAGTACCATTTATTTCAGTAGTACAGTTTTATGATGTCGTAAAATATGTGTGCAGAATTTAAAACGGAAAATTTAAACAAGTTTTATTTAGAAAAAAATATATTTTACTATTTTTTATATATCTGAAATTTATTTAATGAATCTAAAATATTAGTTTTACATTAAAAAGTTCAATAAAAAAATCTTGAAATAACATTAAAAAAACTTTTTTTTTCTTTTTTTTCCATTTAAAGAGAAATCAAATATTTTACCAAAAATGCTTTTAATAAACTAACATGTTAAAATAATATATAACTGTTGCAATAAAAACTTCACTTCATTAAGTGTTAAGAAAAATTTACTGTTTTTTCGTTACTAATTTGTTTTGCTCCTACTTGATATTATCATGGAAAGCTTTCTTAAAGAAGTAGATTAATAATACCTCTTGAAATAAAATGAAACACACATTATCATACGGGAAAGTACCATTTATTCTGTAGTACAGTTTTATAATGTCGTGAAACATGTGTACAGAATTTAAAAGGGAAAATTTATAAATTTTTTACATCCAACAGGATATATTTCATTATTTTGTCTTTGCCTGAAATTCATTTAATGAATTTTAAATATTATTTTTACACTAGGAAATCAATAAATAAACAAAAGGTAAACAAAAAAAATACTTACTATTTATATCTGTTAAGGACAATCGCATTCGTGTGTAACGCTGCCTTTATTTAGTGAAGACTACATCAATCGAGCAAATATAAATTTTCTTTGCTTTTTTCGATTTTTAATTGTTTTCAATATCTTACATAAAAAAAAAAATTACGGTGTCGAATATAGAAATTGCATTCACGTTCATTGAGCCGACAGCCTAAAAACCTAAGATTTCGAGCTCAAGAAAAAAAAATCTGTATTTCATGGAATAATAGTATTAAGGGAATCTATAATGATTTGTGTCTGTCGGAACAGAAGTGGGTTATAAGCCAAAAATTAATACCACCAATGGTGTACTTGTAGATTTATTGTAGAACAGAATCAACGGCAAACTTACCAGTAAACCACTGGTGGAATTTCTTTTTGGTTTATGCACCACTTCACATTCGGCAGTCGTAGATCATTAAATTTGCTTATTACTACTCTTCCATAAAATAAAGTTTTTTTTTCTTGTGCATAATGCCTTAGTTTTTTTCTGTCGGCTCTTCGACTATTGTATTCTAAAAGCATACATACTGGATACCTGATTTTGAAAAATCAAAGATTGTGTTTTACTTTATGTATCTCTTTTAATTAAAAGTATATTAAGGACTTAAAAATTACCTTAAAAATGGTATAGAAACTGCTGTTTTTTTCCTTTTTCTTTATTTAAGGAGAAATCTAATATTTTATCAAAAATGCGATTAATGAACTAAAATAATGTATAACTATTGCAATAAAACTTCACTTCATTATGTTTTCAGAAAATTTTACTGCTTTTTCGTGACTAATTTGTTTTGTTCATGCTTCATATAATCATAAAAATCTTTTAAAGATTTAGATTAATGATATCTCTGGAAATAAAATAAAACACTCTTTATCATATAGAAAATACCATTTATTCGGACAGTTTTATGACATCGTAAAATATGTGTGTAGAATTTGAAAGGGAAAATTTTAAAAAAGATGTTTTATATAGAACAGATATTATTTTATTATTTTTCCTTTATCTTAAATTCATTTAATCGATTATTTATTTATTTATTTTATTTTTATTATTTTTTTTAAATTAGGAAGTTTGGTATTTTTTTAAAGTGAAATTTACCTACTACCTATCTGTATTATAAAGGATAATCGTATTTGTGCGTAACGCTGGCGTCATCTTCAAAACGACAACATCAGAGGATCAAATTTAAAAATTCTTTGATTTTAATGAGATTTTTCAAATTTTTAAATCTTGTACATTTTAAATTTTTACACTGTTTCTATATAATTTCTTCTGTTTATTTATTTACTTATTTTATTTATTTATTTATTTACTTATTTTATTTATTTATTTATTTTATAATTAGAAAGCAGAAATTTCTTGATATTTTCCTATAAGATGTCTGCAAAATTAGTGAAATGTAATATTAAAAGCACAATAGTTGTTTTATGTCTTATTTCTGCATATATATATATATATACTAAGGTACCCTGGGGTAATAACGCCAGGCGGGGTAATAACGCCAAGTGCTTATATTTTACATAATTATGAAATAATCAGGTAAATGACACCCATGTGCTCTGCGCAGAAGGGTTTTGAGTCATATAAATCGCGAAAAACAGCTTCAAGTTAATTTGTTTCATTTTTAGGTCTTATTGTTTTTACAAACAACTAAAATTAACGCTTGATCTAAAATTTGCGAGATACGTTTTGTGATGTGAAGACTATATTTTTATCCGGAAATACTTTGTTAATTACATAAATTTGTAGTGCATTTCATGTCCGTTTAAAATGTTGTTAAAGATTTTGGATATCTTCTCGAGATAATTTGTAATTTAAAATGTACTACGCAATAACTATACCGGGGTAATAACGCCAATCCTTGACATTAATACCCCGGTTGATTCCCTACAGTGGCCGAGCTACATCCTAAATACTGATTCAAATAAACACAGTTAAAACTGTGCAATGTTTATCATATTTCTATTTAAGCGGTCCTTTTTAAGCAAAAAGAAGCTCACGGTCTGATATTCTTTTGCCTCATCCCCCCCCCCTCCCACACCACACCTTTATTTTTCTCACACTTTCACAAAAAAATGAACATTTTCAATAGCTTAGAATGCAATTTGTCAATTTCTAAGTTTGTAGAATTTGTATTTTTAGAATTGGGCTATCTACATGCAATTATTCCATCTTATTTCATAGTTTTGTTTGCATGTCGTTATTACCCATATAGGTGGGTAATAACGCCAAAT
The DNA here is from genome assembly GCA_964019185.1 of Maratus speculifer. Classification (NCBI taxonomy): domain Eukaryota; kingdom Metazoa; phylum Arthropoda; class Arachnida; order Araneae; family Salticidae; genus Maratus; species Maratus speculifer. The sequence continues at coordinate 256,747,216 of OZ025295.1, read as the reverse complement.
AGCATTGGTCAAGAAAAAACGCCATTACATTTTACGAATACATATCTGTTAAATTATTTTATTTTATATAGATAGTCAATGAGTTGCTGTATCATATCCTATATTTGTTTGAAAAATACAATCTAAAACTAAGCCGTGAAAATTGGTAGAAACTTAACGTGGCGTTATTACCCCAGGGTACCTTATTTAAAAATCCAAAATTATCATTTGTATCCATGTGCCACATCCGCGAATTACGTTGATGCGCGTCACAGCGTACTTTGATATGTCTGGGAAAGACGGTGATAAGTAACAGTTACTCCATATTTTACAATGAAAATAAGTTAACAAACCATTTTATTTCGATTTAAAGAAAATCAAATTATTCACAATTTATTTGTAACGAATTAAAGCAATTAAAATTAAATGTCTAACAAAGTGATGTTTTGACTTATCCTTGTCCGGTGTCTGGCTAAGGCAAATTTTTTTTATCTGCCACTTCAACCCTACCATTATCTTCTTCCTTATGAAATATGGCAAAGTTACAGTGTTTTCTCTTCATAAAGCAAACGAAATGACAATCATCAGTTTTTCCAGGAACATCATCACTTTTCCTTAATCATGGCCTTCAAAGAAATTGGCCGATTTTGTTATTTTCAAAGTCATCATCAGCGACATTTTGGTCATAAATATCTGCTTCTTTCATTGTTATCATCTTCAAAAGTATCTATTTCTTTACTTAGCAGGTTACTCAGATGCAAGCCATCATATGAAGGGTATTACAATAGACCTAAAGATGCTTTAGATTTATCTGCTTCTTTCCTTGTTATCATATTCAAAAGTATCTGTTTCTTTCTTTAGCAGGTCACCCAGGTTCAATTCATCTTATGTAGAGTAAAACAATAGACTGAGGATGTTTCAGATTTATCTGCTTTTATTGTTGTATCATCTTCAAATTTATCTGTTTCTTTACTTAGCAGGTCACTCAGGTTCTAGTCATCTTATTTAAAATCACACAATAGACCTAAGGATGCTTCAGATTCATTTGATTCTTTCATTGTATCATTTTCAAAAATATATGTTTCTTTATGTAACATGTCACTGATATTCAAGTCATCATATGTAGAATCACACAATAGACCTAAGGATGTTTCAGATTCATCTCCTTCTTTCATTGTACCATCTTCAAAAGTATCTGTTTCTTTACTTAGCAGGTCACTCAGTTTCAAGTCATCTTGTGTATAGTCGCATAATAAACCTAAGGGTGTTTCAGATTCATCTGAAGAATATAAATCTTTCACAATTTTGTTATTGTCTATCGCTTCAAAAATTTAGTATTTTCTATCCCCATAATATTTTTTTGCATATCTAGCACCTAGTTTCTCTTTTTCCCTGTGCTGCCACTCGTTTCTCTTATTTACTTATTCTTATGCCGAAAAGCATTTTTTTCTTTTGAGTATCAGTATATATTCGAGATTTACCGGGCTATCATTCTTTTTTTTGTTAGTTCTACTGTTCTAGCTATTGGGTAAAGTCGTTTGGTTGCAATGATATTAAATTTTCTAGCATACTGTAATGAAGCTATTTTACTTCAGTAAAAACTAATATTAGAAATTATTGGTGGAAAATGGTTAAATTAAGGCGTGTATGGAAAAATAACAATAAAAGGTAATGAAAAAATGAACTAAAATGAAATAGGTTGCCTATGGATATCATGGGGCACATTGATACGCATTAATGTAACTCAAGAGCGAATGCATGAATTTTCTTTAAGCTTCAGATTTAGTACCAAATAGAAATGACCTTGATATTTTTTTGTGTTTATCACCTAATAAGTGGCTCTATTATTAATAATGATTTTGCAGTAGCTGTACATAAGAAACTAACATACAAATTTTGATCTAATTTCATTTTCAATAAAAAGTTGACATAAGTTGTTGCTAACTAGATTTTATGCAAATACAAAACCGGCTTTTTGAAAAAGAATTAACATGTATAAGATAGAAGTAAGTGTTTTGAATGCCACATTGGACTTTGTTACATAACAGGCAATATAGCTAAAAGAATAACGTTATGTTTTGATGAAAAATTATCTTTAAAAATCCCATTAAAAATACTATTTTTTTATTTTAAATATAAATGAAGCTATTCTTCTGAAATAATATATTAATATAATATAAATCTTAATAAAAGAATAATTACATTTTTATACACAATTGTTTTTAGATATTTTTACAAATTACAAATGGATATTACTAGAATTGCCCCGTAAAAAATCAAATAAATTATTATTTTTTATGTTTTTAAAATAAAAAAAATATGAAAAACGATATTTTTTTTTCTGAATAATCTAAAATGAATAATCTAATGTGAACAACATGTGATACATTAGAAACACTGAAAATTTAAAATTTAAAAAGTTGTTTTTCATAAAGGCGTATTTTAAAAAAATGTTTTGGCAATATTAAATGAAATATATATCATGAATATAATGAAATATATAAAGTGATCATATTGAAAGTGTTCCTGAACTCATTTCTCTTATCTACCAGTTTCTTCGACTTTCTGATATTGGTATTTACAAAAATATTCTCTCATTTATCTTACAAACGTGGGATTAAAGAAAATATATCTCTTCAAACGGCAGCATATTTTTTTTATACACTATTTATATTACAAAATTATAATATTTAAAGTTATTATAATTGCATGATTTATCTAACTTCAATAAACTTTCTTTAAATAATTTTATTTATATAAAATAGTACTTAATAAAATAGTAATTTAAGTTTCGTTATTTTCCTGAAACAATACACCCTTATTATAACGGAACATACTCTGCAATCCATATAATTTTTACAAAATAAATAAAACTTACGTTACCAATCATACGTAGAATAGAATAACTCTTAGAATGTTATTGAAAACGAAAAAGATTTTTTGACGGATTTAAACGTTTCAAACACTGAAGATTTCAAAAAACACACACATATACAAATACATCAGTCTATGTGTCTGTAAACGCTGTATCTCACGAGCAAATTGAGATAGTGACTTGAAATCTGGTGTGCACTTAGTATGTACTAATGGAAAGAAACATATTTAATATCAGCCACCTCGATAATCTGGAAGTTTTTTTTTTCCAGTTTCTAAAAATGTCCCCTCTAAAAAGAAACACACAAAAAATTTTATTTTAAGAAATGAATTTAAAATACAATAAAAATATAAATTTTGCATTAAGTATGATGTCGATCGGATAATTAACTGTCAGGATATTTGTAATAATATTTTCAACAATATTAAAATTTTTATGACCCTGCACTGCATTCAAATTTCAATTAAAATTTATATTTTAATTAAGTATGGCACGGTTAATCTGATGCAGTAAAGTGATAGTTGAGATGATTATCTTTTTTTGGAATAATAACAATGTTTCTTTTACGCAGTTCAGTACTAATTGATTATTCTATCGACCAAACATCTATCGCCAAACTATAAGACTAAATGCCAATAATGTATTATCGTAAATGTCACAATTACTCGACTTTCAAACACGCTACACGTGTTTGTCACGTCATCAAGTGATTTTGAATTCAATGTTTTATTTATATTTATTTTAACCTTTTACTAATTTATTTATTTTTTCGTTATTTAAAATAAAAAATATACCATTTTGTAATTTGCATAATTTGTCAAAATAGATTGACGCAATAGTCAAGTAGTATCCAAAATTCCGTAATAAAGCATCACTATGCATTAGAAATATTAAAATATACGTTTAAATTTTATTTTGGAATTGTAAAGTATTTTATAAATAATTTACACATGTCTGAATTTCATATTTTATATTATGCATATTTATGACAGGTAAGTATTACGATCTCCCACAACGACTAGTTAATTTTTGTTTTAATAAATTAAAGACATTTTTTGAAATAAAAGCAAAAGTTTTAAATTAACCAACGAGCTTAATTTACAATGAAACTTAATTTTAACTTAAAAAAAAAAATTCTAACTATAATTTTAGTAAAACATGAACTTTAGAAGTAAACTCGGTAATTTGAGTAAAATAATAAAAGTGAAGGAAAAATATAATAAAATATAATTATCCTTTCCATCCCTAAAGAGTAGGTAGAAATATTTTAAAGGGTCATTTAGGATGAGCTTTATTATACTCTTTGGAGTTATAAAGGCATTTAAGAATTTCTCGCAGAATTATATTTGTCAAGACAAATCGCCACCGAACAAACATTCTTCATAAAATGTTATTGTAAATGTACACGCAAGAGAGTTAATGTAATATTTCTAAACTTTTTTTTTCTTTCTAACCGTTCAATCGTTCAACAGAATTTCCCATTCATGTTTAACCCTTTCGGGTCTGTTGTACTACTAATAGTACATGCCTTTTAATGAAGTATTATTTTGTTTTAAGAAATTCTTTTGCTAATATTTGCATATAGTAATGTTAATACATGTTAATTTATTTGCTGTATGACTTGAATTAGGTTTAGGCAATTAGTAATAATAATTTTTTTTATAATAAGAATCATGTGTAATAAAGAGCAAAACGATTTAGAAAAATAAGATAAATCTTATTGTAACACAGTATTTTCTTAACATCAAAACGTAATATTTCGCTCATTAATCTCCAGGTTTCACTGCAATATAAGCATTATAAAAGATAATATAATTCTATAGATTTAATGGATTTTCAATGCACTGGATATATATATATATATATATATATATATATATAGGGAAAACTATGGTGTATGGTTTAATTTTTCTATTATTACATTATTCTGCTTTTAATTAATTTATTACTTTAATATTATTATGTGTATAATAAGTAGCTTTTTGTTTTTATTATCTCTATTTTTCGGTCAGATGATATATGAATACTTCATGTTTTAATTCACCACGTGCGAAATCAGGGTTTAGGTAGCGCATTTAGGATTCATTCTACTTTATAGCTCATAATTATTTTACTTTCTCCATATCCATTATGGCTTGGTTTTTCTTTTATTAATTTTAGTTTTATGCATGTCGGTAGTCCCAAATTCGTATTGTTTTGCTTTTTCACGGCAAATACGAAGATGAAACAACACACTCCATTTGTAGTTCCAAAGTATTTGGGACCTGAAGATTCTGGTTTGGTACTACATATTCCATTTGTATTCATATTATTCTTTTTTCCTTCCATATTCAACGTGCTATAAGTTATTAAATTCAATGGTTAATTTCAAATGGTAATATTGTTTACTATTAATGGTCTTATATATATATATATATATATATATATATATATATATATATATATATATGGGATGGACGAATCCTCACTCAAAATAAAAAGTAGTCTCTGACGGACACATACATTTATTATCTGACGAACAAAACAAAAACAAACAAGCAAAAAATAAAACACAGATTCATTCTTCGTTACTTTTCTCAACAATCTTCAAAACTCTTAATACGTCGTAAATATTTTATAGTTCTTTAAACGTCGCATCTTAAATCTTCGCTTTTAAATCGTCGGAATCATCACTTTAGTTTTTAATCAACATCCTAAGCCGTTGTTCAAAACATTCTATTTACTTCCTCTTTGCATTCCTGAACACACAGCTTCGTTATCTTTCGGTTCTTTTTTAATCTCGACCCAGAGTTCCGGTAAATGCGTAGAGTAGAGAAAATACAGTCCAAGTCAGGTGCAACAGTGAGTGTAGCCCACATGCGAGAGTATATCCCACATATATATATGTTAATAATGTTGGAAGAATGATGTTTTCTTAACATTTAAAAGAAATTCAGGGAAAAAATACTACAAAATTACCCTTTTGCAAGACGCTCCTAGGGTTGAACACAAATTAATCTACATCTATAGCTACTGTTAATGCTATTAACGTAAAATAAGTTTTACTAAAACTGAAAAACAAATTCGGAACCGAAAGGGTTAACGATTAGGGCAACAGTAGCTATAGAATTGGTAAGATGATTTTTATTTGATAGTCTTAAATATTTATTTATCTTATACACTTCAAAATGGTAGGTTCAATATAGATTTTATCTCTTTATGTTAAATTAGCCTTTGTTTACAAAACATACAGAACTGGAAAACCCGGTTACGACGCTTAAAGGGTTAATCAAAATTTAGAGTCAATAATAAACATTACACTTATTAATATATTTAACACAAATTTATAATATTTTTATTAAATTTATTTATCATTTAATATAATTTGTAATCGATCAAGAATTTTGCTTTTCTTTTGCAGTATTTTTTTCATAAATTTCTTTAAAAATTTTTACGATATAATTATTTTATTTGTTGACATATTGTAAAAATAACTGTACATTTCCATAACAGAAATCTTTCGAAAGATTGATCAAAAGTGTTGTAGGCTTCTACTACGAAGCTCGTAGAATTTGATTATCCATTCAGTTGTTAGTGTGTTCCTTTTAAGAACATGTTAACTTTTTTATGACCACCAATCAATGACTTTTTCAATAACTACATAAAAAATAAAATATGGTTGTTATTTTTAAAGGATTCAAATTCCTTCTAATCAAGTCACATTTAATTAGTTTAATTTTTTCCAAGGGGACTGAAGTCAATGTATATCATTAAAAAAATGTTTTAATTTTCCCGTTAAGAAACAGTGAGTTAAATCGCGTAAAAGAAAAACAATTTCAAAAGGATTTAAAATACTTAAATATCTTTTTTCTGAATAAAAATCATTGTTGTCTCTTATTACTTTTTTTTTTTTTTTGTCTTTTAATACTTTTGTTATGGAAAATTTTCGGTTTATCACCTCAAGGAGATTGATAGCATTATACAAAATTTATTATTGAATAATCATTAATTTTTGTCTTCTAGATTCTTTTGTTACATCATTTTATTCTTAAAAAAATAAAAAAGTAAAATTGCAATATAGTTTTGAAACACAGATTTACTTGGACTAAAATACGTTTGGATAAGAAATAAGTAATCTAATCGAATTTCATCCTTTTATAGTTCTATTTTTATAGATAGCAGTTGAATTATTTTATAATGCTTCTTATTAATTTTAATTAATTTTTCAATATATTTTCAGCAGTGAAATTACGTTTGAAGTTTTTGAGTATTTAACACAAAAATTGTCAAATTGCGAATCAAGACTAGAAGAAACTAAGCGTATTTTTAAAAGTAATTTCAGTTCTGTAAATTGATTAAAAAATCAATTAAAATCATATACAGAATTTAAATTGGAATTATTAAGAATTAATTATTCTGTAAAATGTTAGATCTAAATTTACTAATCATTTCCCATTTTATTTCGCATATATTTTAAAATTGTGTTATAATATTAATAATAAATCCGAATATAGTATTTAAAAATTTATTTTTTCAGATATTTTCTGTACAGAAAATATCTGTAACTATTACCAGCTTTTCTCAGCCTGCTTAATCCTAAAACATCTTTTCCGAATTTATCTATTTTACGTTTTTACAGACAGTTTAAAGAATGCAAGTAATTCTATATCCCCCAACAACACCAAAAGGTGGGATGAACAATGAAGAAAACTGAATTTAGAAAAACATTACAACTAGCAAGACAGTTCTAAATCTACGCTAAATTTTAAATAATTTAATTGGAAATCTGTATTATGCTGAGTATTATAGCTCATAGTTGTGAAGCTTAAGTAACATATAATGTATGCAGCACTTTCATTATTTTTTAATTGAAAATGCGTGTAAATGTATAGATATATAAATTACGTAAAGTAAAATCTAAATTCAACCGGATTTTTCTTAAATTCATACAAGTTTTAAATTAAACTTTTAAATACTTTAAATGCATAAAATGAGATTGCTTAAACATTTCCTTTTAAAGTAAAAACAAACCGTTAAAAACCTGCATCAGTACTTTTTCCTGTGCATAAAAGTAGTAATTCTCAAACTAAGAGCTTAAAAAAAGACGATGCAATATATTTAATCATTTACTTTTGATTAATTCGCATTTTAATAAACATACAAATTGCTTGCAAAATAACTAGTGAATATTAAAAATTAATAATTATTTCAACATATTTTTGCATGCATTCTATTTATACTGGTTTAAAATTTCTGGTATTTATTTCCTTTTATTTATCGTATAAAAAATTTTCGCATAGGGATTTAAAAAAAAAATAATCATCTAATTCATGTTAAAATAATATACTACTGAAAAAAATAGAAATATTTCTGCTGTTAAAAAATCCGTTCAATAACTGAAATAAAATTCTAATATGTTACACAGTCGCTATGAGTGAAACTAGATATAATGAAAAAAGGAAACAGATAAAAAGAAAATAGAAAAACAGAAATTGTTTTTACAGAGAATCAGCTGTGATAGTTTTTATAGAAAAAAATGTATATAAACCTATGTTCCTTTGGAATTAAGATGAATTCTATATGTATTGCATTTTTTATGAGTTTTCTTTTGATCTTACTGAATTAATGTGATTGAATCATATTACGTGCCAGTCTAAAAATTCATTTAAAAAATGTATCACATAGCCGTAAAAACATTTTTTTTTCTTTAAATCTGCATTTCGTTAAATATTATTTTAAACATTTTTTCAACAAATTTAATTGTTTTTACAATAAATCATTTTAAAAAATCACATATTTTCTTTTTCTAGGGAAAAAAAAAAAATAAGAAATAAGAAATATGACACTTTTAGATAAATAATGATAAATGAAAAAGATAATTAATTCTTTTGTTTCACAAAACTACTTTTGTTTTCTCATTAAAGCATTAAATTATTGTAATTTATTTCCTCTGAAAACGATTGCTTTCTCTTATTTAATATGTATATTTACCATAAGTATTTTTATTAATGGAAAAAAAAGTGCATTTTAAAACATATGATTTACAAATGTATGAAAGGTTTCACTTTGTTTTGGAAAAAAAAAATTAAAACAAAAATTTACTCTACTGAAATTTAAATGAAAATTAAAATACTGAGTGATTTTTTTAACTAAGTGGAAAGTTGTCTAAGTCGGGATCCGAACGCAAGGCATAAATTTTCCATTCTTTACAAACTGAGGTTTTTACACAGAGAAAAGGCGTGGATATTGCAATCAGGTAAATTTAATGGCTGTACCATTTGTCTGACATGTGTACATAAAAGGTGAATATGCTAGAGATAGTGCAAATAACAGGATAGTGGAACATAAAAACTAGTACAAATCGGATAAAAACAGATATCTAGACATACATCATTATTCCTAACTCAATTATACGGATTGTTAATTTTAACGTATGAAGAGAATCTTAATCAAATAGGTTAAAAAACAATACTATTTAGATAAAAATATGTTAGTGAGTTAATTAGTAAGCTGTATTTAATTTGCTAATTATAAGTAATGATGAGATTTTCAAATATTTGAAAAGGATTTTCAAATGCTACTGATTTTATCTGAGTGAAAATTTCCTAGACGGTTGCCGTTCGAGATAACTCAATAGGTAGACAGTTTACAATTTATGAAAAATTGGGATTGATTCCAAGACATGAATTCGATTGTTTTTTGGATTGGTTGATTCTTGGATTATTGGGTTCAATTTCAAGACTAGGTATTTTTTTCAATCAATAAGAAACAAATAGCGGGTAATTTTTTAGCGGGTAATAAGAAAAGCAAAATTAAAAATAGAGAAAAAATAATTAAAATTTAGAAATGTAATAAATAAAAATTTCTTTTAAATATTATATCGTGCCGTGGTTTGAAATAAAACCTGCCTTGTAATTAATCATAAAATTTAAAAGCATCTGCGGAATATTAGTAGATGTATACATATTTTTATAAATGACAAAAGTTTACAAAATTATGTAATTTTGAAATTAAAAAAATACCGTTATAAATACATATCCTATAAATGTTATTATTTTGCTATATTTAAAACACAATTCAATATATAATGAATGAAAAAAAAACTTTACTCTCCATTTAATTGCCACTTAATAATCTTAAAACACGAATAAAAATAATTAAATTTAAAACTAATTAGGGTTGTGTTATATTTTTAAAAATAAAATTTTAACTGCTTAAAAAGTGCATTTTTATTTTATGGTGTTAATCAGACTGACTTCCCCACGCATCATATTACGTACGACATTGATTAAACATTAATATCCCTGGACCCATCATAAACAAATTTTAAATGAAATTTCAGTTTTGCAATTTTCGGAACTGCAAATGTTTAAATTTTTAAACATCGCACATTATAAATCTTTACACCATTGCCTAGAGAAAAAAATGCACCCTTAAATGAAATTTATTTGAAATCTTTATCACAATTTGTTTTCAAATTATTATTTTTTTAATTTTTTTGTTACTTTTTTTGTCATCGTGGCAACGGATGAATTCCATTTTTTGACATTAAACATGCACCAATCAGAAAACTCATAAAACAAAGGTTGCGGAATTCATCAAATAAAAAGATTCAGATATACTTCTAATTTCCCATCTCTCTACCGAGGACAACAACTATTTTCCAAATAGTTAGAAACTTTTCTATGTTTCCACGATAAAAATAATATTTCTTTTTGTTTAGAATTCATACAAACTGATATGTTTCTGAGATTTAATGATGCATTTAAAAAAGCAATGTTTCATTTTTTGCCTCAGTTTCCCGGAATAATGTCCGACTTGTTTTTAAAGTAGGTTAATTAGTTCAATGAAACCTAAATATCTGTTTTTCGGATAGTGGGTTACTCAGTTACATTTTATTAGTTGAGTAAGTGATTTTACATATGCATGAGTTATAAAATATTGGGAATATTAATGTATTGTATTCTCCTTCGTATGTAGCATAAGTCAGAACATTTTGTTTTTTTTCACATTTTGTCACAGGCATTTAGCAAGATTTTTGTTTACATACCTCGAGTTCAGGGTAATTCCGTATATATCTTTATAGATATATAACAAAACGTCTAAGATAGTAGGTGGCCGATCATCTTTGATTTTATAGTATAGTTATCATGCTCTTTTAATAATGAAGAATGAAGAATGAATAATTTTTTGCCAAAAAGCTTCGAATCATGGCCCAATCTTTTTTACTCATTTAGAAATTTACAACCGACGTAATTACAGAGTGTAAAAATAACATTTTACAACTATCGTTAAAGAAACTATCAATCGAATCTACAAAATTAATCAATACCCATCATTCGGCAAATATCAGCAACATGACTAATTAATATCCAAGTAATTTATAATTTGGATCACGATTGCAAATTGTTTTGGCACTCGTGATGGATATACATTGACAAACAGGGAACAGCAAAAATAAATCGTCTATACATTATAAATTTTCTTTAGTTTAGATGTTCTATCATAATTCGTCATAAAAGATAATAATAATTCCCAAGAACACATTAATGCTTATATGAAAACCTGTGGTTCCCAGCCTGGAGAGTACGCCAAACTGGAAAACAATTCTTTTTTTTTCTAAACCATGTGCTGACAGTTTTTTTTTTATAATTATTATAATGTTTTAGGCTAAAAACAAATAGAACACAAACAAAATTTAAGAAGTTTTTAGGGTTTTTTCGTTTTTTTTTTTTTTTTTTTTTCGTTTTTTTTTTTTTTTTTTTTTTTTTTTTTATTTATCAAGTGTTTAACATAGACTCGTAAAAAAATAATTGTGAGAAATTTTACGATATTTAAATTAAACAATCATTTATAAATATTAATTTTAATCAAATGTCTCTATAAGTATTCTGGAATTTATGGCTGTATTGTATATTTTTGTGCAACTCTTCCCATTTAAGTTAACCTTTTATTTCTGTTAGCTTTTCTATATTTCACACGAAGAGACTTTTATTCATGAAACTGTTTAAAAGTGTATGTAAATCCGCCTGCATTGAATAAATGTAACTTAAAAAATTATTCGAAAATCTTAACAGGGTAATCCCATAATTATAAAATACAGGGGTTGGACAAAAATATGGAAACACCTTAAAAAAATATGTTTCCTAGCCTAATATGGTGTAGGGTACCCTTCAATACAAAACAGCTTACAGTCTTCTCGAAATGGATAAATACAGTTTCTGTATATTTTCCAAGATAATAGTGTACCATTCTTCATGCAAAACGGTGGCAAGTTCAGATAATGATGTTGGCGGTGGATAGCGAGAACGCACTTTCCGCTCCAATGTAGACCACAAAGGTTCGATAATATTCTGGTCTGGTGACTGTGGTGGCGAGGGGAGATGCGACAATTCATCCTCGTGCTCAGAAGCGGTTCAGAAAACCAGTTCTGGATAATGTGAGCTGTGTGAACGGGGGCGTTGTCGTCTTGGAAAGTACCATCACAATTGGGGAACAAAGTTTGTACCATTGGATGGACTTGATCGGCTAAATTATTCACATAAGTTTGAGCCGTAATACGCCCTGACAGAATTATCATGGGGCCAGCAGAGAACCATGATATGGCTGCCCAAACCATCACCGAACCCCCGCCATGTTTCACTGTTGGCAACAAGCAGTCTGTATTATAGGCTTGAAATGACTCGGCCAGACGAGAGAAAAAAATGTGAAAGAAAGCTCATCAGAACATACTCTCTTCCACTGCTCTATAGTCCAGGCTTTATGACTTAAACACAACTTTTTCCTGTTACGGGTATTAGCATCACTGATGAATGGCTTTTCAATTGCAGCATGGCCAGCAATTCCCTGTTTATGAAGCTCCCTTCTAATTGTTTTGGTATTCACAGGGTTTGGTAACACGACATTCATTTCAGCAGTAACTTTTGCAGCTGAGGTCATCTTATTTTTCGCGAAAATCCTTCTTAAAGATCGTCTGTCACAATCACTCAGCGTACACTTTCGTCCGCGCTGTGATTTAGCGGATGGTGTTTTTCCACATTTCAAATATGCGGAATAAATCTTCGACACAGTACCTCTTGAAACACTAAAAACCTCGGCTGCCTTGCTTACGAAAGCACCCACCATACACGCTCCAACAATTTGGTCACGTTCGAAGTCTGTTAACTCTGACATAATGCAATGACAACCTCACATAATAGTGCTCCAATAACGACTGAACGGTGCAGCAATTTTACGAAGATGTATAGGTGGCGTCAGTAGGGGAAACGCCAGCGCCATCTACATAGTTCATTATAATCAATCTTTTTTTTTCAACCATGCATTTCAAAAGGTGTTTCCATATTTTTGTCCAACCCCTGTATATTAATCTTAAAAGAATAAAAAAATAAATGAGTAAACGTTAAATTTTAATGGCTCTAATGCAAACATACCACATAGTAAATAAATTTACATCCTGACATAACATTTTAAAACATAAAATTAACTACTACAGGGCAGACAACTCACGATACCGGGAATAGGAAAACAAGGAAAATTTGTTGTGATACGGAATAATGTGTCTTTAAAACTGTTAAAAACAAGAACCTTGAAAAGCTGCACATTTTATCAATATGAAGAAAAGTTAACGCCAAAGCTTATCCACCAACTCCTAATAAATTACAAAAACGAATTATAAAATGGTTAAATGTTATAAATTTTAATTTTAAACATAAAAGTCTCATCAAGGCATTTCGTGAAAATAGGCAGGCCGCATAACAACTTTCTTTAAGGGGACGGTGGACGTTATTATTTATTTTTTATCGTAGCATTATTAAATTTTGTACATATATACATTTCACCAAAAGCATATAAAACACCTTAAAAAAAAGTTTCTAATCTTATTAAAATTTAATTTTTTTTTTTTAATTTTAAAATTTTCAACATTTTTTTAAAAAAAATCTTCTTCGTGTCTTAATTTTTGAGATATTTTCTCGCATTTGCATTTTTAGCACTTAAAACTCTATAAGAAACAAATTTTCTAAGATTTTTTCAATCTCTTGAATGGTTAATATTTTACATTTTTTTTAGAAATTCCATAACGATTTTCATCAAAATTTTGCCTTTTAAAAAGTATAACATCAAATTTGACTATCTTAATAAAAACGAATTTTAAAAAGCTTACACAATCTTTCTAAACAATAACAGTATACATCCTTATGAATTTCATAAATATTGATAAAAAATTACGTCACAAGGAGTATTTCAAAAATCTAAAAGCTCTGAAAAGTTAGTTTTGTGAAAAACAGATTTAAAGTACATAAATACACTTACCTTTATTATTTACTTTTTAAAACCTTCATAAATGATATTTTATTACGAAAAAACTGTTTTAATAATATTATACCACAGAAATGACCTTTTTACGACTATTTTGCTCAAATTAAGATCAACTGTCCCTTTAATATTAAAGTAAGTTGGAAAATAAAACATTTTAGATTCAAAGCATTTAGATAATTAAGCAGAAATCGCAGCGTTCCTAAATTTTTTACAGTTTACTATCACACAGTTAAAGCGATAATGTATGTTATAGAATTTTAATGTAGATGTTAAAGAAATCTGCCATGAAGAATTTCGATTCAAAATACTGGTAGGAAACTGAAAATTTTAGGGGACGTTGCGACTTCTGATTCTGAAACTCATTTGTGACAAAGGATTCAATTATTTGATTACTTAGAAAAACATGAAATAGATAGTTATTGTAAGCCTCTGTTTACACATCCACTGTGTAAATTGAGTGGCTCTTTTAAAAGGACACTTGGCATTAAAAACGAAATCCCTCTATTTTCAATAGATTCATTTGAATATTTGTAGACGTGTTAATAGCATGTTTAAATAGCTATATTCAAAATTTGGTGATAAAATAATAAAGCTATTATTATTTTTTAATTTTAAAATTTTAAAATTAATGAATAATTGTGAAATTTATAACGTATGAATGTGATGCGGTTTGTGAGACCACAAAATTGAAAGATGAATAAAAGGTGTGAATAACTCATAGGATTGTGTTTTTGTACTAAACTTTTTATACAAGAGTATTATACTTAATATTCACCTATTTAGACTCTGTTAATAGTACTAAAATTCCAAATGAAACAAAATTTCGGTAGTGTTTGCAGTTAAACTGAAAATTACAAGTTAAACTAAAAAATTAAAAGAAAAATAGTGGTCTACGAGACCGGTAACATTAGTTAAAGGTTAAAGTGCGATCCATGATAAAAAATGACAGAATACTGTTCCTGCGCTAAACTTTTTGTACAGAATTAATTCTAATTAAATTTAATCTATTCAAATATTTCTAACAATATTACGAGAACTCCAAACGAAAGAGAATTTCAATTGTAACTATAGTTAAACTGGAAAATACAAGTTAAACGCTATTTTTTTTTTTTTGGGGTGGGGGGGGGGGGTACAGTGTTCAGTCAGATTGCTAACAGCAGTTAAAGGTCACTTTTTTTGCTAATATAGAGATAATGATATATAACCATATGAATAATGTATAAAATTGAATAAGAAATCTCTTTGGGATTGTAATTTTAATAAAAAATTTTATTCAATTTATTTAAAATTTATTAAAGCATGCTCTTTAAAACGTCGACAATTTAATTGTAGGTTTGAAGAATCGGCATTAGTGTGCAGTTATGGTTTAAAAACAACTTTCTATATTACTATAATTGTATTAACCCTTAACTGCTGTGACAAAAATTGTCGCATAACTTACTGTGAGCGGCCTGTCAGGCCGCTTAATCTAACGATGAATAAAATGTTAAATTAACTTTTAGAATATTATTTTTGTATTGAACTTATATACAGGACTATTATAAATAAAATCCAGCGATTCAAAAGTTTCTAAAGATAGTAATAGGACTCCAAATGAAACAAAATTTTCCCGGTATCTATAGTTAAACTAAAAATTGCAAGTTAAACTCTGAAACTTGGAAAAACTCAGCGGTATGTGAGACGCTAACAGCAGTTAAGGATTAACAAAAATTTTTATTACATATAACTCTAGTTATTATAAAACTTCACATGATTAAAATATTACATTATGAATGGTTAAAACCATGCAATGATGCTTATAATCATATTTAAACGGGACTTTTTAAGCAAAGAGAGACACAGGGTGTTATATTCTGTTGAAGCTCTCCCTCACTCCTGTTTCTTTCACTTTCACAAAAAAATCAATATTTTCTATCGCATAGAATGCATACATGGGAAAATAAATACTGATTCAAATAATCCGTGCAATGTTTCTAATAATTCTATTAAAATGGTCATTTTTAAGGAAAACGTAGCTTAGAATCTGATATTCTTTTGACTCCTCCCCCTGCCACCACCACAGCTTTCTTTTTCTTTCACACGAGTCATAAAAAAATTGAACATTTTGAATAGCTTAGATTGCAATTTGTCAATTTATAGAGCTGTAGATTTTGTATTTTTAGAATTGGGCAATCTACATGCCATTATTCCATCTTATTTTATAGTTTTGTTTGCCTAGCGTTATTACCCATATAGATGGGTATTAACGCCAAATAGCATTGGTCAAGAAAAAACGCCATTACATTTTAACAATACATATCTGTTAAATTATTTTATTTTATTTTATATAAATAGTCAATGAGTTGCTGTATCAGATCCTACATTTGTTTGAAAAATACAATCTAAAACTAAGCCGTGAAAATTGGTAGAACCTTAACATGGCGTTATTATCCCAGGGTACCTTATAATCAAGACCGTTTTTTAAAAAGGTAGATTAATGATAGCACTTGAAATAAAATAAAACACTCTTTATCATATAGGAAAGTACCATTTATCTTAGTAGTAGAGTTTTATGATGTCGTAAAATATGTGTGCAGAATTTAAAACCGAAATTTAAAACTTTTTTTTTTTTTTTTTTTTAGAAAAGAATATATATATATATATATATTTTTTTTTTTTTTTTTTTTTTTAGAAAATAATATGTATTATTTTTTATGCATCTAAAATTTACTATTAATTAAATTAAGAGAAATCAAATGTTTTGCCAAATATGCTTTTAATGAACTAACATGTTGAAATAATACATAAATATTGCAATAAAAACTTCACTTCATTAACTGTTAAGAAAGACTTACTGCTTTTTCGTTACTAATTTGTTTTGTTTCTACTTGATATTATCATGGAAAGCTTTCTTCAAGAAGTAGATTAATGATACCTCTTGAAATAAAATGAAACACACAATATCATATGAGAAAATACCATTTATTCTGTAGTACAGTTTGTATTATGTCGTGAAACATGTGTACAGAATTTAAAAGGGAAAATTTATACATGTTTTATTTCGAACAGGATATATTTCATTATTTTTTATATATCTGAAATTCATTTAATGAATCTAAAATATTACTTTTACATTAAAATGTTCAATAAAAAAAATCTTGAAATAACATTTATAAAAAATTCTGGTTTTTTTTTCTTTTTTTCTATTTAAAGAGAAACCAAATATTTTACCAAAAGTGCTTTTATTGAACTAACATTTGTTCATGCTTGATAAAATCATGAAAACCTTTTTCTAAAGAGGTAGATTAATGATACCTCTTGAAATAAAATGAAACACTCTTTACCATACGGGAAAGTTTTATTTATTTTGTAGTACAGTTTTATCATGTCGTAAATTATGAATGCAGAATTTAAAAGAGAAAATATAAACTTGTTTTACTTAAAACAGATTTTATTTAATTATTTTGTCTTTATCTGAAATTCATTTAATGAATTTTAAATATTATATTAACACTAGGAAATCAATAAATAAACAAAATTTAAACAAAATATAAATACTTACTATTTATCTCTGTTAAGGACAATCGCATTCGTGTGTAACACTACCGTTATTTTGTGAAGACGACATCAATCGATCAAATATAAATTTTCTTTATTATTTCGATTTTTAATTCTTTTCAATATCTTACGTCTAAAATTTTTACGGTGTCGAATATAGAAATTGTTTTCACTTTCAAAGAACCGACGGCCCAAAAACCTAAGATTTCGAGCTCAAGAAAAAAATCTGTATTTCATGGAATAATAGTAATAAGGGAATCTATAATGATTCGTGTTTGTCGGAACAGAAGTAGGTCATAAGCAAAAAATTAATGCCACCAATTGTTTTCTTGTAGATTGATTGTAGAACAGAATCAACAGCAAACTTACGAGTAAACCAACAGTGGTATTTCTTTTTGCCCTATGCACCACGTCACATTCGGCAGACGTGGGTCATTATATTCCCTTATTACTACTCTTCCATAAAATAAAGTTTTTTTTTTTTTTTTTTTTTTTTTTTTTTTTTTTTTTTTGCTCTTGGATTATAATTTTCTAAAAGCATACTTAGTGAATACCTGATTTTGAAAAATCAAAGATTATGTTTTACATTAAAAATATATTAAGGACTTGAAATTACCTTTAAAATGGTATAGAAACTGCTGTTTTTTCCTTTTCTTTATTTAAGGAGAAATCTAATATTTTATCAAAATTGCGATTAATGAACTAACATGTTAAAATATTATATAACTATTGCAATAAAAACTTCACTTCATTATGTTTTAAGAAAATTTTACTGCTTTTTCGTGACTAATTTGTTTTGTTCATGCTTCATATAATCATGAAAATCTTTTTTAAAGATCTAGATTAATGATATCTCTGGAAATAAAATAAAACACTCTTTATCATATGGAAAATACCATTTATTCGGTAGGACAGTTTTATGACATCGTAAAATATGTATGTAGAAATTGAAAGGGAAAATTTAAATATGTTTTATTTAGAACAGATATTATTTTACTATTTTTCCTTTATCTGAAATTCATTTAATCGATTTAAAAAATATATTTTTTTTTTACATTAGGATGTTTGCTTTTCTTTTAAGTGAAATTTACCTACTACCTATCTATATTATAATAAAGATAATCGTATTTGTGCGTAACGCTGCCGTCATATTTTAAATGACAGCATCAGAGGATCAAATTTAAAATTTCTTTGATTTTAATGAGATTTTTTAAATTTTTAAATGCTGTACATTTTTAATTTTTACATTGTCGGATAGATAAGTTATTCTCTATAATTTCTTCTTTTTATTTATTTATTTATTTTATTATTAGAAAGCAGAAATTTCTTAATATTTTCTTATATGTTGTCAAAAAACTAGTGACGTGTGATATTAAAAGCGCAATCGTTGTTTTATGTCGTATTTCTGCATATATATTTTTAAAAATCTAAAATTATCATTTGTATCAATGTGTCACATCCACGAATTACGTTGATGCATGTCACAGCGTACTTTGATATGTCTGAGAAAGATGCGGGTAAAGTAACAGTTACTCCATATTTTACAAAGAAAATACGTTAACAAACCATTTTTTTTTTCATTATATCGATTTAAACAAAATCAAGTTATTTACAATTTATTTGTAACGAATTAAAGCAATCAAAATCAAAATTAAATGTCTAACAAAGTGATGTTTTGACTTATCCTTGTCCGGTGTCTGGCTACGGCAACTTTTTCTTATCTGCCACTTCAACCCTACCATTATCTTCTTCCTTATGAAATATGGCAAAGTTACAGTGTTTTCTCTTCATAAAGCAAACGAAATGGTCATCATCAGTTTTTCCAGGAACCATCATCACTTTTTCTTTATCTTGGCCTTCAAAGAAATCGGCCGATTTTTGTTTTGTTTTTTTTTAAGTCATCATCAGCGAGATTTTGGTCCTAAATATCTGCTTCTTTCATTGTTATCATCTTCAAAAGTATCTGTTTCTTTACTTAGCAGGTCACTCAGATGCAAGCCATCTTATGAAGAGTATGACAATAGACCTAAAGATGCTTCTGATTTCTCTGCTTCTTTCCTTGTTATCATATTCAAAAGTATGTGTTTGTTCACTAAGCAGGTCACCCAGATTCAATTCATCTTATGTAGAATAAAACAATACACATAAGGATGTTTCAGATTTATCTGCTTCTATTGTTGTATCATCTTCAAATGTATCCGTTTCTTTACTTAGCAGGTCACTCAGGTTCTAGTCATCTTATTTAAAATCACACAGTAGACTTACGGATGTTTCAGATTCATTTGATTCTTTCTTTGTATCATTTTCAAAAATATATGTTTCTTTACTTAACAGGTCACTGATATTCAAGTCATCATATGTAGAATCACACATTAGGATATAAGGATGTTTCAGATTTATCTCCTTCTTTCATTGTACCATCTTCAAAAGTATCTGTTTCTTTACTTAGCAGGTTACTCAGTTTCAAGTCATCTTGTGTATAGTCACACAATAAACCTAAGGGTGTTTGAGATTCATCTGATGAATATAAATCTTTCAGAATTTTGTCTTTGTCTATTGCTTTAAAAATTTAGTAATTTCTATCCCCATAATATTTTTTTGCATATTTTGCACCTAGTTTCTCTTTTTTGCTGTGCTGCCACTCGTTTCTCTTATTTAATCATTCTTATGTCGAAAAGCATTTTTTTCTTTGTGGTATCAGTATATATTCGAGATTTACCGGGCTATCATTCTTTCTTTTGTTAGTTCTACTGTTACAGCTATTGGGTAAAGTCGTTTGGTTGCAATGATATTAAATTTTCTAGCATACTGTAATGAAGCTATTTTACTTCAGTAAAAACTAATATTAGAGATTATTGTTGAAAAATGGTTAAATTAAGGAGTATATTGAAAATTAACAATAAAAGGTAATGAAAAAATGAATTAAAAATGAAATAGGTTGTCTATCGCTATCATGGGGCACATTGATACGCATTAATGTAACTCAAGAGCGAATGCATGACTTTTCATAAAGCTTCAGATTTAGTAACAGATAAAAATAATCCTGGTAAATTTTTTGTGTTTATCACCCAATAAGTGGCACTATTATTAATAATGATTTTGCAATAGCTGTACACCAGACACTAACATAGAAATTTTGATCGAATTTCATTTTCAATAAGAAGTTGACATAAGTTGTTGCTGACTAGATTTTGTGTAAATACAAAACCGGCTTTTTGAAAAATAATTAACATGTATAAGATAGATGTAAGTCTTATGAATGCCACATCGGACTTTGTTAAATAACAGACAATATAGCTAAGAGAATAACGTTACGTTGTGACCAAAGTTATCTTTAAAAATCCATTAGTTCCAAAAATCCATCCATCCAAAATTAACAATACTATTTTTTTATTTAAAATATAAATGAAGCTATTCTTCTGAAATAATATATTAATATAATATAAAAATTAATAAAAGAAGAATTACATTATTATACACAATTGTTTTTAGATATTTTTACAAATTACAAACACATATTACTAGAATTGCCCCATAAAAAATCTAATAAATTATTTTTTTAATATAAAAAAACATGAAAAACGATATTTTTTCTGAATAGTCTAAAGTGAATAACATGTCATACATTGGAAACTTTGAAAGTTTAAAATTTCAAAAATTCTAGTTCATACAGGCATTTTTATAAAAATGTTTATTTTCTACCAGTTTCTTCGACTTTCTGATATCGGTAATGACAAAAAATTTTCTCTCGTTTATCTTACAAACATGGGATTAAAGAAAATATATCTCCTTAAACGGCATTTTCTTTTAATGCACAATTTATATTACAAAATTATAATAACTAAAGTTATTATAATTGCTTGATTTATCTAACTTCAATAAACTTTAAATAATTTTATTTATATAAAATAGTACTTAATAATACAGTAATTTAAGTTTCGTTATTTTTCGGAAACAACACACCCATATTATAACGAAAATATTCTTCAATCCATATAATTTTTACAAAAAAAAAAAAAAAAAAAAAAAAAAAAAAAAAAAAAAGACTTAGTTACCAATTATACGTAATTTATAATATCTCTTGCAATCTTTTTGAAAACAAAAAAGGATTTTTTGACGGATTTAAACGTTTCACTGTAATTTGAAGCAGAACACTGAAGATTTCAAAACCCACAGATATATATAAATACATCAGTCTATGTGTCTGTAAACGCTGTATCTCACGAGCAAATGAGATAGTGACTTGAAATCTGATATGTACTTAGTATGTACTAATGAAAATAAAACTTATTTAATATCAGTAACTTTGATAATCTGGTAGTTTTTTTTTTCGGTTTCTAAAAATATCCCCTCTAAACAGAAATATACAAAAAAATTTTATTTTAAGAAATGAATTTAAAATATAATAAAAATATAAATTTTGCATAAAGTATGATGTCGATCGGTTAATTAGCTGTCAGGATATTTGTAATAACATTTTCAACAATATTAAAATTTTTATAACCCAGCACTTAATTCAAATTTCAATTAAAATTTATATTTTAATTAAATATGACACGGTTAATCTGATGCAGTAAACTGATAGTTAGTATGATTATCTTTTTTTGGAATAATAACAATGTTTTTTTTACGCAGTTCAGTACTAATTGATTATTCTATCGACCAAACATCTATCGACAAACTATAAGACTAAATGCCAATAATGTATAATCGTAAATGTCACATGTACTCGACTTTGAAACGCGTTACACGTGTTTGTTACGTCATCAAGTGAATTTTAATTCAACGTTTTATTTGTATTTATTTTTACCTTTATTTTATTCTATTTTATTTTTTTTATCGTTATTTAAAATAAAAAAATATACCATTTTGTCATTTACATAATTTGTCAAAATAGATCGACGGGAAAGTCAAGTAGTATCCACAATTACGTAATAAAGCATCACAATGCATTAGAAATGTTAAATTATTCGTTTAAATTTTATTTTGGAATTGTAAAGCATTTTATAAATAATTTACACATGCCGGAATTTCATATTTTATATTATGTATATTCATGACAAGTTTTACGATCGCTCCCAACGACTAGTTAATTTTTATTTTAATAAATTAAAGGCATTTTCTAAAGACATTTTTTGAAGTAAAAGCAAAATTTTTAAATTAACCAACGAGCTTAATTTACACTGAAACATAATTTTATCTTAAAAAAAAAAATAACGACTAACTATAATTTTAGTAAAACATGAACTTCAGAAGTAAACATGGTAATTTGAGTAAAATAATAAAAGTAAAGGAAAAATATAATAAATTACAATTATCCTTTTCGTCCCTAAAGAGTAGGTAGAAATATTTCAAAGGGGCATTTAGGATAAGCTTTATTATACTCTTTGGAGTTATAAAGGCACTTAAGAATTTCTCGCACAATCAGATTTGTCAAGACAAATTGCCACCGAACAAACATTCTTCAACAAATGTTATTGTAAATGTACATGCAGGAGAGTTAATGTAATATTTCTAAGCTTTTTTTTTTTTTTTTTCTAACCGTTCAATCGTCCTACATAATTTCTCATTCATGTTTAACCCTTTCGGGTCTGTTGTACTACTAATAGTACATGCCTTTTAATGAAGTATTATTTTGTTTTAAGAAATTCCTTTGCTACTATTTACATATAGTAATGTTAATATATGTTAATTTATTTGCTGTATGACCTGAATTATATTTAGGCAATTAGTAATATTAATAATTTTTATAATAAGAATCATGTGTAATAAAGAGCAAAATGATTTAGAACAATTAGACAAATCTTTTTGTAACACAATATTTTCTTAACATCATAACGTAATATTTCGTTCATTAATCTCCAGGTTTCACTGCAATATAAGCATTATAAAAGATAATATAATTCTATAGATTTAATGTATTTTCAGTGCACTGGAGATTTATTAATATTCTTGAAGATTACATCCATATTTATAAATATATAGATATATATATGCATATAATATGCATATAATATGCATATAAATAAATATATATATGCATATATATATTAATAATGTTGGAATTTCTTAACCTTTAAAAGAAATTCAGGGGAAAAAATACTATAAATTTACTCTTTTGCAAGACGCTCAGAGGGTTAAACACTAATTGATCTATATGTATAGCTACTGTTAGTGCTATTAACGTAAATTAATTTTTACTAAAACTGAAAAACAAATTCGGACCCGAAAGTGTTAACCGTTAGTGCAACAGTAGCTATGGAAAGTATTGGTATGAGGAATTTTATTTGATAGTCTTAAATATTTATTTATCTTATTCACTTTAAAATGCTATGTTCAATATAGATTTTATCTCTGTATGTTAAATTAGCCTTTGTTTTCAAAACATACAAGTCTGGAATACCTGGTTACGACGCTTAAAGAGTTAATCAAAAATTAGAGTAATAATAAACATTACACTTATAAATTTATATTGAATACAAATTTATAATATTTTTATTAAATTTATATATCATTCGATATAATTTGTAATTGGTCAAGAATTTTGCTTTTATTTTGAAGTATTTGTTTTTATTAATTTCTTTAAAAAAATTACGATATAATTATTTTATTTGTTGACATAGTGTAAAAAAAAACTATACATTCCATAACAGAAATCTTTCGAAAGATTGTTCAAAATGATAGGCTTCTACAACGAAGCTCGTAGGATTTGATTATCCATTGAGTTGTTAGTGTGTTCCTTTTAAAAACGTTAACTTTTTTATAACCACCAATCGATGACTAGTTCAATAACTACATAAAAATATATATGGTTGTTATTTTCAAAGAATTGAAATTCCTTTTAATCAAGTCACATTTAATTAGTTTAATTTTTTGCGAAGGGGATTGAAGTCAATGTATATCATTAAAAAAATGCTTTAATTTTACCGTTAAAAACAGTGAGTTCAATCGCATAAAAGAAAAACAATTTCAAAAGGATTTAAAATATTTAAACACCTTTTTCTGAAACGAAATCATTGTAATGAGCTTTCTGTCTCTTATAACTTTTTTTTCTCTTATTACTTTTTTTTTGTTTTTTAATACTTTTGCTGTTTAAAATTTTTGGTTTATCACCTCAAGGCTATTGATATCAATATACAAAATTTATTATTGAATAATCATTCATTTTTATCTTGTATGTTACATCATCTTATTCTTTAAAAAAAAAAAAAAAAACGTAAAATTGCAATATAGTTTTGAAACATAATTTTACTTGGACTAAAGTGTGTTTGGATAAGTAATAAGTAATCTAATCGAATATAAATCGAATTTCGAATTTAGTTCTATTTTTATAGATATCAGTTGAATTATTTTATAATGCTTCTTATTAATTTTAATTAATTTTTCAATATATTTTCAGCAGTGATTTTTTTTTCTTATATTTACGCTTGGAATTTTTCAATATTTAACACAAAAATTATCAAATTGCGAACCAAGCGTAGAAGAAACTAAGCGTATTTTCAAAAGTAAGCTCACTGCTGTAAATTGATTGTAGAATCAATTAAAATCATATATGTGTACACTGATGCCGAATTTTTTTGTGTCTCATAATACGCCACAGTATTTTTTGCTCATGAAAGACGTTTCCATCTTGTGCTGATTTGCAGCCTTATTAACATATGGCGTGAGAAACGCGAATCTAGGTATAGTCATGTAGTTTAAATGGTAAAGCATATGAATCTCTATACCAAGGGTTCAAGGTTCGATTCCCGGCTTAGACATTTTCATTTTGTTGGTTCTCCGTTTAGATAACAATGTGATAATTTCCGTATTAAACATTCTAGATTTTCATACATTACTTTCACTTCCAAAAATTATATGAAAAAATAATTACGATTACATTAATTAATTTAATATTTATTTTTATCTAAAAATGTCTTTATTTTAAATGCTTGCTCTATGTTCAAATGAATAAACTTGTAGAATAGAACTATATTTCTTTTAAGAAAATATTGTAGTTACCTCCAATACAAATTGTCATTACCTCCAATCTCGAAATTTTTACATGTGGACATATACATAAAGAATATTTTTCTGAAATATAAAATTTTTAACTGTAATATTCTTATGTTTCAAAATCTGGATACTACAATTAAATACAACATGCTGTAATTCTATCTTTCTAATTAAATGTTCATTAACTGACAATTTAATAAGTTAATTTAAGTAGATCACAGAATACCATAAATAAAACAGCAAAACATTAGAGATAATATATAGATCTTTATGAAAACATCTTTTACTTTATATAAAGGAAGTATTTGATTGATAACTTTCTTAATATAGTGAAATCTAATTTTTCATACTACTACACTTATGCTATCATCTAAACACATAATACAACTTTCCACGTTCGTAATTGTTGATGGTATTCAATATATATATATATTTTTTTTTTACATGATCCCTAAAAAGAATAAAAAATTAAAAAAAAAAATCACTGTTGTAATATTCATACTTAAAAAAAATTTTTCTAGAGAATTTTTTTTTATATTATATAGCATTAATCTTTGTTAATGTGTCAGAGAATGTAAACTGGAACTATTAAGAATTAATTATTTAGCATAACGTTAAGTCTAAATTCACTAATTATTCCCCATTTTATTTCGCATATATTTTAAAATTGTGTTAATAACATTAATAATAAATCCGAATATAGTATTTAAGAAGTTTTTTTTTACAGTTGTTAGTGTATATTGTTACCAGCTTTTCTCAGCCTGCTTAATCCTCAAAACCTTTTCCGAATTTATTTATTTTTCCTTTTTACTAACAGATTAAAGAATGCAAGTAATTCTACATCCCCCGAACAATACCAAAAAAGGGGGGAGATGAGCAATGAAGAAAACTGGATTTAGGAAAAACATTACAACTAGCAAGAAAGTTCGAAATCTACTCTAAATTTTAAACAATTTAATTGAAAATCTGTATTATGCTGAGTATTATAGTTTATAGTTGAGAAGCTTAAATAAGATATAATGTATGCAGCACTTTCATTATTTTTTAATTAATAAGGCGTGTAAATGTGTGTATATAAAAATTACGTAAAGTAAAATCTAAATTCAACCGGATTTTTCTTAAATTCATACATGTTTTAAATTAAACTTTAAATACTTTAAGTGCATAAAATGAAGTTGCTTAAATATTTGCTTTTAAATTAAAAACTAACCTTTAAGAACCTGCACCAGTAATTTTTTCCGTGCTTAAAAGCAGTAATTCTTAAACTAACAGCTTAAAAAAAGACGAAGCAATATATTTAATAATTTACTATTGATTAATTCACATTTTAATAAAGATACAAATATCTTGCAAAATAACTTGTGAACATTAAAAAAATAATAATTATTTAAACATATTTTTGCATGCATCCTATTTACACTGATATAAAATTTCTTGGATTTATTTCCTTTTATTTATCGTGTAAAACATTTTCGTGTGAGGATATCAAGATTAAAAAATAATCATCTAATTCATGTTGAAATAATATACTACTGAAAAATAGAACTTTTTCTGCTGTTAAAAAATAAGAACAATAACTGAAATAAATATCTGGTATGTTACACAGTCGCTATGAGTGAAACTAGATATAATGAAAAAAGGAGATAGAAAAAATAATAATAGAAAAACTGATATTGTTTTTACAGAGAATCAGCAGTGATTGTTTTCATAGAAAAAAAAATATTTATATAATCTATGTGCCTTTGGAATTAAGATTAATTCTTTATGTATTGTTTTTTTTATGATTTGGCTCTCGATCTTACTGAATTATTGTGATTGAATCACATTACGTGTCAGTCTGAAAATTCATTTAAAAAATGTATCACATAGCCGTAAAAAATATTTTTTCCCTTTAAAAACTGCTTTTTGTTCCATATTTTTTTTAACATTTTTCAAGAAATTTAATTGCCTTTACAATAAATCATTTTAAAAAATCACGCGTTTTCTTTTTCCTGAAAAAAAAAACAATTTTATAAAAAATAAAATATGTCATTTTTTGAAAAATAATGATAAATGGCAAAAATAATTTACTTTTTTCTTTCAGAAAATATATTTTCTTATTAAAGCATTAAACTATTGTAACATATTTTCCCTGAAAACGAAGGCTTTCACTTTTTAATATGTGTATTTACCAAAATTATTATTATTATTGAAAAAAGTACATTTTAAAACATATAATTTACAAATGTATAAACAGTTTGACTTAGTTTTAGAAAAAAAATTAAAAACAAAAATGTACTGTACTGAAATTTAAATGAAACTAAAATATTGAGTGATTTTTTTAACACAAGGATTAACACACAACCCGAACACAAGACATAGATTTTCTATGCTTTATAAACTGAGCTATTTACACAGAGAAAAGGAGTGGATATTTCAATCAGATCACTTTAATGGCTGTACCATCTGTCGACTTGTACACATAACAGCTGAATATGCTACAGTTATTGTAAATAACAGGTTTGTGGAATATAACATGCAGTGAAAATCGGTTTAAAACAGATATGTAGATATACAGGGTGATTATAATTAAAGTCCGAGTTTCAAAACGCTCTAAAAAGCGAACCACTCGTTAGAATGGCGTCAAAATTTAACAGCATATTATTGAAGAAGGAAGAAAGAACATGAACCAAAAAAAATTCCAAATTTTAGTGACAGATGGCGCTGTAAGCGTCAGAATTTCGACTACAAAGGACAAATCGTAAAACATCAACAAGGCGTAAGTTACACGATATAAACCAACTGTATTGTTTAATGTGCATGACTGTACGCGTGTGATACTGTTAGTTACGTAAACCCATCCACCACGGCAAATTCGTACCACATCGGATGGGAAAAATCGGTTTTTAATTGTCCTGAGGCCAAAAACCGCATGAAAAGCATCCATCTTACCGGTTTTTAATTAACCTGGGGCCAAAAACCGCATAAAAAGCATCCATCTAATCGGTTTTAATTGTCCTGAGGCCATAAACCGCATAAAAAGCATCCATCCAATCGGTTTTTAAGTTTGGCGAGACAGGCGCAAAACATGTTCAATATGCTGTCCGCCGTTGTGGGTAACAAGATTAAATCGGAAAACAGCATGTTCCACAACCGATCGAAGTGTATCCGGGGTCAAGTTCAAAATGTGTTGCGCAATGCGTGTCTTTAATTCAGCTACATTGGCAATCGGAGTACTGAACATAATATCTTTCAGATAGCCCCACAGCCAGAAATCACACGGATTAAGATCAGGTGATCGGGCCGGCCAGGCTGTAGGGAAATGACGACTGATAATTCTAGCATTTACGAAATGACACCTCAACAACTGCTTCACTCGATTTGCAATGTGCGGAGGAGCGCCATCTTGCATAAAAATGATACTATCCAGACATTCACGCTGTTGCAGAGCTGGAATGACGTCATTACGCAAAAGAGACTCATAGCGCTAACCATTGACGTAACGGTAACAGGGCCTAAAGCATCTGTCTCCTCGAAAAAATACGGCCCTATGATAAATTATGCCGTAAATCCGCACCACCCAGATATTTGCAGGGTGAAGTGGTACTGGGTTCGTTGCGTGTGGGTATTCTGTTGCCCATATTCGGCAATTCTGTGTATTGACATATCCTGTCAGGTGGAAATGGGCTTCGTCCGTCCACAGAATTTTCCACGGCCAATCATTGCCCACTTCCATGCGAGCGAGAAATTCCAAAGCAAAACGCTCTCTTGCTGGCAGGTCAGAAGGGAACAACTCCTGCACATGGAAAATTTTATACGGATAGCATTGCAGGATGTTTCGTAGAATGTTATATACCGTGCTCACAGGCCTGTTCAATGTTCGGGCAATTCCCCGTGCACTGCATGGTTGCTCACCACCGCTGGACTCTTCCTGAACTGCTGTGGCCACTTCTTCAACTACCGCCGAATCACATCTTTTCCTTCCTCTACCAGACTGCACATCAAACGAACCTGTATTTTCGAATTTTTGCATCATTTTCACCAGACCTCTGACAGTCATCGGTCAGGCGCCTTTTTTCATACCCTTGAGAGTCCTGAACTTCTGCAGAGCCACTGGGGAAGAATCACCGTTCTTGTAAGAAAGCTTTACAAGCAGAGCACGATCCTTCATTGAGACACTCATAGCCAACGTCTGAGAAACGAAGTGAGGAAACGCCGTTTACCCAACGCTTTTATAACACCTTAAATTGTCGTGCGCAAGCCAGGCATTTTAATTTCTATATACTGACGCTTACAGCGCCATCTGTCACTCAAATTTGGAGCTTTTTTTGGTTCATGTTCTTTCCCTCATCTTCAATAATAAGCTGTTAAATTTTGACGCCATTCTAACGAGTGGTTCGCTTTTTAGAGCGTTTTGAAACTCGGACTTTAATTATAATCACCCTGTACTTTATAATTTACAACTTAATTATACCGATCGATAAAATGAACGTATGAAGGTGATTTTTATCAAATTGGTTATAAAAACAATACTATTTAAAGAAAAATGTGTTAGGGAGTTAATTAATAAGTTGTATTTAATTTGTTCATTATAAGCAATTTATTTTGCAAATGTCAGTCATTTTAGTGATATATCTTACTCAAATCATCAAGCAATTTGTGTACTTCAATATGTTTATCAAGAAAGGGTTGGTTGCACGACTGATCAAAAGTGTCAAAAATTAGAGAAAGTTCACGTCCAAAATGAAGAAAATTAGGAGAATATAATGTAGTTGCATGTTTCGAACCATTATAAAGTGATTTGTGTATAAATACTGCATTTTCGAATGAATGACCTTCTTGTAAAAGAATATTAACTGAATATTTGATTGACTTATTGATTCGCTCTGCAATCGCATTTGATTGTGGTCTCGAGGCAGAACTGTGTAATACCTTAATGCCCATTGTATCATTAAAAATGTTATATACCTGAGACGTGTACTGGGGTCCTAAGTCTGATAAGACAACCGAAGGTCTCCCAAAGGTGGTTATGTAAGAGAATAAGCATTTAACAACCTTACTCGCAGATATGTCATTAAGTGGAAAGAGTTCAATATGTCTCGAAAAATGATCAGTGATAGTTAAAACATATTTTCCATTAGCAAACGGTCCAAGGAGATCTGTACTAATAGTGTGACCAGGGTACCTGGGAGTGTATGTGGGCTGTAAGGGTGCAGGTGGAGTTTGGTGATGTTTAGTTTGAAGACATTTGATACAGGATGCAACAAAGTTTAAAGTGTCTACATACATACCCTTCCAAAAATATCTACCTGACAAGAATTCATAAGTTTTATTAAAGCCAAAGTGAGATAAATGTGAAATTGTCAAGACTTTGCTTTTAAGTGAATTTGGAACAATAATGTGATACGAAAAAGTGTTATTAAAAATATTTTCCTTCTTTAACATTAATACTTTCGAATCAGGATGAATGAAGTAGTTAGGAAATTTTTGAGAAGATCCTTTCTTTAAGATTTCTTTATAAACAACAGACAAAGTAGGGTCATTTTGTTGTTCAGTAGCAAATGTTTCATTCGAAATTTCTAATAAAGGGTCAGGATTTGTTTGTGTACCAGAAATAAGGCAGTTAACATGCATATTAGAATCAGTCGAGCTGGAGTGTGGAGTATCACATTCTACAATAGGTAAGGGTTGAGTGTCATGAATAAGTTCAGGGTTTGTAGCTAAAGTCTGTTGATTATTTTCAAAGTTACAGCGAGATAAATAGTCAGCGAGTACATTCTTTTTACCTGGAATATGTTGAAATTTGTATGTGTATTCTGAAAGATCCATGAGCCAACGAGAGATAATATCAGCCGGATTTGTAGTTTTGTTGTACTTTTCTAATGGTTTACTATCTGAAAGGATTACAAATTCTCTGTTGTATAAATAATATTTGAAAGCAGTGACTGATTTATGAATTGCCATGAGTTCTAATTTAAGTGCAGGATATTTTTTTTCGGAAGCTTTTAAAGATTTTGAAAAGTATGCAACAGGTAATAGTTGTTTACCATGTTCTTGTAGTAAGACGCCAGAAATGGCAATATTTGACGCATCAGTATTTAAATAGAACTTTTTGTTCCAATCAGGTAATCTAACCATGGGTGGATTAAAGAATATCTTCTGTATGGTGTCCATAATTTTTTGATGTTTACTTGTCCACTTAAATTTAGCTTTTGGAGTAGTTAAGTTTATGAGAGGTTGCACAAGTTCAGAAAAGGATGGAACCAGAGATTTGTAAAATGTAATGACGCCTATGAGTGCTTTTAATTGACGTTTTGTTGTAGGTGTTGGAAAAGATGTTATTTTTACAATGTTGGAGTGAACAGGAGAAATAGTTTGATTTTCTATATGAAATCCAAGATAATCTAAACTGGTTTTGTGAAAAGTGCATTTGTTAGGGGACAGCGTTAAGTTATATTTTACTAATATTGCAAGAATTTTATCCAACTTATCACACATTTCTTGATATGAATTGGCACCAACAATGAGATCATCTTGGTAGGTATAGACACCTTCTAACTGTAATTCATCAAGTAACGAGTCCATTAAAGCTTGATAAATTGAGGCGCTAGATTTTAATCCGAATACTAATCTCTTATACCGAAAAGAACCAAACATTGTAGTGAATGTGAGCTGATTTTGAAATTTTGCAGGCAAATCAATCTGATGATATGCCTGATGAAAGTCAAGAGAAGAAAAAAACGATATTGTGAAAGATTTGAAATAATGGTTTGAATTTTAGGAAGTGGATATGACGAACCTTGAATTATAGTATTAACCATTCTGAGATCTAATGCGAGTCTATATTTCTGTATACCTGTACCGTCTGGTTTCTTTTTAACAAGAAGCATGGGGCAGGCCCATTCAGAACAATGACGTTCAATGATTTTGGCATCAAGTAACTGTTTGATTTGATTCAAAACATCCTTTTGCACAGCTTGGGGAAGAGGGAAAGGGAGTGTCTTTATGGGGTAGTCATTAATGAATTTTAAATCAGGTACAATTTTATCAGTATGACCAAGTGTGTCTAATGATTTGGAAAAGGCAGGATAATAACTAAGTAGCAATTTAGTTAGGTTCTTTGCTTCGTCAGATTTTAAGTGAGAAAGTTTAAAATCATTAGCCGATAACTCCTGCTTTCTTTTTTGTAAGATTTCATTAGACGCCTGAATAAAATTTACAAAGTGCTGTTCTGAGTTATTTTGCTTGTCAGACATTTCAGAAGTATAGTCGCGAATTTCCTCAATCTCAGATAATTGACCTATTTTTGTGTGTTTTGGGAGATGAATGGTCTTTTCAGAAGTGTTTTTAAGTGTTATTGAGAAGAACTGATGTATTTGTGAAGTTTTCTTTCTTTTATTGGATAATTTGTTCATTTGAATAATGGCATCATTTCCTGTTAATTCTTTTGTTTGTGCCAAATATTCAAAAAGATAATTTCTGTCATTGTTGATGTTATTGGAGGTGTAAACAGAGCACCATATTTGTTGTTGAGGTTCTACTATAATTTTTCGAGTTAAGAACACCGCTTGATTCAATACAACATCACTCAAAGAATTGCATGATTTTGATTGTTTCTCTCCAGAAGATTCTTTACTGGTTTTTAAAGGAACAGAGAAATTATTGTTGACGTGGAGACACTTGTTAAAAGTATCGATGACAACATTGTATCTAGTTATGAAATCGAAACCTAAAATGCCTTCAAAACTGGAAGACTCGGGTATGTCAACAATATAAAAGTGATGTGAAAACGCTTTTTGTTTTAGCTTAATGGATGTTCTGATGCAGGCGGAAAATGAAACATCAGAATTGACAGTTTTAATATTGACGTCAGTGGACAGTCTTTTATATTTTAAGACCGGTTTAAGTTGGTTGAATAATTTTTGTGAAAGTAAAGATATACTACTACCAGAATCAGCCAATAAAGTAATATCATGGTTTGCTATAGTGGCTTTAACAAGAGGGAGGGATGGTGACATAGTGTTTACACTACAAATTATCTGAACATTATCGCTTTCTGTTTGTGTACTGATGTTATTTGCTATCTTAATAGAGTCAAAAGTTTGGGAAGCTACTGAATTAACTAGTCTCGAGCTTGAAATTTTAGGTAATACAGGGTCAAAAACAAAAGTTGCTGATGTAGAAGTATTAGATTGAGACACAACACCATCAGCATAAAAATTGTATCTCTGTTTCAGTTTTCCTGAAATTGTGGAGTGGAATTCGTGTAATTATTTTTTCTTTGAGTGTTTGCTCTTTTCCATTTAAAACAAGAGAGAGCATCATGATTGTTTCGTCCACATAACTGACAAACAACTGGTTTTTTTTGTGAAAACTTGTGTGGGGAATAACGCCTAGTGTAGTTTCGATTTTTGTAATTTTTTTTGAAGCGTGAAACACCTGCGAAATGTTTTGGTCTAGTCTGGAGATTTTTTTGCTCAGTTTCGGTTTTAGTATCAGAAGGGGCAAAGGATAATGCATTTATTTTCTCGGAAATTTCTTTCAGTTGCGATTCGATGAGATTTTCTGGTCTGTGTACCGAAGGTAAGGAATGTAAGATTTTCTCATTCCTTAAAATTTCATGAAGGGTTTGCGCTCTTTCAACTGCTGTTTTATAATCATTAATGCCTTCTTCCTGTAATTTTATTCTAATATTTGAAGGAAGGGCTTCTAGAAATTTCATAAGTTTAATAGTGTTGCGTGCACTTTCGTCGTTGATATCTGCATAAACAGTCGCCGCAAGAACATTTAGTCTATGAGCTAAATTTTTTATTGTCTCAGAAGGCATAAGTGCTAAACTGGACAATTCAACCGAGGCAACACATTTACTAGGGGGGGCGAAAAATGACGCAAATTCCTTTTCCAGCAAATCAAGGTCAGTTATCTTTTGCAGGTCGGGATTTTGGGCTAGAAATTTTTGTGCAGGCCCAACTAGCTTTCCCTTTAAGATTGCAATTGTTGTTTGTGGGTTGTATTTATTAATTTCTGCACAGACGCGAATTTGATCAAAGAAAAATTTAAGTAAATCTGGATCTCCATCAAATTGAATGATATTTATCGGAATTTGTTTTGCAGCCATGATTAGTTTTTTTTTGTTTTATTTTGTTTTGTTTAAGCTCACAAGTTTTAGCGAAATTGTTACACAGACCGAACTTATACCTTAAAGCACATTGAAAACAAGAAAATTTCCTAGCTAGTAAAAATATGTAAATTAGCAAAATAAATAGATCTTAAAATATACCTCACTTTAAAGATATCTTATTTAAACATTTTATAACAGTAAAGCAAAGGGAGACATAGAAAGGTAACTCATTTAGAAAATAAATTAAATAAAATGGCAAAATAATTACACTTTGAAACATATATCTATATATTCCTTCACTTTAACAAAGTACTTACTTTAGATAATAAAGCAAAGAAAACTCTATAGAAAACCGCAAAACTGTTAGCAAACAAGAAAAAAATCCTTTAACTTCTTTACACTAGGAAAAAAAATCCTTTTTTTGTAACTTAAAACCTTCTGATTTATTTATAATTTTTTGATGAAAAAGGAATGTTCTTATTTTAACCTTGTAATTAAAGTTCAAAACTGGTTAAACACATTTAAGCATATTAGAGAATCTAAATACAAATTAAAAAAAAACAAACAAAAGGGGTGGGACGTAAAATATGAAACACTAGCACATAAATGTAATAACTGGTAAAAACTGCATAAAATGTCATAAAAATAATAACTAGAAATGACAACAGTTACCGTGCTTTCGCAATTTAAAAAAATTTGCAAAAACACAATAACAGGATTAAAAAATAGTGATATTGAATTAAATATGATTTAAAACACCAAACTGCAATATTGACTATGGTGTACTGACTGTGGAAGCAGAACATAAAATAAACAAAATACTTGGGGTAACTTACAGATTTAGTTTTAAAAATAAATAACTGATTACTAATTTAATAAGACAAGAACTTAGGGAACTGGGGCACGATCTGCTCCCACATTCAACGTATAGATTATTTCGAAATTGCTTTTCGTTGTTTTGCACTTTTTTTTTATCACTGAAGACTAGTAGTAAACTTATATTGTAACCAGGTAATTGGTTATTCACTTGTCTAAGATGGAGACACCTCATTTAGAGAATTTTTGTAATTCTCTTATTTATTTATTTATTTATTTTGTGCGCTGTTAACTGATATAGACGATGAATTATTTCTGATGGATTTTCTCAGAATTGAAGACAATCACTATTTTTTTGCACGATGAACGATTTTACGATGCATCACACCACAGGAATACTGTTATTCACTAAATTTTCTATGAGGGTATATGAACTTTCTGTAGATTACATTCACTGAAAACACACAAAACACTCTGGTATAGAAGCACCAACATGAGCACATGCAGCCCTCGATGATATCTGGCTGCGATGAACACGTCAATCACACAGACGATGGAGATGACAAAAGGGGCACCCAGCGCTCAGGTGACAATCAGCCGCAGATTTCTTTTGAAGATGGAATCTCGAGGGGAGACCCTCCGAAGCAGTTGAGATGGAGCACACAGGGGAGGAAAAGGGGGTGTCCAGGAAAGGAACTTCAGGACGGGAACACCACTTTGAAGATCAATTCCACATCTGTTGACGCTTAGCAGCCAAGACTACTAGCAGTTGCCTTTTTTTATCGGGGAATGCAGAGACGAAAAAAGAACCAAAATCATCACATCCGCCGTAAAGTCGCAGTTGATTGTGCCCCCCTCCATATATATATATTTTTTTTTTTTATGTGGGGAAAAAACGAGAGTCAAACGGCACCAGAGATTTGTAAGGGGGATTGGTGGTTGCAGATATTAGTTAAGGCATTTAGAAGAACGAAATGATCATGTATCCAGGTTCAGATGTACAAAAAATAACCCCACGATGATTGCAAAGTTACACTTTATTTTAACATCTATTACGAAGGGGGGGCACACTTACAGCTCTCGGAGAAAATCTCCGAACGAAGAATAGCAGGTTAACAAGACGAGCGCAGAGAGTCAAGTGCCTCGTACATAGCAACAAATTGCCACTTTTGGCATGATAGAAAATCGCCAACATACAAAAGTTCGCCCATGCACAATGGATAGTATACGCCAAATACAGTTAAAATGCAGCCGGCAAGATAAGAATTCAATTTAGTTTCCAAGCTGGGATGGGAAAGGCAAGGTTGCCAAACGATAAAATGTTACACGTGTTATTATGTCTAATAAAGAGGCACACCAAAGGGACATCAGATTTTACTGCGCAGATGTTAAATTCTTTTTAGGTTTTTGTCGAGAAAGGAAAAGAAGCGTAAGCATAAATTTTAACTGTGAAACAGAGATGATGTCCATATAAGGTAATGCAGAATTGCTTCGATCGGAAATAGCAGACATCTGGAAATGTTTTAAACGGTTGAATAATATGTAAGTGTATTTCTCACAGACAAAGTTAAGCAGCAACCGATTTTTCGGTTAGAGAAAACTAGGCGAGGGAAAAAAATGGAAAGTGAATGAAGGACACTTAAAACTGATTTTGAATTGAAAAGAGACGGGGGGAAGGAATAATTTAAGAAAATAACCAATATATAACGAAATAATCGTTATAGTTGCTGGTCGAGATAACTCAATAGGTGGACAATTTACAATTTTTGACAAATTGGGATTGATTTCAAGATTTGGATTCGATTGGTTTTCAGAGTGATTGATTCTTGGATTCTTGGGTTCGATTCCAAGGTTAGGTATTTTTTTTCAAACAACAAGATAAAAAAAATAGCGTGTAATCTTTGCCATCAATATGGATTATATGAAAATAAGAAAAGTGAAAATAAAAAACATAAAAATTATAAATTTAGACATGTATTAAGTGCAACTTTTAATTGAATATTCTATCCTGCTGTGTGCTGAAAACAAACTTGCTTTTGTTATTTAGCATAAAATAGAAAAGCATTTGCGGAATATTAGTAGATACAACACATATTTTTATAAAGGACAGAAGTTGATAAAATTATGTAATTTTGAAATTAAATAAAATATCGTCGTAAATACATATCTATAAATGTTATTGTTTTGCTATATTTAAAACCCAATTCAACATTGAATGAAAAAAAAAAGTTTACTCTCCATTTAATTTTCTCTAAGATAACACGTATAAAAAATAATTAAAATTAATAATAATTAGGTTTGTGTTATGTTTTAAAAGTATCTAATGTTTAATTGTAGGTTATAAGAACGAAACAGTATTCGCAAATGACACAAAAATGCATGTTTGGTAAATCTCTGAATATCAAACAGAATTGCTAATGAAAATATTCCATGTTTCCCAAGATTAAAAAAGGAACAAAGGAACGATTATTTATTTTTTAATTCATAGACATTCATATGTTTCTGATATTTAATGAGGTATTTAAAAAAAAAATTGTTTCATTTTCTGCCCCTGTTTTCCGGAATGATGTCTGACTTGTTTTTAAAGTAGGTTAATCAGTTCAATAACACCTAAATATTGGTTTTTCGATAGTGTCTTACTCAGTTGTGCTTTATTGTGTTGAGTAAGTAATTTTCCATATGCATGAGTTATAAAATATTAGGAATTTTAATGTACTGTATTCTTCTTCGTTGGTATTGTATGTTTGTACGCCATAGCAAATATACGCTGTATACAAGCACTATTACTTTATACCGAAATTTCTGAATTATTTTATGAAACATTGTAATCGAAATGTGCAATATTTATGGAAAATCGACCTTTAGGATGCATAGTTTATTTATTCATTAATCATAAACTAAGCTTTAATCTTACATATAAGCGCAATCAAAATAAAAAAATATGTTCGAAATGTTCTATGAGTGAAATTTATTTTCTTAGTTATTGTATTTAATTTTAAAAACAATACTTTCACCAATAAATTCAATTCGTTGATATCTTTCGGGCGTTTTTGTATTAAGATTCCCATGTATCTAGATAATATATTTATTAAATATAGATTATATATATATATATATATACGCTTTATGCCTATTGTTTAAACTAAATAAAAAAGAAATTCAATTTCCATTTAATAATCTATTTTGCCTTCTACTAAATGATGGACAAACGTATTTCACAAATCAATATAAACGGACGAGACATTTAAAAAGAAATGCCAAAAATAATTTTCTGAATAAGTAACTTTAATATGTTTTTATGAGGAATGAAAGAAAAAAACATGTCTTTTCAATTTAAAATAGCATTTTTCATTTTGTTTTCTGCGAAACTCATTTCAATTTTATAAAATAGAAAATACATTATCTTAAATGCATTTTAAATTGTCAATATCATATTTCGGATACGTACTAAGCATTTAGATGATACAATTTAATCCGCCTATTTGTGTGTATTTATTTTAAAAGTAATTATATTTACTTTTAGAATACTTTTTTATTATGTTTCATGTTTATTTTTTAAAGCGATCTATGAAATTACGTTTTGATATACTAATGAAATTTAGAAATATGAAATGTTAAATAATATTAGGTTTCAATGACTTTTAACCCATTGAGGGGTAAACAATTGTGTCTCTGTAATATTGATTTCTTTCGTAAATAATGAAAAAAATATTTTAAAATAAAAAAAACCAATTCTTTAAAATTATCCTTCTTAATACAAAGTTAAGAAATTTAACCCTTTAAGCCGCCTGCAAAATAGTACATTCATGTTTAAGAATTCATAAAATAGTATTTATAAAAGGTATTGGTATGGAAATATCTCTATGACAATCTAACATATATATTTATCTTTTTTTTTTTTTTTTTTTTTTTCAAAACATTTATTTTATTATTGATTTTAATGTAAATCAGCCATTCTTTCTTAAAGTTACGTGAGGGAAAAACCCGGTCAGGCCGCTTAAAGGGTATGTTTTCTGTTCAAGACTTCATTAATATCTCACCGCTCTTCAAGGGGTTTAGTGATGTAAAAAAATACTTATTTATTTAACCACTTCACCCTTTAAGCTGTGTTGGATACATTTATTGAAAATTCCAAATGTCAGATTGGCACCAGTATTTTGCAAAGAAAAATTTGGATTTACGATATACGCGAAAAAATACTTCAAACCTTTTTGGAAAAAAATTGATCGAATATTCTGGTGCCATCGTGTCATTTCGGAATTAAAATTAAGTGATAGAAATTTCAACCATCTGAGCTCAGAGGGTTAACTTATCAATATTTTTCTAATAAGCTTTCAAATGATGCCTATTTTTCTCATGGCTTTTACAGAATTTTTAAGCTATTGCATAGCTTTTATCGCGGGCTTTGAGCGTGGCGACCGAATCCAAAAATTCCGTAACGCGAAAAATCCTAACACATCCGTAACGAAAAAACCTAACACTCGGCTAACTTCGTTTCAGCTCGGCAGACTTCGACATGGTATCCTTCGGTAGACTTCGGCAGACATTGACGCGGTATTTTTCAGATATTTAGAGGATATCAAGTCTCAAACTTATATTTCTTATTCCAGTTACAATAAATCTATAGTTTCAATAATAAAAATTCCTAATAGAATGTGTATAGAAAAGAATCGTCTTAAGATAAAATAAGGTAGGATAATGGTAGCTTTTGGTGATCGGAGACCCGCCCAATGGTGAGGATCAAAAAATTTAAAATGCTTATAACTCGCGATCTAATTTTCGTAGCGCGGCCAAATTTTGTTTGGCAATTTATTATGAGACAATGTTAATTTTTGGTGACAGGAGACCCCCCACGGTGAGGGCCGAAAAAGTTAAAATGATTATAACTCGCGATCTAATTTTCGTAGCGCGGCCAAATTTTGTTTGGTAATTTATTATGAGACAGTGTTAATTTTTGTGACAATAGATCCCCCAAGGTGAGGGCCGAAAAATTTAAAATGCTTATAACTCGCGATCTAATTTTCGTAGTGCGGCCAAATTTTGTTTGGTAATTTATTATGAGACAGTGTTAATTTTTGGTGACAGGAGACCCCTCCCTCCATGGAAAGGGTCGAAAAATTTAAAATGCTTATAACTCGCGATCTACTTTTCGTATCGCGGCCAAATTTTGTTTGGTAATTTATTATGAGAGAGTGTTACTTTTGGTGACAGGATACCCCCCACGGTGAGGGTCGAAAATTTTAAAATGTTTATAACTCGCGATTTAATTTTCGTAGTACGGCCAAATATTTTTTGGTAATTTATTATGAGACAGTGTTAATTTTTGTTGACAGGTGACCCCCCATGGTGAGGGTCGAAAAATTTAAAATGCTTATAACTTGCGATCTAATTTTCGTAGCGCGGCCAAATTTTGTTTGGTAATTTATTATGAGACAGTGTTACTTTTGGTAACAGGAGATCCCCCATAGTGAAATTCGAAAAATTAAAAATGCTTATAACTCGCGATCTAATTTTCGTAGTGCGGCCAAATTTTTTTTGGTAATTTATTATGAAACAGTGTTAATTTTGGTGTCAGGAGACCCCCCCCCCCATGGTGAGGGTCGAAAATTTTAAAATGCTTATAACTCGCGATCTAATTTACGTAGCGCGGCCAAATTTTGTTTGGTAATTTATTATGAGAGAGTGTTACTTTTGGTGACAGGTGACCCCCCACGTTGAGGGTCGAAAAATTTAAAATGCTTATAACTCGCGATCTAATTTTCGTAGCGCGGCCAATTTTTGTTTGGTAATTTATTATGAGACAGTATTAATTTTTGGTGACAGGAGACCCCCCGCGGTGAGGGTCGAAAAATTTAAAATGCTTATAACTCGCGGTCTAACTTTCGTAGCGCGGCCATATTTTGTTTGGTAATTTATTATGAGACAGTTTTAATTTTTGGTGACAGGAGACCCCCCCCCCCCTCTGTGAGGGTCGAAAAATTTACAATGTTTATAACTCGTGATCAATTTTCGTAGCGAGGCCAAAATTTTTTGGTAATTTATTATGAGACAGTGTTAATTTTTGGTGACAGGAGATCCCCCATGGTGAGGGTCGAAAAATTTAAAATGCTTATAACTCGCAATCTAAATTTCGTATCGCGGCAAAATTTTGTTTGGTAATTTATTATGAGAGAGTGTTAATTTTTGGTGACAGGAGACCCCCCCCTCCACGGTGAGGGTCGAAAAATTTACAATGTTTATAACTCGCGATCAATTTTCGTAGCGCGGCCAAAATGTTTGGTAATTTATTATGAGACAGTGTTAATTTTTGGTGACAGGAGATCCCCCATGGTGAGGATCGAAACATTTAAAATGCTTATAACTCGCGATCTAACGTTCGTAGTGAGGCCAAATTTCGTTTGTTAATTTATTATGAGACAGTGTTAATTTTTGGTGACAGGAGACCCCCACGGTGAGGTTCGGAAAATTTAAAATGCTTATAACTCGCGATCTAATTTTCATAGCACGGCCAAATTTTGTTTGGTAATTTATTAAGGTATTGCATAGCTTTTATCGCGGGCTTTGAGCGCGGCGAAAGAATCTAGAAATTCCGTAACGAGAAAAAAGAACCTTACTCTCCGGCTAACGTCGCTTCAGTTTGGCAGACTTCGGCACGGTATCCTTCGGTAGACTTCGGCCGACATTGATGCGGTATTTTTCAGATATTTTGAGAATATCAAGTCTCAAACATATGTTTTTTATTTCAGCTACCATAAACGTATAGTTTCAATGATAAAAATTCCTGATTAACCTACATGTATTGTAAGATAATAAAAATATTTTAAACGATATTAACTTATCATTTATTTAATAAAAGAAAAAAAAATTTTTTTTGTTATCGGTCATCACGCTCAAAAAGCGTTACTTTAATTAATTTCAAAGACAAAAAAAAAACTGCATCAAGAAAAAAAAAAATAATTATAATTGCATAAGTTGATAAAAAATGCTATGCAATAGCTTTACCGCGGCAGTCCCCGAGTGCCACACGTATTTTTTCTTTTATCAGCAGTTTTTCAAAACATAAATGTTTGCCTAATTGATTAAAAAAAATGCTCGGATAAAAAAATGAAAAAAAAAAAAAACTAATGAAATAATAAATCATGATTTTAATATCTATATACGTATGTGGTATGGAGATATCATGATTGGCAAAAACGCATTGTCCTTTTGACGTGCGGACAAATCAGGGATGTCATTAAATACAGGGTGCTTCAAAATGACCGGTATATTTGAAAAATCAATAAAAATTAAACGGGCAGCGATAGAAATACAACGTTTTTTTGCAATATGCTTAGGAAAACAGTAAATTTTGAGGCAGATACTGAATCAAAATTTTGATTACAATACAAATTTTGAAATCTCTATATTAGTTACAACTTTCATCAACAGATGGCGCTGCAGGTTATTTTATTGTTGTTATATTATTGCTGCGCATGGTAGATATTTGGAAAATATCGTTTTTAATTTTTTGTTCAGACTGCAGCACCATCTGTTGTTGAAAAATTTAACTAATTTCGTAAACTTGTTTGCCTGAAAATTTTCTGTTGACCGAAGCATATTGCAACAAACAGTGCATTTCTATTGCTGCCCGTTTAGTTTTTATTGATTTTTCAAATATGACGGTCATTTTTGAAACACCCTGTACTTGCGTGTATACACGTGTGATTTTTTTTGCCGATCCCATCGAGGCTAGTATACGGAAGAAAATATAGATTTTTGATTGGTTAAATAATTTAAAGAGCATCTAAATAATTCTTTCTTTTTATCGATTAATAAATATGTAAAATCAGAAGAAAGTTTATCAAAATCTATCTTGCAAC
The DNA here is from genome assembly GCA_964019185.1 of Maratus speculifer. Taxonomy (NCBI): domain Eukaryota; kingdom Metazoa; phylum Arthropoda; class Arachnida; order Araneae; family Salticidae; genus Maratus; species Maratus speculifer. The sequence continues at coordinate 256,703,760 of OZ025295.1, read as the reverse complement.
AGGTTTTTAAAAAGAAACGGATGATAAAGTAAACTTAAAATCAAAAATGAAACAAAACAAAATGTTCTTTAAAGTATTCAACCGATCAGAATCCCGTGTTTTCTCTTTTATGCTAGCCTCGGTGGGATCGGCAAAAATGTACACGTGATGTTTTTTACCAGATGCAGATGAACACTGAAAAACATTAATGGAAACGTTACTCCGTAAAATTGGTGGCAGCATTGCTGCCTCCAATTTTATGGAGTATTTTAACCGTTAAAACCGGTGTAACATTGTAATGTTACACCAGTAATATATGTTTAAATTACACCATTGCATATGTGAAAACCATTACTCCATGAAATTGGAGGCAGCATTTCACGTCATTTTTACACCAATTGTATGGAGTAATGTTTCCACAAATGTTTTACAGTGTAGACAGATATGGTCGGTTTGAAAAAGTTTATGATAAAGTTACGATGATCCAAGACAGAGCTTTGAAATAGAGTATTGTCGTGCAACGAATGGTAGTATAATGTAATGGAATGCACTGAAGGTTTTGCCAATAAAAACTAGTCGTTGGAGGCCAGCGTAATACTTACCCATCTTTTATAAGCATATGAAAATAAAATATGTGAAAACTATTTAATGTATTTCAATTCCAAAACTAAATTTAAATGTTGTTAATACACATAGTAGTACTCTATTAATGAATTGCTGATGCACCAATTTCAACAAATTATATAAAACGCCAAACTACTCAAGAAGTACCAAACTACGCAAAAAACCATCCTTATAACTCCAAAAATAATAATCATAACTAACAATTTGCTGCGTCGGATTAAGCGTCTCATTTTTAATTAAAATATACCTCTGAATTGAAATTTGAATGAAATACAGGATCATGAAAAATCGAAGAATGTGGAAAACATGATTACAAATATCTCAACAACTAATAATCCTATCGACTTCGTTCTTTATGCAAAGTTTGTGATTTTTTATTGGCTTTTACATGCATTCCTCTAAGTAAAAAAAATCGAAAACTTTTATATACCTTTCATCAGAACGAATTTTTCGAGAATCCGGAAAAAATAGTTCCGGATAATCGAGGTTGCTGATATTCAATAGGCTTCGTCCCATTATTACATACTAAGTACATACAAAATTTCAAGGCTCTATCTCAATTTGTTCGTGAGATAGAGCGTTTACAGACAGACAGACAAACAGACGGACGGCAATTTTTTTTTCTAAAAATATGTTTTTCGAAATCTCCAGTGTCTAAAACGTGTAAATCCGTCAAAAAAATTTCGATTTTCAAAACGATTGCAAGACTTACCCTATACTACGTATGATGGGTAAGTAAAAAGCATTAATTTTGAACAAAAAGGCTATTTCTTCTCTATACGGCATGTCCCGCAAACAATCTTCACAACACCATTTTGAAGATAACATAGTGGCGTTAAATATTTGCTGTAATAAAAAATCTGATCATATTCTAAATACATATTTATAAATAAGCAGGCGTGATTATTTTAACAAGAACCAGTAAAAACAAAGTTTGCTCCTAAACTCATGTACTCTAATTTAAGATAGATTGGCGCGGAGATGTACAGAAGTCATTGGCGAGTCAGAATTTTTTGCCAGCAAATAATCCAATAAGGAGGCCGGAATTAATACTTATAAGGACATCAACTACGTGATGACCTGAGAAAACTCACACGAACTGGGAAGTTAAAAATAAATTAAAAAATAAAAATAAAATGGCAAAATATTCGGAGTAATTTAGCATCTACGTTTCAGTACTGAGAAATGTAGAAAATTTAAGGAAGATTTTTATAGAAAAAAATTATTTTTATATTAGAAATCGAAACAAGAGAATAATATAATACGCGTTTTAAAAATAAAAGGAATTAAAATAGAAATAATTAATAGGAAATTTTTAAAAGACAAAGGACTATTAAATACACAGGAAAATATTTTAATATTGATTTGGAATTTTTTTTATAATATATTTACAGAAGTACTCCATTAATTAGAGCAGGACGTGAATTTTAGAGTTCTTGTATTACCTGTTATAAGGAATATAGTGAAGATTAAAAAAAACATAAAAAAAAAACACATTATTATAGTTACTACGATTAATTGCTCTAATTTGCTTAATGCTAAAATTTATTTTAAGTTAAAAATTATAAAAAAATAAAAGTTTTTTTTTAAATATATTTTTCTCTTTCTATTATTTCTAAAATATTTCTTAACTGTTACAAAGGGACAGTTTATAAAACGTCCTTATTTGTCTTTTATTTCATTCATTTTTTCAAGAATTCGTAATTTACCGCTGCGATTCTTTGTTGGGCTCTTTGAATATTATATTATATATATATATATATATGATAAATTACTTCATTTTGACATACAACTGTAATGAAAATATATTATGTTTGAGAGAATACAATGTATGATAGGGGGATTTCTTTCCTAAATCTAGTCCAATGTCGATCGAAAGTCGCATGAAAGTCGATAGGTCATTTTTTTTTGCAATTCTTGGTTGGAGTCCTCATTGAAAGTCAAAAGTTTATCTGGTAAGTATCATAAATTCATTTTGATAGACAGTTGCAAAGTATTAATATTATTGATGCGCGAGAACAGTGTTTAAATAGGATTTCATGCCTAATTATGCTCAACCTACAGTCGAAAACAGCATTAAAGTAGACTGATCATTCCTTTCCATTTCTTGGCATTTCTCGATTTTGAAGTGTAGTTTATATTACCTAGCAGTAAACTTTAAAATGCAGATGTAGTTAATGTCAATAATAATTGAATGTAAAGGATGTAAATATTGTAGTTTTTTTCTGCACCACATGCATTAAAGATATGGAACTAACGCGTATAGGCAATTAAAAGTTAAGGTAATCAATATTTTCGCGAGGTTACAAGAACACCTTGAAAGGACGCAAATGTTAGGATAAATTGCATGATAAATTTTGATTCAGTACATCCTGTTTATCAGCCATGAGTTCAAATTGATTCCAAAGTATTCGTGATATTATTGCTAAAATGTATTAAATTTAATAGAAATACAACACCGATTTTAAATGGAGAAATTGGGCAAAATTTTAATGTTGTGCACAATTTTTGCGAAGAATATATTTCACCAGGTTCTAGTAAATGCCACGGAAAAACAAATAAGTGGCTTTATGAAAATTGGAGAGTGCTAATAAATCAATACAGACTAAATGTCTTCTGCATATTTACCATGTTTAACATTTGTTTTACATCTTCTTTTAAAAAGACACATTTAAGCATCGTTATCAGCGTTGAGCATAAATTTTAAGAAATAGAATTTATTTTTCAAATTAAATAAATAGCAAGGTAAAAAGTAACTTAAAACCAAAAATAAATTGCAGCAAATGCTTTCAAAGGCAGATTCTGTATAAGACGAAAATTTGTCTAACTCTGAAAGATAATCAAGTGAACTACAAGTCCATATACATAGAGTTTAATTTGTCTAAGGTGAAATATTGTCTGCTACAAAAATTTTCTTGGTTCCGATCTATTCTACCTTAGACAGAGTTTACTGTAGCTTATAATCTGTAAAGCAAAATTGCAATAACAAAGCAAAATAATAATATTATTAAAGAAAAAGGTTTACTATTGAATATCGAGATAAGTATCACTAAAAAAGGTGTAGATTTTTCGTAATACTCAAAGTATTCAAAAAACACCGTAATCACTGGCGATAAATTGATAAATAAGCTAAAAACTTTGTAAAATCATCATAAAAAGAAAATTAATCAGGATGCGTTTTGACCTTAAAAAATAATAGCTCACCATCAGCTAATCCAAACACGTGTCACAAGGGATAAAATCTAGATGAATTCGGCTCTATCCCTTGTGACACGTGTTTGGCTTAGCTGATGACGAGCTGTTATTTTTGAAGCTCAAAACGTGTCCTGATTAATTTTCTTTTTATGGTGATTATACAAAGTTTTTTAGCTTATTTAACACTCAAAGTAAACAATAGATCACTCAAAATAAGCAATTGGACATGAGGTACATGTTATAGGTTTTCATAATTTGCAGAAATGCATTTTTCCTACATATAATTATGTAAAATATTTCAATATAGATAAAATTTGAAGTTTATTATCACAGAATTTTCTACTTAAATTACCATTGGGATCCTGATATAGACTTTTATTAATGTGGAACTATCTGAAGAGTTAAATTAGTCGAACTTAAAGTACTTATTTGTGAAATTAAATTTAAGGAAATTCTTTTAAAACTTATCAAATTGTTAAAATTACTCAATACTAAAATGTTAAAATAATCAAAATACTAAAATAATTAAAACATGATAAACGGTTTTAATGTTTCGACAGCGCCTGTAATTAAGTTTCCTTTACGATATTGTAAATACAATCAACAGCTTTAAGATATTCGATAACGTATTTCTTTTCAGGTTTTGAATATGAACAGATATTTTAAATGAATATGATATGTAATGATAATTGGTTTTTGTATAATAGAAGATAAAAGGGAATCTTGAATATATTAAATGATTTCATTTATCCATAAATCCAATCTTGGAGGAATAATTTAATTATAATGGTTATATTTTGATTTAATATTAAGCGTAATTTTTAACGTACAAAACAAATGTAAATTATGGCTATTTTAAATATTTAATTATGATGCGTTCTACAATTTAAAATGAGTGTTAAAATAATTATTTCCCTACGTAATAATAATAATAATAATAATAATAATAATAATAATAATGTTTTTGTTGCTGTTATATCTGTAAACGTTTGATTTAAATATTAATAATGGAGCGAATAATAACTAAATGTTCTTCCGAAAAACAACGACAACAACAAAACTCGTAAGTATTATAATAGTAATTTAGTATATTCTATCAGTCTAATAACCAAATACAATATTTTGACATGAATTTCTATTTTAATATATGACGATATTACCTATAACATAAAAATTCGAATGAACAGCTTAAATAACTATGAAATTCGAAGTTTACTATCACATAATTTTCTAATTAAATTACTATTTGAATACAGATACAGAATTTTTTAACAATCGTCAACTGTCTGAAATGCTAATTTTTTCGAACTTAAAACACTTATTTGTGGAATAAAATTCAAAGACTGTTTTATAAATCTTATCTAAATGTTATATTACTGAAACAATCAAAATATAGCAAACGGTTTTTGTGTTTCGAACTGTGCATGTAATTATGCTTTCCTTTACAGTATTGTAAATTCAATTAACAGCTATTCGATAACGTATTGGATTTGAGGAATTGGATACGTATAGAGGCATTAAGTGAATGTGATATGTAATGATAATTGGATTTGATATAATAGAAGATAAAAGAGATTCTGGAATTTGTAGTTTAAATGATTTCATTTATCCTTAATACCAGGTTTGAATATAAAATTTAATATACTATAATGGTAATGATTTGATTTAACATAAAATAGACATTTTTAATGTACAACACAAAACTAAATTAATTTTATAGTCAATATTTTATCACGATGGATTCTACATTTTAAAATGTGTGTTAAAATATTTATTTTCCTACATTAAAAATGACTTCTTTAATTCTTATTGTTGTAGTTAATAGTTGTAAACGCTTGTTTTAAACTCTCATAATGAAACGAATAATAACTGAACGTTCTTCCGAAAAACAAAATAACATTGAATTATTACAATATTAACCTAAAATATTCTGTCTATCTAATAACCAAATGTATTATTTTGACATTAATTTCTACTTTTATATTTGAAGATATTATCTTATAACATAAACAATCGAATGAACATTTTCAATAACTATGAAATTTGAAGTTTACTGCCACAGACGTTTCTACTTAAGAGTGTATTGCGATTGAAACCACTTATTTTCAGATTTATTTTTCAATACATTTTCGCTCTCAAATGCACAAAACTTTCAAAATCCTTATTTTTAAAAAAACTACATTATGTGCCGTGTTTGTCGATTATTTAGTAAATGTAGAAAATTTTGCGAAAAATGCTGTCAAAATTGACAATCTGAACAAAAACTGCCGAACCTGGAGATCTGGGAACGAAAAAATGATGGAACTGGGAAAATAATTATTTATAAATCAAATTCTAATTAATTCAGCGAAAATTTACATAACACGGCATCTTATACATCACTTTAAAAATCATGCCAGTAAGTTTCATGTTTCTACTTTCAAAAATAAGTCTGAAAATGTATCGGAAAATTTTGAGCTGTTGAAGGCGGAGAATTATTTTTTATTATACACTCTTAAGTTACTATTTGAATCAAAATATAGACTCTGTTAAAAACCAACAACTGTCTAAATTGCTACATTAATCGAATTTTAAACACTTATTTGTTTATATAACACTTATCAAAATGTTAAAATTACTGAAATATTCAAATGATAGCAATCGGTTTTTGTGTTTCGTCTGTACATGTGATTAAACTTTTCATTACAGTATTAGAAATACAATTAGCAGTTTTAAGATATTTGATAACGTATTTCAGTTCATTCATTGGATGCGTAGAGATGCATTAAATAAATATGATCTGTAATGCAAATTGGTTTTGATATAACAGTAGATAAAAGAAAATCTGGAATTTGTGGATTAAATTTCATTTTTTCGTCCGTAAGAAAAAAAATATTGTTTCTGTAAATATATGTTATCTGGTAACCTTCAATTAAAACACTCATATAATCGAATGAATAATAACTGAACGTTCTTCCGAAAAACAAATAACACTTAAGTACTATAATTGTAACTTTAAATATCCTATCTGAGTAATAATGAAACATATTATTATGACGTGAATTTTCTATTTTTATATGTGACTATAATACCTGTGACATGAATAATTAAATGAACAATTTCAGTATCTATAAAATTTGAAGTTTACTATCACAGAAATTTCTATTTAAATTACTATTCGAATCCATACTTTTATAACAATCGCCGACAGTCTCAAATGTAAGTTAATCGAACTGAAACCACTTATTTGTGGAATTAAATTTAATGAATATTTTATAATATTTATCAAAATGTTAAAATTACTAAAATAATCAAAACACAGCAAATCGATTGGGCGTGCAATTAAGCTTTCCTTTACAGTGGATATTGTAATATATTCTATAACGTATGTCATTTCAGTTACTGGATATGTATAGATGCATTTAATGAATATGATATGTAATAAAAATAGTTCTGATATAACACTAAATAAAAGAGTATCTGGAATTTGTGGATTAAATTTATTTTTTCGTCCTAAAAGAGAGAGGAAAAAAAACATTGTTTTTGTAAATATCTGATATCTGGTAACTTTCAATTTAAACACTAATATAATCGAATGAATAATAACTGAACGTTCTTTCAAAAAACAAATAACACTTATATACTATAATTGTAACTTTAAATATCCTATCTGTCTAATAATGAACCACATTATTATGACGTGAATTTTCTATTTTTATATGTGACTATAATACCTGTAACATGAATAATCGAATGAACAATTTCAGTATCTATAAAATTTGAAGTTTACTATCACAGAATTTTCTATTTAAATTACTATTCGAATCCAGACATTTATAACAATGGCCGATAGTCTCAAATGTTAAGTTAATCGAATTGAAAACACTTATTTGTGGAATTAAATTTATTGAATGTTTTATAAGACTTATTAAAATGTTAAAATTACTAAAATAATCAAAACATAGCAAATCGATTGTGCGTGTAATTCTTTCTTTTACAGTGCTATTGTAAGATATTCTACAACGTATTTCATTTCAGTCGCTGGATATGTATAGATGCATTAAATGAATATCATATGTAATGAAAAAATAGTTTTGATATAACAGTCGATAAAAGAATATCTGGAATTTGTGGATTAAATTTAATTTTTTCTCCGAAAGAAAAAAAAAATGTTTCTGTAAATAACTTTAATCTGGTAACTTTCAATTTAAACACTCATATAATCGAATGAATAATAACTGAACGAAAAACAAATAACACTTAAGTACTATAATTGTAACTTTAAATATCCTATCTGTCTAATAATGAAACATATTATTATGACGTGAATTTTCTATTTTTATATGTGACTATAATACCTGTGACATGAATAATTGAATGAACAATTTCAGTATCTATAAAATTTGAAGTTTAATATCACAGAATTTTCCATTTAAATTACTATTCGAATCCAGACATTTATAACAATTGCCGATAGTCCCAAATGTTAAGTTAATCGAATTGAAAACACTTATTTGTGGAATTAAATTTAATGAATATTTTATAACACTTATTAAAATGTTAAAATTCCTAAAATAATCAAAACATAGCAAATCGATTGTGCGTGTAATTAAGCTTTTCTTTACAGTAGATATTGTAAGATATTCTATAACGTATTCCATTTCAGTCGCTGGATATGTATAGATGCATTTAATGAATATCACATGTAATGAAAAAATAGTTTTGATATAATAGTAAATAAAAGAAAATCTGGAATTTGTGGATTAAATTTAATTTTTTCGTCCGTAAGAAAAAAAAATATTGTTTTTGTAACTTTTATCTGGTAACTTTCAATTTATACACTCTTATAATCGAATGAATAATAACTGAACGTTCTTCCGAAAAACAAATAACACTTAAGTATTATAATTGTAACTTTAAATATTCTATTTGTCTGATATTGAAACATATTATTATGACGTGAATTTTCTATTTCTATGTGACTATAATACCTGAAACATGAATAATTGAATGAACAATTTCAGTATCTATAAAATTTGAAGTTTACTATCACAGAAATTTCTATTTAAATTACATTTTGAATCCATACTTTTATAACAATCGCCGACAGTCTAGAGTGTTAAGTTAATCGAACTGAAAACACTTATTTGTGGAATTAAATTTAATGAATATTTTATACCATTTATCAAAATGTTAAAATTACTAAAATAATCAAAACACAGCAAATCGATTGGGCGTGTAAATAAGCTTTCCTTTACAGTGGATATTGTAAGATATTCTATAACGTATTTCATTTCAGTTACTGGATATGTATAGATGCATTTAATGAATATGATACGTAATAAAAATAGTTCTGACATAACACTAAATAAAAGGGTATCTGGAATTTGTGGATTAAATTTCTTTTTTTCATCTTAAAAGAGAGAGAAAAAAAAACATTGTTTTCGTAATTATTTGATATCTGGTAACTTTCAATTTAAACACTAATATAAACGAATGAATAATAACTGAACGTTCTTCCAAAAAACGAATAACACTTAAGTACTATAATTGTAACTTTAAATATCCTATCTGTCTAATAATGAAACACATTATTATGACGTGAATTTTCTATTTTTATACGTGACTATAATACCTGTAACATGAATAATCGAATGAGCAATTTCAGTATCTATAAAATTTGAAGCTTACTATGACAGAATTTTCAATTTAAATTACTATTTGAATACAGACATTTATAACAATTGCCGATAGTCTCAAATATTAAATTAATCGAATTGAAAACACCTATTTGTGGAATTAAATTTAATGAATATTTTATAACACTTATTAAAATGTTAAAATTACTAAAATAATCAAAACATAGCAAATCGATTGTGCGTGTAATTCTTTCCTTTACAGTGGATATTGTAAGATATTCTATAACGTATTTCATTTCAGTCGCTGGATATGTATAGATGCATTTAATGAATATCTTATGTAATGAAAAAATAGCTTTGATATAATAGTAGATAAAAGAAAATCTGGGATTTGTGGATTAAACTTCATTTTTTTCGCCCGTAAGAAAAAAAAATATTGTTTCTGTAAATATCTGTTATCTGGTAACTTTCAATATATCAAATATAATCCAATATAATCGATTATATTTAATATAATCGAAAGAATAATAACTGAACATTCTTCCGAAAAACAAATAACACTTATGTACTATAATTGTAACTTTAAATATCCTATCTGTTATATAATGAAACACATTATTATGACGTGAATTTTCTATTTTTATATGTGACTATAATACCTGTAATATGAATAATTGAATGAACAATTTCAGTATCAATAAAATTTGAAGTTTACTATCACACAATTTTCTATTTAAATTACTATTCGAATCCGCACTTTTATAATAATCGCCAACAGTCTCAAGTGTTAAGGTAATCGAACTGAAAACACTTATTTGTGGAATTAAATTTAATAAATATTTTATAACATTTATCAAAATTTTAAAATTACTAAAATTAAAAACGCAGCAAATCGATTGGGCGTGTAACTAAGCTTTCCTTTAGGGGTATTGTAAGATATACTATAACGTATTTCATTTTGGGCATTGAATATGTATTGATGCTTTTAATTAATATGATATGTGATGAAAATTAATTTTGATATAACAGAATATATGGATAATCTGGAGATTGTAGATTAAATGATTTCATTTATTCTTAAATCCAATCTTGGAGATATAATTAAATATTATGGAAATATTTTAATTTAACATAAATCGATTATTTTTAATGTACAAAACAAATGTAAAATAATTCTATAATCAATATTTAATAAACATGGGTTCTGTATTTTAAAATTTGTGTTAAATAGTATTTCGATATGTGAAAAACATTTTTTCTCCATGTTTACTGTTGCTGTAAGTAGCTGTAACAATGTCAACAATGTTTGATTTAAACACTAATAATAGATAAAAATGGGTGAAAATACTCTAGTTTTTTATTTAATTGTCTTATAAATCTCCTGTTGACTTTATAGTTCAAGAGCCGACCGCACAAAACCCTAAGTCATCGAGTACAAGAAAAAATCCTTTATATTATAGAAGAAGAGTAATCTAATGACACATGTCTGCCAGAAGTGAAGTGGTGCATTAGGCAAAACTGAATACCACTAGTGGTTGTCTCATAGAATTAGCATTATTTTTTCCTGCACCCAGCTTTCCGTGTTTTCATAACTTTGATTTTACAGCAAACGCAATGATACACCTTCGAGTGAGCCACTAACGCTATTAATTTTTAGCTTAAGCACCACTTCACTTCCGGCAGACATGGATCATAAGATTCTTTCTTACATAATATAAGTCATTAGATTAATTTTGAAACACGATTATTTAATCGGTAAATTAATTATAACAGATGTAATTTTTCCATTTTTCATTTTTGAGTGAAAAAATTCCGAGCCAGGATTCGAACCACGGATGTATTGCCTGAAGCCGCCAATGCTCTACCAACTGAGCTTTTCCGGACACGAACACTGGAGGACTATTTCGCCCTATCAAACTCAACGATCACTTTACCTGGCCTGATACTCTGGATCAACTCATCAGACTAAACCGAAGGTCAATATATGGAACTGACGAAAATCGCTGCATACGAACATACATTTTATTAATTTTGAAATACGAATATTCAATCGGTAAATTAATTATAACAGATGTAATTTTTCCATTTTTCATTTTTGGGTGAAAAAAGCCCGGGCCAGGATTCGAACCAGGCATGTATTGGCTGAAGACGCCAATGCTTTTCCAACTAAGCAAAAGACGAAGACTGGGGGAGTATTTCACTCAATTAACCTGAACGATCATTTTACCTGGTCTGATACTCTGGATCAGCTCAACAGAATAAACCGAAGGTAAATATATGGAACTGCAGTTCCATACAACCACCAAGATTGCTTGCTTTAAAATTTATGAGCAAAGTGTTTTTGTGATCAAAATTCATACCTTAAATTATTATTAGATGAGTGAAAAAAAAACATATTTAATTGCTGTTTTATGTGAAATTTAGATAGATAGTTCAACAGAATTAGAAACATTAATTTGCACTCAAACATTTCGATGGAATTCTTTTTCATGACCATATTATGAAAAATCATGATTCAACTATGACAAGTAAAATATTTAACTTCGGTGTATCAATACCACTGTGTTGAAAAAAGTTGTCACTTAAGAAAATTAAATTTGTTGATAGCTGTATCATATCTTTTATAAAATTGTCAATTTACAAGCACCATTTTTTTCAACATGTTTCATAGAGTGTTATTTGCATAAAGTTTTTAAATGTATGTTTTATTTTATTCTTTTAGAGATTTGCTGTTTCTTGAAATAACTTAAATGTGCTGTAGACAAAAACTTTTAAACAGAATTGTATCTAAAGATGTATACCAAACAAAGGGACATTTAATTTAAGAAAATTTAAATAAAGATTATTTTTAAATGCATTTACACTCTGCATACACAAATGCATGCATGTGACACTCTGAGCCTTGAAGACGCTCTTAATGTTAAAAATAGATACTACAAATTCATTTTTGCTACTTTGCTTCTGTCATATTTGAGAAGAAAGGTTTAAGTAACACAACATCCCACTTTATATCATGTTTGTTGTGATACAACCATAAAAATGCTGTACAACTAAAAAATAACATGCTTAAACTGTTTTATGCAATTTTTCATAATATGTTACTTTATGCACGTATTACTCTTCATATATCCACCACATCAATTCAATGTAAATTTTCTCAATAAATAAAAAATAAATAAATAAATAAAAATAATAAATGTAATTTAACAATTTACAGCGATTATTTGGAAAATTATATTTTCAAAGACTAAAATTTTAAAGTCTTATAAAAAAGACTATATTTAAATTAATAATAATAAAAACGACATCATTTTTAGGATGTTCATAATGAGTCGCATATTAAGTATGAAGTGCATTAAACATTAGTATTCCTAGACCAATGATAAAAAAAACAGTAGTTTTTAAATAGACAACTTTAACTGTTTAAAATGTACATTTTTATTTAATGGAGTTAATCACACTGACTAAACGCTTCATATTACGGGACCAATCAGGAAAAGAATAAAATAAAATGGGTTGTGGAATTCAATCTATAAAAAAATTCAGATATACTTCAGATTTCTCAATTTTCTACCGAGAACAACAACTATTTCGCATATAATAATAGGTTGTTGCCTGGTGCAATATGATAAAGTTAAAATTATTTTCAACGTTAGAACACCAGAATATTCGAATTCCAAGCATACCGGTTTCGGTAGCATATAGCATACCTTCCTCAGTGCTAAAAATAGTGGAGATTTGCTCATATATATATAGGGAGGATGGGGATTCAAGTGATAAGTTTCTTGACCAATAGGAAAACAGAGGATCCTAGGCAACAGCCAATAGGAAAACAGGGAACAGCTAATAGGAAAAATGGGTGGAAAATGGAAAGATATTGCGAGAATTGCATTAAAAGATTAAGAAAAATTAGTTTTAATGTAATATTTCCAACAGTCTGATAATGGTGGAATAGCAAAATCACAATTAACAAGATTAGCAAGATTTTTATGGACTGCTTATGCTTTAGACTTCAATTCGGTTAAGATACTAACTAAACCTACTTCTATACAAGAACTTAACTTCCTTGAAGCTTTCCATATCCATAAAAATCTTGCTAATCTTGTTAATTGTGATTTTGCTATTCCACCATTATCAGACTGTTGGAAATATTACATTAAAACTAATTTTTCTTAATCTTTTAATGCAATTCTCGCAATATCTTTCCATTTTCCACCCATTTTTCCTATTAGCTGTTCCCTGTTTTCCTATTGGCTGTTGCCTAGGATCCTCTGTTTTCCTATTGGCTGTTGCCTAGGATCCTCTGTTTTCCTATTGGTCAAGAAACTTATCACTTGAATCCCCATCCTCCCTATATATATATGAGCAAATCTCCACTATTTTTAGCACTGAGGAAGGTATGCTATATGCTACCGAAACCGGTATGCTTGGAATTCGAATATTCTGGTGTTCTAACGTTGAAAATAATTTTAACTTTATTTCGCATATAGTTCAAAACTTAAAAAAATGAAAATGAACAATTATAACAGTAGAATATCTGCATTATACAAATATGGAGATCGAATAAATAGGTAGACATATGCTTCTAGCAAAAAAATTTGTTTCTTACAAGGAGAAGGAAAACCTTGGTAACCACAGATTTTGATGATTTTAATATATTTTGTAACGTAGAGACCCCTTCAAATCCCTCTGAGGTTCAACGGATTTTATGTAACGCTTTTTAGATGTTCAGAAACAGGAGGTATCTTTAATATTATTATACTTTTTAAATAAATACATTGTAAGGGAACAACGTTCACATAGAGTTCACTTGATATAGCGTTTGCCCGTTGTCCCATGTGTTCGAGTTCGATAACGAATTTCGTAAATTTATTTATCTCATTTTCTGTTTGAGCAATATACTGCAAATTATTACTTAATATTCAGAATTAAAAATACTTACATTGTACATTAATTACAATGTTAACATATTTAAAATTTCATTTAGTATTTTTTTATTAACTTTTCTTTTACATAATTTCAATAGATTAATAATAATAAAAATATAATTAGGTCTGTTGAATAATGAAAATTCCAAGATCACTACAAAATCTGCTTTGGCTCTCTTTAGTTAAAATAAAAAAAAAATAAACATTTTAAAATAAAATAAAAATGTTAGCAAAAAAAGATTAATGTTAAAGCATAATAATTCAAAGAGTAAGGATACGAATTGTAAATTTAAAAATCTTGAATGTGAAAAAAATAGATTGTTATTTTATTATTATGCTAATTTGGGTGTTACATACACAACTGGTCACCTTGCATGGAGACCTGCATTATAAAGACGTCTTCGCTTCGTAGTTGGGTAGATTCTTCTCCCAGATGCTGCAAAATGATCTGCAATGAGTGGCGGCACAGTAGTGCGTCTTTTATTTCGGCGCGAAAGAGCTATAAACTAGTTTTTGCATGTGTTGTAACCGTAATTGGCCAAGGACATGTCTGCTGGACACAGAATCTTCATAAAGATCCCAGAGTCGTTGGATTACACTGTGAGACACATTGAGCTGTCTAGCAGTATCGGTCTATGACAACTCAATTTCCATCTATTCTACCACCCGACAACTTAATGAATCGGAGACACGACTTCTTCTAGACATTTCTAGGCTCTACTTGTTGTTATGAACAAAACTGATATCAATAGTTTAAATACAACAAACTTACAAGCGAAATTTCAAAAGCTTGGTAATTGAATATTTTTCTTTCATTCACAAACACCTTTTATTTTCCATAAAATAAAAGTGCTAGTTGTAATTTTTGCGTATTTTTTTTTATATTATTATTGACATTTATGTAAACTATGAAGTTTAATGTGACTGCCATTTTTTTCTGGTGAGCTTAACTTTTGGAGGCCAGTGTATATTAAAAAATAGTTTATAATTCCATTCTAAGAGGTAGAATTTTTTTTTCCACCACAAAAATCTGTATCGCCTTAAAGTATTTGAGAAGTACTTCAAGATGCATTAATGCTGTTTTATGTCAGTTCTTAAAGTATTAAACATTTACTTAGCGAAAAAAATAATTTCGCTTACATTAAAATATTTGTGAAGAATTATAAACCCTCACTTGAGTATATAACAATTATTTACTTGTCTATATTGTATTAAATGTATCTACCCAGATTTTAAGTGGGAACCAGACTTTAATACTTGGTTAAAAAGCAGCAAAAATAATCCAAATTATATTTGCCCGTTTAAATGTCGATTCTTAATCATGTCTTAGTATTATAAAACAAATTGCCCTTAAAAGTTTTTGTATTTCTAAATGTAAAAGAAATTAACTAGATATACATATAGATTTTACAAAAAATGTATACTTTTGAAGAATCGTCAGAAACTTTTTAAGAAATATTAAATTTATCATGGACAAATGATATATAATCTATCATTTTTTTGCAAAAACAGGGCATAAGTGTTGAGTGTACATTCCAACTGTTAAAAAATACGAATTTGTTAATTTTAATCCTAAAATCTGTTTTACCGGTAAAATAAAACAAAGGTTTATTTTAAATATTTGAACTTTTCGACATTTGTCTTTCACTTTAAAATAAATAAAAAGAACAAATAAAAACTTGATGTCACTTTTTATGTATAGCACATTTTCTTTGTCAAATACAGCTGTCGATTTTACATTTAATTTTAAAATGAAATTATGTTTACTTACAAGCATTAAATCACTTTGATCGTTAGAAATAGTGTCTAATTTTGTACATTAGAATCTGAAATTATGTTATACACAAGTTTTATGTTTTGGTTATGTATTACTGCTAAAATGTTAACCATTACTTTAAAACAAAATATTTATCATAAGGTAGTTGTTTAAATAAACCCACGTTGTCCTATTTATATCTGCATTTCTGTTTAGCCTAGCTACAAAATAAATGTTTTCGCAATCTCACTATTTCTCGTTTCCTAGTTTATATTACAATTTTTCTGAATGGTATGTTTGCGTGACAGCAAGCTTTAACAACATGTACTGATTATTCTTTGTCACGTTCAAAAAATTACGTAATCGAACTAAAAAGCTTTCTAATATTATAAACATTACGAAGGTCGAAATATATGATAATATTATATTTTAAACTAAAAATTTTGAAAAATAGTTTTAACTTATTTATTACCTTCTGTATGTCTCTAATTTATTGTAGTACCTTATCATTTATCTTACTTATCTACTAATAGTATACAAATTATGATTAAAAATAACTTTAAAATGCCATTAACATTTAAGATAAGACAAAAATATATTATCTGTGAAGCATATTTACTTTTTACACAATTGGCTGTATTAAATGTATTACGGAGGTTCAAAATCAATAAAATGGGACTAAAGTCACTAGAACTAAAGACAATAAAAGTCCGTAAGCGAACAAAATAAAAAGCCAAATTAGCAATATTTATTTTATATGGACTTTAACAACAGTGTTATACATCATTCTAAAAAATTGTTTTTTAGGGCGGAAAACATTTATAGCTTATAGGTATTCTTATAACATTATAAAATGTTACTTTATTATTGCATTTTGATTTGTCTGTCCATCTGTCCCTCTTTACACTGTATTACTCCCATATATAAATTTGAATTTTCTAGCATTCATAAACCTTACTTAGGGTCACCTCAACATGTATGGTAATATATATGAAATGTCTGTGATTAATAGTTAATTTACAGGGAAACACAAAATACTTCCATTATATTATGTTATATAGCAAAAATGTGCTTCCAAAGTATTTTAAAGACATCATATTATTTCAAATCTATTGAAGCTGATACGAATCAGTGAAATTTACGAGATGAAATTTGCAAGAATAGAGTATCCATAGCATTTGTCATAATTTATAAGGCCACGAACACAAATTCGAATACAGAAAAAATATTAAGTAATAATTTCTGTGAGTATGTTTTCGGTTTCTTCATGCGTTTCAAAATTTAACTGCTTTTTGTTTTTGTTTTACTCTTTGCATATAAATTCTATCCTTCATATTCAGGCTGCACAAAAAGATAACTTTCCATTCTTCTTATTAATGGAGAGTGGTGAAGGGGAATTTTAAACTAAAGTTCCTGTTTCTTAGTTATTATTAATTATTGAATTAAATTTACGAATGCATGCAGTCAATAGATACAAATCTATATGCCAAGCTCCAATAATTTGGATAACGTTTTCAAATATAGATAATAATATTAGGTTTTCATGTGTGTTTTGAGTTTTTATGTGTTTCAAATAGACATAATATTTTAACTTATTAAAAAGTGAGTTTTTTTACAATATTCTGAATGTATTGAAAAGTGTTTCATAATGTATGTTTGAAGCATGATTTTTTCTTTCTTATTTATATTTAATAATGTACTCATGAAAACCATGATAACCGTGCTCATGAAAAGTTAAAAATACAATTTGTTTATCAGTTACTGTAACACAGTTTCAATGTGATCTATCTCTGTTCAACAGAAGATTAAATAAATATGAAATTTCGAAAACAAATGTATATACCGTATTTACTCGTGTATAGGGCGCACGCGTGTATAAGGCGCACCCCTACATTACAAGTAAAAATGGCGATTTCTTAAACTCTCGTGTATAATGCGCACCATAAATTTGATTCTCTAATGAAGAATGACCAAATAAATTTCAGTAAAAAGAAAGTCGAAACAAACATTACACCAGACCAGAAAACAAGACGAAAATGCATTTTGAGACTTCGGGTTGTAAGATAATGGGGGGAAATAGGAATGAGTGGCGGTAAAGAGAATTGCTAATTAGCGTTTAGATAATGTCATTAGCTCTGTTGTATAAAAAACTTCAAGGAATGAAATAAATATGCAGTATACTTCAATATGCACTTTCCGAGTTTTAATATCTTCTTTGGATAATTTCTTGTTTCATATGTATATCGTTCGATTGCATCAAACAGTAAAAATTATTCCGTGTATAAGGCGCACCTGGAAGTTTTGCCCTAATTTTTTGAAATAATAGTGCGCCTTATACACGAGTAAATACGGTATATGTAAGTTTAAAAATTATATTTTATTGTATGTTTAACAGAAAATATCATTTCTTACTTATAAATATTTAGAAATGTATGCAATACACTAATATGCCTAATCGTAATATTGTATAATTCATTGCATATCTATTCCAAGTTCATGAACCGAACAGCAAGTCATAAAAATTACGTTAAAATATGTAGAAAACCATTATTAATATTCATTTACAATTTATTTCAACAGCCTCTTTAAATATTTCCACAGAAAATGAGTTAAATGGAGTAAAACGTTTAAATTATATTTGGGTCCCGTTGTAATAAAACCTTCACCTCATTATGGTTTAAGAATAATTTACTGTTTTTCCGTGACTAATATTTTTTCTTCATGCTTGATATAATCGCGAAAATCTTTTTTAAACTGAGAGATTAATGATACTTGTTCAAGTAGAATAAACCGCTCTTCATAATGTATGCAATTTTAAATGTACTGTATAGAACTGTTTTATATCGCAATAAAATATGCGTGGGAAAGTTAAAACTCAATCTGAAAAGAAATATGCTTTAAATTATGTTTTATTTTTATAGTCGAAGCGTATTTAATGTATTTATAATAGCTTTTTTATACTTGTGAATTTTAGGTGATTAATTTATTATTATTATTATTATGGTAGTTTGAGTACTATAGTATTTGAAGGTATCTTATTTCCGTTATCTTATCCATTATCTTATTATCCGTATTTGCAAGATGAATATGTATGATGCGACCAAAACACGAAATCGGCCAGTTTGCGTACTATACAAGAAAGTTTTAACCCCCTGACTGCCCCAAAAAATGGTAAAATTGTAATGTTGTTTTCTCTATAATTTATTAAAATTATTAAAAAAGATGTTTTTTTTTTTTTTCCAAACTGATACAAAACATGTTATTACGTATAAGTGTATAATCTTTGAGAGTATTAATACTAACTTCATTTTTCAAAACTGGGTTTTATTTGAAGAATTATATTAACTTAAATATTGCTTATGTTGCGGTGAAACCTGCAGCTTAGTGTGCGAAAAAATCCGGTCGCGCGTCAGAAGATTAATAAACTGTCAAATTCGTAAATATGCCGACCAGATGCGATCGGTAGGTTTCCGAATTTAACATACGTACTTCGTCTGTCCGCGAAATGGTATAGGCAGTCAACCTGTTTGAAATTGAAAATTATACATACATACGTACATATAAATATATATATATATTAATTTTAATGCTAATGAATTATGGTGAATAATATAATAAAATAATATATAATAATATAATAAAATATAATAAAATCCTCCAAATATAATAAAATAATGGATATTATTTTAATGACGCGATGGTAGACGGATGAAGTCGATTCAGTGTTTTCCTGTTGGCAGTCTTCCATGTTTTCATATGAGTGGTAGCAGCGATAGCAGGCTCACACCGCAGGCAAACAAAGATAAACTTATGCGCCAAACAATGTAAGAGACTTCTCGTGTGTTTATATATAGATGTGTTGTTATAATAAAAAAAACACCTCCCATAAACCCTTAAAAAATGTTTTTTCCCAAATAAAGAGGTACTTCTTCCTTACTATAACACCATATCAGTGTGCAACTTTATAGCTACGGACAAACATAAAACATGTATTTAAGAACTGAAACCTTCTTTTTATTAAAAGTATAAATGATAAATTCAGAAAAATAATTTTCATAGTTTAAGAATATCCAAATAATTAAATAAAAATTTTATGAATAGCACTAATGAGAAGTGGAAAACTTTTATTGTGAAATGATAGCCAAGAGCTCATTCATATTGCCCCGATCAACCGACATTCTTATGATATTAGTGACGGAAAATGATAGGAATATGATATGGGTAAAAAACTACAAGAAGAATCTCAAAGATAAATGATCCAACACGTGGTACAGCAGCAAAAAAATGGTAGTATAAATTATAAATAATGTGACGCACTAATGGTCTTGGAACATGCCTCCCCGGCAGTGGAAGAAGCTTCTCAAATAGCTCGCAACAAAGATTCACCAACTAGTTAACAGCCAGAATGGACTAATCACCAAGGGCAGATTTGCATGCAAAAAAATAACTGTAACAACTAAGTATATCAAACACATAAAGTGATTAAAATAAGGACTGTTAAAAGTATAATAACAAGGACAAAAATTCCAGTAAATAATGGCAATGTAACAAACACCAGATGTGAGGAAAATCTAGAAAAAAATGCAACATTATAACTATGACTGTGACAGAATTACAAAACAAGAGTGTCAACATTATAATAGTGTAATGAAATTAGGAAAAGCATCTCACGAAAGAGATAATATTGCAAATATCTAAAAAGTAAGTAATTAAGGATTCTCTAAAGAAAAACAAATGGATACATTTTATATTACTAATATGCCAACAGCATAGATAGAGACGAAACACAAAAACAATAACACCTAGGAATCCCTACCTAGACGGATCCCCACCTTGTCACCATCTTGAGTTAAATGTGCTTTGGAAACTTAAAAGTGGACACAAATGTGCATCGAAGGAAAGAAAAGTCATAAAACACTGTACTATATCCAATAGTAGCAAAAACGTTTCCAGTTCGCGCCTCGCCACCAGTTAAAAATCGCCATGTATAGTAATGGCACCTCGTTCATGCAATCTCCGCCGTGGGGTACAAAGTTCTCCAAGTTACCTGTGATTTATTCATCTAAAGGTGCTTAGTCAAATGAAGGTCTCGTCTTCTGGTCAAGCCTGTAAATTACGAGAACAACTCACGTAAGGAGATGTGCGTGCAGGGAGAATTCAAATGAATCTTTTTTGAGTTGGCGAACTTATAACGCCAACTAAATTAAACCTAACTGCCACTAAGACAGAATAAGTCCTTCTCAATCAGACTGCAGCATAATGGCAGTCGAGTGATTTTACCCCATTTCTGGGTAATCGAAGCCGCAAAACTGATTTATTGCAACGCTAGTAGAGGTCTGGCCAGTTGCTAGAAAGAAAAAAAAAATCGGATTTGTAAGAATTGGGAATTTTAATTCATTCAAATACATCGGTCAAAGGAGGTCACTTCGCAAATTAACGTAAGAATTTTTTTTGCGTTAGAATTGTAACAAATAATCTTTTTAGAACATATCAATAGAATGAAATTACGAATAAAAATATTTAAACACTCAGACCGATAAAAATATTTTTTTTATAAAATAGAATGTATATAAAAACGAAGACGAAATCCATATAATCTTAAGCGTGTCTTCGCGGCTTCGCTCATCCAAGACACAGTTAGAGAGGTACCGACAGCAAAGACTACGTTCTTAAAGTTAAAAACTTCTCCGCTTCGATGCAGTCGTTGTTAAAACATATGATTTTAACCCTTTGAAATACACTGGGGATGTTAGGTCATTTTGCGCTTCATGAAGACGATATTTTTTCTACTTTAACATTATTAATTACGACTGTATTTTAACACAATCTTTTCAGAGCATCGAAATAAAATGTATGAAAATTTCTACAAAATTTATTCTAACCTGAATGTTTCATCTCGGTTTTATCCGGTTTCTTTGCAATGTGCTCCAAAAACCGCATTACACAATAAATTAAATACTAAATAGTGTGTAGCTTCAATTTAAAATATAAATTAACATGAAATTGAGTTAAAGGTATAACATAAGACAGATTTAAGGTTAATTGAAGGATCCTTCACAACATCCAGGTAAAGCCTGAGGGATCCGCTAATATTGATACAAATATGTTATATTTAATAAAATTGCAAAAATTAACTTTATTTAAGGCTTAGTTTATACATTTATTCAATACATATTATACGCTGATTATGAAAGAAAATCAATGCATGTGATAGAAAACAACTGAAGAGATTTTTTTCAACAAAAATCCCAAAAAATACACAGAACTTTTTTAAATCTTTAGAAATATTTTCACAAAATAAAACTTTTTAAACATACATAATATTATAGTAAATTTGATTTAATGGGTTTCGCTTATAAAAAATGGCATTGTGGGAAAGTAGTGATAATATCCCGAGTACTTGAATTTGTTTAACGACACACATTTATATTTAATTGTCAATAAATCTGCAAATGTTTTGTCATTTCTACCTATAGAACGCATTTATGCAAGGGAAAAAAATAAAAATTCAGATTTTTTTTTCATTACATCGATTGTACTTCTTTCAAGAAAATAATAATAATAATAATAATAATTTTTTCTTTATGCTGTTTCGTTATCTGTCACAGTAGTTTTATTTGAATATCGACAGGGAATATTTCGTTCTTTGAAAAAGAAAATAGTAATATATCTTTCTTATTTTAAACGCATATATAATTTGTTGAAAGAAAACTATTATTATCCGATATTCTACATATCCAAATTGCTACATATTCAAAATATCTCGCAATATTTTTTTTTCTTTACTGAATTTTCATTTAATCCGACGTTATGGGAAGACAATCGACGACTGCTTAAAAAAAATACATTCTAAAATACAATGACTATAAGTTACTTTTAATGGCAACTTTTGAATTGCTTTTAAACTATTTCGGTATAAATCTATTATTTTAAGAAAATCGGATAATACATGGATTTAATGCATCGCATTTAATATATGCTATTGTAATATTTTATCTATCACTTTCAAAACGATTATGACTTTTGGATTTATTTAGTAAAATGATCATAATAAAAATTTTCAGGTTATTATTTCTCACTTGTAAAGTATGTGCCTACCATATAATCGCCCTTTTTGGTACGTTTTTTGAATTTTTAAATAAATTATTATTAAAATACAGTTATTAGGGATTTCAAAAATACTTTACTTTTTATTCAGAAATAATTAGAAGCAAAGTTGTAGCAAAAATTACAATAGGAAATAAATATTTTTATATTGGAAATGAACGTTTAAAGAGTCACAGAAATACAAAGAAACTACACTATTAAAATCCGACAGTATGTATCTATGAATGTGACGCTATCTCCTCCGATCCCGGAAATGGAGAAACGTTTCGCGTTTGTTTTAAATTAAAAGGAAAAAATCCCGAGTTGCCCATTTGTCTATCTGACCGTCCGTCCGTCTGTCTGTATATAACAACTCAAAAAGTCCCAATCGAATCGTTTGAAACTTAAAATATATAATTATAAATTCAAATTTTACAGTCATTTCAAATTTTATGAAAATCGGATTTATAGTTCAATTACAAGGACAGTCAAAAGATTCCGATACATTACGATCAATGGGGATAAAAGTTTCAAATGCATTTTAATGGAACTTTCGAGCATAATAAAGTTGATATGCATCTAAAAAGTATATACTATAACATACATTCTGTACAATCTGTGGTGCAAATAATATTTCTTATTGATTCACAGAGCCGCACAAAAGTATTCCATTGCATAATTATATATTGAGAAAATTTTTGTACGCACTTTAATAGTATTAAACTATTTAATATTTTATGAAATTGATATACGTTGCACAGGATTATACCAAGTTATAGTCATCGTTCAGTCTGTCCGTCCGTACGTTTGTCTGTCTACATGTAATAGAACAAAAATTAAGCAACCAAATCGTTTGAGATTTAAAATATATAATTGTTGTATAATTTTGTCAAGTAAATCAAAAAATTATGAATTTTTGATTATGAAAATCGGATGTATAGTTTAATATCAGGGACAATCAAAAGTATCCCATCACATTACAGTCAATAGGAAAAAATAATTTAAAGTATATTTTAATGATTTTACACTTTTTCGGATACAATAGAACTGATATTTCGTGTTCTTCAAGTTTTCTTTAGATAGACGGACGAAATGGCGAAGGCCGCTAGAATATTTTAATACACAACTATGTAAATATAGTATATAGACAAATATATAAAACCTACAAATATGGTGAATTTTTAAATTGAAAATTATACTTTTTCTTTCTGTCTATTCCTTTTTCCCTTCTTTTTTTTGGGGGGGGGGGGGACGGAACTATATGAAAATTTTAATTTGTTTTTTTTTTTCTTATTAGAAATATGCGTTCTTTATTGTGTATGTTTACATAATGCTTAATATCTTAAAGCATTTTAGTATGTTAAAAGAAAATTATGTTTCACGTAATCTATATCATTAGAAGTGTTGCTTATACTGCTATAATAGTGTTTGACAAGGGAAAAAAATCGCAAGTGAATGTGAGTTTACTACTTTTTTTAAAAAAAGAAGCTTAGTGAATTACATTTTTATGTTTAGCATTGTTTCATTTAGAAGTGTCTGCATCATTGTGGATTTTATTACTGCTGATCTGAGTCATATATACTTTTTTTCTAATATAACATACTGAAGGATGTAAATATAGGGGGTTTTATATTAGACAAAAGTACATCTCATATATATCGATGTGCGTTTCGTACACATATCTTTGAACATCTACATAATTAATACTTTTTTTTGATAAAAATAAGCATTGCCGTCTCAAGATTTAATTCTAAGAAAATATCCCTAAAATGAGGGCAAGTTACTGTGCCATTTATAACGCATGGAAATTTCAAAGAAACGTGCAGAACATATGCTAGGGGAATGCGATATTTGGAACGCTGAAAAGTCAGTATTATATCTTTATTGCCACCCCTAATTTGATATAACATCGAACTATTCTGTTTCTTGTTTGACAACTCGCGCACACCTTTCCGAACTTTTAACCCTCTGGAGGGGGGACACTTTTCTAAATTTATCTAACACTCTAATGTGGTGTATCGTTGGAAATCCCCCTGACAATCGGTTCAAATTATGCACATCCCTTGTCTCTTCCTCCTGCTTGTTCCTCGCGAAAGGGGGTACATTTAACATATCCCAGTGTTAGAACTTCTAATAATGGGAATATTAAGGAACTAATCTCAAATAATCGAAAATTAATAAAAAATATTCTTATTATTTACCATTTGATTAATTCCCATTTTTAACACCATAAATGCTTTTAATGTTTATCTTTCGTATTTTGCTGTTAGTAGCCATAAAATTCCAGATGTTGTTGTTTAAGCTCCTTTGTCTTTTAGTACTTAGTAGGGACTTTTCAACTTTTATCAACCAAGGTATGCTGTCTCCTGATTTTTAGTTATAACAGTTTTAGGCAATTGCGCGAAATTCAAGATAGCAAGCCTATTTTTTAAAACATTTATTTATTTCCATTAAACATTTATTTCAACAATTTTAGAAATTCTGCTCCATTTTCCAAAAGAATTAACATCGGGAGGCACGAAAGTTTTAGGTATATTTCGCTATTTCTCGGCAGCAGTTTTTTGTAGTGGCATAAATTTTTCAATAAATAATGCATTAAAAAATATTAAAACATGTATGTTATCTATTTTAGAAACTCGCGCCTAACAGAATTTATTCTGGTGGTAATAGTGTTATGACATTTTGCTATATCTCTGCAATACTCTTTGGCGGAAATGAGCTGCTCAAGATGACAAACCTACTAAAAAATAGGTAAAGAAAGATGCTTTGGTGATTTTAGAGCTATTTTGAGTGTTGTGTTATGAAAATAAACTTTGGACCTTATAATGAATGATTTACGACAACAATTATGGATATTTGATAAGATCTTAATTTTTGAAATCTTTCTTAGCTGTATTTCGTACGATTCAAGATTAGAGAACCCACCAGTGAAGCGTATGAATGCAGCTAAGAATGTACTAAAGAATGTACCGGTAGGCAGAAAATTATTTCAAACTTTAAAAAGTCATAACAACCGGAAAAATAGCCGAACGATTTGCAGGGTTAGCATCAATAAGTGAAGGAGTTTTTTAAGAAAGTAATGAAAAAAAAATAAAAAAAAATCTGACAGATGGCCCTGGAAACGATCATCTTCGGTGGAAGTATCCAAGTGAAACGGTCATATAAAATTATGCTTCTATTCCAAAATTAGTTCACGGTTGAGAGCCGTGTTCTTGATCAAAAGTTGGTCGCTGATTCCTATTTTACTTAAAATAACTTCAACAACAAAGTTTTATCCGTTGCACACATGATCCTTCATCAAGTACACGTCTCTCAACTGTAAACTAATTGCGGATTAGCAGCGCGAGTTCTTATAACCGTATCATTTCCATACCAACAATTCCAGTGCCGGTCAGATGTTTTTTGATTTATTTTCATTACTATCTTAAAAAAATAATAAGACATTTCATTTTCCCGACGTCTTTTTTTTCTCCGGTATGCAATGGCTTGAATTTGGACCTTTGATTACTGGCATATGACTGCAAAGGATTAATAACAGTTTAAATATATTTAGGTATAACTATAAAAATTAAAACATATAAACCATTTTTTAACAACTACTGCACTAAAAATAATTTTATTTGACAATAGCTGCTTACCAAAACACGCACACTTTTTTTAAGAATAAATGTACTGCTACAGCTTTAAATATTACTTTTTTATCAAATCAAAAGCTAAATATTAAGATTATTGAAAATCTTTTTGTACACATTTTCTGTATTAGGTAAGTTAAAAAAGTACTATTGAATAAATGTCTCAAATGTTTTGACATAAGGCAAGATTAAATAAATATATACATTTCAATTTCTTCAAAGATATGTATACGTATATTCATTCATGTGTATAAAAATAATTGCAACTGCAGATTCATACATATGCCTGTTAAAAACAATTAATAATATTTTTATTAATAAGTATCAATATTATTAATAGTATGATTATATTTATTAATAATATTTATTTTAAGTAGTGTAAAGTTCGTTTTTTTGTTTGATTCATTCGAAAACTCGTCAATCGAAAAATAAATTCCGCTTTAGTTCAGTTTTGGCATCAAAAATCTCTTGCAAGTTTTATAGAAATACATTTATATTTATATTCACTAACCGTCCTGTATGTTGTTAATTTTTTATTAAATTCATGTAATATAAACATGTATAATATATATTTTAATTATAATGATTTTGACATTTAATCATTATTTTATGATATTAAATAAGTTTGTTAAATTCAATTTTATAAGAAAATGTTTTTCTTTTTTAAATAATCCATTTTGGTAACAACATTTTTTAGAGTTAATACTTTATAAACTCAAACTGAAATCCATCGAAACATTTTGACAGAGTAATTGAATTTAAATTCCTGCTCGAAATCCTTTGTCATTTTCACTCAAAGAAAAATCAACAAAAACTGAAGTCAATAAAGTAAGGGATCGTGACATTTAGGCTTAAGTTGAAATAGTTCTAAAGGACAAATTAGTTGTCTTCCTTTTTAATTCCTTTTTTAAGTAACAAAATTAGGCTTCATTAATGTATAAAAAGACCATTTCATACATTTTAATCACAGTGTTGTAAGAGAGAGAAACGAAAATAATACTTCTACTATAAAACATATTTTCTTATATTTATATTGAAGATTAAATCTCTAAACTCCCTTCATTTTTTAAACTGTCAAAATCATTATCTAATTTGAGCATTATATTTTACCACGATTGTAAAATTACCTTAAGTTATAAATAAACTAAAACGAACTTTTTTTGTTGTTTTATTGTTATACTTTATAATTAAATTGAGAAATTTCAGTATTTGTTTATTTTCGTGTGATATTCAATAAGTAAGTTTTCAAACAGCTATAAACACACCAAAAATTAAATGAAATCAAAAACGATTTTAAGAAATATAAAACCTAACTACGTAAAAGAATTCATGATATAGATAAAGTACAAAAGAAAATTCGATTGCATCTGCTTTACACAGGCATCGATAATACAGGTATATCGAGATTCACTGATGATAAAACTTTAAATGGCAACTCATATTTTCATTCATAAAATCAAAATACATAGGGATCAACCTAAAACTGAATATTCCTTAAAGCGTTTTATCGTAATCATGAAAGTTTGTTAATTTATTTTCAAAAATAAAGCTAATTCTTTAAAACAGTATCTCTGTTCCAATTTTTATTTAATATAAAACGTAGAAAACTCGTTATTTTATGTAACGGTATTTGATATAGTTTACACAATGTTATAATTGCATTTAAATACTAAAACTTTTAGCTAATGGATATACAGTGGACTCTCTCTATATCGACACTCTCTAATGTGAACACCCCGTTATTATGAACACATTCAGATGGTCCTGGCAAAACTCCATGGACTTACAAAATATGAACTTTCTTCATTCTGAATACTCTGGTAATATAAACACTGTATTTTGTCGAAATTTCTACTCAGCCCCTCCATAAACTGAGCATGTGTTTGCAATTAGAATTCAAACTGCCCCATAAAGAAAATTTGGAGAAACTACTAAAGAAAAATAACAAGATTTAACGAACTCTTTTTAAAATAAACAGACAAAATCACGGCTAGATTTTAAGCATGTATTTGAATTGCAATTTTTTTGATTAGTTCAGCTAAAATCTTCGGTTAAATGTTTGGAGCAGCAGTTGTTATATTGTTGTCAGCTGCCTGCTGTAAGAGAAGCCATTTTATGATTTTTGGTTTTAGAAGGTGTAAACATTTAATTATTGAAGATAATCACAATAAGTTAAAATAATCTTCTTCTATATTGCTTGTTTCAAATAATAGTTTTATATAAATTACTGTTAATCACAGCTTAAGCACGATACTTAAAAGATTATTTTGGAATTAGGCTGATTTAATTGACAGGTTAACTAGAGGAAAAATGGCAATTAAATAAACTATTTACTTATATATATATTTTTTTTTTATTTAAATCCAGCAAATTTAATTTTTGCCCATGATTGGACATTCATTAAGGATTGTAGCAATCATATTACTTCACTTTAAAATATAAAAGAGAGGAAATACGATGAAAACAATGTAGCACTGACCTTATTTAATCAACAACTGGCACGGTCACCCTACACAGTACTAGTAATAATGCATTTCCGATCTCCCTCTATAATGAACAACCACCATAATCTGAACATTTTTGGCCTGTTCCATGAGTGTTCATAATAACGAGAGTCCACCGTATTTAAATTTTCATCATATCAAACAAATAAAAGCTGTAAAAATCTTAACAAACAACTGTTACAACTGATTTTTAGAGTTATTTTGACATTATATTCACGGCAATGTCATATCTAGCAAGCTATTTTGTAATCATCTTTTTACTAAATTATTTTCTTGAAATTAAAATCCTATAACGAAAGAGATTTTTTAATATTAAAATCATTCAAATGAAGATACTACTTCATTTAGTTAAAAATTTTACATATATACATGAAAAATATTCATTTTCTGTTTTGAATGACGCAGATATAAAAAACACAACAATATAGCGATACATCTGAAATTTATTGGAAAAACGATTACACGTGTTATCTTTATTTACTTATTTATTTTTAAATAAATATGTCAATTTTTAGGGTGTGGTAACATGAATGAAATAGTTGATATAGAAAATTTAAAAAGAGACATTTCCAAAACTTCAAATAATAGAAGTTTAAAAATGGGATAATTGGTGGTCTGATGATTTCTTTTTTAAAATCATTTCAATGTTTCTATATTTTAAACATAATATAGCAAGTGTAATGCAAATCGGTCAAAAAGTGAAGATTTGCATACGGAACATACACACAGATAGCGTCTTTTATATGTATAGCAAAGTGATCCTGTGTTCCAAGAATTAATTCAAATATCAAACCTTAAAATTTTAAATAATTTTCAGAAACAAGCTACTGCTTTTTTAAATTAAAAAAATAAATAAAAAGATACATTTAATGTACAGTATCAAGAAAGGTCTTAACCAAATTAAAAAAAAAAAAACTCATATAACAAGGTAGAGAAATTACTATAGCAAGCCTAGATTGCAAGCCGTATATTAAAAAAAGCCGTTAGTATTAAAATTAGTAGAATGTATCAGGCACAATGTATGTGTTTATTTTTCTTCTTATTAATGCACAAAAGAAGATCAAAACGAAAAAAAAATATTTAGAGTATATATGTCTTAATAATTTTAAAGAAAATTGATGAGGCAAATGCACTTTTTGCAGGTTTATATTTACCGGGTGATTATTTTTTCTATTTTTAAAATAAACTAGTAATACCTATAAGAAACAGGTTACAAAAGTAAATTTGAAAGTTTCGATACTCTGTCTCAAAAGAAAAGTACGCAGCACAATTAATGACTTCAATTTTTGTAACTATTTATTTTTTATAATACTATATTATGCATATTTTTTTCACTGTGCTCCATTAATTTATTAAAAAAAACACTGTTAATTCCACATCATGGATAAATAAATAAATAAATAATTAAAAAAAACATACATTTAAGAAAATAAAGATTTACTTATAATAAAAAGCATATAAGTTGTCGATAAATGTCAATTGTGCTTAAAAAACATACACATTAATATTTTTTTCCACAAAGACAATCACGTAAGTAAAGTGAAAAAAAAAGATGAATTGAATAAAAAATGTTTTTTCAATGGTATTGAAAAAGTTGTGATCGAATAAGATATTCGTCTCGGAAATATATAATAACATTTTCTCGCTATATGCCTCGTTTTACTTATAACGATAATAATTATACTTGAATATATATATATATATATATAAATTTAAAAAAATGCATGGTAATTTGAAATATTTCTTTGTAGCTTTTTTCAAGACTATTAAAAAAGAATTAGGATATAAGAGTTAAAATAAGAATTATGAGTGTTTCATAAATCAAGTATTGTTATTTTCTGACATTTCTAAATTAAATAAATTCTTTGAAAACCATACATTTGAAATAGATCCACATTAAACATAAAACGTGTATTATGTTTTAAAAAATGAATTTTTGAACATATAAATGCCTATTAATTGTCTGAGCGAAGCGAAGTCTTTATACTCAGAGATACGTAACGATATTAAAATTCAAAAAAATTCTTTCGTCAAGCAAATCTCAAAAAGTACTTGTCGGATTTTGATTCTGTTTGTACCAATAGGTACCTATGAAGGTAATCTGGTGAATGCACCTACTTTTAAAAATTAATTCCAAATAGTTTAAAAGTTATATTAAAAAAACTGATAAAAAAGCACAATTTATGTGCATACGTCACAGAAATTTGGTGAGCGTGATTTTCACTGGCTGGCCATTTTCGTAGATAACCGAATCAGTACATGGAGTAAATAGTAATCATTTTCGCACTCAAAAATATTGAATGCAATAAAACATTTTAAAATTTAATCATGTAGGAAAATAAAACTGTTACTTTTTTATATTAAAAAATGTCATAAAAACTTTGATTTTGAGATTTTGTGATAATCTCTTAACAGCACTTTTTGATCGCTAAAAGAATGTTTTACATATTTCGCGTGTGAAAATTAGAAACAATTACGTTTTTAAATAAAAAGTTTCTTTTATGACATCATTTTCTCTTTATATTTATTTTCATTGCATGTTTTCTTTTAACTTATATTTTGTTTGTGTATGGAAGTCAATTCTGGTCACTAATTTTTCGGCACGGATACCACAAGCGCATCAGATTTGGCGCATTTTTTTTCAAAGCCCATTTGGCGAAAACTCCCTTTTCAAATAACGCTTACTTACATATTTTTAAATTATTTTCTATTTTCAAAAACAACTTACAGTAAATAAAATAATAATAATAATTAATAACTATAAAAAGAAGTATTTTATATAATTAAAAGAAGGAAGTGAAAGTAAATAAACATTTTATGAGTAATTAAACAAATAATAAATAAATAAAGCCGGGTTACCATCTCAGGTAAAATAATGCCATTTTGACGCCAATTATGTACCCTGGTGCATATGTGACATTTTCCCCATTTTTCATCCGTTTCCTGTTGGCATACAACTTTGAAATATGGAGTATGTATGCATACCTGGGAGCAATACTGGAATTAGACATTGATTTTTTTTTAATTCGATCCAAAAAAGGGGCAACGGGGCTATTTTTTAAAGTTTTATACAATTTATACTGCATAAAGGAGCCACTTACCTATTTCTATATACCAGAAGAAGTAAGCGGTATGTAAAAACAATTATAGTATATATAAATAAAATACTTGAGATAATATACTGGAGATATAAGCACCGGGATTGGCGAGATTTTTTATGTCAATTAGGCGGAAACATCGTTTTGATTACCAGATGCATATAGCATGCCATAACAACACGTTATTTATTTATTTCAAAATGAAAAAAAGGAATAAATGAAACATTTCCTGTTATTAAAAAAGATATAACAATCAATAAATGATAATATTTTTAGAACAAACAATTTATTATAACATTTATATGATAACCAGCATGTTAGGCAACTAAACGCCATTTTGGCACCAATTAGATACCTCGGTGTATATAGGGCATATATATGCCATATTTATTTGTAAAACTGAGCATGAAAGTTTACCAGGTGTGTTTTCATAGGCGCTTATATCTTTTTGCAACATAGCGTACCTTTCGAAGCCAAAACCACAAAAGAAAAAATAATCAATATTTGCAGCATTTTTTTTTAATGTAATGCACATTTTGTAATCAGCAGGCTCGATAATCAGACCTCGTTTTTTTGCTTTAAAAGATGACATTTCATACGACGTCTTTTTGGGATTCGTCGTTTTTCCATATTTGATAGTATGTGTCTACTCGTTTTGTAACTTTTTTTTGTAACTTTCTTCTTTATTAACAGCGACATTTGGATTTCCTATTTAAATAAAAATTCTTCTAAATACAAAGAATTTGTTAAAATAAATAAATAATAGGAAATGCGGACATCTATTGCTCAAAACACAAAATTTTTCCTATTGAGTTAATAAAAATCAGTAAAAACATAATTTTTATGATAATAAAAAGGTGACTTATGTAATAACAGAGTCATATATTATGTACGTTATGGATTAATTATGAATATTTCAATGAAAAGTGATATTTCAAAAGTATTATGAAATTAGTTAAAAACCATTTATTTTAAACTAAATGAATAAAAGATTTATATTTTTAATGAAATAAATGGGATTTGAAAAATTATTGGAAATTTATCACCATAGATGTAGCAATATTACAATCAGTACCTTGTATGCAAAATGGAACAATTAGCAATACTTTTTGTACCCGAAAAATGGTCGTTGCTTTTTTTAAGGTTAAAAAGTAGATTACGAAATATTCCTATATAGAGATGCCAAACTCTCGCTTATTGCATAGCAGAATTTTCTTACAGGAAAAGTTATTTTTTAAATCCGCAGAATGTTCCAATTTAATAAAACATTTTCTGTATTAAAATACCGGTACCCGAAATGCCGGAGACTTGGCAGCTCTGCCTGTAACATTTTAATTAATCACGGTACTTTTTTTAATCGGATTCAAATTTAGTGAATACAACGTTTTTTGGCCGAAAGCAGCTTTTTTCCACATGTGTAACTACGATACAATTCCTTGATGTTGACTTATGAATGTTTTGACTTATGCTATTATTGCTTCCTCTCATTTATTTATTTGAATTTTAAATAAGATGACTCAAAATCGTGTTTTTTAAATATACGAAAAAAAGATGCATTTCGAGAGAGGGCGAAAAGGACAATGTTTGGCGATTTATTACCTGCGTTTGGCTAAGTGTCTTACTACCTTGTATTTAATACTCTTCACAATACTTCGCTGTTATATGGACTTAGGCGCTTTTATAAAAAGTTTGACGTAATTCGGGCTTAAGAAAGTGAGTTTTTTACTGAATAATACAAATAAATGAAAAATGAATACTAAGAAATACTATTAAAAGAAAAATGAAGCATTATATTGATCTATGTATATTTAAAAATTCATCTGCTAGCACTAATTAGATAATTTATGTGCAGGGGTGGGGAAGTTTTCCAAATTCTTACCAGCCAAGGATTTATTTCGCCAGCCCGCAAGATGCAACACACGCAGTTGAAAATAGTTATGACAGAATCGCACGCGATTACAGACAAAATTACTATTACTACAATGCATTTTCATAATTCTTTTTTGTATAATATTAAGAAATATATGTAACAAAAGTAAGATTAATATTAGATAGAACTTAGTACCATACTTACACTGTAATAATTTGGAAAGTTAAAATATCTAGATTAAAAAAGTGTTTCTGATAATGTGCCTATTGCCTACAGTTTTTCAAAAACTAAAAATCCACTCGCCACTGGCGAGCAAAATGATGTATTTCCCAACCCCCGTTTATGGGAATATAATAGGAGATAAATAGCTTTTGATTCTGTATTTCTATGCTATAAAGCATTAACGTTTGTGTGTTTTTCGTTAGCATTGGGAGTTCCTAGCCGATTTAAAAAATAATGTGGGCATAAAATGTTGGTAACCATCTTTGCTGCAAAATATACTATATTTTGCGTAGGAACAATAATCACCATCAATGCACGAGCAAAAAAAGTTCTAAAATTGAGAATTCTTTGGTGTTGATATGACTAAAAATTTAAATTTTTTTTGGAAACTTTTAAGATATAATATTCTCGTTATGAACGATTTCTAGAACATTGGACAATTTAATTTCACAAATTAAACATTTTTTTTTCTAGAAAAAGTTTTAAACCTAATTTATTGAGAATATTGCAATTTCTAGATACTGTTGGAGTCAGAAACTATAACTTTGACATCACAGTAACTTATAAGATGTAAGTGCTCGTTTAGGACAAATTTTTAAAAAAGGATTCCTTAACTCTTATCGACAACCTCATTGCATCCGTGGAAAACAGATATTCAACATTATAAAGTATTCGGACGGATTTCACACCATATAAAATACACTCCATTTCTCTTCAAACATAATAGTTTATGTTATTTATAGTTTCTCAAATCGGTGCGAAGCTTCTGTTTATGCTCATGATATCATTTCAAAGAGCTATATTTCCAATATAGGAAAATTCGGTGTTTTATTTTCTGTATTACTTTTAACATTTTGCATATTTTCAGTTTTATATCCATGCATGGTTTGCTTTTCTTTTATAAAAATAGTATATGCAACAAGATTTTGCAGTTCTACGATTCGATATGCTTATTTTCATCATATTTTATCACAATGAATGACCAATTAAAGGTAACATCTCATTTTCTTTATTTATCGCAAGTTATTAAATGTGTATCCTCAGCAATATCGCTCAGACTAATCCCTCTGAGGGAAGTCCTAGTAATATTTAATACATATTTATTCTGTGCACCAACAATTGTTTTTCATCCCAATACAGTCAAACCTCGTTATCCCGACAATCTCACGTCAAGAAAAAAGTGTCGTCATAAGCAGAGTGGCACGATAACCGGAGTTTTAGAAAATTATCTTTATAAAAAGCTAATTTTTTATTTCTTTCAGACAATTTTAAATTCACAACATTTCTTAGTAATAAAAAAATATTATCAAATAGAGTAAAACCAGAAACGAAATTGAAAAAATAAAAATCAGATCTCCGATGACAAACTTTTTTATTGTTAGGTGGAACTGGGGCACATTGATCCCCCCTCCATTGCTCACACGGTCATTACAGGAAGTTTTACACCAGCTCCAAAAGATATTGCTATTCAATACAAATACAGACAAAAAGTCTTAGCATGATTTAGTAGTTTGATGAAATAGTACGGGTGGTTTATTGTTTTTGTAGGTCAAAAGTATATTTGAGTTGTACAATTGCAATGGCATTACACCATTTTCCCGGTATTTTCAGTCGAAAAGAATAGTCTCCCTGGTAAGTAAATATACTGTTTTTTAGTTTCTCATTCCTTCTTGTTAGGTAAATTATGAAGTATTGGATTTGAGGTTCATTTTATTCAAAATGCCTGCATGGGGCACATTGATATGTATCAATGATGACTACAGACAACCTAAACCTTTTCTAGTTAATTTTTCATTACCTTTTATTATTGTTATCCACACCTTAATGCAACCATTTTCCGCCAAAAACTTCTAATAAGTTTTTATTGAAGTGTCATAGATAAAAAATTTTATATTAGAAAATTTTATAGTATTTTTACAAACAGAAGACGCATGAACTTACCCAGCAGGTGGTAGTAGAACTAAGAAAGGAAAAGGACGAAAGCCTGGCAAATCTTGAATTTATAACGATTCTCCAGGTTAAAATGTATTTTCGACATGAGAAATCTTAAATAAGAGAAACAGGTATAGCACAGCAAAGGATAATTATAGTATAAATAGAATTTTTAATATAATTATCCTTTATTTTCTGCTTATAAACCGATTTATAAACAGAAAACCTGGTAATTGTTTCATCTGTCCTAAGAAAGAAAGTAATGCAGGGGTTGAAGTGCCAGATATGGCAAAGTTACCACTGCCAACAAAGAGACAAGGAACAGAATATTAGGTCATTGTACATTTAATTTTAACTGCATTAATATTCCTTAAAAATAAATTGTGGGTGATTTTAATTTCTATAAATTAATATAAAGGGGTTAGCTAACTCATTTCTATGAAAAATATGCAATGGTGTTATTTTGTCTTCTTTTTTCTCAAATGAATCAAAGTGCCTCATGAGATGGATCAATCTGCCCTGGGGTTGGGGCACATTGATACAAATGACTTTTTTAGACTTTTTAAAAATTATATGCAAAATTATTATATAATACAACGATTAACATTTTGATAGCACACTACACAATTTTTTGCTGACACCACATGGAAAAATAGCTTGAATTTTCTATTTTCTGAGCACCAAATAATTCTTAGAAAAAAAAAAAAAAAAAAAAAAAAAAAAAAAAACGTATCAATGTGCCCCAGTTCCCCCTACAAGAAATACTGAAAAATAAAGGTTTGCGTATCCCTAGATGTGCTTCCTACAATTCTTTTTCTATATTATACAATGGATTTTGAACAATATCCGTTGTTTTAGAAATGGATGTTAGATAATTTCTGATCAATTCACTGCAATGCAGCGTTTCAATTGTAATTGGGGTTTGTTTTATTCTAGCTCCATAAAAAAAAAAGTATTTTTTTTCTATTCTACAGTTTTAGAAACCAATGCATCTGGCCATGTGGTGACGTACTTTTCAAAATCGATGTACATTCATATAACATATGGATGACATGAATACATAACATATGGAAATTCCCCGTTTGATCTGTTTCACGATACAAGAATCTTTAAACAATATTGGAAGAGGAATGTCTGTCTCATTACCTTCTACACTGTTAAAAATCTTGTTCTAGTTTGAACCAAAAAAGTTTGTTTTTTGGTGCTCAATAGCTGCCACCATAAGATGGTGAAATCTCGTATGAACATTTGGAGCTTCCTAGTTCAACCTCGTTCCAAGTATTGGAACTATGCTTCAATGGGAGCTCCAAATTTTGGTTCAAGATTTCACCATCTTACGCTGGCAGGTATTGAGCACCAAAAAACAAACATTTTTGGTTCAAACTAGAACAAGTTTTTTAACAGTGTATACACTCTAGATCTAAAAACTTCGATAAAACTAACATGTATGAAACAGTTATGAACTGTCTTAAATTTTCTTGCTACTTTCCTATAAACAGTTTAAAACACAAAGAGTAAAATGTGGAAATGAAATGTTAAAATTTAACTAAATGAACATGTATTGCACTTTCATTGGGAAACACAGTGGGTGAGTATGAGTAATCGTGGACTGAAGGATAGAGATCGCGTAGGAAAAAATCCTTAATTCACTAATTCAATCATTCATAGGTTGTGGATTTTAATACATATAAACGATTGAAATAGATTTTCTCCTTTATGTGAATGCAAATTTTAGATACTTTTGTAAAAAGTTTGCTAAGACATTTATTATCGATTAATTTCCGTGCTTGTAAAACGGATTAAGAAAAATGACATTTTTTAACCGCTGGGATATCCGTAGTTGAAATTTATTCAATGACGTAAAATCCAAAGCGTATTTAAATTAAAATTGTATGAAAAAAAATGGCACATTGAAAAACTGATTGTGATAAGCGGAGTGATGAGAAAACCTAGTTTTGGGTTAGCGAAATCTGACAGTATATTTTTTTATAAAAATTAAATTAAATTAACAAATATATATTTTTTAATTACAGAAACTGTTTTAATAAAAAAATTACAATATATGTTTAATTCAATTCAAGTTATATGTTTATTCTACATTTAGTATAAACCAATAAAAGCACAAAATTTAAATTTGTTTCTTTAACAAAGATAATTGTTGACAAATAAATGCGGATCGCGATTTAAATTAATATTTATATTCTTTAGATTTAATATAACATAAAACTGTATTATTCAACTACATACTATTATACATTTGGAGTTAAATAAGTTTATTCCGTTTATTCTCACGCGTATATTTTAATAATAAAGTATCGTGACATATATTTTTTCGAAAGAGATATGACGCGAAGAATTTAATTCTGCGAAAGCTCTTTAATTGCTGTATGGCTCCAAAGAGTATAATAATGCTCAGGCTAAATGTCCCATAAAATAATTCTAGTTATTCATCTGGGAATGGGAAACATAATTATACTTTGCGTTATTTCTTTTCAGTTTTATTGCGTTACTGAAATTACCATGAAAATATCTTAACACAGTATAAACTTTCATTGAAAAGAAAGTTTAATTTAAAACTATAATTCGGGTTTATTATAGCTCGATTAACTTGGAAAAGTCTGTTTCGAAACTATCCTTATTGTGAATTTAAACTTTTACGCCAACATTGATTTTTAATTTAAATGTATTTCTTATAAAAATGAATTTAAATTAACATGTCTCTACCTGTCTTTATATATATTTAATTGCAATTTTAGTTTAAATTTTTAAAACTGTATGTTTATTCTACAGCTTATGTGAACCAATAAAAGCACATTATTTAAATTTGTTTCTTTAACCAAGCTAGTTGTTGACAAATAAATGCGCATGGGAATTTAAATTAATAAATATCTTTTTTTCGATTTAATATAACATACAACTGTATTATTCAACTAAAAATTTGGAGATGAATAAAATTATTCTTTTAATTCGCACGCGTGTATTTTAACAATAAAGAATCTTGAAAGACATTTATTCGTAAGAGATATGATGCGGAGAACTTAATTCTGCGAAATCTTCTTATTGCTGTATGGTTCGAAAGAGTATAATATTGCTCAGCCTAAATGTCCCATAAAACAATTCTAGTTATTCATTTGGGAATGAAAAGTATAATCATACTTTACCCTATATATTACGTTACAGAAATGACCATTAAAATATATAAAACAAAATTTAAGTTTTACTGTAAATAAAGTTATTTTTTTAAATAAAACTTTCAGAACTATAAGTTGGGTTTATAGTTTATTCATTAAATTTAACTTGAATAATTCGAACTAAGGAGATATATTTACTGTAAATTTAAGCCTTTCATGGTTTTATAGACTATTTAAAGACATAAAAAGACATTTAAAGACATTATTTTAAAGATATTTATTCGTGAGATATAAAATGCGAACTACATAATTATGCGAGAGCTTCTCAGTTGCTTTATGGCTTCAATGAGTGTAATAATGCTCAAACAATAAAATAATTCTAGTTAATAATTTGGGAATTAAAAACATAAACATACTCTGTAATAATTTCTTCAGTTTTATTGCGTTACTGAATTTATCATGAAAATCGCTATATAAAAGTATAAACATTTTCTATAAATAAAGTTATCTTTTTAAATTAAAAAAAAATGTGTTTATTGATTATCGATTAAGAATAATATTTGATTAAATCGGTTTAACGAAATATCATTATTGTAAATTTAAACCTGTCATAAATTTATGGACTATGTAGAGACATTTAAAGGTATTATTTTTAAGACATTTATTCATAAGAGATAGGATGCGAAGAACATAATGCTGCGAGATATTCTTTATCGCTGTATGAATCTACAGAGTATAATAATGCTTCGCTGTATGAATCTAAAGAGTATAATAATGCTCAGATAAATTCCCAATAAAATAATTATCGCTATTCATTTGAGAATGAAAAACATAATCATACATCGAACTATTTTTCTTCAGTTTTATTGCGTTACTGAAATTATCATGAAAATATTTATAATGACTCTTAAAATTTTGTTGAAAATAAAATTAACAAAGATATATATATATATATATTTCAATTACAGAAAGTGTTTTAATCAAAAATTGCAATTTATTTAAAAAATCTCTAACTCAATCCAAACTATAAGTCTGTTTATCATCTTCAGTAAACTGATAAACGCAGTAAATCATTTAAATTTGTTTCTTTAACCAAGATAGTGGTGGACCAAAAAATGCACATGAGGATTTGAATTCATAAATAAGTTTTTTAGATTTAATATTACCTAAGACTATATTATTGAACTAAACATTTGGAGAAGAATGAAATACTTTCCTTTCTTCTCAGATATATATTTTTAGAATAAAGTTTCTTCAAAGACATTTATTCGAAAGTGATATGATGCGAAAAACTAAATTATGCGAAATATTCTTAATTGCTGTATGGGTCCAAAGATTATAATAATGCTCAGCCTAAATGCCCCATAAATAAATTCTAATTATTTTTTTGGGAATGAAAAGCATAACCAAGGATCGCCCTATTTTCCTTCAGTCTTATTGCACTACTGAAATTACCATAAATATTGCTATAATAAAGTTTAAAATTTTACTGAAAATAAAATTAACAAAAGTATGTATATTTTTTAACTACAGAAAATATTTTAAATAGAAATAGGAATTTTAGTTTTAATCTTTAATGCTGTATATTTTTTCTACATCTTCTTTGAGCCAAAAAAAGCAGCCATTCATATAATGTAACCAACATATGAATGGCTCATTCATATAAAAATATCCATATATCCCAACCATTCATATAATATCGAGGTTATTATCAGTATGTCGTATCTGTAAACATTCTATTCTATTACTAAAGCGTAATCAAACGTGTCAGATACAAAACCAATGCCAAAGGTAAAGCAAACAATACCTTGACGAAATAAACTGTATATATCTGTGACGTTACATACATTTAAGAATAGTCCATTTATTATTTAATATTTAACATTTATAATTTCTTAATAAATTTAAGAAATACATCAGTTTTCTAAAATTGTTGTTAAAGCCATTTTTTTCTCAAAAGTCTTTTGGACTTTATAATAATAAAATATATGTCAACTTCATAAATAATTTTGTATATAGCAAAACGGCGCTTAAAAATCTATACAAAAATAAAACCATTCATATGATGTAGAGATTATAATCAATGCGTCGCATCCGCAAACATTATATAAACAAAGTATTAACTTCCCGTTCTATTACCAAAGCGTAATCAAATATGTCAGATACTAAACCAATATTAAAGGCAAAGCAAAATAAATCTAAGATTTCCACATCAATAGCTTGACGGAAAAAACTGTATATTTCTTCCGATGCGCACAAAAATATTTAAGAATATCTCATTGTTACGTATTTTCGTTTATTTATTTATTTATTTATTTGTTTATTTATTTTCGTAAATATAAAACATAACAGTTATTTTCCTGTGTAATGGGATGAAATATGAAACATTAGTAATATTATTTATGTTATACTGAAATTTAATATTTATATATTCTTAATGATTTTAAGAAATATATTAGTATTTTAAAACTGGGATGTTGTTGTTAAAGCCATACTAATCAGTCTTGTGGACTTTATAACAATAAAATATGAGATAATTTCATAAATGATTTAGCATATAGCCAAACAAGGTATAAAAATCCATAAAAAATAGTAAAAGCATTCATATCATGTAGAGATTAAAATCAATACTTCGAATCTGTAAGTATTATATAAAGAAAGTATTAACTTCCCGTTCTATTACCAAACCGTAATTTAATGTCTCAGATACGAAACCAATGTCAAGGGTAAAGCAAAATAAATCTAAGATTGTCTAAGTAATAGTTTGATACGGGATAAACTGTATATTTCTGTAATAGTTACGCATTTTTTATTTTTATATTTTTTTAGTAAATAGCATACATTACACTCATTATTCTGTGTGATTTGATTAAACATTAATCATTCGTAATATTAATTATTTAAAATGAGAGTTAAAAAGTTAAGGAGTTAAGGTGCAATAATTTTATGCATTTTTAAATGGAAATTTAAAATTATTGAACATTATTTTTAACAGAAAAAAAATAGAAATGTTAAACTATTTAACACACAGATTAGATCAATTAAAAAAGTAATAAATTAGTACTATATTTCTGTAGAACAAAATTTGTGTGATCCATATAATTTTTAGTACAAACATTGTGATGGACAATTATAGGAGTGAAACTCTAAGTCTTTCGATAGATGAAGAATTTTTTTTCTAGCAGTCTGTTATGGATATCTATACTAATAAAATCCGTGCGCCTCTGTCTGTCTGTCTGTCTGTCTGCTTGAAGCCGATTACAGTTCGCAACGCGGGCGAGTTGGAAGTCGCGAGAGGTGTCTTTCGATTGGAAATATCCCGGGGAAGTCATTTCGGGCATTTTCGAGACCGTGGGACCAAAATTAAAAAAGTTAGGAATTAAAAACCCCTTGGGAATCGGAACGAAAAGTGTCTCAAATCCGAAACGGCGCTCAAACGGAGCTCCAAGGCAGAACACTGCGCTACCTTGCGGTGAAGAACCTAACTTTTCCCCTTTGGCTAAAAGAAGAAACAGCCGAAAACCGCTTTTTCTACCGGCGCTAATTGCGTTTTTTTGCGCGTTTTTTCTTAAACCATCATGCAGACAGTTTTTAAAGTAGAAAAAAATTGATTACATATTCAGAATCTGCGTAAAAATCTGCTTCTGATGAACTAAAAAATACGGAAAAATGTCTTAAGGGCGCGTAGTGCCCACCGTGCAAAACCAAATATTTTTAACGGGATTATGGGCGCGAAGCGACCATAGTTCCGATCCACAATCTTTTTTTTTTTTCAAGTGCACGTGGCCCACAGTGCGAAATCACATATTTTTAACGGGACCATGGCTCTTTAATTTACTTTTTTTTGTGCTTGAGGATTCGAACACCAAGACTTGCTTATAAATGAATTTTTTTGCTTATTATATATTGCTTAATACCGAGGTTCGTTTGGAAAAAGTGGCCCAGCTAGCGGGCGTAGCTCGCTAGAAATAATGAAATAATGTAAAATTAATTATGGAAACTTTAGCAATTTCGAACGCTAAGCAGTTTTATATTTGATAGACCCCACCAGAGGCCGGAAGTTCTGCCTCCGAAACTAGCAGACGGCCGATGCTGAGTTACCCTTAGGTTCCCTTATAAAGATCTTCACGGAGGACATCTCCTCAAGGGCCTTATCCCATGTGTGGCTAATTGGCCGGCATAAACAGAAACAAACAATTTGCATTTCAATTATATTACACAACTTTATTTTTCTTTTAGAATTTTATTATACGGAACCTATACTAATTCACTCAAAATAAAATTACTTTTTTTTTTTGTAATCCGTATTAAACTAAAATATTCCTTTTAAATATTTAATGGTGAATATACAATGTTTCATATTTGTTTCGGGAAATGGAAATAAACATACGTTAAACTCTTTTTTTTAATTAAATACAAATATCACAAAAGTAAATATCTACCATTTCCCCATCAGTTAGATTTTTAAAAATATGTTTCAATGTAATAACTTTTAACTGCGCATTTATGAATTTATTAAAAAATTGGATTTATTTAAATTTAAGATTTATTATATTAAATTGAAATAAATCTAAACCTAGTATATGTGAATTTTCCATATACGAAGTACAATAAAAGACTAATTATTATTTTTTTTTAAGTTCGAATTTCAGAGTTTTTTAATATTAAATAATGAAAATCATTTAATATTTAATTATGATTCA
Organism: Maratus speculifer; assembly: GCA_964019185.1. Taxonomy (NCBI): domain Eukaryota; kingdom Metazoa; phylum Arthropoda; class Arachnida; order Araneae; family Salticidae; genus Maratus; species Maratus speculifer. The sequence continues at coordinate 256,659,482 of OZ025295.1, read as the reverse complement.
ATATTTTCAATTTCTTTACAATTTCAGGAAATACATCTTTATTTTTAAACTGGGATGTTGTTGTTAAAGCCTTTCTAAAAAGTCTTTTGGACTTTATAACTATAAAATATTTGACAATTTCATAAGTAATTATATATCTAGCAAAACAATATTTAAAAATTCCCACAAACTATAAAACCATTCATATAATTATTATTATCAATTTAGAGAGATTATTAGCAATTTGTCATACATCTAAACTTTGTATAAAGAAATTAATTAATTTTCTATTCTGTAACTAAAGTGTAAGCAAATATGCCAGATACTTAACCAATGTCAAAGTTAAAGCAAAATAAATCTCAGATTGTCTAAGCAATAGTTTGATGGAATAAACTGTGTATTTTTGTAATGTGTACACAGATAACTAAGATTAGTCTATTTTTCCTTTTTTTCGGAAATTGTACATATTACACTTATTTTTCTTTAATATGTGATGAAATATGAAACTTTAGTGATATTGTTTTTTATATTATGAAATTTAATATTTACAATTTCTTAAGAATTAAAAAAAAACATACCACTGTTTTAAAACTGGGATGTTTTGTTAAGGCATTTCTAATCAGTCATTGATTTTATAGCTATAAAATATATGACAATTTCATAAGTAATTTTATACCTAGAAACACAACATGTAACAATCTATACAAAATGACAATTCCAATCACATAATGTAGTGATCATAATCCATAGGTCGCATCTGCAAACCTTATATAAAGAAAGTATTGACTTCCCGTTCTGTTACCAAAGCGTAATCAAATATGTAAGATGCTAAACCAATGTCAAAAGTAACGCAAAATAAATCTCAGATTGTCTAAGTAATAGCTTGGTGGAATAAACAGTATATTTCTGTGATGTGTACACAGATATTTAAGAATAAATTATTTTTACTTTTTTTTATTTTTCCGTTAGTAAATAGCGCACATTATGCTTATTTTTCTATAAAATGTGATAAAATATGAAACTTTACTAATATTAAAAATTTTACAATGAGAAATAAAGCATTAAAATATAGTATTTTAACATTTTTTGTAATGTAAATTTAAAATTACTTAAAATACATAAAGCATAGCTGCTAAGTTTTTTTCTTCGTAACAGAAATTTTTATAGAAATTTTTAATTATTTAACAGACATATTAATACATTTAAAAGTGTAAAACTTAGGGTTACTTTTTGTTGTACAAAAAAGGTATTTTTTATTTATGCATTTTTGTGCAACAGCTATTGCAGCAAGATCTGAATGTTTACAAAGGTATATTAGAATAAAGGACACGACAGCACTTCATTTGTCAAAATTAACGCACCAGTTCCAATTTGTTTTAAAACAACAATAATTATGTTAAAATCACTAATTTTATTAGTTTGCCTAATTACTAAAAAAGTCCTGAAAGAATTTCGATGAAACAGAAGTGGTACCAATTCGAAGGCATTCTCTTTCATATAAAACAAAAATAATAGAAATCGGTTGCATAGTGTCGGAGTAATCGATGAACATACGTAAAATACACTATATTGCCATTGATTATGGGACACTTGCGAGTGGGAACACAAGAGGGGTTGTATCCATATATTCATTGATTAGTGTCAATGTAGAATACACAATACGGGATGTTACGACTACTTTTGGATAAAATCCCTCATTTTTTGCTTCATTTTGAGAATAACGGATTTTCAACTTATTCAATTGACGATTATTTTCAGAATTTTCAAGTTATGATTTTGTGACTTTCACAAAAGTTGCTCTATACATTTAGCTAACATAATATGCAAATGAAATTTTGATATCGTTGACGCATGCGCAGTAAAAAATTATTTAGTAAAACAACTCATTTTGTATACAATTTTTATTATTTTTTAATTCTGATTACAGGGTACTGTGTGCAATGTTGTTTGTCATATTTTCTGAAAAAAATATTATTTTATATTAAGAACTCTGAAAATTATAAGGGAAAAACTTAGAAAAATTTGGGGCCATTTTTATAAAAACCTTAATTACTCTGCGAGTATGCATGCTATTTGCATAAAAATGAACACAGTGTATTACAATAAGGCATTCAATCATAATCTAGAGTTTGAGCGCTTTTGCTACATTAGTTTTGACAGGGTTATTCAGAAGATATTCATTCTATTTTAATTTGTTGACGGTCCCCTATGGAGTTTCGGTAAAAAATCTTCACGGAGATGTATGACGTATACTATTATATTTATACACTAAGAGTTTCGAGATGATTCCTAATGTATTTTTCTAGATATTTAGTAAAATGTCTAAAATCGCAAGTGTTCCATAATCAATGGCAATATAGTGTATATATATATATACGCGTTGAATTGATAGCCTCATCTCCTTTTTTGAAGTCGGTTACAAAATAGACGAATTTTTACGAAATTTTTGGGAAATCGAAAATATTAATGATTCTAGTTCTCTGCTTAGTAAAGAAGAGAAATTTTGCGAAAATCATTTTTAAAAAACTCATTATCGAACTTCCAATGGTCAGTATGTTGTTAGCATGCCTATGGAGGATGCTGCACTCTTAGGAGAATCCAAAAAACTAGCCGAAAAAAGGCTCGATCAAGTTTGGCACCGATTAGATAGGGATTCGAATTCTAATTCCGACCTCTCTATTCGGAATTTATGGAATAATATAAAAACTTAAATCATATGAAATTAGTAGAAAAATCAGAACCCGTAAAGAACCTTTATTATATACCACATCATGGGATCTATAGACCAAATAAAAATTCAACGCGCTTACGTGTCGACCCCAACGAAGCAACGCCAACGACGTCTGGTTTGTCATTGAATGACATTCCTCTAAATTACTTGCACCATTCGACAATTTGTGCCATCTAATATTGGCGAAAAATAGTAAAAAAAGGTTAAATTTCAAATTTACAGCTAAAGTTTGATATTTTATGCACTGTAAAAAAAGAACATTAAATTTACGGCGCAGCAATGTTGCCAGCAGTTTTTGCCGTAAAATTCCAGTAAAATTAGATGTAATAAAAGAATTTACATCTAATTTTACTGCAATTTTTACGACAAAAAATTCTAGGAACATTGCTGCCAGCAGTTTTTGCAGTAAATTTAATGGATCTTTTTTTTACAGTGAGGCATGTATCACGTGTACAGTCTTTAAATATTGTATTACTATATTTTACAACTAAATGATCTCAAATTAATTTTATCTCCTTAAGATTCTTCACTTTTCTTTATACTAATATTTTAATGTATTTAGAAAAAATATTAAGAAAGAAAATTTTAGCTTAATAGTTTAAAGGAAATTTTTCTTGTTTCCGAAGAATAAAATTTAATTTTTTTTCTCTAGTGCAACAATTTCACATGGATAAAATAAATATTATTTTATTCTTTCGCTTATTCCAGATCAGATACAGAGTTGATATTGGTTAAAATGTATGGCACATTATGAAAATTATAATGTTTTTAAGTATGTACGCTTGTAAAAACATTTCTGTGAAATTATAGAAAATTTACGAGAATCCATTATTCTAAGTAGTCTTACCTGAAATTGCAGAGATTAGAGAAATCTAGATTCTTTAAAATAAGAAAGAATTTACTCAGTAAATTTCTAATAGACTCTGTAATTTAACATCTATAAAATTACACGTGGCTCTGTAAATTTATTTTTCATAATAATAATTTTATTTTGCTACTAAGAATATATTTATTACAAATACAACACATTGCTGAATGGTGCACAAAACAAGAATTTTATTATCAACTTGTATAATTAAAATAAAATAAAAACATCAACGTTTCGCGCCGTCTTCTGCGGCCGTCTTCAGAGAAGTATGATAGTGGAAGGACTAAGTTTGCTTCTTGATCGAGAGATAATATTTCTAATAAATTAAAATCAAAATGAATTAAAAGTTTAAAAATCTTGCCACTTACACGTGAGTAAAAAATAAAAAATTGTAACGAGATAAAATTTTATGATGTTATGCAATAATTTTGGTATATTGTAGGACAAATTATCATTACGAAACGTCAATATTTTTATTTTATTTTAATTGTACAAGTTGATATTAAAATTCTTGTTTTGTGCACCATTGAACAATGTGTTGTACTTTTAATAAATGCATTTTTAGTAGTTAAATTTTATGGTGCAATTTCCCAGTTTATATTTATTAATTTTATTTAGTTTTTAAAAACAATAAATCCTGAAATAATATTGAAAACAAAATGAAGTAAAAACTGAAATAATTAGAAAAGTTTGAGTAATTTAGATTTGGATTACATATATATATTTTTTACTCGATTTGTTTTATCCGTCCTGGGTTTTGAATACGAGGCCTCTTGACCACAAAAGAACACTTTACTAGATGAGTTACAGACAATTTCGCTATCTCTTATTCAAAATATAATTTTTTTATGATTCAGTGGAGAAAAATCGATAAAAATCCCCACTAACACCAAGAAGATTATTTTTGCCTTTAAAAATCACTGTACTAATATATATATATATATATATATATATATATATATATATATATATATATATATATATATATATATATATATATATATATATATATATATATATATATATATATATATATATATATATATATATATATATATATATAATTTTAATAGATAGAAAAATAACTTTATAAGTGTTTATTTTGATATAAATATCTTTAAATAAAAACAAAATCTCTACAGGGAATTAGATGAAATACAGTGCGTGTCAAAAGTTTAAGCACAATAGCAATTTCAAAATAAAACTTTAAATATTAACTTTATTTCAATATATGTCTTGTATATGTCAATGATATCTATTTTAACATCATACTCATTGAAATTAACTTTCAATTTTATTTCAAACCATGGAGTTTAAGAATAGAACAAAAATGATCGTGTCAAAAGTTTAAGCACAAAATCGTTTTTATGCAAATTTTTCATTCTGACGTAAGCGGTTGCGCACGCAAACAATTTCTGGGTGCATAAGAAGCAGTCAGTTGTTGTTTTTGAGTTAGTACAAAATTCCTAAGTCGAAAGAATTTTCAGAGGAGGAGGTGATAAAAATCTGGAGTATGAGAGCAAAACGTAAGTATGTTTCTGAAATTGCAAATGCATTAAAAAGACGAAAACGAGGTATTTATCAAATTTTGGCTCGTGGTAATGATTTTAAACAAAAATTTCGTTCAGGAAGGCCACGGGTGACTAGTTTGCGCAAAGACAGCCAGATCAGAAATTTTGCTTCAACTTGTAATGACTCCCTTTCGCAAATACAACATGCAATCGGAGGACAAAAATCTAAAAAAAAACCGTTCATCGAAGAGTTTTGGCATTAAAATACATCAACTACCGTAAAATGGCCTGATTATCGTGTCTCAAACGATACCACAAAGAAGCTCGATTACAATGGGCCAAAGAGCATATGTCATTTGGTGAAAAATGGGTGTATTTCATATCCAGTGATGAAAAAAAATGGAAACTCGATGCCCGTGATGGGTTTAAGTACTATTGGCATGATCTCCGCAAAGAACCTAGGAGTGTATTTAGTCGATCATAATGGTGGTTCTGTAATGGTATGGGGGGCTATTTCTTTCAATGGTCAGACATCTCTAACATTCATCGGTGGTCGTAAAAACTCTGAGAACTACCAAGAGACACTCGCCAATCATTTCCTTCCTGTTGTCGAGGTTTTGGTGGGAGAAAAATATGGTTATTTCAACATGATAATGCTTCGATCTATACCTCAAGTTTAATTTTATCGTGGCTTTAGTCGAAAAAAGCGTCAGTTTTGAAATGGTCGGCAATTAGTCCAAATTTAAACCCTTTAGAAAATATCTGGGATATGCTCACTCATAAAGTTTATCCAAATGGAAAGCAGTAGTTTTCAATTAAAGATTTGAAAGATGGCATTGACAACGCTTGTTAAAAATTGAACCAGAAACAATACAGAACCTCATTTTATCGATGGAAAATCGCATATTTAAAGTAATTAAGCAGAAAGGAGCAATAATCAAGTATTAATTTTATTTATTCTTGTTTTGCTAAAGACAAAGAACTGGTGTGCTTAAAATGTCGACACACTCTTTTTTGTTGTTTCCATAAATTTTATTATTTAAGATAAATTTTATAGTATAAATCTATTAACTATCTTTTTAAAACTACAATTTGTAGGTTTTCTGAAAAGGAAAGTAATTTTCACTCATTAATAAAATTTTATTTAAAAATTTTCTATTATGCTTAAACTTTTGACACGCACTGTATAAGCCAATTAACTTTAAAATGATGACCGCGAAACTGGATTGAATGCATTTAACCGAAAACTAGTATAAATTTACTGAAAGTTACACTTTTTTCCTGTGTTTATACAGAAATTTTTTTTACAATTTATCAGAATTGGCAAATGTGCATTTGAGGGTTAAGATTACTGTATATTTGGCAGATAATAAAAATGCTTCTTCCGTATTGGATACCATTTATGAGAGGGAAATCAAAAAACGTATATATTTGAATGACATAATAGTGAATTATTCTAAGTTTAATGTCATACCTATTATGAGTGATAGCCATTAATGAAGGAGGTCATTGAATTATTATTAGCATCGAAATCTATGAACAGCGCAATATTGGCATGATATGTGTGCTACAAATGCCGATAGAGCAAATGCTAAGTAGCATAATAAATATTTTGCAGAATAGGCATTCGATTTCAAGTGTATTATGCTAAATTTAACAGATTATATCTAATATAATATACTGAAATTGCATAATGCAGTTAAATACAGCTTGGAGAATTTAATCAGCCATACGCAGACGCTTATAAGTAAATATAAATAGTTTTTTTTTCAGTTTAATGTTCTTACATTTCAATCAATGTATAGAAATTTCCTTAACATACATTGTTATTATTATTATTATTATTATATAATCAAGTGTAATATGCTATATTTAACAGGTTATATCTAATATAATAAACTGAAATTGCATAAAACAATTAAATACAGCTTGGAGATTTTAATAAGCCATACACAGACGCTTATAAGTAAATATAAATAGTTTTTTTTTTAGTTTAATGTTCTTATTTTTCAATTAATGTATAGAAATTTCATTATCATACATTGTTATTGTTATTATTATGAAATTTTTATGTATGTTTATAAGCATGCATAAATTTTAATTTTATTTCTGCTGCATTTACTTCTATCGAGTATGCTTATTAGTTACTTCTATCGAGGTGTTCTGTTTGAATATTGGCTTAAGAAATCCCATTTATGCAACAAGGTTGTTTTCGATCGACATTTTATTTTGAATAGTCAAAAACAATGATATACTTCATAAGTGAAATAATATTGAAAGACGTATTAATGTGTTTTTTAATCTACTTGGTATTCTTTTATATATTAAAGAAAATAAGTATTTGTACATAGTTTTTCAAATATCAAATCGTTAAATATAAGAGTAGTTTTTTGAATACATATAAAATTTCTCTATATAAATGCAAACAGTTAATTTCTTTTGTGGTATTTATAAATATATTATTCCAAATACTATAATATTTATGTTAACTCTTTGAGAAACTAATTAAGAATTAGATTACGGATTTGTTATACACATTTTACCTAAAGAAACAGGAAAATTTGAACATTTTAATTTTCTGAAGCAGCACTCATTTTTGATTTTTAGTTCTATGAAATACATAATGACACAAATTACCAACATCGCCGCAGTGTAATAACAATGAATTTACGAAAATGACCACACAATTGCGTTCCTTATATAAGATAAACGAAAATAATTTTGTAAGTTTTACCAACAAATTTTAATAACTCAAGTTGTATATAATGATACTAACACTTATATCACCAAGTCAATGACGTAAATGAAAATAATAATAAGACGTTTGGAAGAAGAATGACATTCCGTAAAATTAAATTTTATTATATGCAAATTGTCTGCACTATTTCATGCATAGAATGATATAGAATTCTAAGCATGAAATTCTATATCATTTAGTAAATTTTTCTTGGTAACAAATACCATCTTGAATCAACATGTAATAATACATATTTTCTTATCACCAAAAACAAATCATACTTGTAAGTATCATACTAAATTTGTGATTCAAAAAGCTTCTAACGAGACAGTTTCTTATAATTCTGATTGCTGTCTTAATTTGGCAATTGTTAAGCGCTTTTCATAATAAATAACCCGTTTAAATTGATGCATTTAAAATGTACTAAGTAGGAGGAAAATTTGCTGAAATATTCTTACAAGGTGAGTAATTTTTGCATGTTTGTATTAAATATAAATTTAATTTACAATGTTAATTAATAAATGCTTTTAGCTCATTTAATTAAAATACTGTATGTATTGTCGTATATAATATGGATTTACACATTTATATATACATACTTATAAATGTGTAAATCTTTTAACATTGGCAATAATATAATTTGGAATGCTGAAGATAGCTAAAAGTAACCATGTTAATGATGCATTGAGAAGAAGTATAAAAACTAACGCAAAACGTTAGCCGTGCTGTCTTTAAAACACATAAAATTTTATATGTTGTTTTAATAATTTAGTGTCTACTCCTGTATTAAAGAAATAAATATCACACTGTGTTCTGCTATTTAAAAAAAATAATTCGTATTTGACTTTCCCATATACCCTTATAAATGCAGCTGAAAAAAGTAGCAAAAGAAAAATGATCATAAAAAGAAAGAAACGGATATGTATAATATACGACATGCAATCAATATGTCACATCTGTAGTTCTTACGAAAAAAATGAATTGATATATATTTCTTTCCCACAAACGTAATTACAAATGTTATGTATAAAAGGTGAAGAACATAACATAGAACACAACATTTTTTTCATCGAAGTGCGATGTATGTATTTGATTGGATAAAGTGCACGGTCAAAAACTATATCAACATTAATTTTAAATACGTATCGATCAAAATAAACAAAACTCTTTAAAAAAACTAATTTTTGAAATTATATGATAATAAAAAAATACATAAAGGAATTTTATGCTGTATTAAAAAATATTGATCTAGCAATAATTTGTATATCATATGATAATAATTATTTTTCCTCTCATTATTAAAACAATTTATTTTTTAAAGTTATTAAAACAATCTAATCAGCACGTGTTCTTTTGTGTTCATAGGGGCCGTTTTATTAACATTATATTAGATATCACCATATTTTAATCATTATCATGGAATCTGATCCAAGACAACCACGTTCTAAACCCGAAGGTTTTTATATGATAATGCGCTTATTGCATGCGTGGTCACAGTGATGTCACAATGGCGTCACTGTGAGTCACTGTGGTCACATCAAATCTGTGACCAAAATGCCACCACTCAGTGACGTCACATTGTGACTGAGATGTGGCTTTCTTAAAAAAATTTTTAAATTACAAAATTTTTTGAAAACATGTTATTTACTTTAAAAAACACACTTTTCACAACGTCCCTTTTGTCACAGTTTCGTCAGGATGTTAATGTCAAAGGAGTCACAAATGACACATTTTTCACAAATTTTTCACACCGTGACTCCAAAAAGTGGTCACAATGTGATGTCACGAAAGACCTCTAAAACGGCCATAACGACTTCACATTTTAGTCACTGCGAATTCACATCGACGTCACGTGACGTCACATTGACAACCGATGGTCACAACCCGTAAGGCTTGGTGACGTCACTGCGACGACATTGTGAATTTACATTGTGACTTTGTGACCATCGAATGTCAATGTGACGTCACGTAACGTCGATGTGAAATCCAAGTGATTAAAATGTGAAGTCGTTATGGCAGTTTTAGAGCTCTTTTGTGACGTCACATTGTGACCACTTTGTGAAGTCACAGTGTGACAAATTTGTGAAAAGTGTGTCATTTGTGATTACTTTCACAATAACATTGTCACAAAACTGTGACAAAAGCGATGATACTCAAATATCCAGAAACATGTTTTTTAAAGTATATAACATCTTTTGAAATATATTTGTAATTTTCTAAAGATTTTTAAGAAATTCACATCTCAGTCACAATGTGACGTCACTGAGTGGTGGAATTCTGGTCACAGATGTGACCAAAGTGACTCGCAGTGACGTCATTGCGACGTCACTGTGACCACTTTGTGAAGTCACAGTGTGACAAATTTGTGAAAAGTGCGTCATTTGTGACTACTTTGACATTAACATTGTCACAAAACTGTGACAAAAGTGACGATATTCAAATTGCCAGAAACCTGTTTTTTAAAGTAAATAACATCTTTTGAAATATATTTGTAATTTTCTGAAGATTTTTAAGAAAGTCACATCTCAGTCACAATGTGACGTCACTGAGTGGTGGAATTCTGGTCACAGATGTTATGTGGCCAAAGTGTCTCACAGTGACATCATTGTGACGTCACTGTGACAATGCATGCTTTTTGGGAAAGTCACAGTGTGACTTCACAACGGCGTCGCAGTGACGTCACCATGCCTTATGGGTGTGAATCTTTTCCACACAGTACTTATTAGGCTCATTTTAATATTGCTTGTCAAATAAAATTCTCGGTCGAAAAGACGTATGTCCTGGATCAGACACCGGGATAATAACGGAATTTTCGTATTCATAATAACAGCTAACTGTAATAAGAAATTTATAAATAACAAATAATATCAACAGGCGATTTTTATGCAAAATCTACCGCATCTGCACCCAAACTATTCAGTCTATATATATTAGGGTGGGTCGAAAAAATCGATTTTTTTCAAATCCACTATTAATAGTACGGAAAAGTTGCCTTTTGTAATTAGAAGGATAACGCAAAAAAGATTTTTGAAATCAGTTAATATCTTTAGGTCGCGCATCGCACTTGAAGTTCGGAAAATTTGACCAAAAATGACATTTTTTGAAATTAATGATGAAAATTAAAAAAATTTCGATCCTACTTCTAATAGTGCGGAAAAGTTTCCTTTTACAAATAAAAAGATAACGCAAAAACTTTTTTGAAATCGGTTAATATCTTTAGGTTGCGCATCTCACTTGAAGTTTGGAAAATTTGATCAAAAATGACATTTTTTGGAATTAATGAGGAAAATTTAAAAAAAAATTCGAACTTGCTTGTAATAGTACGCTAAAGTAACTTTTTACAATTAAAAAATAACTTTTTTTCTTTTTTAAATCTTTTAATACCTTTAAATCGCGCATCGTACCTGAAATTTGAAAAATATGATCAAAATTGACCTAGGCTGATTACAAAAACAACTGACAAACCGATTTTTTTCTATTCCAGTTGCTCAGTGCGCATATGAGTGTGAACACAGCTGGTTTTCAGGCTTGTCATGTAATTACCACAAACAGTTACGTTATATCAAGGAAAAATCGGTGTTAAACGCTATCGAAGATCTAATAGGCAAGGGCACATTTCTTTAATTCAGGAGCCGGATGATCAAAATATGTTGGTCATCTGACGCTATGAATGGAACCGGAAAAAATATTTGTGAAAGTATCGTTTTATATCTGCCTCAGAAGAATATCTCCTTAGATGAAGTCCTTGTATTTGGATGTGATAGCTCCTCTATCAATACGGGATTGAAAAAAAAGGTTATTCGAAATTTGGAAATGAAGATACGCAGGCCCTTGCAGCGGTGCATTTACTTGTTGCATTTCATCGAATTGCATTTTAGGCACTTGTTTCAATGCATTGAAGATAAAAACAAACGGCCAGCATTATTTTCTCGTCCTATAGGCAAGCAACTACCTGATTGCGAAAGACAACCTGTCATCAAGTTTGAATCAATCAATTGCTCTCGCCCAATAGTGACTGTTAAAAACCCAAATGACTTCAGTAAAGATCAAAAATATCTTTTTAAAATATCAAATGATGTGTGATCGGGCTTCTGTCTTGAGGATCTTTCTGTCCGAGATCCAGGGACCATTTCTCATTCCCGGTAGCTAACGACCGCCAATCGAATTCTCAGACTGTATATATCCACAGAAAACCCAAGAACTGAAACGAAGCAGTTAGTTTTATTCATCATAGAAACATATGTGCCTGTATGGTTTGAAATTAAGAAGAATAATTCCATTAATCAAACCATATACACAAGACAATAACAACATCGCGCTACCTATCAAAAAGTCTGCAGGAAGTTACAGACCCTGTTATTGAGGGTGACGCTTACTTCACTCATCCATAAAACCTACTATTGTCAATGATTGCAGATGAGAGGGAGCATGTGCGAGAGTTAGGATTACAACAAGTTTTGAAAGCAATGAAACTGGTGACAGAACAAGTGGCAACTGTGAGAGATTTTGTGATACGCAAGTTAAATTTTGGCGCTAAGGATTAGACTGAACTAATTGATTGGTGGAGCTGCAAAGTTAGTTCACCAACTTTTTACACAGAATCAGTCCATAGAGAATTTTCTCTTTTATTGAATCGAAATCTCTCTCAGAATTGGAAATGAAAACAATAAGGGCGTTTCTGTACCACACACACAGGCGGTGGAATGATGTGTGAAACTTGTGAGTGAGGCTTCTGAAAAAGGATGTGGCTCTAATAGCAGATACGGCTATATTAGATCATCTTTGCTTTCGCGATCAATTATGTCAACATTTGATAATAAATCTCACTACAAGGCTTTACACGAGGTAAAATATGAAGGTAAAAAGAAAAATAACTATTTTCTAAAGTTACTACAATGCAAATAGCCTAATATTGCATAAGTAAAACTTGTTTAAAATTGATTTAAATTTTTTTGTTGAAGAGTGTCTCATTAAGTAGTGTTCTAAATCTGTTCAATATAAATGTTTAAATAAATAAAATAGCTAAAAATATATACTTTTCTAATTTTTTTCGTGATTTATAAACAATGTATTATGAAAAATTATTAACCAATTTTAAAATTGATTTTATTTTACGTTTCTATGCATATAATGGAATATTTTTATGTTATTAGAAAAAAAATAAGAAAAGAAGACGACTTTTCATCTTTTATATGAAACATTGCCAATTTTCATAAAATTTCGCTAACTTAAATGGACTTAAAGGTATTAATAGATTTGAAAAAGAAAAAAAAAAGTATGTTTTAATTGTAAAAGGTTACTTTAGTGTACTATTACAAGCAAGTTCGAAATTTTTTTAATTTTCCTCAATAATTCCAAAAAATGTCATTTTTGATCAAAATCTCCGAACTTCAAGTGCGATGGGCGACCTAAAGATATTAATCGATTACAAAAACTTTTTTTGCATTATCCTTCTAATTACAAAAGCCAACTTTTCCGCACTATTAATAGTGGATTTAAAAAAAATCGATTTTTTCGACCCACCCTAATGGATATACACAATATGGCCAAAGACGACCGGTCATTTGCGATTTCAGATATTTTATTAAATATCTTGAAAAACACATAAGTAATTATCCTGAAACTCTTAGTGTGTAAAGATAATAGTACGGGTTATAAATTTCTGTGAAGAGTTTTTCCCGAAAATCCATAGGGGACCGTCAACAATTAGAAAAAGAACGAATACCTTTTGGATAACCCTGTCAAAACTAATGTAGGAAAAGTTTCAACTCCAGATTAAGACTGGGTGAATTATTGTAGGGGAGAACGGGGCACGTTTAACTGGGGAGCACCTTTAACCTCCTGACTGCCGCCGGCTGATTTTTTCACACACTAAGCTGCAGGTTTCACTGCAACATAAGCAGTATTTAAATTAGTATAATTCCACAAATAAAACCCAGTTCTGAAAAATTAAGTTAGGATTGATGCTATCAAAGATTATACACCGATACTAATAACGTATTTTGCATCAGGTTGGAAAAAACATCTTTTTTTTTATATTTTTAATAAATTACAGAGAAAACAACATTACAATATTACCCTTTGGCTGGGCAGTCAGGGGGTTAAACACTCTAAATATTTTCCTTCAAATAATTTATTTTTTTAAATGTACATGGCAATACATTACTGCTGCTTCAAGGGAATAATGAGACAAAGCTGTACCATTTTGTATGAACAGTAGTGGCGAAACTAGATATGTATTTTTCCCCTCATGAATCTAAACTTAAGAAAATAAAGTTGTAAGATTTTTGTTTACATACTACTACCTTTATTTTTTTTATTTATTATTCAATGCTTGAACACAGATGTTAGCTTTCGTTTATAAGCTTTGTTTTATTCAAATTATTCAGCCAAATTGAGTAAACCGTTGAAATGTTGAATCTATGTGATGGGGCACCATTGAATAGCGAAAAAATACCAATAAACTGGTGATAAATAATAACTGAAATAATCTACAGCGTTTTTAATGTATCTAAATATTATTATTTTTGAATTTTTTTATGTGAAAAGTGTTAAATTAGGAATGTCAAAGAACGTGGACTTATACTGCTAGCAATTTTCCTATACTGCACACATAGGTTTCAACCTCTATATGTCAGCGAGGGGAAATTTCCAATCGAAATTGATTCAAATCGAAATTCATTTGTTGGATAATTGTAAATCCTGCATACAAAATAACGATTCATGATTTAACAGGTTTCCAAACTTTATTTCTGGTTTCAATAACAGATAAAGAATAAGAACAGATAAGAATTTTATATCAGGTCTCTTTAAAAATATAGCGAATGAAAAATTTTAATTTTCGAGAAGCATCAGATATCATATTGGTGTATTTCAAGGATATTGTAAAAAATTTTCACAACGAATCAAAACTGGAGAGACACTTTGTGTTTTATCAACAATGAGTTTTTACATCAACTTTAATGGATTTAAGTTTGGTTAAATAACAAAAAAAATTAGTACTTTCAACAAATCGTATTTATTTTATTTTATTCGTATTATTTTATATTTCTGTAGTTTATGCTTTTTAACTTTTTACAAAAACTTTTAATATTTTCATATTTTATTCACTTCTTCAAATGTACCCCTACACGGGGCAGGTTTGAACAAAAATCTTTCAACATTTTAAATTCTTACAACTTACTTAATTACTTCGGAAAATGTTTAATTTATTGTTCAAATGATAAAAAAGGCGTTGTTTTTATGATGTAATATTTAAAACTTCATAAATATAATTCTAGTAAGAAATATATTGATTTTCTGAAATAATGTTCAAAGGTGCCCACCTCTCCCCTAATAAGTTGTGTTCTTTTTATGCGATAGCATGTATACTCGTAGAGAAATTAAGGTTTTTATAAAAACTTTCCTAATTTTTTTCATGTTTTTTTCTTATAATTTCTAGAGTTCTTAATATAAAATATTGCTCGTTTCCGAAAATATGACAAACAATATTGTACACAATACCCTGCAATGAGAATTAATAATAAATAATAAAAATTGTATGAAAAATGATCAAGTTTACCAAATAATTTTTCATTGCACGCGTAAATGCTATCGAAATTTCATTTGCATATTGTGATAGCTAAATGCATATATCAACTTTTGTAAAAGTTTCAAAAACATAGATTTGAAATTCCGAAAGTGGACGTCGGTAGAATAAGCTGAAAAGCCGTTATTCCCGAAATGAAGCAAAAAAACGAGGGGCTCTTTCCAAATATACGTGCATTATTGTTTATTCTACATTGACAATAATCAATGGATAAATGGATATAGCCCTTTTAACTTTTCGCTTCATTTTGGGAATAACGGATTTTGAACTTATTCTACCGGCGATCACATTTAGAATTTCCCAGCTATGTTTTTCAGACTTTTACGAAAATTGCTCTATATATTTAGCTAACACAATATGCAAATGAAATATCGATAGAGTTTTTGCATGCGCAATAAAGAATTATTTAATAAACCTACTCATTTTCATGCAATTTTTATTATTTTTTAATTCTGCTTTCAGAGTGATATGTACAGTATTGTTTGTCTGTCATATTTTCGGAAAAGAAAATTATTTTGTATTAAGAGGTATGCAAATTATAAGAAAAAAAACTTTGAAAAATAACACTGTTTTTATAAAAGCACAAATTTTTCTACGAGTATACATGCTATCCGCATAAAAATGAACACAGTTAATTACACTAAGTCACTTAATCATAATCTACAGTTTGGACGCTTTTGCTACATTAGTTTTGACAATATAATCCAAAAGATTTTTTGCTTCTGTTGCAGCGTATATGGGGTTCTTTTGATCTTATGGTTTGACAACTTCAAACTCTTGCTTATAGAAAAGTAGAAAATAATTTATTTACAGAACTTCAGAACAACAGAGTCTTCGAAACTCACAAATATTTCTAGATATTCAAAAATAATTGTTCAAATCTATCGTATAAGTGCAGATATAGGTTCCAGAGACTCTTTATACAACGTCTCATCACTAAATCACATTCAAAATAACGTAAGTAAGACTCAAGCAAACTTGCTTAACAAACGCGTTGCTCACTCAATGACTGACTGGTAAATAATAACAACAGCTCGCATCGCTTCTCTTCTTATATAGGCTCGCAGCAGGTGCTGGAAATTTCTAGAACCAACTCGAAAAATCCACGGAACAACAAACAATGTATCAGTATATCTAAAAGGGGGGTTATCATTGAGAGGGAAGGTGTGAAAACACTCTTCACGAAGACATTCTGGCACCAGCAGCGCTCATTTTCAGAACATTCTTTTATTTATTTATTTTTCTTTCTTGTGCGAACTAAACGCTCATTGGTTATTTTTACGATCTTTTTTATTAATGTTCTTTTTGTACCTTTCAGATTTCGATGTAGTCAGATTAAGAATAATGATCAAGAAACATGTAATATCTGTGCGCGCGTGTGTAAATAATCAACTTTTCTTTTTTGTGTGTTTACGTTTTGTCTCTTATTTTTGATGTGGATTTTTGTCTTTGAAGACGGCCAAGAATTTAGATTCGGACCACCGTGCATCCCTCAAGAACCCTCGAGAAAGGTAGGAAATTTTTATATTATTATTTTAAGAATATTTTTCTACTGAAATATCGAATTTGAAATTAACATGGCATCCCTGCCGGGATGTACGGTGGTAATATATTTTGAAACAATTAAGAATTTGAATTTCGAAATAAACTAATTAAGTAGAGAAAAAGAGAAAAAAATGGCTGAAAGTTTAGAAACACTTAAAAAAAGAAGAACAATTTTTCGATCGGCTGTTACGAAAATTCTAAATAAAATCGAAACTTCCATAAAATCAGACGAAGTGTCTATCGAAGAACTGCAAGAACATGTTGAAACATTGATCGACAAATTTAAGTCACTTAAGACAACAGATAATTCAATTGAATTATTAGTCAATCCCGATGATTTAGAGAAAGAATTAGAAGCCGCTGAAAAGTATAGCGAAAATGTAATATTATGGAAGTCACGCGCAAATCAGAAAATTAGAGAATTAAATGCCGGATTTTTAAATTTAAAATCAAAACAAGAAAGTAACAAAGAACAATTTTCAGACAGTACATTTAATGAAAAAGTGGATAATTGTGTAAAAGTTAAGTTACCGAAATTGCATATACCAATATTTGATGAAAATATAAATGAATGGCTTTTCTTTTGGAGCAGTTTTGAATCGGCCATTCATGATAATAAGTCGTTAAATAAAGTTGATAAATTTAATTATTTAAGATCGCAATTAAGATCGACCGCTTTAAGCACAATAGAAGGTTTTCCTGTTTCCGAAAAAAATTACGATGCGGCTATAGAATTGCTGAAAAGTAGGTTTGCTAATAAACAAATATTAATACACAATCATATTAGTAATCTTTTAGCTATCAAGCCATTGAGAACTTCGAATGATATATATGCTTTCCGACAATATTTTGATAAATTATCAGTAGAACTGAGAAGTTTGCAAAGCTTAGGAACAGATTTAAATAGCATTTCAAGTGTATTATGTACAACCATTTTGAAAATAATTCCGAAAGATTTGTTAATAGAACTTAACAAGTCCGATAATGAAAAAGGATTTTATGAAATTGAAGAGCTAATGAATTTCTTATCTACTTGTTTAAAAGCAAGAGAAAAGGCTAATCTAGTAATAAACCCAATTCACGAAGAAAGGAAAATGTTTAATCCTCCTGAAAAGAAAAACTTTAATTCGTTTCGAAATAACAATAAACAAAAAAATTATCCCACAGCTAATGATTTAGTGTCAACGAACAAAAAAGAGAATTTAAACGTAATAAACTGCGTTTTTTGTGAATCATTTCATCACTCATCGGTTGATTGCGATAGAACTAATGAGTTATCTATTGATGAAATTAAGAACATTCTAATGAAAAAGGGAGCATGTTTTAAGTGCCTAGAAATGAAAAAACATTTATCGCGTTTTTGCAAAAAAAATATAAAATGCCGGATTTGCAACGGGAATCATAACACGTTGTTTTGTTATAGAAACGTAAAGAAAGAAAAACCTAAACAACAGACCGAAGTGTCGGATACTGCCCTTTTTGCGAATGAAAACTTGCCAAAAGAAGTTTATTTACAAACTTTATATGTTTATGTAAGAAATAATGGTTGTGAATATATAGTACGCGCATTGTTAGATACGGCGTCTTCTAAGTCGTATATTTCAAAGTTCGTAGCCAATAAGATGGAATTAAAAAGTTTAAGAAAGGTCAGAATTACTCACGGGTTGTTTGGAGGTACCGAAACAACGGTAGATCATAACTGTTATTCTGTTAATTTAAGGGGTTTAAGTAGGTAAAAAGATAAAAATTGAGGTAATGGAACAAGAAAAAATTTGTGCTAATGTACCCAAAATTAGAGACATTCGTTGTATTGCGGAATTAAAAGGAAAAAATATATTTTTGAGCGATATCTGCCCTGAAGGTAAAAATTGTTTATATGAAAGAAATTTAAATGAAATACATGTACTTTTGGGAGCAGATGTTGTGGGAGAACAGTTTACAGGAAAAATAGAAAATTTATCTTGTGGTTTGGTTGCGATGCAAACAAAACTGGGTTGGACTACTATGGGCAAAATTGGCGGAAATGAAAGGGATAGTTCTCTTTTGGTCCTTTCATTATATGTAAACGATGCCAAAATTACAGATTTGTGGAATTTAGATTCTTTAGGCATAGTAGATCCGGCGGAAAAACAAACTAAGGAAGAAGTCCAGAAATTAGTTTTGGAGCATTTTAAAGAAACCGTAAGACGCGAAACTGATGGTAGGTACAAAGTTTGTCTTCCCTGGTTAAGTGAGCATCCTCCCATTCCAAGTAATAAAACGCCTGCAAAATAATATTAAGACTCTCCAAAATTGCGGTTTGTTGAAAGATTACGAAGCAGTTTTAAATGAGTGGGAAACGGAAGGGATTATTGAAAGAGTGAAAGAAGAGGAAAAACTTAACACCAAAGTCCATTATCTCCCTCATAGAGCTGTAATAAAACCTAATTCTACGACCAAAATTAGGCCGGTATTTGATGGATCAGCACATGTTAAGGGTTCTGTTTCCATAAATGATTGTATAGAGAAGGGACCTAATTTAATTGAACTAATTCCTTCTGTTCTAAATCGATTTAGAGTGGGAAAGATAGGTGTTGTAGCAGATATTCGTAAAGCTTTTTTACAGATATCACTGAATGAAAAGGATAGAGATTATTTACGTTTTTTCTGGTGGAGAGATGGGAATTCAGAAAACCTTCAAATTTATAGACATTGTCGGGTTGTCTTTGGGATCAGTTGTAGCCCCTTCCTTTTGGCCGCTACTCTAACACGTCACTTAGATGAAGCACCTGAGAACATTAAAGATGTTGCTATAAAACTTAAAGAATCTTTCTATGTAGATAACTGTGTAGCTAGTGTAGAATCGTTAGAAGAGTTAGAATATTTTCGCAATGAAGCAAGGAAACTCTTAGCTTCGGCACAATTTGATCTTCGTGGTTGGTGTCATAATCGGTGCGAAGAAATTGGATTAGGCTTTAATGAAAAGGGTCATTTGAGTGATGCGGCTGAGGATAAGATTCCCTTACTTGGTTTAATGTGGGACACCAAGAGTGATACATTATCGTGTGATTTTCGGAATTTTAAATTGGAAAATGAGTGCATCACTAAAAGAACAATTTTGTCCTTAACTCATAAAATATTCGATCCCATCGGTTTCACTTGCCCCGTGACCTTAATTCCAAAATTACTTTTACAGAAATGCTGGAAAATAAAGACGTCATGGGACTCCAAGCTGCCCGATGAGATAGTTAAGGAATTTAGAAAATGGACTAAGGAAATTAATGATTTGGGAAATCTTGAGATTCCGCGAAGATTGTCTAACTTATCTCTAAAAGAGGGAAACTTATCTTTACATATTTTATGCGACGCTAGTAAATTTTCTTACGCTACATGCATTTATCTAAGAAATGAAGTAGAAAATCGTGTAACTTGTCAACTTATTCAGGCTCGTTCTAGAGTAGCTCCTCTAAAGGACATTTCCATTCCACGCCTTGAGTTATTGGCCTGTTGTATTGGAGCTAGATTGTCTAATAGCATTAAAAACGATTTGAAATTAGAAAATGTTGATACTTTCTACTGGTCAGATTCAAATGACGTGTTATACTGGATAAAACGGGAAGGTCCTTGGGCTACATTTGTAGAAAATAGAGTTAGAGAAATTCGAAAGCTTACCCCCAACACTTCATGGAATTTCGTACCTGGACATATGAATCCAGCAGATTTACCGTCACGCGGTTGTTGTGCAAAATCCCTTATTAAATCTCAGTGGTGGTTAGGACCATCATGGCTTTCAGAATCAAAGGAAAATTGGCCTAGTACTAATATTTTTCCTAATATGGATATAGTGAATTCTGAAAAAAAAACTATTGTGACCGCTCCTAATGTAGAGAGTGATGAGGCACAATTTTATAATCGCTATTCTTCTTACAATAAAATTTTGCGAGTTACTGGTTGGATTTTGCGATTTTACCAAAATTCGAAAAGGGGTAGTACCGACAGAATATTCGATCAATTAACACACAACGAATTAAAAGCGGCAGAAACAGTATTATTAAAACTTGTACAAAAAGAATCCTTTGTGAATGAACATAATCAAAGACTGAAATCCCTGGATATTTTTACAGATTCGGAAGGAATCATACGCGTAAAAACGAAGATATTTCAACGAGAAGATGAATTTAATTTTAGATTACCTATCTTACTCCCTTCAAATCATTACGTCGTAGAACAGATTATATTTTCGAAACATTTAGAATTCGGTCATTGTGGCGTACCCCTGCTAATGGCTGCGTTACGAGAAAATTACTGGGTACTGAAGAGTCGGAAAACAATCAAAAAGGTAATCGGCAAATGTATCATTTGTAAAAGACACTCAGCAAAACCACCTGATGTAGTAGAAAGTGTCTTACCTCTTGATCGTGTCAGAGAAGCCGCTATTTTCGAAATAATAGGAATCGATCTGTGCGGCCCCTTTATTTGAAAAAAGAATCTAAAGTCTGGATTTTGATAGTCACGTGTGCAGTTTTTAGAGCTGTGCATTTCGAGCTATTGACAGCTCTTTCAACCGAAAGTTTTATCTTAGGACTGAAACGCTTTATTTCTAGACGAGGTCGTCCTGCAATAATATATTCAGATAACGGCACAAATTTTACTGGCTGCCACAATTTATTGAAAACTATTGACTATGAAAAAGTAAAAGCGGTTACTGCGTTTTCACGTATAGATTGGAAATTTATTCCACCTTCTGCACCTTGGTGGGGTGGATTTTGGGAGAGGCTTGTTGGAATCCTGAAACGAATCTTGAGAAGGGTATTGGGCAAGTCGTCTTTAAATTTTGAAGAACTACATACCGTTATCTGCGATTGTGAAAGTATTATAAATGCCCGCCCCTTGACGTATGTTACAGATAATAATGAAGATCTTCAAGTTATAACTCCTTCAATGTTCTTACAGGAAAATACTAAAATAGGTATGCCTGAATTAGAATTTCTAGACCACAAAGAAATGAATAAACGATACCATTATAGAATTAAAATTAGAAACGATTTAAAATCAAGATTCAGAAGCGAATACCTCGGCACATTAAAATGTTCGGTCTTTAGTGGGAAAAAATAAAGATCTTTGTGGTAGGAGATGTTGTCCTGATATGGAAGGAAAATTCTAGCCGAATAAACTGGCCTCTTGGTAGAGTTGTGGAACTTATACCCAGTCAAGATGGCGTTGTGCGCGTAGTAAAGTTGAAGACTGCAACTGGAATGCTAATTCGTCCCATTAAGAAACTTTGTTCTTTGGAGGTGAATGAAATCGCCGATAATCAAAGTGATGCAGTACTGCAGAAGCGTTTGACTACTCGCCATGGTCGAATTGTACGGCCGCCCGAAAGACTCCAACTGCAGTGATTGAGTTCTGTCCCCTAATGAACTCAAGGTGGGGAGTGTGAAAACACTCTTCACGAAGACATTCTGGCACCAGCAGCCGCTCATTTTCAGAACATTCTTTTATTTATTTATTTTTCTTTCTTGTGCGAACTAAACGCTCATTGGTTATTTTTACGATCTTTTTTATTAATGTTCTTTTTGTACCTTTCAGATTTCGATGTAGTCAGATTAAGAATAATGATCAAGAAACATGTAATATCTGTGCGCGCGTGTGTAAATAATCAACTTTTCTTTTTTGTGTGTTTACGTTTTGTCTCTTATTTTTGATGTGGATTTTTGTCTTTGAAGACGGCCAAGAATTTAGATTCGGACCACCGTGCATCCCTCAAGAACCCTCGAGAAAGGTAGGAAATTTTTATATTATTATTTTAAGAATATTTTTCTACTGAAATATCGAATTTGAAATTAACAGAAGGGTTACCATCGCCAACAATCGCCAAGTTTTTCGCCAACTTGGCGATATATCGCCAAATTTCGCGACCAAAATTAGTCGCCAAAAGGGACGCCAAGTTGGCGATATCTTTATTATTTCGCCAATCTGCCGTAGACATACACTGAAAATAATGAACAAGTTTGCTTGATAACAGAGACAATGTAACAAAAACTAATATTAGTAAAGGAATAGAGCTTAATAAGATTATTTAATTTTTTTTACAGTACAAACACTAACTATTTACAAAATTCGTAACACTACCCCCTCCTCAAAGACTGCACGTCCCGGGCAGTGCAATCCTTGAGTTAGAGGAAAACACTTAAAATAAGTAAACAAATAAATAAATAAATAAATAATAAAAATAATAAGATTTACATACATAAGAACTAATTACTATTTACATATTTACAAAAAAAGTGACTTTCATGACCATGGTCTGAAATTCAAGTTTCGAATTTCTAATCACTTTGGCCAAAATAAGGGGCTAGCCGGTTATAATGTACGACCTTGAGCTTGGTGTGTGGCGATTTTCGTATGCGAACGACGACGTCATTCAGCCTGTTGACGACTGTGTAAGGACCGTCCCAGTTTCTTTGTAGTTTTGGCGACAGTCCCTTACGACGTATGGGATTCCACAACTAAACTTTGTCACCTTCGTTGACCTCATGCCCAGTTGCCTTTGTGTCGTACCGTGTCTTCATCTTTTCCGATGCCAGTCCGATTCGGTTCCTCGCTAGACGATGAATCTCCTCAATCCGTGCCTGGAGTCCATCCACGTATTCTTCAGGCGACAAAGGAGCGTCAGGAGAACGGCCAAACAAAAGATCCGCAGGCAGACGAAGATCACGACCAAAGAGCATTTGAGAAGGGGAGTAACCAGTGGCCTCATGAGTGGCACTCCTGTAGGCAAGCAGGAAAAGAGGCAATTTCTTGTCCCAGTCCTGTTGGTCTCTAGACACCAGGAGAGAAAGGCTATTTAGGATGGTACGATTGAACCGCTTCACCATGCCGTCCGATTGAGGATGTAGAGGTGTAGTTCGAGTTTTGTCCATGCCGAGTAGTCCACACATTTCCTTAAACACAGCCGAATCAAAGTTTCTTCCTTGATCAGAATGGATTTGAAGAGGAACTCCGTATCTGGAAACCCAGTGTTGAACCAGTATGTCTGCTACAGTTACCGCCTCTTGATTAGGAATGGCGTAGGCTTCAGGCCACTTAGTGAAGTAGTCCATGACAACGAGGATGTACTTATTGCCATCAGATGTTCTAGGTAGAGGACCCAGGATGTCTAGAGCAATTCGTTCGAAAGGAGCTTTTACATTATAACGTTGCAATCGTCCACGGGTGCGCCTCTTTGGACCTTTACGTGCTGCACAGGTGTCACAAGTTCGACACCACTTCTCCACGTCACTGCGAACATTATTCCAGTAGAAACGCTCTCGAACCTTTTGCAGGGTCTTCATTTCACCAAAATGACCTCCTGTGGGACTACCATGCAGTTCTTGACGGACCATAGAAATTCTCGATTTACGGAGTAGTAGTTGCCATCTACATGTCTTTCCATCGTCAGACTCCCATTTTCAGTACAAAATACCGTTCTTCAAATGTAGGGAATCCCAGAGGGCCCAATAACGTTTAGTCGTAGGATGGTAATGGGCCATGTCTTGCCAGCTGGGCTTCCTGTTGGACTCCTCTTTCAGCTCTAGAATTGGCTTAATTTCAGGATCAGCAAGTTGATCTTTACGCAGGCTCTCGTCACTCCACGGATCTTGCGATGATGTAGACCCAGTTGTAACTTGTCTTACTATAGGACCTTTGACATTAAATTTCTTCTCAACCCGGTCGCAGTATCTACAATTCTCTGAGCAGGGTCTTCTTGAGAGAGCATCTGCATTTCCATGTGATGAGCCTTTTCGATGGCGTATCTCCATATCGTACTCTTGAAGCTTTTGTATCCACCTGGCTATCTGGCCTTCAGGGTTCTTAAAATTCAATAGCCAAGTTAGAGAAGCATGATCAGTTCGGATCAGGAATTTCCGACCGTAAAGATAATGATGAAAATGGTCTATGGCTTTCACTACAGCAAGAAGCTCTTTTCTTGTTACGCAGTAATTTCGCTCTGCCTTTGATAAGCACTTGCTGAAATAGGCGATAACACGCTCCTGGCCGTCGATTTCCTGGGACAGTACAGCGCCAATGCTTTCGTTACTTGTATCCGTATCAAGTATAAACTGTTTATCTATTTGAGGATATGACAGAATTGGAGTGGATGTTAAGGCCTCCCTGAGCTTTTCGAAAGCAGCGTCACATTCCTGTGTCCAGATAAGTTTTTGATTGGCTTCTGTTAATTTATGAAGTGGTCTTGCAATCATCGAGAAGCCTTTGACGAATTTTCTGTAATAGGTGCATAATCCTAGAAAACTCCGAAGCTGGTGAACATCTGCTGGACGACTCCAATTTTTCACAGCCGATATCTTCTCTGGATCAGTCCTAACTCCTTCCGCCGAAATGATGTGTCCAAGGTATGCGACTTCATTGCGAAATAAGCTGCACTTCGAAGGGCTTAACTTCAAATTAGCTTCCCTCAATTTTTGTAGCACCCGCCTGAGGTTGTTCAGATGTTCATCAAAAGATTTTCCTATGATTATGATATCGTCTAAATAAACAAGACATGCTTCATATGACAGTCCCCGGAGAACCGTTTCCATAAGCCGTTTGAAAGTTGCAGGTGCGTTACATAGACCAAAAGGCATTACTTTGAACTGCCATAATCCTTGTCCCGTTGTAAAGGCAGTCTTATCGCGGTCGTCCGGATGGATCTCTACCTGCCAGTAACCACTCTTCAGATCCAGAGTCGAGAACCAAGTGTTGCCCGCAAGTGTGTCGAGAGTGTCGTCAATCCTTGGTAGAGGGTAACTATCCTTTTTGGTGACGTCATTCAGTCGGCGGTAGTCTACACAAAATCTTGTTGAACCATCCTTCTTTCTTACTAATACAATGGGAGACGCCCATGGACTTGTCGATGGTTCGATGACGTCATTTTCTTCCATATCCTTAATTAAATTCTGCACCTCTTCTTGCTTAGCAAAAGGTAATCATCTAGGGAGCTGTTCGTCCAAAGTCTTCAGATGTTTGGGCAAATAAACTTTGGAATTCTCTAATTAAACTTTCCGCAGCATCCCTTTGATTTGGATCTAAGTCTATATTTTGTAGCAAATCCTTGACTAAATTATCTGAAGATTTCTGGGGGTAATTGTAATTTTGACTTATGCACGTCACAGGAGCACATGATGCTATCACATCTCCTTTCTTGATAGTCCTCGTCTTATCACTGATGTTAGCAATTCTGACTGGAATGGTCTTTTTCGAGAGGTCTACCACAGAAGAAGCCACCAATACTCCTACTTGTGTGCTATTGTCTTCTGGATAATCTATATGGCCAAATCGGTAATTAGTTTCACTTTTAATTACAGCTGGAACTAAAAATTCTGTTCTTGGATCTAGATTGATGTCTTCTTTGGCTATTACTAATTGTTTACATTCAATTTCATTATTTAATCCAAAAAGACTTATTTCTTCAAATTTTGAGAGCATTTTGCTATTTTTGACATCAAGTTTGAAGCCAAACTTCTTCAAAAAATCTAGTCCGATTAAGCAAGGATCTGTTATGTCAGCCACATATGCCGTATGGTAATATTTCGTTTCTCCAAAGTTGATAGTTAAATTTGCCTTTCCATATATGCCTAATTTGTCACCCGTCACAGTTTGCAGGGTAACACATGGTGGAGTCCAGATGAGTTTAGATTTCAATTTCCGAGCCAAATCTTCTCTTATTATTGTCACATTGGCTCCTGTATCAACAATCATACGGCATTGAATCTCGTTAATAAAGCCTCTCACATATAATTCATTATCACCGCCACTCATTTTCGATATTTGAAGGATCTTCAGTTGGGGCTTTCTATTTTCTGTTCAAAATTACTAACTTCATTCTGAATTTTCTCTTCTACTTCCTCTATTTTCTCTTCTACCGATGAGAACTTTTCTTCCAAAGTTTTCTTCATTTCTTCTTGGCTTTATTAACTTCCTCCTTTAATTCTTCCATTCTCTCTTGGCTTCTTTTTATTTCTTCAGTCACATCTTCTTGGCCTTTAATCATCTTTTCCGCCAACTCCTCTTGGCCTTTATCCAATTTATTTGATAATCCATTAATAGCTTTCAACAACTCATTCAGTTGCTCTTCCGTTGCTCTCGTTTTCGCCATAAGATTCCAAATTCTGACACCAAATGTTGCAGCGTATATGGGGTTCTTTTGATCTTATGGTTAGACAACTTCAAACTCTTGCTTATAGAAAAGTAGAAAATAATTTATTTACAGAACTTCAGAACAACAGAGTCTTCGAAACTCACAAATATTTCTAGATATTCAAAAATAATTGTTCAAATATATCGTATAAGTGCAGATATAGGTTCCAGAGACTCTTTATACAACGTCTCAACACTAAATCACATTCAAAATAACGTAAATAAGACTCAAGCAAACTTGCTTAACAAACGCGTTGCTCACTCAATGACTGACTGGTAAATAATAACAACAGCTCGCATCGCTTCTCTTCTTATATAGGCTCGTAGCATGTGCTGGAAATTTCTAGAACCAACTCGAAAAATCCACGGAACAACAAACAATGTATCAGTATATCTAAAGGGGGGTTACCATTGAGAGGGAAGGGTTGCCATCGCCAACAATCGCCAAATTTGGCGACCAAAATTAGTCGCCAAAAGTGACGCCAACTTGGCGATATCTTTATTATTTCGCCAATCTGCCGTAGACATACACTGAAAATAATGGACAAGTTTGCTTGATAACAGAGACAATGTAACAAAAACTAATATTAGTAAAGGAATGGAGCTTAATAAGATTATTTACATTATTTTACAGTACAAACACTAACTATTTACAAAATTCGTAACACTTCTTTCAAATTGTTGACGGTCTCCTATTCAGTTCCGGGAAAAAATCTTCACGGAAATATATAATCTGTAGTATTGTGTTTACTCACTTATAGATTCATTATATATTTTTCTAGCTATTTAACAAAATGTCTAAAATTACATGTCGCCGCTCACCTTTGGTCATATAGTGTAATACATTTGTTGAATCTGAAAAGGTTGGTTGGTTGGTTATATAGGGTTTTAAGGCGCAAGGTCCCGAATCTTAAAAGGAATCATCAGTAAAAGACACTAAATATTTCTGAAATATGACTGTAGATGGCAGCACAAAAAAACTTTGATGTTGATAGAACGAAGCTGTAATGACTTTAATTAATTAATTTTTCTCATTAATTGCAACTAATTTTTGTTTGTAAATTCCTAATATGTTTTCCCATATACACTATCTACCAAAAAGTATTTGTACACTTTCAGTTTTTGACATTTTGTCAAATATTTAAATATATACTGGTCGGATTCTTCTGGAACTTCAGAAATATAAAGATTATGTTTCACTTTATATTTATTTACATTCATTTGTTAAGCGGGTAATTAGGGAACGGCAAAAAACAAAGAATAATAGAAATATTTGGGATCGCCCTGTACATGAAAATGCACGAAACGACTTATCGCTTTAGAATACAAATATATGAATACAGTAGAATATGTACACTAATTTTTGTGAGAATAGCATGTATATTTATGGCAATAGAGCGATTTTTTTGAAAAATTCAAAAAATTCTGGTATGTTTTTTGTTTATATCATGCTGGGTTTTTGATCAAATTTAACGCAAATTTCAGAAAAATTGGCAAAATTCAGTAGAAAAAATGTAGCGCAATTGGAATATAAATATATTAAATATTTTATGAGATATGAGTAGTTGTATAAAATAATTTTTATCTGCGCATGCGCGAACTAGAAAAAAAAAATTTTTACATCATTTAATAGTCAATTCTATGGAGTGACTTATAAAAAAAATCCAATCAAATATCGTGAAAATTCAAAAAGATATCATTATTTTAGTGAGATGTTTTTACTCTGCTCTCTAAAAACGGCTGAATCTTAAGGGATTCTCCACAAATTGACATTTTTTAATAACTGACTTTAAAAAAAAAACTAGTATTGAATTAATACAATATCTAATACAATATTGCTGCTAATAAGTACTTGACAATTGTGATAGAAAAGAAAAAGAGCTTTATTCGCATTCAGGGCCAAAACTAAGAGAGGGGGGGGAGAAGGGCATGTGCTCCGGGCGCTAGGATGAAAATGTTCCAAATGTATCTTTCGTTTGGCGATTTTTTTCATGGCCTTGTTTAGCATAATATTGTTAAAATTATTATATCTGGGCTATGCTAAAGCATAAAAAAATCTAATGATGATGGCTTAAGGTCCCTGCCCCTACCCGCGAAGATGCTCACGAGCTAATGCTATTCCTATGGGGATGCATTTTGCATTTGGACATTTTTAAATAATATGTTTTGCATTGGATAGCGGAAGTCCTTTTTAAGATCGCTCCGTGATTACTTTTTCAATTTCGGCGTAGATATTTTTATAATGTTTCTTTCACTTCCAAAAGCGGTTCTGAAAGTGAAACTAACTTTATAAAAAATATCTATGACTCAAATCGAAAAAGTAGTCAAGGAGCGATTTTGAGAGGGACTTCCGCTATCCAATGCAAAAAAAAAAAAAAAAAAAAAAAAAAAAAAAAAAAAAAAAAAAAATGAAAATTGAAAATTTTAAAATGCGAAAGAGTTATTAGAAAAATGCCTCCCCACAGGAATAGCATTAGCTCAGCAGTGTCTTCGCGGGCGGGGACAAGGGCCTTAAAGATCCTGTTGAAAGTAGAATTTTTTTGATTCGGTTTAAAGTATCAAATTGGAGTATTTTAATAAAGCAGAATACGTTATTTTATATTACATATTTTAAGTTTTAAAATAAGTCGGCTATTAATAAATTGGAGAAATTTTCTTTGTAAATATGCTTTGCGAAGGAGGGGGAAAGGGGTACTCTCAAAATCCACTTTTGCCTCGGGAAAAAAAGACTGGTTTTGGCCCTGTTCACATTTAATAATTTGTAGATCCTCCTCGAGAGGCAATAAAAGCTGCGACTCTCCTGGGCAGGCTCTCAACTAGTCCTTGTATTACATTTAATGGTATTTTATATTCCACTCTGTTTGCACAAGGCAGGTAAGCTCTTTTACTGATTTTGTGCGTGTGTCACCCGCCGTAATTCGACGATCCAACTCGTCCCAGAGGTTCTCTATTGGGTTCAGGTCTGGGCTCTGGGCAGGCCACTCGAGTCGATGCACTCCATTATCAGCATACCAATCCATGCTGGACCTCGCTACATGGCAGCTTGCGTTGTCATCCTGGAAATAACATGGGTCCAATCCATAGTATTGCCACAACGTAGGAAGTACACTGTTGTCCAGTATATTACAGTAGGCATCGGCATTGAGCTTACCATGAATTGGGACCAAGGGTCCTAGTCCGAACCAGGAAAAACAACCCCAGAACATAATTCCCCCTCCGCCAAATTTAACTGTGGGCACAATACATTCTGGTAGGAGGCGTTCTCCAGGCAGACACCAGACCCAGACCCTACCATCAGAACGGTAGAGGGTGAACCTTGATTCATCACTCCAGAGAACCTGTTTCCATTGCTGTACAGTCCATTGCTGGCGTGTTTTGCACCAACTTAACCGAGCTGCGCGGTTGGACTTGGTGATTAAAGGCTTATGGGCGGCAGCACGGCCATAAAAATTAAGCAGATGAGCTTCCTTACGGATGGTATTCATGGAAACAACACATCCTGAAGCTTGTTGAAATTCTTGGCGTATGTGTAACATTGGTTGGTTGCGGTTCTTCCGAATTTCTCTAGACAGAACCCGTCGGTCTCTATCTCCCAGTTTCGTCGGTCTGCCTACTCTGGCCACATTCTGACAATCACCATTCAGCTTCCATTTTCTAATCACATAAGCCACAGTCGTTTTGGGGGTAATTAAGCTCGCTAGATATGTCGATTAAAGATCAGCCATTTCGGGGGTACCCGATGATCACACCTTTCTCAAAATCAGACAGCTCTGTTCTTCTTGGCATCATGCATGCGATTGATGTCAGTGTTGTTTTCGACACCACATTTAACAGTGGAGAACTTGACGTATTTCAGGATCGCAGATATCGGCATTTGCATAAGAGCCATTATCAATTATGTATCAATGGGTAGATCTGACACAAATGCTTCGATTTTTTATAATTATTTTTATCCTGAAATAGGTTCGTTCTGGTAATTATCTAAGAAAAGAAGTAAATCACCAGAAAAAAACGTAAATGGAGATTTGGCAATTTGCGTAAAATCTGACGTCATTCAACTGCTTTCAGAGACCAATTGAAAATCAGTTCACTCCTATCCACAATAACTTTCTGAATTTCCACGAAATTCGATCGGATTTTTTTATGGGTAGCTCCATAGAGTTGAATATTAAATTATGTAAAATGATAAATTTTATCGTTTACGCATACGCTGATTAAAAAATATTTCATACAAATACTCATATTTTAGAAAACTTTTAATATATTTATATTTCAATAGCACCTTATTCTTTCTACTACATTTTGCGAATTTTTCTGAATGTGGCTTTATATTTGGTTGAAAATATTGCATGACATAGAACATTTTAGAAAATATTTAATATATTTATATTTCAATGAATTTTGGTGAACTCCCCCCCCCCCGTCCCTTTTCTTCTTTGCAAAAAGCATCTGCAAAAGTATTTGCAAAGAAAAATTTTCGAATTTATTAACAGCCGACTTATTTTAAAACTTAAAATATGTAATATTGATTAAAGTAGTCTGCTTTGTATAAAAAAAATGATACCTTAAAATCGTGAAACCGAATCAAAACGAAAAAAAAAAATCTGCTTTATGCGGGATCTTTTTGCCATCATCATTAGATTCTTCTATGCTTTGGTATAGGAGAAATGCTTTCAATGGGACGATTTTGACAATATCATGCTAAACATAGACATGGAAAAAATCTCCAAACGTACATTTGGGACACTTTCATCCTAGCGCCCGGGGCACATGAACTTTTCCCCCAACCCTCTCTTAGTTTTGGCCCTGAATGCGAATAAATCTCTTTTTCTTTTCTATCACAATTGTCAAGTACTTATTAGCAGCAATATTGTATTAGATATTGTATTAATTCAATACTAGTTTTTTTTTTTTAAGTCAGTTATTAAAAAATGTCAGTTTGTGGAGAATCCCTTAAGATTCAGCCGTTTTTAGAGAGCAGAGTAAAAACATCTCACTAAAATAATGATATCTTTTTGAATTTTCACGATATTTGATTGGATTTTTTTTATAAGTCACTCCATAGAATTGACTATTAAATGATGTAAAAAAAATGGTTTTCTAGTTCGCGCATGCGCAGATAAAAATTATTTTATACAACTACTCATATTTCATAAAATATTTAATATATTTATATTCCAATTGCGCTACATTTTTTCTACTGCATTTTGCCAATTTTTCTGAAATTTGCGTTAAATTTGGTCAAAAACCCAGCATGATATAAACAAAAAACATACCAGAATTTTTTGAATTTTTCAAAAAAATCGCTCTATCGCCATAAATATTCATGCTATTCTCACAAAAATTAGTGTACATATTCTACTGTATTCATATATTTGTATTCTAAAGCGATAAGTCGTTTCGTGCATTTTCATGTACAGGGCGATACCAAATATTTCTATTATTCTTTGTTTTTTTGCCGGCCCCCTAATTACCCGTTTAACAAATTTACCCGCTTAACAAATGAATGTAAATAAATATAAAGTGAAACATAATCTTTATATTTCTGAAGTTCCAGAAGAATCCGACCAGTATATTTTTAAATATTTGACAAAATGTCAAAAACTGAAAGTGTACAAATACTTTTTGGTAGATAGTGTATATATTTTGTATTTATCCATTTGTAATTCATCTTTTTAGATTATTCCTTATTCCGCAGATTGACTGCGTGACAGTTTTAGAATATGTTCTGATTCAAAGTATGTTTACGATTCCTGAAATCTATTAAATCTCTTTAAAATCCCATTAAATCATATTTTTTTTGTTTGTGAAGAACCATGCGTAAAAGGTGTAATATTGCCAGTGGGCAAAATTCCTAAATAGCTATTTTCAAGACATAGGAAATTATAAAATCGAAGACAATCATTAAAGTTACGAAAAAGATAACTGTGACTTACAAGATGCCGTCTTCGATGAATTATTATTCAGGTAATATCTGTTCCATTAAAGAAGTCAATTCTCAATTTTAATCTCAACATAAATAAAGTGTTTGGTCCGTCTTAAGCAGGAGCGTTCAGTGAAATACATTAAAGTTTAAATATAAAAATTAATTACGTCATGAAAACGAAAGTAGAAATACAAAGTGAACAGAAATTTAATTTCACTATAAAAGAAATAAATAGATATAATATTCAAGTAGCTGAAGCAATAGAAATGTTAAATTAACTGAGAAGCTTAAAGCAGAATTAATTAGCTTAGAAGCTGATTTAAAGAAATCTTATTTTGGCATAGCCGAAGAAAGTAATAATGCTTTATATGATTCATTTACTAAAGCAAAGGACATAGTTGTTGACGATTTAGTTAAAATCGAAGAATTTTTGGTTGTAAAAATACAAGAAAATATGAATGAAACTAGTAATAATTCAATTTCTGTTAAGGAAAATACTTTAAGATTGTCAAAATTCGAATTACCGATATTTTATGGTGATATTAACAATTGGATTACCTTTAAGGAAACATTTCTGACTGCAATTTATAATAATGCAAATTTATCAGATCAGTTAAAATTTTCTTATTTAATAGCGAGTGTAAAGAATTATCCTGCTAAATTAATTTCGGCGATAATTGTAAGGAAGCGTGGGAAACTCTTGTTAATCGCTATGATAATCGTAAGAATTTGGCATATTCATTACTGTCAAAATTCATTAATGCTAAATCATTAAAATCACCTACGCAAAAATCAACTCTAGAGCTATTGGACCCTTGTAATGAAGTTATTTGGAATTTGAAATCTTTAAAATTTGAATTTAATGAATTTGTTGATTTGATTTTAGTTTATTTAATTCAAACGAAATTTGATGATAATTTACGAAAACAGTGGGAGTTATCATTAAATAATGATTGTTTTCCAACTATTGAAATGATAATTACTTTTCTTGAAAAACAAGCACGTAGTCTGCAGAATTGTAATGTTTAATTTATTAAAACTGAATCTAAATCTAATCACAAATTTGATCCTAAATCTCAACATTTTCCAAAAAGATCGGTATCGAACACTGTTGTAACGGATAATGTAAATAAATCACAAAAAATTATTTGTCCAAAATGTAATGAACCCCACCAACTTCATAGGTGCCATTCAATGCAGAATTTATCTGTTGAGCAACGCTGGCACTTAGTAAAATCAAAAAAGTTATGTACTAACTGTTTACGTTCTAACCATTTTGTTGCTAATTGTTTGATAAATACCATATGTAAACATTGCAATTCAAAACATCATACACTCATTAATCGCGATCAATCTGCCCCTGCACAAAAACAAATTATTGGACAACAAGTTCATGTAACAAATCCAAATGCTGTAGGTAATTTAAATGAATCAAATTGTTTTACTAATCAATCGTTTAGTAGAAATTCTCAAACATTGTTGGCTACTGCCATTATACGTGTAAAATCCAAATCGGGTAAATTCATTCCTTGCAGGGCGATGATCGATAGTGGTTCTCAAAAGAGCCTACTTTCTAAAACTTGTTGTGAAAAATTAGGTCTTCCATCAAGGCCTACAAATCATAAAATCTCAGGTATAAATAATTTAGTTGCAGAAACAGCTCTTCAGGAAGTTTCTTTGACATTCTCTCCCCATTTTAATGATGGAGTCTTTCAGTTAGACGCGTTAGTTGTTAATCAGATAACAACAAATTTACCAAATTTTCTAATTACGACTACGTTTTGGCCACATATTGAAGGCTTGAATCTTGCGGATCCAAATTTCCATGTGTCCAGTCCTATTGATCTTCTTATAGGTGCAGATTTGTTTGCTAATATCATAATAGGGGAATCTATTTTAGGGCCTAAAGGATCACCGAGTGCTATTAATTCTAAACTGGGTTGGACATTATCGGGAATTATTTATTCGGCTGAATAAAACCAAAATTCATCTGTTAGTTGTCATGTTACTACGCAGATTATTTCTCAGCTGCAAAGGTTCTGGGAACTTGAGTCGGTTCCCAGTTCTGATCCAATTTCTCTTTTTGAAGATAATTATTTTAAAACCGTTTCACGCGCAGAATCAGGGCGATATGTTGTAAACTTGCCGTTTAAATCTAAACCAATCCTCGGTGATTCGAAATCTCAAGCTCTAAAGCGGTTTTATTTTTTACAGAAGAGACTCCACCAAAACTCTTTGCTTAGAGAGCGATATTTAACATTCATGCAAGAATATATCGATTTGGGGCACATGGAACTTGTACCAAATTCAAAAATCCCAAATCGGGATCATTTTTATCTTCCACATCACGGGGTATTAAAGAAAGATAGTTCAACTACACGACTTAGAGTAGTATTTGACGCATCTGCAGTTGGTTCATCAGGCCGCTCTTTAAATGATTATCTAGAGATAGGTCCAAAATTGCAGCCGGAAATATTTCCTTTATTATTAAAGTTCAGAATGAGTCCAATTGCTTTTAGTGCTGATATCGAAAAAATGTTTAGGCAAATCCTCGTTAATCAGAAGCACATTGATTATCAGCGCATTCTTTGGAAATTTTATCTAGAAGACACTATCAAATCATAATGTATAGTTGACCGTTACATACGGTTTTTCCTGTGCACCTTTTTGGCCCTTAGGACATTACGCCAGTTGGCCATGGATAACGAACAATATTATCAAAAAGCCTGCCAAATTATTCAAGAGGAAATTTATGTTGATGATCTTCTTTCTGGATCCGATTCACGAGAAAACGCTCAAATTTTAGTAACAGAGCTAATAAAAATTATGAAAAGTGGAGGTTTTAATCTACGAAAGTGGACATGTAACGATCCTGATGTAATAGCTTACTTACCTGATGAAATGAAGGCTTCCTCAAAAAAGGTCATTCAGGAAGATTATACTGTTAAAGTGCTTGGTTTACTTTGGGACTCTTCCAAAGATATTTTACAAATAAGGTTCGCTAATTTAAAGGATGTTAAAACAAAACGCGACTTGTTATCTGTAGTGGCTACAATATTTGGCCCTCTGGGTTTCCTAGCTCCTACAACAATAAAGTTAAAAATTATGATGCAAGATCTTTGGAAGGATAAGATTTCTTGGGATGAGGAAACCCCACTTGCCATACAACAGATTTGGAATGAATTTTCATCTGAAATGCATTTATTGAAATCGTTAGAAATTCCCAGATACATGAATTTACTTAATGAAGCAGTTGTTCAAATTCAACTGCATGAATATTGCGATGGCTCGAATAAAGCTTATGCTGCTGTTACCTATTTACGTGTTGTTACACCTGAAAAGGTATTTGTTGATTTCATTGCAGCAAAAACTAAGGTGAACCCTATAAAACCTCAAACATTGACAAGAATCGAGCTTTGTTCAGCTCTTTTACTAGCTAAGTTATGTTCTGTCATTATCGACACTTTACCAGTAAAGTTTGACAGTATTTATTTGTGGTCAGATTCGCAGATTGTTCTCAGTTGGCTAAAAGCACCACCTTTAAAGGGAAATCAATTCGTACTCAACAGATTATGCCAAATAGAGGCATTAATGCCTTCCCATGAATGGAATCATATTCCAGGTGCTTTAAATCCTGCAGATGTAGCTTCTAGGGGAATTCCTCCGCGAAAGCTTCTTAATCATTCTCTGTGGTGGCATGGGCCTCCATGGCTGCTGTCAAATGAGCAAATCCCAATACCAAAATTCATTGCTCCGATTTCAGAATTACATCAAGTAATTGACTCTGTCACTAATGTAACACAAGTAAGTGCACCTCTTGACATTCTTTTTAAGTTTTCGAAATTCTCTAAGCTGTCAAGAGTCACAGCCTATTGTCTTAGATTTATTCATAATGCTAGATATAGTACATCGAAAAAATTTGGAAATCTAAGTTCAGAAGAAATCTCTAATTCAATTCAACGAATTGTAAAATTAATTCAAAGCTCTGAATTCATCACAGAGCTTAAGTTGTTAAAAGAAAGAAAACCCTTACCAAGCAATAGCAATCTGTTATCACTAAATGTAT
The DNA here is from genome assembly GCA_964019185.1 of Maratus speculifer. Taxonomy (NCBI): domain Eukaryota; kingdom Metazoa; phylum Arthropoda; class Arachnida; order Araneae; family Salticidae; genus Maratus; species Maratus speculifer. The sequence continues at coordinate 256,622,376 of OZ025295.1, read as the reverse complement.
TTTTAGATTCAAGTGATATCATTCGAGTAGGTGGTCGTTTGTCCCAACATCAGTCTTTAACCTTTGATAGAAAATATCCGATGCTACTCCCAAAAAATAACTTTGTCACTAAACTATTAATAAAACATGTACATGAGAAACATATGCACGCAGGTACACAGCTAGTACTTTCTATTATACGCCAACAGTTTTGGTTTGTTAATGGTCGTTCTACTGTACGACAAGAGCTCAACAAGTGTGTACTTTGCAAACGCCTAAAAACACAAGCTTGTCAACAAATGATGGGAGATCTTCCCGTTGACATAATCACCCCAATTCGTCCATTTTCCAAGGTTGGTATAGATTTTGCCGGCCCCTGCATAACCAAGTCAAATTTGCCTAGAAGTAAGATAAAATTAAAAACTTACTTAACTGTATTCGTCTGCATGTGCACTAAGGCAGTGCATCTGGAAGTGGTATCAGACTTGTCTGTGCAAGCCTTGCTAGCAGCCCTAAAGAGATTTATTGCACGTAGAGGCCTGCCGTCTGATATTTATTCAGACAATGGGAAGAATTTTGTAGGTCTAGCAAATCAACTGAAGCAGTTATTCCAATATTTGAGGGACAGAGAAATTCAAGATTTTCTTTCGAGCCAAAAAATCAATTGGCATTTCATTCCTCCATATGCGCCGCACTTTGGCGGGCTATGGGAGGCAGCTCTAAAGCTTACAAAAAATCATCTGTTAAAGGCATGTAAATCCAGTATATTAAACTTTGAAGAAATATCCACGTTAGTGTGTCAAATGGAAAGTTTCATAAATTCAAGACCTCTAACGCCGATGTCATGAGATCCATCAGATCCGCGCGCATTAACGCCAGGCCATTTTCTAATCGGAGCACCGCTCCTTGATATTCCCGAAGCTTCTAATTCACGAGTTCTATCATTAAACGCTCGTTGGCGCCTTATTGAAAGGGCTAAGAACCAATTTTGGTATAGATGGTCAAGAGAATATCTACAACATCTACAACAGCGTCCTAAATTGACTACTCCAAGTGTTAATCTCCGAGAAGGAGACATGATGGTAATTCATGATCGATCCCTCCCCATGAGACGGAAAATGGGCCGCATTCTACAAACTTTCCCAGGACAAGACAATCGAGTTCGTGTCGTCTTGATTAAAACAGCGGACGGTGACATCAAACGTCCTATTACAAAAGTATCCCCTCTACTGCCGGGGGCGGAGGATGTTGAATCTTAAAAGGAATCATCAATAAAAGACACTAATTATTTCTGAAACATGACTGTAGATGGCAGCACCAAAAAACTTTGATGTTGATAGAACGAAGCTGTAATGACTTTAATTAATTAAGTTTTCTCATTAATTGCAACTAATTTTTGTTTGCAAATTCCTAATATGTTTTTTCATATATATATTTTGTATTTATCCATTTGTAATTCATCTTTTTAGATTATTCCGTATTCCGCAGATTGACTGCGTGACAGTTTTAGAATATGTTTTGATTCAAAGTATGTTTACGATTGCTGAAGTCTATTAAATCTCTTTAAAATCCCATTAAATATTTTTTTGTGAAGAACCTGGCGTAAAAGGTATAATATTGCCAGTGGGCAAAATTCCTAAATAGCTATTTTCAAGACATAGGCAATCATAAAATCAAAGACAATCATTCGAGTTACGAAAAAGATACCTGTGACCTGCAAATGCCGTCTACGATGAATTATTCTTCAGGTAATATCTCTTCTATTAAAGAAATCAATTCTCTATGTTAATTCACTTTAAATCTCAACAACATTAATAGATCGATGATTCGAGTTCATTATAAGGACTTGAATAGTGTTTTGGAAATATAAAAATCTTTAAAATACAAAATAAAGTCATTTCCACACGTGACGAAAAAACTCACTGTTTGTATCTTGTGTAAATAAAGATAATAATACAGCAGTGTATTGCTTTGGAAAGGCGGATAGTAAAAATATAAGTGAATGAAAATAATAAAATAAAAAGCAATATTTCAATCTAAAAAATAGAATTCAAACACCGTACAAATCATATGATAAATATTCGTGATTGTTTTTTGTATGAAATGCACTTCTCATAGAATGATATACATTTTTATTCTTATTGAGAATGATTACAGAGATTTATAGAAAACCATATGTAATTTATCAATAGTAGGGAAATTGATGAAAAAAGCAAATCATCCAAATACTAAAATTTAAATGCGGAAACAGAATAATAATTCAAATGATATATTTAAATGCAGACTATTGTTTTTTTTGTATTAATTTATTTATTTTGAAACTGACTAATATCTTCGGCAGAATTTTCAAAAAGTAATGCAATATTTTTCTTTTTTTTTATTGCTGCTCATTTTGCTGAGAATGCAATTTATTATTTTATAATAGAAAAATAGCGAGAGAGAAAATAAATCATATTTTTAGTTTATGTTAGATTTGATAGAATGATATTAGTGCTTATTATTAGATTTTTGTGTTAAATAATACTTAATGAATTATTTGTACGAAAAAGTCTACAGTGCTCTTAGTGGAACTTAAAATTTTTAACTATTGAAAATTGCCATACACTCTTTTGTTCGTTTATAGTATTATGACAGGAAATATTTGTGGTTGTTGTGTTATTAATTTACTTACGCGGGTTAATAACAGGGATCCTAATATTCCTAAATAAATCTTAAATTTGTATCATTTTGTATCTGCGTCTTGATTCTTTCCTTTGCACGTACTGTAAAAAGCTATCTCAAAGAAAATCGTGTTAATGTTAAATATTATATAACAGGCATGTTACAAACGCACTTGGAAATTAAAAAAAAAAAAAAACTATTTCGATATTTCGAACAATACGAATATTTAACCGGATCATACTACCTAGAGCTGAACAATAAAAAACGCATATTAAGGAGTCAGGCTCCCTTTAAAGAATTGAAAAATCATTTTTTTTAAATAGCTTATAATTAAATATGATTCTTGAAGAACATTTAAAAACAAACAGCATTCAAAAATTCGCAGTAGAAGAAGTGTTCTTTGCGTTTTCCTATCCGATCACTGGGTGATTTAAACTTTAATGTCAATTTTCTCAAAACAGCAGTTTTGATCATTGCGCGCACGCTTTCTGAAAAATGGTTCCGTAGAATTTCAAAAAATTTTCGCTGAATGCATTAAACATATGCAGGCACAAAATGACCTATTATTATGGTTTTCAAATTGGAAATTTAGAATTTACGACTAATTTTGTGTAAAAAAAATCTTGATATTTCGAATTTCTTAAATAAATATTTTTTTTCTCTCTGGATCTGGATTTTATTTTTTTCATTGTAGGTCATTTTGAAAACACATTATATTTCTACACAAAAAAAATCTTGCTTTCTTTTAGCCATTCAAATTTGAAAAATCGTACCAAAAGGCATGCAAGAATTAATCTTTAGTAAAAATTGTATGACCTTTAAAAATAATTTAAAAATCATTGAATATGTATTTACTTTTTTTAGCAACTTTAACTAATAAAATAAATCTTTCGTAGTATGTGTTTTTAATTGTATAGTTAAAATTCTTTTAGATATATAGTAACTGCAATTCTTACACAGGTCACTTTTTCACGTATTTTGTTAGTTCAAAGGGTACCTGACCCCTTAGTTTTTCCTTCATTATGTTCATTAGATAAAGAAAAAAAATCTTTGGTTCACCCAAATGATTACGACTAAAAGTATTTTTTAAATATCTTCAAAGAATTTTATTGGCCAAAGATCCATAATTCAGCCTACAGCAATTTAATTTTCTTCAAGGGAATGTAGATTGTCACATAGATAATGTGGTTTAAAACCTGATTCTTTTACATTTCTAACCATATAGTGTAGTGAGTAAAATTCCTCATAATTGAAGTCAAACTTGATTTTGTACCCGATTACGAATCATTAGGATGACATTGTTGGATGATAACCAAGGTTTATTTTTCTTTCATAATCATCATTTATTGATATTTTTTTCGGTTAATAGTTACATGATTGTAACTGGTTTATAAAAATAAATGTCAAATAAATGTCACATGGTTCACATTTTTTTTTAAATGAAAGTGAAGCACTATTTTTTCAATGAGAATATTTTGAATAATAATTGAGTGTGAATTTATATTTTTATTGTAATTACACTATTTTAAGTCAATAATACAAAGCCGTAGCAGATTTGTAGAAGAAAACGTATGTTACACTGAGAAAAAAATGTACCGCCTTCACCTAGAATGAATAGATAGTCACTTTCTAAATACCAGAACTAGAATTATAGATGACCGAATTGTGCGAATAGTTTGATCAACTAAGCTGAATAGACGAAACAACCTACCATTTCTAGTTTCATGTTTTCTAGGTGACGAAATGATGTTTCAGTCACGAGAAATTATCGCTTGATTTCGGGAATGGTTTCGTAAACAACAATTACAGTTACCATATCAAACCTCTTGTATTCGCCTCTATTTGCAGAGAATTTTAAATGATTTAGACCACAAGAATATGGGAATACACTCTTGAATTCCAGTAGGAGACTACAGAACTCTCAAAAATTCCGAACTAGAATTTATAAGGATGACATGGAACTATTTTTCTAGAGCCACAATTTAGATTCTAGATGTCAGAACTATATTTTTTCTCGGTGTAAGAGATTAAAAAAAATGGTTGGTTGGTTGGTTGATTTTTGTCGTCCGATTATCTACGCTAATGGGATATAGGACCAGGGGGAGTGCCCTCCGTGGGGGTCTTTCTAAGGGAACCTAACCCGTATTTACGCAAGGTTCGAAGAAAACCACGGAAAACTCAGAACGGTTAGGCCGACAGCCGCGATTGGGTTCGAACCCAGCACCTGCCGTCTACTAGTTGAGAGGTCCGAACCTCTCGGCCACTGGTGGGGCAAATAATAATAATAATAATAATAATAATAATAAAGTGGAAAGAGATTGTATTTAAGCACACGGAAAATTTCGTATACTATACTGCTGACTAAGATCTGAATATTTTAAAACTTTGTTATAGTACGAACGTCTTTCATTTGCTACGTTTGACGTGCAGTTTCAGACTTATAAGTCGTGTGATGGCTAGAGATATGATGGCCCTCCTACCTTTCTTTAATGATGTACTATACAAGAGTTGCATATGAATAGCAATATCTAACTCATAATAAAACAGACACAATGGCGTTTTCGTCGTATTCAGCTAATATAAAAGGATGTTACAGGTTTCAAAATAATTATGTAGTGCTGAATTCTTCATTTTCGTTCGTTCAATATTATTTTCGAAAATGGATCAGCATAGCAGGCTTGGTTTTCTAGTCACATATAAACTCTTTAACACCTGAAAATTAGTACATAGGTTATATATTTAAATAAAAAAATAAAATATAATTATTAATTGTATATTTGGTCAATTTAATTGCGTAAAATCATTTTTACAATGGATGATTTTCAAAAATTTGAACTAGTTTAAGTAATGACCTTTTCTTTAAATAATTTTGATGACACAATTCTATTAATACCAAAATACTTAAATCTGAACACGTAATCTTTAAAAAAATGTTAATAAAAGAAAAAATCTTTTCTCTTACTCTATACAAACTTAAAAAATCTAAAACAATTTTCCAATTCAGTTAAATAGATATAGTTTTGAATTGGATCTAATCTTCAAAATATCAATAAGTTATTTGCTAAATCCTTCAGAATGAGAAATTGAAATCACTAAAGCAACCAATAGTGACATCTAAGATAAAATAAAAAGACTCGACATTTCAATTGTAATTTCATGGTAAATAGATATCTGAGTTCCGTTTGTTTGGGCTCAATATATACCTGTCTTTCTATTGCAGATATTCAATTCTCAAAAGGATTCTAGCTCGATTTATCAGTTAAGTGTCATTCTCAATATCTAAATAAATGTTTAGTTATTTGGTATTAAGAGCATTTACAAATTTAAACAATCTAATGTGCTTCAAAATAAAATGTTAAACTCTGTAAAGTATATTTGTCGCAAATTATCATAAAGACTGTGCTATTTTAATCATTGAGTTTTATGGGTATTTAAGAGTTATTTGAAGATTATTTTGAGAACTAATTGTTATTTGAAATATTAAATACATAAACATTTTTGCAAACTATTTTCATTTTTCTCATTTCTATTTTATGAAATTAATGTACTAATTTTATTCCTTATATTATAAAGTATTATGTACAAATTGTAAGTAAAATTATTTGATGATTAATAACTATAATACTTCCTTTATGTTTGTTAGAATTAATTATAGCCAAGTTTCATATTACTTATAATGTTTTTGAAAAGATTATACGATCATGATTTTCAGTAATAAGAAATATTTAACAAACAATCTTCAAAAAAGATAATAATATTAAAAAGATATTCTAGAAAATTAAAATACCTTTTTTCGCTTATCAGTGCCACAATGTCCACAAGCTGCTTATTGATAAAATGATTCTATAAATAATTGTCCATAACAGAGCCAAAAACAAAATATGTATTTGAACAAATTTAATATCGCTCAAAAGTTAAAGCATTTAAGAAATATTGCCTCAATTGCAATGGTCATTTTAACCCGTCAGTAGTCGCGTGTCGGTCTTTTCGCCGCCCTTATAACTTATCTTCTCCTAACTTGTATCACATTACAAATACAACGGAGATCTACCATGTAGCTGACTTTGAAGCTTTCTAGACCACCTTAGTGAAGTAACAGTACACCTCTGTTTTTCTTTCACGTACATTTTTAGAAACAAAGTTGAAATTGGCGAAAAAGTCTATGTAGCAATCACTAATGTCAGTCCATTTGTACTTTTTATAATTACTCCAGATCTCATGAATAAAATGCATAATTTAAAAAAACTGCAAATTTATATCTTCATTGAAATGTTATTTTCGTAAATTAGGTGAAAAATATTTCTTATTTTACATATTTGGTATGTGGGGGGGGCAGCGGCGAAAAGACCGAGCGCGACTAATGACGTTGTGAAAAAAGTCGCGACTACTCGCGGGTTAAGGAAAAAATAATAATACGATTTTGACACAAAATTTTAAATACATTACAAATATTTATCCGCATTATAAAGGACGTTTTAGCAAGGATCAATAAACTTTAAAATGGACTGAGTTCAATTTGAAATGACTTAATTCCATTAGAGTAACAAAAAATAACAAAATGTTTTTAAATCTGTTCTGGGAAATGAATTGAAAATCTCTACTCACTATCTATTGATTAATATTGTAGTAAACATACGTTCATTGTTGATACACAAATATTTATTTATTCTGTGATTGAGAGTTCTTTGAATAGTCATGAATATTTACTAAATTGTGTGGAATATTGTACGCATATTTCCTTCGAAAAATCTGTTTATTTTTTTCCCTTTCTGATGGTATAAAACAGTATAAGTATGCTTCAGTACTAAGTATAAGTACTTCAGATGGTATAAGTATGCGACATTTTTATGATATCAGCACTATAAATACACAGAAACTGCGCCACCTATAGGTAGCATATTGGATCTACGTTTGTAAAATTTTCCCTTCTTGTTGTTTTGTTTTTTAAATCAAAGAATAAATGTAATTGTAATAATTATATTTTGCAAGACACTGGCGAATCTTTAATTACTTCTCACTTCCGAGAACTGATATATCCGTTCGCTAAGCTGTAGGTTCTACTGCAGCAAAAACATTTTTTAATTAATAAAATTCTACAAATTTAATGCAATTTTAAAATATTTTTTTTTATGATTACTGCTTTCAAGTCTTATACTCCCATGTGTCATTAATTTTCTTATATCATGTTATTAAAATAATTTCTTTTTAGATTTCTTAAAAAAATTATACAGAAAAACAACATTATAATTCTAGCCAGCTATGTTGTTCGGCTTTTCTGAACAAACCTTGAATCAATTAAAATGTATCTGTGGATTTGATATTACGTTTTAAATAATATTTTCTTTTAAGTCCGTCATCCGTGAGAAAAATACGAACAAACTATGTGCTGTTTGTTTTTTAATGCAACTGAAAAAATCCTTCGTTTAAAACTTAACACTTTGTTGATTATTTACAGTAAAAATTCGTAAAGAAGAAAGAACACCATACAGTGTGCCTGAATTTCTTTAAAATATTGTCTAACTAACAATGTATTTTTTCTAAAAGTACGACCATTAAAGCATTTAGAATAGAACAATCTTTCATGATCGGAAACATCTTTTTAAAAACATATTCCCATATAGCTATAACTAAGAAACATAGAAAAACATTTAATATACAAAACCACTTTTGAAAAAAAAAATCTAAAGAAGAATGGGAGTTTCATCAAATTACATTCACTAGATTTTAACTTTTCATAATCAAATTCACTAGGTCGTCGAAGAATTCCCACTACTTATTCAATAGTAATATAAAGTATAACAAGAGAAAATATATGAAATCCTTTTTTTTTTAAAGTTACTAAATAAATTTGAAATTCTTATTGAAATCCATTCAACAGAAATATAATTATATTAGTTATATTGATTCAAAACAATTTTCCCATTTTCATTATGTATACAGTAGATAATGCATTACCAAAGGTTCTAATATAGTCACATTATTTTAGTCATCCACATATCGACAGATATCGCCCAATCAGCATTCAATAGAAGTATAGCAAATGATCATTTCCATCAAATGTTTTTTCGAAGTAATGTATAAAAAATATACAATTTCGAAAATATACAATAATTTATTAATTTAGGTTTAAAACTTTGAATAAATATTTTTACTCATACTATTATTAAATAGTATTTATTTTTATAAATATTCTTAAAATAAAAACTATGTATCCAAGAAAAAGAGTAGAATTAAATGACAAAATTACAAATTGAAAACTTCTAAAGAGCTGAGCAATGTGGTTAAAATGTTAAATTCTGTTATTGAACTTGGACTGTTATGTAGGTTCTTTTTCAGAAACATTTTCTAATAAAACTTTCGAACCTAATTTCCCTGAACGTTTCACAAAGTGATTGCAGCGACATTTCGCGTCCATACTGCTTTGTACATTAGAAAAAAAAGTAATAACAACAATTTTCAGTAAACCAATGCTTTTGTCAATGAGGAAGTATCATAAAATAACATTTATAGGGCATTGGTTCAAACAACAAGATTATATTGTTATTATTATGGGAATATAATGTACAAAAATTTGCTGCTTAGTACTACTATATCCGTATATGAATCTTTCCCTTGTTTAATTGTAAAATTTTCGCTATTTGAAAAAAAAAAAAAAAACGAAGTATAATATAAATATTTAATTATAGCAAATGTAAAACAAAATATTCTACTTCAAAAATTTTGGGAAACATTTCAATAGATTTATACTGATAAAAAATACGGAAGGATTTTACTAAAGACAACATCATATGACACACTTTATATAACTAAAATAAGATTATTTACCTTTATATACTTATTTTTTTGTGTATGGCAGTTTTTTATGATAAATGTGTTTCATATACTGCTCTGTATGCTTCTCAATACTATAAAAAATGATATGAAATCGATGAATATAAATGCTGAACCATAAATATAAACAAAGGTAACTGATGAGAAAATTGATGTTTATTCAGTAACTAAAGTTTCCGAGCTAGTAAAAAAGATTGAAAAATAAATAATAACACCACACAACATCAAGTGATCACTGAAGAAGTAAACGATTTCAGAAAGAGAAAATATTAATTTATCGCAGTGAGTTTCAAATAAAAGGAAATGCGGGTATAAGAAAAATCTGTTCTACAATAATTTGACCAAATTTACAGTCAAATACGTAAATTGGTTAAAATACACTTAGAACGCAACATGCGTCCAAATGAGGATAACATTTTTGCTAACTGCATTTAAAAAATCATCGGGCAAAATTATTCATATTATTGCATTATATGTCTTTGGTTATAAAGTGCTCGGAAGTAGATAATGTAGAAATTAGTACTATATCGATTAGCCCATATAATATAAAATACTCACTCGGTTTTATTATATTCAACTGCATGGCATAAAAATTCGTCAGCAGAGTTCAAATTCTTTACATGAATATGGGCTATCTTTACTAATAATTATACTCAATGAAATTGTTTAACTTCAGGGTGTTTCACAAAGGACCCCTAAGTTTAAAAATCAATAACTTGGAAACCGGGATAGGTAGAAACATGAAATCAGTGTTGTATTTATTTAAAAAATCGTAAGTTTCTTATACATAAATCAGAAAATTTAGTTAAAAATACCGCTCATAGATGGCGCTGAGAGTGATAGGCTCTTTGTTGAGGCTGATATTGACATCACTTAGAACTGATGCGAATTAAGGAGTTTTATGCGGAGTGGGTCTTGTTCGAAAATGCACTTTTGCTTTTACAAACTGATTTTCCTTTCAATCCATATAATTTTGATTTTGTTGACGTCAGCATAATAAGAGACAAAAATATAGTATTTCCATTGGAACGACTCCTTTAAAATTGAAATGAGAAAAAAAAATACATAAAAGAATGTATTTTGAATGTTGTCGTTTCTTACATTTCAATTTTAAAGGAGTCGTTCCTATGGAAACATTATTTTTGTCTATTATTGTGCTGACGCCAACAAAATCAAAATTATATGGATTGAATTGAAAATCTGGTCGTAATTCAAAAGTGCATTTTCGAACAGGACCCAATCCACATAAAACTCCTTAATTTGCATCAGTGCTAAGTTACGTCAATATCAGCCTCAACAGAGCGCCTATCGTTCTCAGCGCTATCTATGAGCGCTATTTTTCACAAAATTTTCTGATTTATGTATAAGATTTTTACGATTTTTTTAATAAATACACCACTGCTTTCATGTTTTGTATATATCACCGATTCCGAGTTATAGATTTTTAAAGTTAGGGGTCCTTTGTAAACACCCTGTAAATATATTTAGCAATTGAAAACATACATAAAATAAAAAAAATAATACAAAATCTGTTTTGAAAACTAAAGAAAATTCTTATTGAAACTCCAAAGATATATTCTTCAAATAACAGAACTGACATTGAACAAGGCTTCTATAAGCGTCTCTAAAGCTTGTAGGTTTTGATCGGTTGAAACCGAGTTCCACCATAGAAAGGAAACGGAATGGCAGATTTTAGTATCAGTTCGTTTTCAGAGTTTTATTCATCTGACGAATCCTTATTCATCTCAATCCTCTGTCCATCACAAAGTTCATGCGCAAAAACTGTATAAATCAGAGACTTAAAATTTTGTGTATTTACAGATGAATTTCTTCATGTCACAGACAAATCATAAAATTTTGACAAAAGTCTATTAACTACTATGAATGTATTTATTAAAAATACAAAACATTGCTCAATGGTGCACAAAACAAGAACTTTAATATGAACTCATACAATTAAAATAAAATAAAATATCAACGTTTTGCACCTTCTTCTGCGGCCGTATTCAGGAAATAAGATAATGAAAGGACTAAAACTTTGCTTCCTGATCGAGAAATAATATTTCTAATAAAATGAATTTGAAATGAATTAAAAGTTTTAAAATGTTCCCACTCACAAGTGGGTAAAATTAAAATATTACAAAGATATATAAAATTTAAGATATTATGATGTTATGCCATATTTTTGGAATATTGTAGGATTTATCCTACATTTTATTTATCCTTTCATTATTATATTTTCCCGAAGACGGCGCGAAAAGTTGATATTTTTATTTTATTTTAATTGTACAAGTTCATATTAAAGTTCTTGTTTTGTGCACCATTGAGCAATGTTTTGTATTTTTAATAAATACATTCTTAGTAGTTAAATTTTATGGTGCAATTGTCCAGTATATGTTTATAAAAGTCTATTATTTCAATTAAACTAATTTTTCAGTATCATCCGTTTTTTTTTTTTTTGTCTTTTAAATTTTAATAGAGAATCTTAATCGTAACATTTTTAGTGTATGTATCATAACATGCAGGTACAGCATCTCACTAATAAATAGAAGGCTCTTAGTTCAACCATTTCAGGTCAGATTTTTTTTCAATATTGATTGAACAATTATTTTAACGTTAATAAGTTTAATATTATCCAAATAGAAAAAAGCAAGAAATGGAGGGAAAAGGGAGTTCCCAAAGCCTGTCGAAGTTATCTTATTTATTACGTTCAGCATGCGGACGCGCGAAAAATATCACGGTATGCAGAATAATATTTTAAATGTAGATAAAAGGTATTAAGAAGTAAATATCAAATTTATCAGATTAAAGAATAAAATAAAATTAGTATATTTTAGGAAAAGCATTGCTTTAACAGATTAAGATTTTTAGAATAACAAATACAGAATACGTTAATTAAGTTCATGTTATTAAAATGTAATAAACACGTTATGATATAATTAAGAGAAATTTGGAAAAAAGAACATATTATAAGAATTTGAAACAAAATAATTAAGGCAAATGGTGATTTTTTTAATATTACATGTTTTTACATTTGTATTTAAATAGAAGTACTTAAACATTTTATGAATGTGTAAGGTCAACTGTTCCGGTGTATTGAGTGCTTTTGTATTGTTTCTACATATAATAATAAATGTTAGTGAACAGACGTTTGTAGTCATAATCGGCACAGTGGCCTGTTCTTGCGCTATTTGGTCAATTTAAAAAGTATCAAATGTACCGATTATTGTATCATGGGTAAACTGCATGAACGGTACACAATGTTAGTTTACGAATATACACCTGTCAATTCGAAACATTTGACTACCTACCTAAAAACAAATTGGCCTACTTTTTGCCTGTAAAACAGCTGCAAACTACCATGGCAGAAATCCACAATCCCTAAGAAAACTCAGAGTACATACTACACGTGATGTTGAAGCAGCGACCACAAGTATCCGGGACAATCCGACTTGGTACATTTTAAGTTCTTTGCCACTTTTGAATGACACCACAGAAATGCTTTTTCGGATTAAGATAAGATGAATTAGGTAAGCAAGTAATTAAACGCAATTGAACATTGTGATTATATAACAACTTGAGCACATTTTGAGCCTTGTGACGTGGAGCGTTGTTTTGCTGGACAATTCTATTTCCAGTTGGAAAAATGGACAGCTTAGAAAGGTTAAATTGGTCAATATGATATTTAGAATGTTGATTATTTTTATTAAATTTACAACGACAACGGGCTCTTGAGATGACTCAGAGAAAGTACTTTAAAAATGAAACTGTCACTTCATGTTTTTGTTGGACTAATGCACACTGGGAGAGCAAATTTTTGCCTGGAATACTGATTATACGTACACGATCATCCACGCGACTGAGGAAGAATTGTTATTTATCCGATAAGGTAGCTCTCCTATAGTGATCCAAGGTTTACACATGATGTTTCTGACACGATACAGATGTGCTTAGTGCTTACACTCGGTCAGCAGAGGAATATGATTGGGATGTCTGCTGCGTTGTCCCACAACTAAAGTATCCACCAAACAATTTCTCCGGAACAAATGCGCATTGACTGAATTGTATTGAGCTGTCAGATAAGCCAATTTCTGGTGCCAACTTTTCTTCACCAAGCGGAACACTCTCCGAAGTTTATATGTATAAGTATATATAATACTTGTATACCCAATGACATGATATCTACTACTGATTTCACCGTCATGCATTTTTTTTAAATGATACGTTCCAAGGCATTGGCATATTTTACTCTTATTCATATCAAAGTCACTTAAATTAGAGGCCTTTCGCGTCACATACTGACGTAAACGCAATATTAATTCCAGAGAGTCCCCAGTAGCAGTTAGATGTCAATTTTAAGTGGTAAAGTGCGGTCTACGTAATTATCTCATTGCAAATTGTTGAGAAAGTCACAATATTTTTGAAATTCGACATATGTTAAATATTGGGGTATGAATAGTTTGGAAATGTTAAACCAATAAACCAATCAAACATTAATATCGAAAAAAATTGTTTCCGACATGAATTGATTTTTATACATCGCCTTTCAAGTGGCAATATTTTAGTTATTCATTTTACATTGGTTCAGCGTAGCTTACTATTATTTGCATAATATTACTAAAATGATTACTCTTCAATTATGGATAATATTTAATTCCAATATTTAATAAACACTGAAAACTTTACCCAACAAAGAGCCACTAATTGGACAATTATTTTTTGTTTCTAACTTAATCAGGAATAAAGAACTTCCAGTATTGATTAGCTGTTGTAACTTTTATTTTCTTACCTCTCGTTTTAGTGTCTCAAGAACTGATCACGTATATAAAAAAAGAATAAGAAGTACATGTTTAATAATTGTACATTATCGAAAATTTTGTTCGATTTCTTTTGACTGGATATAATCATGAAAATACATGATAAAGATATAATTTGTAATTAATACATCATTTTTATATAATATTTCCTTATTATCATTATTCAGCATGGTTTTTATTTTAAATGTTTTATATTTTTTTAAAAATAAATTTTATTTATTAAGCATTTTATAGATGCCGGACTTGAGATTTTATTTATAGCAGATATAATGCTTTAAAGTAGTTAAAAATAGTTCACGAACAAAATATATGGATAAACCCACAAAAACAAATAAAGTATTATGTATTAATGTATTACAAGGAAAGTCAGCATTGTAGTAGTCCAAAATCTCAATTAAGTACACGTTTCTTTGAGTGTTTACCCGATAAAAAAAGCATGAAAATATATGCATTCATAAGCGGCCAAACTTGTTTATTCCTTCAAGGGACAAACAAATGTGTCTTTGTAATGTTAAATTAACATCGAAATGTACTAGAAAAATTTTAAAGTAAAGATATTTAACTTTGTATATTAGCTCTTAAAAGTTAAAAATATAAAATTTGAATAAAAGTTTCTGGTGCAAAACTATATTAAAATTAACTTGGATATAATATATCTCAATTTATTTTTTCAGTTATTTATTAAGGATTAGCTGACATGCCCGGCTTTGCCCGTGTCTGTGATAACCATGATGCATAAGAAACCCTATAATATTGACACAAATGAAAAAAATCGATTCTAAAAGAACAAAAAATCGAAAAATCGTTAAAAGTTACTTAGAAAATCACATTAGAAATCAATGAAATGCAAAAATCTTAGCGGATAAAATTTAGCAAATTAGGCTAAACGTTTGAATTTTTTTTATTTTATCAATATCAAAAAGTAACCACAAAATACGCAAAAATACTAAAAGTTGCGATAAAAAATTCGTTAAAAATTAAAATAGCTGCACGAATTAAGAAAAAGCTTTATTGAAAAAAGAACTAAACTTACTATGTCGAATTAAAAGAATGAAACTGTATTCCTTTGACTAATGTGAAAAAATCGCCTCGAAACATAAAAAGAACGCTAAAAATTGATTAAAAGTTAAATTTTTAAAACTCTAATCTAAAAGTCAAAAATCAGGCTTTAAAGAACAGATCTTCATATATAGAGGTATACGGTCTGTTTAAAATAGTGTTGATACACTCACAAACTTACCTTTTTTATTATAGAAGATTACTGTGAAAGATCTAAATGTTTTCTTTATTGTTCATTCATTAATTTTATGTTCTTCGTCTTTTTTACATGCAATTTAAAAATAGATAAGGGTGCATAGTAAACCTATAATATTGACAAAAAATGAAAAACAAATCTATTCATAAAGCATAAAAACTCGAAAAACCGTTAAAAAATACTTCAAAATCGCACTGGAAATTGCATTGAAAAATGACGAAATTCAAAAATCATACCAGACAAAATTTAGTTTATTAAGCTAAAAGTTTGAAACAATTTTCTTTTTATCAATTTCAAGAAGTTACCGCAAAATGCGAAAACATAATAAAAATCTCATTAAAATAGTTATTAAAAATCCAAAAATCTTGGCACGTATTCTGAATAAGCTTTATTGAAAAGATAACTAAATATATTATGTAGGGTTAAAAGAATGAAACCGTATTTTTTTTACTAGATTGAAAAAATTGCGTCGATACATAAAAAAAACCCACTAAAAATCGATTAAAGAATTAAATAATAATAAA
This sequence comes from Maratus speculifer, assembly GCA_964019185.1. NCBI lineage: Eukaryota > Metazoa > Arthropoda > Arachnida > Araneae > Salticidae > Maratus > Maratus speculifer. The sequence continues at coordinate 256,606,309 of OZ025295.1, read as the reverse complement.
ATTTGAATTTAACAAATTGCAAGGACTATTTGGAAAATTATGTTTTCAAAGACTAAAATTTTAGACTCATAAATAAATTCTATATTTAATAATAATAATAATAATAAATTAATAATACTAATTAATAACAAACATATTTTTTATGTTGCTCAAAATGTGGTTTACGTAATAACAGAGTCTTACGCCACCTACACCATGGATTAAAAATTTATACTCCTGTTCCAAGCATATACAAATTTTAAATGACATTTTAGTTTTAAAATTTTCGTTACTGCAAATCATTAAATTTCTAAACATTGCACATTTTCAATTTTTACATCGTTTTATAGAAAAAAATTACTTTTAAATGCAATTTATCTGAAAGCTGTATCTCAATTTGTTTTTAAGTTAGTATAATTTTTGTAGTTTATTAAACTTTTTTTGCCGTTGTGGCAACAGAAGTATTTCCTTTCACGACATTAAACATGCACCAATCAGAAAACTAATAAATTAAAAAATACAGAAGTATTCCATTTCTAGACATTAAGTATGAACTAGTTAGAAAACAAGTAAAATAATATAAAGTAAGTTGCTAAATTCGACCAATAAAATGCTTGAGATATACTTCAGATTTCCCAACTCTCTAATGAGGACAGTAATTCTTTTCCAAATAGATAATAAAAAAAAAATATTTAAAAAATCGAAAATCAGGCTTCGAGGTGCAATACGTCATATACAGAGGTACATTCCCTCCAAATTTTGTAACTCTACGTGCTGTGATCTTTTCAGAACAGCGCTGTCACACTTACATACTTCTCTTTTTATTATTATCGATAAACTTGGTTTTCCTAAGTCAAATTAGTTAACTCTAATAAGATAAATTAGTTTGCTTGCTATAGACAGGTCTAAACTAACTTAAACTATTTTAACTTTCCAAGAGTCTTGCAAATGGGTAAAATTGTAACACTGTTTTCTCTTCATTTAGTTTTAAATGCTTAGAAAATGTGATTCTTTCAACATTATGGAAAAAAATACAAATATAAATGTAACCATTTAGAGCATTAAACATTCTAAAATAAATTAAAAATTCATGAAATCAATACAATCACTATATTATCTTATTTTGCAGATTTGTTTATTATTGATTATATTGCAATACAATCTGGAGCTTTTAGAACGGAATATTACGTTCCAAACACTGAGAGGGTATCTTACACCATTTAAATTCAGCATACTGTTTTTGATCCCAGTGACCTACACCGGCGCCAATGTTTTGGAAAGTACTATTGGCATCAACTTTGTGTAATGCATAATTGATGCGAGCGCTGTTCTCTTTTTACCTGTTTCGCTTTATTGGTTATTATAAAATATGTTTTATACATTATTTATTAGTTAATAAAAATAATTCGATACTGCTGTTAAACGTATTTTATTAAAATAAATTATTTGTTCCATAATGTATTTCATATTATTAATATTAGTTTCGAAAATATTATGTAGCATTTTGAGCATTTTGACTGGTAAGATTAATGAATTTGACACGGAATTGTTACACTGGATTTTGTTACATAGTGACTAAATGTGATTTATTCTTCTTCAAAACGCACGTTTTAACTAATGTTTATCGTTATAGGAAACGAAAAAGTGAATGACAAGTTCGCTTGAAATTTTTCACTATTAGAAATAAAAACATAATATAATGAGATAAAATAATATTAAATATGTTATAAAAATAACATTGATAAAATAAGTCTTAGAAAGAGTTAAATGATTTCAAATATTGAAAATGATTGTTTTTTTTTCTGCTACACTGAAACAGTATATCAGAGAAAACACTACAGGAATGTAATTATTTCTTTTTTAGTGATAGCGAAAAAAAAACAAGTAAGAAAATCTTGCGTGAAGCAGATATTATGAAGCAATTTCCAACCCTTCATGAAATCCTCAAAAAACTTCGTCATTTAAGGCTATAATGTTACTTTATATGGCCAAATATGTATTCTAATACTGTTGAACAGATCTGTATTTGATCTGATGGTTGATATACTATATACTACATAATGAGAAAATTTAGTTTAGTAAGAAAATCTGTAGCAGGTTGAATTTTTTCTTTCAGAAATTTATACTAATCGGTGGAAACATACTTAAATCCTTTTGTTTAACCCTTTAGTTTACCTTGTACCTTTATTATATGTCAGTATTAGGCTAAAATTTATTTTAAACTACAACATTCTTAAAATTACTATTATCACATTCTTAGAAATTATTTTTCGTAGGCTTCCATGTTTTCAATTCTTTGTTTAATGTTGTATATCGTTTTATCTATACTCTACAACATTTCTTAATAAAGTAAATGTAGTTAAGAGCAAAAATGCATAACTTATTTAAAAATAACCTTAATGTATTTTAAGCTGATATTCATTAACATTAGCGAGATTTTTTGGAAGCCATGTATATCAACTATAGTATTTATACACCCCTTATGTTACATATATATATATATATATATATATATATATATATATATATATATATATATATATATATATAGATTTAATGACGTACATGACGCATTTAATGACGAATATACTATTTGAAACTTTTCTGTGTCCCTGCAAATGGTATGTACTTCATATTAAGCATGACTGTATCGTATAATTTATATTAAGCCTCAGCTATATATATATATATCAATTTTATTATATATGAAATACTTTAATATAGTTAAAATATGTCCCACAGAATTTCCCTTTATACTATTATGTAACGGAATTCTTTTTCGTGGTCCTGTAAATGAATAATATCTATTTTTATCCGTATTTTTACAGAATGCATATTTTAGTGCATTTTGTAAATGCATGTAATTTTTATTATGATTTATTATTATTTATTTATGATTTTTTATTATGATTACAGTGTGTAACATCTTTAAAATTCATTTGAAACGATTTTTTCCCATAGATCGTAATGTAACGGTAAACTTTTGACTACCCCTGTAAAAAACTAATCATGTTAAAAACTTAATTTTCAAAGGGCTCGTGCTAGAATAAATATGAATAACATATAAAAATTTCCAGGCGATTCGAGGATATTTAAAAGAGTTGGAGCGCGGACAGATGGTCAGACAAAAACTGAATGCATAAGCACTTTTCACCTTTATTAGAATGTGCTAAAAAAACAGTTACATAATCTACGAAAAAAGGTAAAAAAAAGTAATAATTCACCCTGAAAAAGAAGAAAAAATGCGCTGATTATTTTTGCAGAGAATTCCCTGAGATTGCTTTTTTAGGAAATATATCTATCTTTTCAATTTTTCTATATTTTTCAATCAAGCTTATTATTTTATATATAGATTTCTTTACACATCCTATCTATATTTTACTGATTTGTTTTCGGTGTATCAAATTTAGTTTCTTTTCAATATTTGATGCAAGGTACAACGTAAAGTTTAATTGGAAAATGTAACAAAAGTTCAATGCATTTATTATTATTATTTTCGTGACTTTCTTTTTCATATTTTATTCCATGTTACTGAATTTTCTTACAGAATTGTAGTAAATGAATTTTCATTCTTTTAAACAGAAAAAAATTAAGACTGAAAAATAAATAATTACAAGTGAAGTAAAACACTAACGTTACATCTTACATAAAATCTTAAATAACGAGGTGTAAGAGGTTTGTAAACTTTATAAGAAAATATTAGATGAAACTAAAAAAAGGTTTCAGATTTACAAATAAATAACAATTTTTCTTATCTGTCCAGAAATACTCACAATTAGTTTTTTTTTAAGTAAATAAGTTAATTAAATACAGTTGTTATTTAAAAAATAATAATCATTATAGATTTTATATTTATTTTAAATTTTCACATTGTTAATGAATAAGATGTAATTCTTTCATGATTCATAAAATGTTTTAATAATTGACTTGTAATCAAGGAACATAATTACCACTGTAAAGGCTTGAAACATATTTGCAACATTATCTAAACAAGAAAATGAACACTTCTAACTAAACTTGTATTCGATTGTATTGGGAATATGTTGTACGAAATGAAAGGATTGAGCAAAAAGTACACTGTCAAAAAAATTCGTCAATATACACTAAGTTATCGTTATTTTTTCACAAATAATTACCGTATTTCCAGAAAACGTATTTGATCTGTGAATTAATTCCTAACGTCGAAAAATGAGGAAGAGATTCTGTTTATTTCTTGCACGAATGCGTATTGGGTCTGTTAGTAATAAATTCGAATTTATTTTTAAAATGAAAAGCAAAATATTTTATAGATTAAAATGTCTAATTTAGTTTTAAAAGACACAAATGTTTTCGTATTTAAAAATAAATAACAATTACTTTCTTCTTCATTCATTCAAAAATTCTCACAATTTGTTATTCATATTCAAAGTTGGATAAGTTGAATAAAGTTGAATTTACTAAGTTATTTATATAATAAATATTCCCATTTAAAATGTACTTTAAGTGAACACATTTAAAAGATATTTTAATTAAAAAATATAAATGCAAAAAAGAAAAAAAGATTGATATTATTCAAAAAAATCTTGTCTTAGAACATCCACATTTTTCTTCTAGCAATCTACGCAAATATAATTAAAATTCACATTTTTATACTATAATAATATAAACGTATAAAAACCCCAGCCACAGTTTCATTAAAGATGAAATCTTCCCGAAATTAACTTCAAAATTAAAAGCTCTTTAACGAAATAAACCAAATCACACTCATAAGAAATAAAGGGTTCTACTTCTCTTCTAAGCACTTTTCTCCTGGGAAATCGTGGCGCTGCGGATGAGCGTTGGTCTTGTAATGCTGGGGTCGTGAGTTCGACCCTCACCGCCGCCGTATTTATCTTTTCCAGACTTTTTCCAAAAGACGGATATTTTTCCTCTTTTGACGGAGAAAAAAATAAACAGATAGTCGTCAATATACAGACAATTTCTGGCAGCAGTGCTGCCAGTACTTTTTCTGTAAAAAGACGGAAGTTTTTTCGAGAGTGTATTGTAAAAATTACAAGAGGTGAATGTTTGTTTTCAAAACATATTTCCAAAACAATCTTCTTCAAAATCCTGTAATTTTAAAGGATTGAAGTAGAAATGTTTTTAGAAATGTTTTACATACGTTATTTTATCGTGTTCTAAATTGTGTGGTGTTCCTTATGTGTTGCTAATATGGGGACAAAGTGTTTTGCAGTAGAGCACTATTTTAAGAAACTATTTTCATCAAAACTATTTTAACCTTACGTCGGGCGCGACATTGTAAAAAGTAAAACGGTCACTTTCCTTTTTCTTTAAAAGAAAATTCAAGCAGTAGAGGGTATTAATAACTATTTGTATTCGTTTATTGTTTTTTTTTACCCACTTTCTGAAAGTTTTTGTATATTTCAGATAGCGCAATTAGCTGCGCTGTCATTTCAATCAATTGACAGAGCATGAAATGTTCGCGGTTTACGTGTAAACAGCCTTCAAAAAAGCAAATCTTATGCTTCATATTTGAAGCAACTTATAGAAATGAAGTATAGCACTAATTCAGTAAATTCGAAATTACTTAATTATTGTTTAGTATTTCATTATTAGTTTTTATTCTTTGTGATTGTAGTAGTAAGAAGCTTTTTATATATCTAAACTTCTGCTTTAGTATGTTATAACAAAATAAGAGCATTGCGAAATACTTTCATAAATTATGATCAGAGATAACTTATATGATATGTGTAACTTAAATTATTTGGAAATTTTAAACAAAGCAGCAATAATTTATGTATGAGCTCATACATGTGAAAATGATTTCGTACGCAATGCTCCGTTTGTCAAACATGACGTTTATTTTTGCAAAATAGCTGAATTGAGTAAGTAATAACCCTTACGGAAGAACTTTCACTTACTATACTTAGTACCGGCTGACTAAATATAAATCGTGTAGATCCCTTTTATAATATTCAAAATTGTAATGTGGTTTCAAAATCTATTACAAATATCAATATAATATTTTTATTTTCCAAAAATGCTATGTTCATATTCAACAAAAATCTAATAGAAAAGCAATTAGCTCTGACGATCCTTTTCACCTTCTTAGATAGCAATAAAAAAAATGCATGTGTCAGGTGTATCAATAAAGTTAAAGACTATACAAAACATTATAGAAAAAATTAAAATGAAAAGGAATTTTTAAACTGAAAAAATAAAATGCAGTTCCTAAACCGAGATTACAGAATAAAATACATATTTTTTAATTTTAAATAGCATTTCATGAAAAATACACTTGAATACACTGTCTATTTTATAAAATGCATTACGGTAACTGCATTTTCAATGCTAAAGATAATATTTTTCCCAATGTTTGCATATATATACATAGGTAGATATATAAATAATAAATGAGCAATATAGCATTTTTTAAAATTTTATTATTTTCTTTTAGATAAATATTTATGTCTTATTATATTTATTTACCATTTGCATAGTTATTAATAATACTATTGCAGAAAATATATTTTAATATTTCGTTGATTATCTAACATGACTTTTTAAGACTGTGTTAGAATTGTAATTTTTATTTAAAAAGTAATGCGTTTTAAGGAACATTAAATAAAATAGATTTTTTTTGCTTGCCCTAAAGAACTGCTCATGCTCATGTCATTTTCATGAAAATATAGCTGTTCAAATTAAAACATATGAAACTTCCAAGTGGTTTAACACAATACCTTGAACATTTATATTTGACATCACAGAAACGATTAAATAAAAAGAAAAGTTCTGATATACTCATGTTAATCAACTGTTATGATTTGTAAAATAACCAGCATTTTCCATTAAAGTCAACACATTCATGTCATTAAAATATAAATCTTAGTTGCTTAAAATTTAATCTTATACTATTTTTTTATGTGTTGGTGACAGCATCTGGGGTTGCAGGAGGAAAAGTATGTACTTATTTGATTTTTTCGTCATACAGGTTGATTTACCAACTGAAAATTGGAAAAATGGTTACTTATAAAAATAATAATAATAATTACTTGGTATAAACATTTATAGAAAGAATATTCAAAATTGAAAGAATGTGGAAATATACAAAAATCGTTATAAAAATGTTCTAAATTGCTGTTTTATGAAATAGCATATAATATAAAATTGATTTTAAATATAAAGATTGTAAATTAATTGTGACAGTCCTGCGCTATATATTACTTCCGCCGAAAATAGACAACAGAAATAAAACGTTCTAAATTGCAATTTTTATGTTACTGAAGGGCTAAAAACATGTTCAGTAACTCCGCACGGTAATTAGTTGTAAGATTTAAAAGCATTTTAAGAACATTTTCTGACCATGTTAAAATTAAAAAAAGGTTAAAAGGTATGAAAAGAGACAAGACGAAAGTGCGAATGAAATATAACTGACTATAAGACAAAAATTCTGTCTAAGAAATGTTTCTAACTTTATTATTTGATTTTTTAAGGGTAAAATGAGTGAAATGTCTTTTCAAAACGATTTCTTTATAATCACCAGAACTACCAAGACAATTTCAAAATTTATGCTTGCAAATTTATGGTGGCAAACTTTTCTTCATAATACGATATACAGTAAAAACCTCTCTAAAGTGACTACGCTCCGTTCGAAGGAATATTTATTGCTCCAGGAAGTTACATCTTAATGGAGGTTGTATTTAAATCTAGATTTAAATTGTTAAAAAAGTGAACAGTGTTACTAAAATGTATTTTTCATATTAGGAAAATAAGTATCAAAACAGAAGTTAATTACGTAAGTTAATTATTGTAGAGATTTAAAAAATGAATGCCTTTACGTTTGTTTCGATTTTACAGTTTTATTTTATATACAGTATTACTTTATTTCTTTCTTTTTTTTACAGAATAGGGCAAGAGAGGTTATCAACCGTGATTCTTAATTTCTCTTAATTAATAAGAGTTAAGTTTATTGTGTAAAATGAACAACAAATTGTTTCAATATTTCAAAGTTACTGAAAAAAATAAAAATAATAAAAATAATAAATAATTCTTAGTTTAGAAGTTTGAGAAGTAATGCGCTCTCCGGAATTATTTTTTTTATAAAACCTTCTTTAAGCGACCAGTAAAAAACAGTTTTTTTCTTATTCTTCTGAGGAAACTTCTTGGTCGCTCATGGTGGTAGTTCAAGTGGAATGGTCTCTGAATGGAGGTAAAATTAATTTGGAGCCTTTGGTAATAAAACAAACATGAAAATACATGAAAATTAATCTTTCAGGATTTCATAAGGTGATGGTTGCACAAGGAGGTGTCGCTATATTTATGTTGATTTGCCTCATTAGGATGCTAATAGACCATTATAGTAGACGCTTGAAGTACGGTATAATAGTTATTTTTAAAATGCAAAACGTGATAAGGTTCGTTTAAAAAAATTGGCTAAATTTCAAATGAAAACTAAAATGAGCATACCAATGTCAAAATATAACTTAAATTATCATATATTTAGAATTCGTTCATCTTATTAACTTAAGTCTTATTTTCATTTAAAGTATTTTAATAATAAAGTTTGATCACACTAATAAAATACTTGGTCACACCGTAGTTCAGTTATTTCTATTAGTTTTTAGTTATTCCTACTTTGTTATTTACATTTTTTGAAATAAAAATAGACACAAAGGAATCACTTGGCATCTTTCAACCACTAAGCCAACAAAATCGCCCTTTTCTACTATGTATATATTTTGATTTCGGCGAAAGTTGCAGATTTTAGTCTTTTCTTCCCATTATAGACTGTCAGTAACATATAAATAATTATGATATTGAAATCAGATAAAAATCTTTGGGAAACACCTGTCAGTTAGAAAACTGTTTTAACTAAAGTGGTATTTTTCGAAAGACCTTCTCACGAGGATTAAGGAATGCATAGAAACTATACTGTCAAATACGATATTTTACGAAATACGGATCTTTTTCTGTTTCACAAGAAGAAAAAAATAATGAACAAAAAGCAGAGATTTTTTTCAAAAACTATCGAAGGGATAAAATTCGTCTTATAATAAATCACAGAAGTGTCTGTTACCGTAAAAGTGTTTAAAACGCAAATGTTTCAAAAGCCAATTAAAAGTGATGGAAGAAATATAAAAAAATAAAAACATAAAATGAGAATTTTTTAATATAGAATAAATCTTTTTACGGAAGCAAACACTTCTTTTTAAAATTTGTACATTTAATGAGCATTTGTTTTGTTTATGATGAATTAAGAAAACAAAATTAATTGCAAAGAATAAAATACTCGCCATATTACTATAACATTGTTCATTCACATAGTTACTATACTGAAAGAGACTTTTGTATACTGTATTTGAGTATGCCACATTAGTTTAACTGACATTGTCTTCTATTATTCTTTGAATAACCTTTTCAGAGGGAAATCAATAGGCCTGCCAATCAGGATCATTTCGAATTTAAAAGACGAATAAGTTTTAAAAAAGAATTTGGCTTTTATAAAGAAGAATATTTTTCACTTATATATAATACAATAAATTAACAAAATAATGTAATATAAAATACTATTTGAAAAGTGATACCATTAAAAATAACTATAAGTTTAAGTATTTTATTAGTTTAATACTGTGTTACAAAATTATAAATGTCAATTTGAAAATGTCAGAATAAGGTTAAATCATTTTTCCTAGGTTTTTTTTTCATTATATAGCAGGAAATATTTAATTAACTAACCTATTAATATATTTAATATATTAAAAATTCAGTTTTATTATGATGTGGGACTCTGAATCAGCTGAATACACTTTAAACATTAAGTGCTATATACATAATTTATGTGATTATTTACAACTATAGCACGAATTTTTATATATATATATATATATATATATATATATATATATATATATATATATATATATATATATATATATCAGAGTGCCCAGTGAAAGACTGACCCATTTTGAATGTAAATAACTAAAAAACGGTTTGAGATAAAAATGTGGGATTTGCTGCATTGTTATCAGAATGTCAGTAAATTTTTAGATATGTACTTTTTAAAATAGTTCGACTTCGACGAACAGATGGCGCTGGTGGTGGCATCAGACTGTCGAAACTCAGAAAACATTGCTCTATTTTCATACGCATGATCTTTTTTACCATATTTCACAGAGTCGAATCTCAGTCGACATATTGAATCGACACTTCACTCACCTACAGAAATAGATTTTGTTGGATGGAAAGAGATTTAAAATAACATTTATGATTGAATAATGTCTATTATGCTTAACAAAGAACGGCAGAAAATACTTTTTAATAAGCATTGACTTTTCACACATTTACCATACGTAAATTGTATTCAAAAAATTTTTGTAACTGGTCAACTCATTATCTTTTTACGTACAATAAATTGAAAATAAGACATAAACACGGTTCTTTTATGTTAAAGAATCTTAATATTTAATATAAATATTTCTTCTATTAAATAGTATGAAAGTGTATTTAAAAAATTTAGTGATGACAAAAATCTTTAAAGGATGGATCAAGCAAAATCTTCTTACTTGTACGTAAAATCTGAAGTTAAAACAGTGGTACGAAAATAGTGGTGGCAAGTTTCCTGTCTAAAATAAAAGCTGGAAAATGACTTATAAATCGGCACAACTAATTAAGCCTTAGATTAATGTTTCGTGTGTATTTCGTCTCTAAAAAAAACCTGTCTTAAATATAAAAAAACTATAGATCAGGACGGTGAAAGTAACATACGAAATTAAATGCTATGATGGAAACCTGTCTTTCATTTTACCGCAAAACGCATTCATATTTTCGTTGTATTCGTATTTTGACATTTAACATATTTGAAAATTTTACTACGAAAGTCGCCAGAGATTTTAAAATGCTTTTTAAACACATCCATTATCTCTTCTGCCCCTGACTATAAACGAATCTGCGTGAAACGGAAAGATGCTTAAAAGGAAAAAAAGTGACTTACCTGTTTTTATATCCTGCGAGGTCAGCCCTTTTCAAAATTCTATTACAGAAAGCATCATAGATCCTTAATTATCATAGAGTCATTAAATATCTACTTGTTTTAGTTCAATTTTATAAATATTCATAAATTACAGGAACATTAGAGTTTTCATACATAACTTTTAAAAAGCTTTTAGATCCCCCCCCCCATTTTTTAAAAATAATATTCCTTATGTCAAATCACAATCATTTTCAGAATTTTCCATCTCTTCTTTTCCTATGTAAGAATGGTTAGGGAAAGGAGGGAGGAGGACGGAAAATATATTTCATGATCTATGATGCACTGTAAAACATTTGTGATAACATTACTCCATAAAATTGGTGGCAGCTACGATTTACACTTCATTGAGTAATTTTTTACTTACATAATGGTTTAATAAAAGCATGCATTACTAGTATAACATTGCAATGTTACACCGATTATATCCGTTAACCTTTACGGAGGGGCTGTGACAGCATCTGTCCGGGCTTACATGTATTCTCAGGTAGACACTGAGCGAGCCCCTGCGTAAAGGTTAAAATACTCCACCAAATTGGAGGCAGCAAGTCTGCCACCAGCTTTATGGAGTAACGTTACACAAATGTTTTACAGTGTGCTCTTTGTAATGAAATTTTGAAAAGGGGTAACTCGCAGGATATAAAACAGGTAGGATGCTTATTTTTCTTTTTAAACATCCTTCCATTTCAGCATAGATGTGCTTTCACTTTGGGGGGGGAGAGGTGTGTACAAATGTCATCTTAAAATCTCTCGTGGCTTCCTCCGTTGAAATAATTTTTTTACGTTTTATGCAGGATTTGTCATAAACGGATTCCTTCATCCTCAGGTTTATTATACTTTAATGTGATGATTTATAAATCACTGCCTTTTTTTTGACAGGAAATTTGCCAGCACTATTTCCGAACCACTGTTTTAATCACTTAACTGATTTCACTGCACAACTTAGGCAAGAAGAGTTTGCTTTATCCATGTCTTAAAGCTTTTTCACACCACTATTTTTTTTAAATATCATAGTATTTAATGGAAGAAATGTTAGATTAAACATTAGGATTTTTTAACTTAAAAAGCGGTGCTTTTCCACTTTTTTCAATTTAATTTACGCAATGTTATGTCAATTGTTCAATTTAATGTATAATGTCCAATTTAATGTATTTAATGTTATTATGTTCAATTTGCATGACGCCACATCAACAATCTTAATTGATTCAGGTTTCAATCCCAGGTGAATTCAGTTTTGAATTTAGTTTTAAAACTCAATTTATTCTTATCTTGTTTAAATGATTTCCTAATTTTATAGTACTTTCATGATAGGCAATCACACACATCACAGCCCATCTGCGCACTGAGTAAGTGGAATAGGAAAAGATCAGTTTATCAGTTGTTTTTGCAATCAGCTTATGTCAATTTTGATCATATTTTAAAAATTTCAAATACGATGCGTGACATAAAGGTATTAACAGATTTTTTAAAAAAGAAAAAAAAAGTAATTTTTTAATCGTAAAAGGTAACTTTAGCGTGCTATTACAAGCAAGTTCAAAGTTTCTTTCATTTTCACCATTAATTCCAAAACGTGTCATTTTTGATAAAATTTTCCGAATTTCAAGTGCGATGGGAAACTTAAGGATATTAATCAATTTCAAAATTTTTTTGCATTTTCTTTTAAATTACATAAGGAAACTTTTCCATGCTATTAGAAGTAGGTTCGAAATTTTTTAATTTTCATCATTAATTTTAAAAAAGTCATTTTTGGTCAAATTTTCAATTTCAAGTGCGATGCGCGACCTAAAGATTTTCACCGATTTCAAACATTTTTTTGCGTTATCCTTCGAGTTACAAAAGGAAACTTTAGCGCACTATTAATAGTTTATTTGAAAAAATTTGATTTTTTCGACCCAGCCTAATGACGACCCGCCCATCATACTACAATGAATCTTTTTCACATTCATTTAATTCAATGCAATAATTTTCCTTAATTTTATTTTATACATTTTATGTTATTGTCTTAATTTTCTTTTATTTAGGGTAAATTAAAATCACATTTGTTTCACAAATCTATTGTCTTCAGATTCTTCGTAAAATTATCCAACAGACAATATGTTACATCCGTCTATAATACTTTAAAATATTAATATCAAAATGTGTGAGCAAATGGCTAATAGTACCAAACAAGTTGGAAATTACACGTGTAAAGTTGCAAATGATGTACGTTCGTACTATAGCAATGTTTTAAAAATATTCGTCTCTTTGTGCAATACTATAAAATATATCGGATACAGTACAGTTGCCCAAATCTGTTGTGTGTCCCTGTAAGTACTATCTGATTCTATTGTACATGAAGTAAACTGTATTAAACTTCAGCAAAGTATATCAATTTCAAAAAAAGCAAAGTAGTTTTAAATTATTTAAACGCGCTCTAAATAGTGTTTCCTCCATTGTGTAATGAAATAGTTTTGTGTGGCCTCGTAAATCAATAACAAATGTTCTTTGCACCACAGATTGTGCAGAATATAATTTTTTAGTTTATATTTCATAGATGCATATCAATTCTATTGTGTTCGAAAGAATATAACATCATTAAAATTCACTTGAAACTATTTTTTTCCCACTGACAATAATGTAACGGAATGATTTTGATTGTTCTGTAAATAAACTTCCATCCGAGTCCCATAAAATTTCAAATGAGTCGACAAAGTTATGCAACAGTTATGTATTTTAAATTTCAAACGATCCCGTTAGGTAGTTTTTTTTTCTGTTATATGCGGACAGACAGACGGATTGAACGACGACTATAGGTGCTTCGTATTTATATAATTACGAACGCACCTAAAAAAAAAACCTTATTTTTACTACGCACAAAAGCGATGAAATTATGTAGTCTTGTAGCTTTTTCGGATATGAAAGCTACTACAAGTAAATTACAGATTGATGCATAGAATGTTTGAAAAATCGTATTGTCTAACGAAGTGACAGATATTGGGGACGTAATTGACTTGTTGACGTATCGACGTGAAAAGTTTGTAAGCTTCCAATTTCCTTAGGCGAAAGTCCTTAAATAAACGGGATATACATTCCATTTTCTTTTCAAAAGATCTTGACGTGTTTGTTTAAAGCAAAAATCAATCTTATTCTTTTCCCTATAGATTTTTTTTTTATACTCGTAAAGAGTATTTTCAAACTTTAGAGCAGTTTTCACTTCTCCAATGTTTGTACAGTTATCAAAAATACTAAACAGTTATTTTAAAATATACAAGAAAAAATGAAATATTCTATTTTAAATAATATTAATAATAATATTAATATTATTCAAAATAATATTATTTGTGTATCATTAAATTGTTAATAAATTAAGTTTATTTTTTAATTTTTTTAAAGAAATAAATGAAAATTAATAAATGACCCATTAATTCGTGTAAACAAAAAAAAAAAAAAAAAAAAAAAAAATTATAAAAAAAGTAATGCTCGGAATTTTTTTCTATTTGCGCGAGAATGATAATAGGGTGATATCAATTTATACAATCATTTACAATTTTGTTGAGACATGCAATTTTACAAATATCGGATCAGAAATTTAAACGATAATAATTATAAAAGCTTTCTTTATTCTACTAAATCATATTATACGTAAATTATTCAATGATATCGCATTGTATGTAATGATTTTGGGTTTACCATGTTGATTACGTATCATTGAAGATCGAGTTCTATTATTTTATTTTTACAAAATTTGAGGTATATAATCGCGTCAAAATTTGTATTTCTGCATTTTTGCTTCAGAAAAAAATACCTATTGCATAATAATCTGAATATTTACAAAACTAGTTATAGTAAGAAATAAGCTTATTTGCCACGTTTGACATATATTCCAAACTTGGCTGCAATATTTAACAATAACATTATAAGAAGTACTTTTAAATTGATATATCACATTTAGATCTTAACCCATTAACGCCCGAATTATTTCCTTCGCTAAAATTTAAATTTTGTATTTCCCACCACTTTTAAAATCAAATTAACTTTTATCTAAATTTATCGAGGATTCTGTCTCGTGAAAGAAAGTATTATATATTTATCTTCCTCTTTACTGGTGGGAAAACCGCTTTCTTGATTTTTTTTAACCGTCCTCAAAAGAGGACGCTGAGCGTTAATGGGTTAATATTGTCAAATACTTCAGCCAAAATTAACGATAACTAGTTGTAAATTGCACGTCAAACATGGCAAATGA
The DNA here is from genome assembly GCA_964019185.1 of Maratus speculifer. NCBI lineage: Eukaryota > Metazoa > Arthropoda > Arachnida > Araneae > Salticidae > Maratus > Maratus speculifer. The sequence continues at coordinate 256,591,103 of OZ025295.1, read as the reverse complement.
AGTGCGTTCGTACTATGACTTGTTTTAAAAATATTTAAATTTTCATACAATTGCCGTTACACTTCAACTCAAAAATGCACAAATACAAAATTTGATACGATTATATTTATTAAATCTGTAAAATAAAATAATAAATCTCCATCTTAAATAGTAAGTAATCATTTAACAATTAATTAACAGCAAGCTAATAAGAAATACTTTTTAATTGTAACTATCAAAATTAGATTACTTGTTACCTTAACTTGTTTACCTTACTTGTTATTTTAAATTTAATATCATTTTTGAAAAAATTAATTGCAAAAAAAATTATTTTGAAAAGTCAAAATATTAGAATATTTATTCAAGTGGTTCAAAATATTAGAATATTTCACATTAATTCTCCTTTAATTATTACCAATTCTTAACTGGTGGCATCATTGATTAAATTCAGACTATTTCATTTAAAATCAGTATTCTTTTTTGCAGTTTGTTTCTTTTTCGTCTTAAAATGGGCCGTGTGAGTGATATTCCTGAATCTACTAAACTTCGTATGGTTGATTTGTATCGGCACGGTAAAAATCAATGTTTTATAGCGAATTATTTACATTCTTCGCAATCGAGCGTTAGTAAAATACTAACACAATATTCAAAAATTGGAAAATTTCAAAATAATCGCCGAAATGGTGGCCGAAAACCAAAAACATCTGCTAGAGATGACAGGAAAATGAAGCGTATAGTTAAGAAAAACCGTTTTAAAAGTGTGTGATTCTTGCACCGAAAATGGAAAGAAGAAGGAGTTGAAGTTTCTACATCGACAACATTAAGACGTCTCCATAAATTTAAATTTGAATCTCGTGTACCGAAGATTGAATTGGTGTAAATCAAGACGTTTATGGAGCAATGAAGATTGGAAAAATATATTATTTAGTGATGAAAGTATATTTTGTGTTTCATATGGTAATCAAAGTATTCGAGTTTGGAGAATGAAACAAGAAGCACTTGATAAAGAATGCCTTAAACGTTCCGTAAAATTTGCTGCTAGTGTCATGGTTAGGGGTTGTATGAGTGCAGAAGGACCTGGAAAGTTATGCATCGTCTACGAAAAGGTTAACTCTCTGATATATCAAGAAATTTTAGAATATTACATGATTCCATCATCAGAAGATTTATTTGAAGATGATTTCATCTTTCAACAAGATTTAGCGTCCCCGCATACCTCGGTGTCAACTAAGAATTGGTTCCGCCAACGCAACATTAAGGTACTTCCTTGGCCACCAAATTCACCAGATCTTAATCCCATCGAAAACTTATGGTGTATAATGAAGAAAAACTTCAAGAAAATCCTCCTTCAAGTAAAACTGAGTTAGTGGCGCGTATAAAGTCTATTTGGGCTAATATTGATAGAAATGTTTTTAAACACCTTGTATATAGTATGCAAGATCGATTGTACGCTGTTATGAAAGCTAAAGGGGATGCTACAAAATATTAACTACCATTTACTTCATATTCATAAGGTAATATTGTTGCGTAAAATAAAATATTCTAATATTTTGAACCAATCTAAATTTTATTCTAATATTCTGGTGTGTTTAAGGAAGCTGTATACCTAATTTATTGTGCTGTATTTTATATTTTATATATGTTAAAATCTTATCTAAACATTCCAGATTTAATTTTTAAGAAATTTAATTGCATTTACTTAGAATAAAAAATAAATGAATGACAAATAATTTTTTCTTATTACTTTTTCTCAATTATTCTAATATTTTGAATATGAGCTGTATAATAAGGATGTATTATAGATATTATTTTTTTATTTGATTCCGTAAAATATGACGCTAGAAAATATACCATCAAGGGATCAAGGGAGGACATTGTATGTTATTGAAAGGGAGGGTTACAAACTAATTTAGTTCTAAAATAATAAAAACGTTATTATGATCATCTTCATGGGATATGCATACTTTAAATTTAACAGTTTTTTGAAATTTTAACAGAAAAATTTATCTATGAATAGTAAATGGCATATGAAAATATATTGTTACGAATTTTGTAAATAGTTAGTGTTTGTACTGTAAAATAATGTAAATAATCTTATTAAGCTCCATTTCTTTACTAATATTAGTTTTTGTTACATTGACTCTGTTATCAAGCAAACTTGTCTATTATTTTCAGTAATATGCCTACGGCAGATTGGCGAAATAATAAAGATATCGCCAAGTTGGCGTCACATTTGGCGACTAATTTTGGTCGCCAAATTTGGCGATATATCGCCAAGTTGGCGACAAACTTGGCGATTGTTGGCGATGGTAACCCTTCCCTCTCAATGGTAACCCCCCTTTAGATATACTGATACATTGTTTGTTGTTCCGTGGATTTTTCGAGTAGGTTCTAGAAATTTCCAGCACATGCTACGAGCCTATATAAGAAGAGAAGCGATGCGAGCTGTTGTTATTATTTACCAGTCAGTCATTGAGTGAACAACGCGTTTGTTAAGCAAGTTTGCTTGAGTCTTATTTACGTTATTTTGAATGTGATTTAGTGTTGAGACGTTGTATAAAGAGTCTCTGGAACCTATATCTGCACTTATACGATAGATTTGAACAGTTATTTTGAATATCTAGAAATATTTGTGAGTTTCGAAGACTGTTGTTCTGAAGTTCTGTAAATAAATTATTTTCTACTTTTCTATAAGCAAGAGTTTGAAGTTGTCTAACCATAAGATCAAAAGAACCCTATATACGCTGCAACATTTGGTGTCAGAAGTGGGATCTTATGGCGAAAACGAGAACAATGGACGGACAACTGAAAGAACTGTTAGATGCCATCAATGGCATAAAGACAGAAATGAATAAAGGCCAAGAAGAGTTGGCGGAAAAAATAAATAAAGGCCAAGAACAGTTGGCAGATAAAATGAATAAAGGCCAAGAAGAGTTGGGAGATAAAATGAATAAAGGCCAAGAAGAGTTGGCGGATAAAATGAATAAAAACGAAGAAAGAATGGAACAGATGACAAATAAAATTGAGAAAGGCCAAGAAGAAATGAAGAAAACTTTTGAAGAAAAGTTCTCGTCGGTAGAGAGAAGAATAGGTTCGGTAGAAGAGAAAATACAGGAAGTAGAAGATAAAATTCAGAATGAAATAAGTAACGTTGAAGAGAAAATAGTTGACGTAGATGTAAAGCTAAATAAAAGAGTAGAAGATCTTGAGAAGAAGCTTTCAGCGTCTAGTGGTAATTATGAAGAATTTAGGAATCCGCCTGCTTCTCCCGTGCACATTAAGCTGTCGACATACGACGGAAAGAGTTCCTGGCAAGTTTACAAGACCCAATTCACCATAGTAGCCGAAGCGAACAAATGGAGTGACGAGGTGAAAGCTTGTCAATTGGAAGCATCTTTGAGAGGAGAAGCCGCCGACGTGCTGCAAACATTGCCCGATATGACGCAACTCAATTTTGAGACTCTAAGTTGTGCACTTGAAATGAGATTCGGAGAAAATTTTTTAAAAGATTATACGAGAATACAAATGAAGAGTCACCATCAAAAATCGAATGAAACCCTTCAAGAGTTTGCCTCAGAAATAGAACGTCTGGCAAATTTAGCCTTCATCGACTGCCCAACAAATGTACGGGAAATGCTCTCATTGCAAAACTTTGTAGACGGAATAAAAGATCCAGAAGTGCAGAGAGCGGTACGAATGGCAGATGTGCAGGATTTAAAGGCTGCATTACTATATGCCTTAAAGTTGGAAGCAGCTACAGAAGCCAGCCGAAGAGATAGTCATTCAGTCTGAGGGGCAACGGTGAACCAAAGCTCAGACACTGAAGCGACGTCTTGAAAGAAATTAGGAAAATAAATCAAGAGCTGGAAGCTTTAAAATATGGAAGAACAAGCTCAAGAAGACAGAATCTCAGGTGCTGGAGATGCGGTGATACAGGACATCTCCGAAGAAACTGCCCCAAAGTCCATGAACGTGAGATGAATTCAAGACCAGAGAATAGAAAGCCCCAACTGAAGATCCTTCAAATATCGAAAATGATTGGCGGTGATAATGAATTATATGTGATGGGCTTTATTAACGGAATGCAGTGCCGTATGATTGTCGATACAGGAGCCAATGTTACAATAATAAGAGAAGATTTGGCTCGAAAATTGAAATATAAACTCATCTGGACTCCACCATGCGTTACCCTGCAAACTGTGACGGGCGACAAGATAGGCATATATGGAAAGGCAAATTTAACCATCAACTTTGGAGGAACGAAATATTTCCATACGGCATATGTGTCTGACATAACAGATCCTTGCTTAATCGGGCTAGATTTTCTGAAGAAGTTTGGCTTCAAACTTGATTTCAAAAATAACAAAATGCTCTCAAAATTTGAAGAAATAAGTCTTTTTGGATTAAATAACGAAATTGAATGTAAACAAACAGTAATAGCCAAAGAAGACATCAATCTAGATCCAAGATCCGAATTTTTATTTCCAGCTGTAATTAAAAATGAAACTAATTACCGATTTGGCCATATAGATTATCCAGAAGACAATAGTACACAAGCAGGAGTATTGGTGGCTTCTTCTGTGGTAGACCTCTCGAAAAAGACCATTCCAGTCAGAATTGCTAACATCAGTGATAAGACGAGGACTATCAAGAAAGGAGATGTGATAGCATCATGTGCTTCTGTCACGTGCATAAGTCAAAATTCCAGTCACTCTGAGAAATCTTCAGATAATTTAGTCAAGGATTTGTTACAAAATACAGACTTAGATCCAAAACAGATGGAAGCTACGGAAAATTTAATTAGAGAATTCCAAAGTTTATTTTCCCAAACATCTGAAGACTTTGGACGAACTGACACGGAGTGATTGACACGGGCGATCACTCTCCTATTAAACAGCACCCTAGACGATTACCTTTTGCCAAGCAAGAAGAGGTGCAGAATTTAACTAAGGATATGGAAGAAATTACGTCATCGAACCATCGACAAGTCCATGGGCGTCTCCCATTGTATTAGTAAGAAAGAAGGATGGTTCTACAAGATTTTGTGTAGACTACCGCCGACTGAATGACGTCACTAAAGAGGATAGTTACCCTCTGCCAAGGATCGACGACACTCTCGACACACTTGCGGGCAACGCTTGGTTCTCGACTCTGGATCTGAAGAGTGGTTACTGGCAGGTAGAGATCCATCCGGACGACCGCGAGAAGACTGCCTTTACAACGAGACAAGGATTATGGCAGTTCAAGGTAATGCCTTTTGGTCTATGTAACGCACCTGCAACTTTCGAACGGCTTATGGAAACGGTTCTCCAGGAGCTGTCATATGAAGCATGTCTTGTTTATTTAGATGATATCATAATCATAGGAAAATCTTTTGATGAACATCTGAACAACCTCAGGCGGGTGCTACAAAAATTAAAGGAAGCTAATTTGAAGTTAAGTCCTTTGAAGTGCAGTTTGTTTCGAAATGAAGTCGCCTACCTTGGACACATCATTTCGGCGGAAGGCGTCAGGACTGACCCGGAGAAGATATCAGCCGTGAAAAATTGGAATCGTCCAGCAGATGTTCACCAGCTTCGGCGTTTTCTAGGATTATGCACCTATTACAGAAAATTCGTCAAAGGCTTTTCGATGATTGCAAGACCACTTCATAAATTAACAGAAGCCAATCAAAAATTTATCTGGACACAGGAATGTGAGGCTGCTTTCGAAAAGCTCAAGGAGGCCTTAACATCCACTCCAATTCTGTCATATCCTCAAATAGATAAACAGTTTATACTTGATACGGATGCAAGTAACGAAAGCATTGGCGCTGTACTGTCCCAGGAAATCGACGGCCAGGAGCGTGTTATCGCCTATTTCAGCAAGAGCTTATCAAAGGCAGAGCGAAACTACTGCGTAACAAGAAAAGAGCTTCTTGCTGTAGTGAAAGCCATAGACCATTTTCATCATTATCTTTACGGTCGGAAATTCCTGATCCGAACTGATCATGCTTCTCTAACTTGGCTATTGAATTTTAAGAACCCTGAAGGCCAGATAGCCAGTTGGATACAAAAGCTTCAAGAGTACGATATGGAGATACGCCATCGAAAAGGCTCATCACATGGAAATGCAGATGCTCTCTCAAGAAGACCCTGCTCAGAGAATTGTAGATACTGCGACCGGGTTGAGAAGAAATTTATTGTCAAAGGTCCTATAGTAAGACAAGTTACAACTGGTTCTACATCATCGCAAGATCCGTGAAGTGACAAGAGCCTGCGTAAAGATCAACTTGCTGATCCTGAAATTAAGCCAATTCTAGAGCTGAAAGAGGAGTCCAACAGAAAGCCCAGCTGGCAAGACATGGCCCATTGCCATCCTACGACTAAACGTTATTGGGCTCTCTGGGATTCCTTACATTTGAAGAACGGCATCTTGTACCGAAAATAGGAGTCTGACGATGGAAAGACATGTAGATGGCAACTACTACTCCCTAAGTCGAGAATTTCTATGATCCTTTAAGAACTGCATGGTAGTCCCACAGGAGGTCATTTTGGTGTAATGAAGACATTGCAAAAGGTTCGAGAGCGTTTCTACTGGAATAATGTTCGCAGTGACGTGGAGAAGTGGTGTCGAACTTGTGACACCTGTGTAGCACGTAAAGGTCCAAAGAGGCGCACCCGTGGGCGATTGCAACGTTATAATGTAGGAGCTCCTTTCGAACGAATTGCTCTAGACATCCTGGGTCCACTTCCTAGAACATCTGATGGCAATAAGTACATCCTCGTTGTCATGGACTACGTCACTAAGTGGCCTGAAGCATACGCCATTCCTAATCAAGAGGCGGTAACCGTAGCAGACATACTGGTTCAACACTGGGTTTCCAGATACGGAGTTCCTCTTCAAATCCATTTCGATCAAGGAAGAAACTTTGATTCGGCTGTCTTAAAGGAAATGTGTGAACTACTCTGCATGGACAAAACTCGAACAACACCTCTACACCCTCAATCGGACGGCATGGTGGAGCGGTTCAATCGTACCATCCTAAATAGCCTCTCTCTCCTGGTGTCTCGAGACCAACAGGACTGGGACAAGAAATTGCCTCTTTTCCTGCTTGCCTACAGGAGTGCCACTCATGAGGCCACTGGTTACTCCCCTTATCAAATGCTCTTTGGTCGTGATCTTCGTCTGCCTGCGGATCTTTTGTTTGGCCGTCCTCCTGACACTCCTTTGTCGCCTGAAGATTACGTGGATGGACTCCAGGCACGGATCGAGGAGGTTCATTGTCTAGCGAGGAACCGAATCGGACTGGCATCAGAAAAGATGAAGACACGGTACGACACAAAGGCAACAGGACATGAGTTCAACGAAGGTGACAAAGTTTCGTTGTGGAATCCGATACGTCATAAGGGACTGTCGCCAAAATTACAAAGAAACTGGGACGGTCCTTACACAGTCGTCAACAGGCTGAATGACGTCGTTGTACGCATACAAAAATCGCAACACGCCAAACCCAAGGTCGTACACTATAACCGGCTAGCCCCTTGTTTTGGCCAAAGTGATTAGAAATTCAAAACTGGAATTTCAGACCATGGTCATGAAAGTCACTTTTTGTAAATATGTAAATAGTAATTAGTTCTTATTTATGTAAATCTTATTATTATTGTTATTATTTATTTAATTATTTATTTATTTGTTTATTTTAAGTGATTTAATTATTTATTTATTTGTTTATTTTAAGTGTTTTCCTCTAACTCAAGGATTGCACTGCCCGGAACGTGCAGTCTTTGAGGAGGGGGTAGTGTTACGAATTTTGTAAATAGTTAGTGTTTGTACTGTAAAATAATATAAATAATCTTATTAAGCTCCATTTCTTTACTAATATTAGTTTTTAGCTCACAGGCTATCATAGCCTGAGAGCTTATGTGCCCGTCCGTTCTGTATGTATGTGCGTATGTGCGTAACGCGATAACTCATGATAAAAATATCGGATCCACTTGAAATTTTGTATGTAGGTATATCCTGACAAGGCGCTTCCCTGATTAGTTTTTGGAGTTCATTCGATATGTATAAGAGGGGGAACGGGGGGCTCATGCCCCCCGTTAGTTGATATAAATGGGATTTTCATGCAGAATTAAGTTTTCGTTCAAAATTTAGATTAGGATCATTCTGATGAGGCGATTCCGTGACTGTTATTAGGTGTTCATTGAATAAGTATAAATAGGGGGACAGGGGTTCTAATGCCCCGCCCCCCTTAATTTATAGAAATGGGATTTTCATGCAGAATTAAGTTTTCGTTCAAAATTTAGATTAGGATCATTCTGATGAGGCGATTCCGTGACCGTTATTAGGTGTTCATTGAATAAGTATAAATAGGGGGAACAGGGGCTCTAATGCCCCCCCCCCGTTAGTTGATATAAATGGGATTTTCATGCAGAATTAAGTTTTCGTTCAAAATTTAGATTAGGATCATTCTGATGAGACGATTCCGTGACTGTTATTAGGTGTTCATTGAATAAGTATAAATAGGGGGAACAGGGGTTCTAATCCCCCCCCCCGTTAGTTGATATAAATGGGATTTTCATGCAGAATTAAGTTTTCGTTCAAAATTTAGATTAGGATCATTCTGATAAGGCGATTCCGTGACTGTTATTAGGTGTTCATTGAATAAGTATAAATAGGGGGAACAGGGGCTCTAATCCCCCCCCCGTTAGTTGATATAAATGGGATTTTCATGCAGAATTAAGTTTTCGTTCAAAATTTAGATTAGGATCATTCAGATGAGGCGATTCAGTGACTGTTATTAGGTGTTCATTGTATAAGTATAAATAGGGGAACAGGGGTTCTAATGCCCCCCCCCCCTTAATTTATATAAATGGGTTTTTCAAGCAGAATTTTCAGATTTCGTTCAAATCTCTGAATAGTTTTGGAAGTTTAATGGTTAAGTATAAAAGAGGGGGATAACTCCTTTTAAATTATATAAATGCTAAATGGGTTTTTATTAAGAATTATCTAATTTGCTCTGAATTTTGGATATAGATTTTTTATATGATAAAGCATGTCTTTGATAGTATAGGAGGTTCAATGATTAAGTATAAAAAAAGAGGAAAGAAGAGAGCTGTTTCCCTTTCTTAATTTTTTAACGGAATTAACCCTTGAAAATATAAGGCTTTAATGTACAATTAGTATTTGTAGCCTGTGAGCTCAATGCCATCAGTTTAACTGGGCAGTATTCTTTATTGTTACATTGTCTCTGTTATCAAGCAAACTTGTCTATTATTTTCAGTATATGTCTACGGCAGATTGGCGAAATAATAAAGATATCGCCAAGTTGGCGTCACTTTTGGCGACTAATTTTGGTCGCCAAAATTGGCGATATATCGCCAAGTTCGCGACAAACTTGGCGATTGTTGGCGATGGTAACCCTTCCCTCTCAATGGTAACCCCCCTTTAGATATACTGATACATTGTTTGTTGTTCCGTGGATTTTTTGAGTAGGTTCTAGAAATTTCCAGCACATGCTACGAGCCTATATAAGAAGAGAAGCGATGCGAGCTGTTGTTATTATTTACCAGTCAGTCATTGAGTGAACAACGCGTTTGTTAAGCAAGTTTGCTTGAGTCTTATTTACGTTATTTTGAATGTGATTTAGTGTTGAGACGTTGTATAAAGAGTCTCTGGAATCTATATCTGCACTTATACGATAGATTTGAACAGTTATTTTGAATATCTAGAAATATTTGTGAGTTTCGAAGACTCTGTTGTTCTGAAGTTCTGTAAATAAATTATTTTCTACTTTTCTATAAGCAAGAGTTTGAAGTTGTCTAATCATAAGATCAAAAGAACCCTATATACGCTGCAACAATATTTATAATATTCCTTATAAAATGAAATCAAAAATAATTCATTTGCTTTTTACACTGCTTTGTTACAGTAAGTTTAAGTAGTATTTTCCATTTGCCCGAAAAGATATAAGTTTCGGTACATTAGAATAATAAGTACGTTTTTCGATTGCATTTTACTATGATTGAATTTGATACAGAAAATCAATGATTTTTGATATTTTACCTTTCCACTTCTTTTGAAACGCACAAAGGAAAAGTAATTGTATCGGTTATCGATATAGTGAAGAAAATAAATTTACATGTTAAAGTAATCTATTGTAGTTTAGTCTTTATATTAGGACACATATTAGATCTCTGGAAATATTTTGTACTTTAAAAAGTATTTTTTTCTTTCTTTGTTAAAAAATACTTAAAACAAAAATATTGTTAGTATTTTCGGTCCGATTCTTTTTCAATTTTGAGAGATAAACTTATTTTACAAAAAATGTTGATAGTAACTATCCAAACAATTTTTCCTGAAGTTTAAAAATTACGTAATGCTATGAAATTCAATGAAAATAGTTATTTTGCGTGTTATTTGCTTCATATCCATAGCCCCACCAGTGGCCGAGAGGTTCTGACCTCCAAACTGTTAGACGGTACACTCTTAAAACGAAAGAGCTGATTTGGCTTCTCATGAAAGAGCTGTATTTTTTTCGATCATAAAAGAGTTGTTTTTTATATGATTGAATCTTCTTGATTTAAATTGGTTATCTAAATAGCTCAGCTTTATATAAATTGGTTAAAAACAGCTCGTAAACTTGAGTTATTTCAACTCTTTTCGAAAAGCTGTCTTTCAAAACGTGAGATTAGTGAATTTCAGCTCAACATGAATTATTTTGTGTCTGACTTTTTAAGAGAGTAAGTACTGGGTTCAAACCCAATCGCAACCACCGGCCTAACCGTTTGAAGTTTTGAGTGGGTTTCTTAGAACCATGGTTTTCCTTGCGTAAAAACGGGTTAGGCTCCTTTAAAAGGACACCCCACGGGGAACATTCCTACCCTCATGGCCTATATCCCTAGTGTAGATAATTGGCCGGCAGAAATAAACAAAACAAACTTCACATTCATATGACAATAGACTTATGATGAGATTCTGGTAACGTTTGAAGAATATTGCTTTACAAAAGAATTATCTATTATATCCTAATTAGAGACTTTACGCGCTTATTTCAACGTGGTTTTGCGAATTTTCCGATAACATAGAAAGGTATTTTATCACTACCATCCATATTGCAGACTACCAGTATTGTGACTCTTCTTTTATTATATTTTCCAGAGAAATTTTTCTCTCATTTAAAAGTTATTTCAATTTTCTATATTTTTTTCATTTTATCTTACATTATTCCCTTCAGAAAAATAATTTATAATTTCTATTTAAAAAGGAAAATATATGTTGCCAACGTTGAATAAATGCAGCAAACTTTTATTATTATAAGTATTTTTACTATTCGCTAAAATATACATGGTGTTAAAATAAAATTTCTTAAATATAAACTACCATTACTACATGCAGATGGTAATAAAAGTAATTGTTAAGGAAAAATATTACTCGATAAAAATACATAAACTATAATTAGTACGTCAGAGCAGAAAGTGTTTATGATATTTATTTTATCAGTCTAAAACAAGTCAAAATAAATGTAATTTTTTAAGCTTAAGAAATTTAAATTTTTTGCATGCACTTTCTACAAATTAAAGTTTGAAAAATATTGAAATAATAAAAACAGAAATGAACTGCTGAAAGAAAAAAAATGTCAAACTGAAATAAGGATATACGATAGCGATATCGACTATGTTTTTACATGTAATACCACTAATATTTATAAATTCGATTGTTATAATTTTCCTCTTCAATGTCTAATAGGAGATTCCGAGATACAGAATAGAGGGGAGCCATTTTTTAACTATTTGGAAAATATTTACTGTCCTTGTTAGAGAATTGTGAAATCTGAAGTATATATATATCGTTTTATTGGTTGAATTCCGCAACTTATTTTATATTATTTTATTCTTTTCTGATTGGTCCATACTTAATGTCTAGAAATGGAATACTTCTGTTATTGATTTTTTTCGTTTTCTGATTGGTTCATATTTAATGTCCAGAAATGAAATACTTCTGTTGCCACAATGGCAAAAAAAAGTTAATAAACTACAAAAAAATTTCATAAAAACAAATTGAGATAGAGCTTTCAGATAAATTGCATTTAAAAGTAATTTTTTCTGTTGCCACAATAGAAAAAAAATATATAAAAAACTTAAAAAAAAATTAAAAGCAAACTGAGATACAGCTTTCAAACAAACTGCTTTTAGAAGTACATACTTTTTTCTATAAAACGGTGTAAATATTGAAAATGTGTGATATTTAGAAGTTTAAAAATTTGCAGTACGAAAAATTGTAAAACTAAAATTTTATTTAAAATTTGTAAATGCATGGTACAGGAATATTAATTTTTAATACATGCCCTAGGCAATATAAAACTTTGTTCGTTAAATAAACCATGTTTTGATCATCATAAAAATGATGTTTATTATTATTAGTATTATTAATAAATATAGAATTTATTTATAAGTCTAGAATTTTAATCTTTGAGTATATAATTTTCCAAATAGTAGCTGTAATTTGTTAAATTACATTTTTTTTTTTACCTTATTTTTTTTACCTTATTTAATTAGACCATTTTCGCAATTGAAAACAGATTTTTTGTTATTGTTGCTATAGGAAACGCTAATGTATTTTTTACAGTTTAATTAATTAATTAATTTTTTGCCAATTATCAAACCAAAAGAGAACCCCTATTTTCTACAAATTGGAACAATGAGTATATTTTTTGGTTGCTTTTCAGTATTATTGAATTTAATATAGAAAATCAATAATTCTTGATATTTTACTTTTCTTCCATTTTTGAAACGCACAAGGAAAAGGCTATTGTATCAGTTATCAATAGAATAAACAAAATCAATTTACATGTTAATGTAATCTATTGTAGCTTAGTTTTTCCATTATATCGAGGTATCTACAAAATAGATCTCTCGAAGGATTTTAACGTTTATACAGTATTTATTTTTTCTTTCTTTGTTAAGGAATATCTAAAACTAGAGTGTTCTTAATCTTTTCGCCCCGATTCTTTTTCAATTTTGTGAGATAAATTACTATTGTTTTAATAATTTTCATAATAACAATCCTAATAGATTTCTTATGATAGTTTTTTTTTATGCTATTTCCTTGATATTCATATGGCAATAGTTTTAGGAAGAGTTTTATGTAACATTTGGAGAATATTGCATTACAAATATATTTCACCATTATAATATAATAATATAATATAATAATAAGGTGTTCTGGTGTAATAACGCCAAGTGCTAATATTATGCATAACTATGAAATAATCTGGTAAATGACGCCCATGTGCTCTGCGCATAAAGGTTTTGAGTCATATAAATTGCAAAAAACAGCTGAAAGTTAATTTGTTCCATTTGTAGGTCTTATTGCTTTTACAAGCAACTAAACGCTTTATCTAAAATTTGCGAGATAAGTTTTGTGATATGAAGACTATTTTTTTTATCCGGAAATACTTTGTTTATTACATAAATTTGTAGTGCATTTCGTGTACTTTCAAAATGTTGTAGAAGATTTTGGATATCTTCTCAAGATAATTTGTATTTTGAAATGTACTGCGCAATAAGTTACCGGGGTAATAACGCCAATCCTTGGCACTAATACCCCGGTTGATTCCCAAAAATGGCCGAAGTGCGTCCTAAATACTGATTCAAATAAACACAGTTAAAACCGTGCAGTGATTATAATAATTCTATTTAAATGGCCCTTTATAAGCAAAAAGAAGATCAGGGTCTGATATTCTTTTTCCTCCTCCCCCCCACATCACACCTTTATTTTTCTTACACTTTCACAAAAAATTGAATTGAACATTTTCAATAGATTAAAATGCAATTTGTCAATTTCTAGAGCTGTAGATTTTGTATTTTTAGAATTGGAAAATCTACATGACATTATTCCATCTTATTTCATAATTTTGTTTGCATGGCCTTATTACCCATATAGGTGGGTAATAACGCCAAATAGCATTGGTCAAGAAATCACGCCATTACCTTTTATGAATACATATGTATTAAATTATTTTTTATTATATAGGTAGTCAATGCGTTGCTGTATCAAATCCTATATTTGTTTGAAAAATACAATCTAAAACTAAGCCGTAAAAATTGGTAGAAGCTTAACATGGCGTTATTACCCCAGGATACCTTATAATAATAATATAATATTTTATGTAATATAATAAATTATAATATAATATAATATTTTTCGAATATATTTTGCATTTTATCATCATTATTCCTTCAGAACAATAATCAATATCTTATATTTAAAGTGGGGAAAGTATGTTTAAAATAAAATTATCGCACACTGTGCTAAAAGGATTCAGCAATTTATTATCATTATTATTATTATTATAACAAGGTATATCCCGTCGAATTTCGACGTTTAAAAATTATTAAGGAGGAACTGTTTCCATTATTGAAAATAAGTATACAAAAATTAGTTTGAAAAAAAAAATGCACTTTAGCTAGTTCTTAAATAAATGATATTTAAACTAAAGTTAACAAAATACAATTTCCATGAAATTCAGCTGTAGAAATTATTAGAATTAAATTTTAGTCGTAAATGTAATCAGTAAAGTATAATAAAGATCTGTTATTATGATAAAGTTATCAATTAATGATTTTATACTTGATATTCCAAAATGAAAAAAAATAGCAAAACGTATTCCACTTTGACTCCATTATAGATTTTTTTCCTCGGGAAATTGAAATCCGACTCATTTTCAGCTTCTCAAAATTTACATATATATATATATATCATAAATATAATCCCTTTTTAAAAATGTTGATATTTTAATTTGATCACTTTAAATTACTTTCATTGAAAATTTGAAATCTCGGTTCAACGTCATTTGCATTCTCTAAAACTTTCCTGTTCTACGATTTATTCTTGAATAACGTTTGTAATATAGTTACGTTATTATCGCGGAATGATACTCAAACCCGGCAATAAATCCATGTCGTTATTCAAGAAGCAAACTGGGTCTCCAACAATTCATAAGCCTTCATTTGTTCGTTAAAATAGCTCCATGTTTTACCAGAAATCATTCATTTATATTTCTTCAAAATTCGGAATATGATTTTACATATTGATTACTAAAATTGCATTCTTTCAGCTATTCGATACAAACGAAAAAAAAAGCACAGAAAATGAGTATCACGTCTGTTCTTTTAAGTACATTTTTGTAAAGAGAAAGAGCAATGTCGAGTGTAAATTAAATTGTAATAAACTAAAAATCATTTAATCGATAATATAATTAAAAAGTGAGAAAAATCATGTGTTAAGCATAGGCTATGAAGCACCTGTAGATAGGTTTCTTACACCTCCTGAAATCTTTAACAAAACTTCGTTATCCAGGGAAATAAGTTGAGGTGTTACTGTCCATAACGAAATATGCATTTCAATACTTTTCAACAGCCCTGTATTCCATTTGTCGGTTTATATATATACTATAATGAGAAAATTCACTTTAGCAAGAAAATCCCAGCTGGATGAAAATTTTCTTTTGGCAATTTTTACTAATTGATGGAAATGGACTTCAATAATTTTGTTCACCCCTGTACTTTACCTAGTACCTTTAATACACAAAATGATTTTACTAAAATTTATTACAATAATCTTTAAACTACTTAAATCATATTTCCAGAAATTATTATACATAGAAAACCCAGTATTCAATTCTTTGAATGACCTTGTGTATCATTATACATATATTCTACAAACATTTCATAGTAAACTGAATGCAATTCAACGTAAAATGCAAAAGTTATTTAAAAACTATCTCTAAGAAAACTACGCTCATATGCAGTAACCTTTACGATTTCATTTGTGTCATCCTGTATATCTTAATTGTGTAACTATTAGCCTTTATACACAGCAAATAATGTGTATACATTTAGTGTTACTTAAAATGCATATCATAATTAAAAATGTACTTCATCCATCGAATAGTCATCATCCATTATATACAGTACTTCGGATAGAATCTATTATTTGAAATATTTTGCGTGTCCCTGTAAATGCTATGCAATTCGCATCATGCGTGAAATAACTCATATTAAGTCTCTGCGCCGTATATCAATTTGATTACACATGAAACTGTTTATCATCATTAAAACAAGTCGCAAACATTTTTTTTCTTTTATTATTATGTATTAGAATTCTTTTCTGTGCTCCTCTAAATGAGTAATAACTAATATTTTAACTGCATATTTTACAGAATGCATATTTTAGAGCATTTCGTGGATGCACATAAATTTGAATATGTTTAACTGAGTGTAAGATACAGATTTCAAACAGACTGTATTTAAAAGTACATTTTCCTCTGAACGGTGGTATAAACTTGAAAATGAGCGATGTTAAGAAGTTAAAAATTTACAGTAGCAAAAAATACAAATCCGAAATTTCATTTCAAATGTTAAAGTATTGACATTCGCAAAATGAAGTATGCTTTATGCACAGATATATGTGGCCTTTATATTATAGATTGCTGAAATATAAATTACGTCATAATAAAATTGCATAATATTTTCTAACATTACTACCGCAAATTGAAATAAAAGTACTTGTTAAGACAAAATAACACTTGATGAATAGACATGAGCTATTAATAGTACGTGAGACAAGAATGGGTTAATCATATTCCCATTCGTCATTCTAAAAAAATCAAACTCAAATTAAATTTTCTAAACTTTTAAAATTTAAATTATCTTACATATAGTTTCTTCTACAAATTAAAAAAAAATGAAATAATAAAATAAAAAAAACGATATGATGAAAAAAGTTTTGGTCAATCATTCAAATAAGCACTTACCAATAGTGATACCTACTATGCTTACACCGGTCGTATCAATAATATTTATAAACCCGATTATTATAATTTTTCATCTTTAGCGTGTAACAGGAGGTCCAACCTGGACTTTCCGGGATATAGAATGGTGGGGTACCATTATTTTATTATTGTTACAGAAATATCTAATACATATAGATATTTATTTATTTATTTGTTTACAGTTTCATTTATTTTTTTGCAATTATGAAAACAAAAAGAAAATCTCTTTTTTCTATCCATTGGACTAATAAGTTCATTTTTCGATTGCGTTTTACTATGATTGAATTTAATATAGAAAATCAATGTATTGATACTTTACTTTTCGTCGTTTTTGAAAAGCCCTAACAAAACGTATTTGTATCGGTTATTGAGAGAATTAATTTGCAAAATCAATTTACATGCTAATGTAATCAATTGTAGTTTTTTATGTATTAAAACGCGATATTTCCACAAAACAGATCTCTCAAAGTATTCTGCGGTTTATACAATATTTTTTTTTTCTTTCTTTGCCGAGGAATACTTAAAACTAGAATGTTTTTTTTTAATCTTTTCCCCTCGATTCTTTTCAGTTTTGAGACATAAATTTATTTTACTAAAACAATATTAATACTAACTATCGAAATTGATTTCCTGAAGTAGTTAACTATAGTAGTTATTTTGCATGCTATTTTCTCCTTGATATTCATATGACAATTGATTTAGGAAGACTTTTGTGTAACATCTGGAGAATATTGCTTTACAAAAAAAATTAAACCGTTATTACAGTTTTCTAATATTTATTTCCGTTTCATCATACATTATTTTTTTAGAAACATAGTCATTATTTTATATTTAAAGGATAAAATATATGTTTGAAGTAAAAAAAAATCGTCAAAGTTGCAAAGATAATACAGCAAAAATTTTTTAATTAATATTATTATTATTGCTGTTTGCTAAAACATAAATAAAGTCATAATATATACGTTATATTCATATTTAGTACCTTTACCGCATAATGTGCTAAAACATGTGCCATGGACGCCATAGTAGGTCACCATATCCGAACGGGTTAATTGTTTTCTATTTTATCATCCTGAAACTAATCTATCTAAAATATTTTTTTCTAAACTTACAAAATTTACATACAGTTTTTTTTACAAATTACAATTAAAAAATATTGAAACAATAAAAAGAGAAATAAACTGATGAAAAACAAATATGTGGTTAAAAATTGTATAAGGATTTACCGATATTTATACTGACTATGCTTTTACCGGTCATACCACTGCATATTTACAAACCGTGTTTTATGATTATTCTTTATATCGTCTAATAGAAGATCCAAACCTGAATTCCTGGGACATAGAGAGGAGGGGAATCCATTTTTTATACTTATTATAGGAATTTGTAACATATATTTATATATATGCATAAATTTTCATCAGTTATTTATTTATAGCCAAATAACAGCACCAAAAATAAATCTCTTTTTAACCCCTTGACCGCCGAGCAAAAGGGCAAAATTTTAATGTTTTTTTTCTCTGCAATGTATTTTTAATGCTAATAAAAGAGGGATTTTCTCTGATGGTATATATATATATATATATATATATATATATATATATATATATTTGTTACGTATATCCTTAAAAGCCTTGAAATCATTAATCATTGCTTAACTTCTTTAAACTGTATTATATTTGTAGAATTATATCAATTTAAATAAATCACCAACTGCAGTGGAACCTGCACCTTAGTGAACAAATATATGTGGTAGCGGCAGTGGGAAGGTTAATAAAAAATATAATTCAATTATTAAAATAAGGTTTTGAAAATTTTTTAAAAGCCATACTTGCGTATTGGTCTCGTTCCAGATGTTAGTAACCAGAGGAATTGCTAAATATCAGCTTTTACGTCAGCCATTCTTATTCTAATAATTTTAGTCGTTTAAGTTCATAATTGATTTATATGTCTTAAATATGTGTTTTATTGATTTTCATTATTTTCTTCATTTATAGATTACAATTCAATTTTGTTACGGAATATAGTCCTCCTCCGTAAGTTATCCTCCACCATTATAACACCCCCGGGTGTTATAGAAAATTTCCACTTCTTCGGGGGGTTTAAAATTTTAAAATCGCTCATACATGCATTTAAACCTACTTAAACGACTGCTGAGATTTACCAAAAGTTCTAAATTTTTCCACCCTCTTTTAACACCCTTAGTGGGGGAATTTTTAAAAATAACTGAAACATGTGTTTAATTATTTTTGTAGCAAATTTATTTTCTGAAATACAACGCTCCCATCTTAAACGGCTGCTGAGTAATAGCAAGATGTTTTAGCAAGCAAAATGCTATAGCAAGGGTAATGCAACAGATACACGTTTTGTAATTTAAATCAAACAACCTGTACTGTAAGTAATATTTTTAAAAAAGCTATTTTGAAAATAGTTGTTGTCCTCGGTAAAGAATTGGGAAAACTGAAGTATATCTGAACATTTTTATTGATTGAATTCTGCAAATTATTTTATTTTATTCGTTTTCTGATTTATCCAAGTTTAATGCCCAAAAATGGAATACTCCTGTTATTTTATTTTATTCGCTATCTGATTGGTACAAGTTTAATGTCTAAAAATGGAATACTTCCTTTTCCCTGATGACAGAAAGAGTAATTAAAACGTATAAGAAATAAAATAATTTAAAAACAAATTGTGATGGCGATTTCAAATAAATTAAATTAAAAAGTGCATTTTTTTTCTCTACGCAACGGTGTAAAAAATTAAATGTACGATGTTTAAAAGTTTAAAAGTTTGTAGTTCCTAAAATTGTAAAACTAAAATTTCATTTAAAATTTGCTTGCGATGGGGTCAGGAATAATAATGTCTAATCTATGTCGTACATAATGTAAGGCGTTCAGAAGTCAGTCTGATTAAGTCCATCTAATAAAAATGCACATTTTACACAGTAAAATTGTCTGCCTGTAAATGTCTATTTTTTATAATTGGTCTAGGAATACTAAAGTTTAATGCACGGCATATGTTATATACGACTCGTTATAATCATCCTAAAATTGATGTTTATTATTATTATAAATTTCTGTATAAGTAAATATTATTTTCTAGATAATCGTTGTAATTTGTTAAATTATTATTTTGTTATTTTTAAAAAATTATTATTATTATTATTATTACTGAATCTGGGATGCCTAGGACTTTTTATGTAGCTACTAATCTGGTTGCTGATAAAAATTTATGAAGATTACTATTATTTTTGTAGTGTCTTTTATAAATCTACACTTTTCTATAGCTTCATAAGAACTAGTTTCAGTTGCAATTAGTTGTTTATAGCGTTTTTTGAACGATGCTAAATAATATACAATTTTAGTATACATACACATTTCTCTAAGTTTATATACGTAAAATTATAGATATATATCTTTTTTTCATATCTTGTATGCATTTATTTTAAAAATCATTTTTTTCTGAAATAAAAACGTAGCATAAATTGAAAAATAAAGTAGTTTACGTCCAATGGCAAAGTATTATTTTAATACAAAAATCCCCATTTTTTTTATATATATTTATAAGCAGTATCTAAAAAAACAATTTGCAATATAATAACAAAACTTGCTTTATCTATTATACTTCCCTTTTTTTCTAGATATGTAAGCTATTCGTTGCTTTTAATGAATGTAAACAATGGAGAATGGTCTCAGTGGTGTTCCACTTTACTGTTAAAGATTTTAATCTTAAAATGATAGTGGTAAATGATTGTATTTAATTAACTTTAAATCAAACAGAGACTAGAATAAGTATTCTTCTTAAAGTAACTTATTCAAATAAAAGACCTCGGATATAATAAGAAGTATTGATTATTGCGGTTTAATCATCATATAACAGAACATCTCTATTTAAGACGATAAAAGGCCCTGCCATATAAATTTATAATAGATCGAATTTTTTATATGTAATATAAAGCATTTTAATTAAATTCTCAAAAGAATTTCAATATTTAGATTCCGGAGCATCGTAGATTAATATGTAACAGAAATATACAATAGAATATAACATCTAATATTTACTATTGTCATTAAAATAATTTTTAATTAATTTTCTTTTAATAATATGTGTTTCCATTTGTAATTATTGTTCTATTTATAGGAATACAAATTTACTTCTTTGCAAATTCTGTTTTTGTAAATGGAGTTTTTAATTGCTTCGTGCACTTTGCAAATAATACAGCAGACAAAAGTGAATTGGATATTTCTTCATTCTCAGACATATGTAGTTTTGTTAATCAGGTATATCTCAATGTACTGCGGAAACGTATTTTGCCGACTTATCAATCAGATTAATTTTATTATATTAGAGGGAACATGTCTGTTTCTTTGACTTTATTTTTTAGAAAAAAAATGCGTTTTTTAAGTGTTTCTTTATATTGTATGATTTAATTAAACAAAAAAAAAACATTAAGTAATTTCGTATTCTAATTGTTAAATATATTCAATCATCATTACGTTATTTGTGCTTTATTGGATAATTTATAATTTAAAAAAAAATAAATAAATAGCAAAAAAGAAGATTTAGTGTTGGTTTTTTTAATATAAATAAAATTTTGTTATTGCCAAACTTTTCAAGACGGTTTACTTTAAGTATAGGTTTGAAAGAAATTCATTTCAAATCTTAGACATAAACCTTTAGCACTTGTTAATGCTAAGCTATGCTTCGCAATAGCATTATGAGCAATAATTGCAAGAAAAAATAAAGCAGTAAGTAATTAAAATAATGAACAATAATTATTTTATCAATTGTTAGAACTATTAAACAATTGGAAAATAAATCATAACACATGTAAATTCCATAGGGTGTGAAAAACAATTCCTATACAGGATTTGAGCTAGGGATCTTTCAGCTGAAGCCACTAATGCTTTACTCGATGCTCAAAGAGTGCTGAATCAGCTTAAGACGCCACAAGAGTCACTCAATAAGACCCTTATGAAAATGTTAAGTCTATTGGAGAGTCATTTTCAAATATTTTGCTTAAATTGTAATATTTTTATTTTTTATTTATTTGTACATTTTTAATTATTTTTATTTTATTTTTTGCATAGGATAGCTGAGAACGTTCTACAAAGGGGCCAGTTTTTACTTTTTCAGGTTTGGTTATATATTTTTTTTATATTATGTTAGTTTCAATCAAAGTATTAGAAGAAACCCGAAACCAAAATCGGAAAAGTATAATCTAGCCCGATTGTAGATCATTCTCAGATTGCCTATCCGAACAAAGTCATATGAAAATATTAAAACTTGAGAAATTTGAAACTCCAACATTTGGAAATGTGGCCTCCATAGACTGAAGATTATCATAAGGGTCGTTTTGAGCGATTCGAATGACCTTTTAAGAGTAAAAATTGTAGGTTACCTTTGAAACTATAATAAGCATTTCATGCATAATTATATACATTTTTTTTCTTTGAACACAGTCATTCAAAAGGTAAATAGATCATAACAGACGTAAATCGGATATTCGTCCGCAATGTTTTCACTCTCTACGAAAATTATATACAGGGTGAGTCATAAATATCGAAGCAATAGGCTATCTCCTCAAATATTGCCCCTAGACCCATACTTCCAATTGCAAAAATTCATAAAAAGGGTGAAATTTCTGATAAAATAAGTTGCAACTCCATGGGGGGTCTACTTGAAAAAATACGAAAATTAAATTTTTATACGGCCCCCGTAGGGTGAAATTCCCAATTAAGAAATTATTCCTTATCCATTCCTAAATTGAACAAAACAAATTTCATTTCCGTATCTAAAAATCCCACAGAGATATTAAATCCCAAAATCCCCAAAAATTCCTGACTTACACCACTTTTCCCTTGCCTCTAAACTGTGATTTCTTGACTCAGTTTCAAGGCTTGTTAGGGAACATTCACAAATTGCAATTTAATAAAAATCGGTTTAAGATAGCGCTTTTTCTTTGGATCTAAAATAGCAGCGTATAATTTTTACGCTAAATTGGTATACCAGATGTCTGCCCGGGTCAAAATATCTAGGTCAGGTCTCAAACCGACCCATAGGGGAAAAAGTTCTGCGTGGCCTGTAAAAAATGTCAACAGCATAACCCGGACCGGTTTGGAAAATAGTTTAAATCATAGCCCGGTTCAGTTGCAAATTTCTATATATTTTTTTAATTCGGCGTGGGAAAAAAATATTTCATATGGAGGAGTTCTCACCAAAAAATTCTTTTATAGCTTTTCGTTTTTTATATTTATACTTTTTATTATTAAAGAAGCGCCAAAAGCTGTAATAAATTTATTTTATCAATGAATCACTATTTATATGTAAATGTTTTACTTTTACTTACTAAAAAATGTTATACTTTTTAAGACGGAATAACACAGGAAAGAAAAAATACGTTATAGACAGATGCTCTCCCTAGAAGATGTAATTGGAGCTTATTTTATTACTATTGCATTTATTTATTTATTTTGCATGAATCAACATATTTTCCGTTTTAGACAGAATTCCATCATAGGCAATTTCTTTTTCATTGGTTTTATTGTATATAATTTTTTTAGCCTTTGAATAATCTATTTAAAAAATGAATTGTAAAGTTTTTTTTTTTTTTTTTTTTTTTTTTTTTTTTTTTTTGTAAAATAAAGATTTTAAAATCTAAACGTTTTTCGTAAAAAATTCGATTGAGCCGAATTTTATTTATTTTATGTACGTATTAAGTCAGTCAGAGATAGTGATTTTAATACGGGTTTTGTCGAGACCGGGTTTGAAAATTTCATCCAGAGTGCATTTAAGTTGAAGGAAGTAGTCCCATCCTTTATGCGAAGTACGCTACGTCCGGCTTTCTGGAGAACGGTAAAAAGCCTGAAATTATCGGAGGTAAATTAAAAAAAAAAAGACTTAAACTGCATCTTAGAAAAAGCATTTTTTAAAATAACTGACGGACATTAAAACTATACACTTCTTTTTCCGCATAATGAATTTTTTATCCTCTATTTCTTGTCTTTAAATTATTAAATGTTACGAATTGAAACACGTCATTTTTTATTTTTTTACATTAGTTTTGTTTCGGCAAATTTGAAAAAATGTTTACTTTTAAAAAACTTTGCTTTTGAAAATATGATTTTTTTAAAATTATATTATTTTTTCAATAAACATTTTTAATAGTTTTAAAATTATATTTAAAAAAAACCTTGGAACGAAACTAAAATCAGATTTTCAGCTTTAATTAAATGGAAAGAAATTGAAATCCGATAAATAATGTTAGGAGTTTTAACGATTTTTGATTGTCCCATTTAAACCAGTACTAACCACATGAAACTTTTATAAATTGTATGAGAAATTTTAGAATGCGATTTTCTTAGCAAAATATATGGCTAACCATCACAAAAAAGAAAAAAAATCAAATTCTAACTCAAGAAATAGATTTTTTACGCGTTTTCTAGACCTGTTAAAGTAACATTGTTTTTTCAATTGTGCGAATTTCAATTTGTGTCTAATCCCTTAAAACCTGATGAATTTTTTTAAACGGCTATAACTTTGCGAATTTTGGAGATATGAAGGTGCAACTTTTTGTGTCTTATTTAGGACTGAATAAGGAAAGTTTTTCTAATTGGAATTTTCGACCTACGGGGGCCGTATAAAAATTTAATTTTCGTAACTTTTCAACTAGATCCCCCATGCAGTCGCAATTTATCTTATCAAAAATTTCATATTTTTTTAATGAATTTTTGCAATGGGAAGTATAGATCTAAGAGCAATATTTAAGGAGATAGCCTATTGTTTCGACATTTATTACTCACACTGTATGTTATAACGTTTTAAGTCTTACCTGTTTGTTTACGCTATCAATAAAAAAAAAAAAATAGAAAGTATGCCTGTTCTACAGAATTTGCAGTAATTTCAGGAAATAAAACACATTAAATTTTATCTAATGGCATCTTTATTGAAGAAAAGTACTTTTTACATTTTGTTTTTGTTTTTCATACAACTTTTTTTTTTTTTTTAAAACGATGCATATTTTAATCAGCTCTCCCAGCAAACTTAAAATAAAGTTTAAAAATAAGAGAGAGGGAGGGGGGTATGTATTAATTTTAAATAATAATGGAAATAATGAAATTTATGACTTACTAACCTCATTGTGTTAACCACGAAATTTACGACAATTAGACACAAATTAAACGTTCTTAAATTTGTGTTTGATAAAATACAAGATATTATTTTTGTTTATTAGACATTATTTAATAATAATCAAAAATATAAGTATGTGTTACATTTTTAATCCATTATTCAGCAATATATATATATATATATATATATATATATATATATATATATATATATATATATATATATATATATATATATATATATATATATATATATGTCTATATATCTATATATCTAATTATATATATATATATATATATATATTATCTATCTATCTATCTATCTATCTATATTATGTATATATATATATATATATATATATATATATACTAGCGGACCCGACAGACGTTGTCCTGACACAGACAGTCGTTATCCTTCCTGGCACCGACACCAGAAAATCAAATAAATGTACTTAAATATAGTAATACGCACGATAAAACTACGTTCTTAATTTAATTTCTTATGACAATTATGTAAGGAAATTATTTTTCACTCTTCAGTATTTTTTGAAGTCGGTTCAATTTTTGATAGAAAAGTTTATTTTTCTCTTTTTTATTAAAAGTTAACGATTTTATGAAGTCAGTTAATCAAAATTATAATACTGGCTATATTACTGTAAATCATACACGTTTGACAGAAGCTGGGTTCAAACACGCGATCTCTTTCTTCGAGAAGCAGAGCTTATATCTGGCGCCATAGACCGCTCAGGCATTCCGTCCGCACTCTATTCATCGAACTTATTCAACACTTTTAATTAGCGAAAAATCACTAACTATTAGTTTTTGCCTAGTTACTAAAAAAGTACTTAATCAATTTCGATGAAATGTGAATCTAAACCATTCTCGAATCCACTGGAACACACACGCAAAATTCCATTAAAATTGGTCCAGTCGTTTAGGAGGAGTTCAGTGACATACACACGCACAGAAGATTTATATATATATAAAAATAGGGATTCAAAATGTCAGGTTTTTGAGCCGAAGACATCGACAAATGAATTATCTCACGAACTACTGGATTTAAATGAATTTGCTTAATACCATTCGATTCAGAATGAAAAAATGCACTAAAATATGTTATCAGTTAAAAAATACATACAAAAGCCGATTTTTAAGGATTTTTTTTAAAGTTCGCTCTTTTTTCTACTTCTCTGAGGGGTGGAATTTTCGAAAATCCCTTTTTAGCGGCACTCGATGTTATAAGAAGTATTTTTACCCCAATTTTCCAGATTTTTGGTTCGGTAGAATTTTTTGTGATGTGATTAATACGAAATCCAGACTTTCTTTTATATTTATAGCTTTTTTAATTAGCGAAAAATCATTAACTATTAGTTTTTACCTAATTACTAAAAAAGTACTGAATCAATTTCGATGAAATGTGAATCTAAACCATTCTCGAATCCACTGGAAAACACACGCAAAATTCCATTAAAATTGGTCCAGTCGTTTAGGAGGAGTTCAGTGACATACACACGCACAGACGATTTATATATATAAAGATAAGGATTCAAAATTTCAGGTTTTTGCGCCGAAGACATCGCCAAATTAGGAAAATGTGAATTATCTCACGAACTACTGGATTTAAACGAATTTGCTTAGTACCATTCGATTCAGAATGAAAAAAATGCACTAAAATATGTTATCAGTTGAAAAATAATTACAAAAGCCGATTTTTAAGGATTTTTTTTTAAAGTTTGCTCTTTTTCTACTTCCTCTTAGGGGTTGAATTTTTGAAAATCCCTTTTTAGAGGCACTCGATGTTATAAGAAGTATTTTTACCGCAATTTTCAAGATTTTGGGTTTGGTAGAATTTTTTGTGCTGTGATTAAAACGAAATCCTGACTTTCTTTTATATTTATAGCACTTTTAACTAGCGAAAAATCACTAACTATCAGTTTTTGCCTAGTTACTAAAAAAGTACTGAATCAATTTCGATGAAATGTGCATCTAAACCATTCTCGAATCCACTGGAACGCACACACACAATTTCATTAAAATCAATCGAGTCGTTTAGCAGGAGTTCAGTTATATACACACGCACAGAAGATTTTTATATATAAAGATGTATATATATATATATATATACCACAAAAAAATGTTATCCAAAATAATTGAAAATATTAAAGCAATTTTCAGACTAAATAATTATAATGAAATTCCCATATCGATTATAGCAAACATATTTTCAATTTTAACTGGCGTTTCATAAAATTTATCGTAAAATTGTTTTCTATTTGACCAAGTCGATTAAATTAAGTGCATTTTCAATGTTCAATTTAATATTTTTCCGATTTTTGCTAATATTTTTTAAGACAATTTGAGTCAAGTAAAGTTTATATTTTTAGATAACTGTTTATGTCTTTTATTTCATTTTCTCTATTTATATAGCTATTTTACAAGCATTGTATTCAATACAATTTAATTAATTGATTGATAAAATGTAAAAGCTTAAAAAGAATTTATAGAACTAAGTATAAAAACAATTTGATTGTGAAAACGTAATACTTTGTGAGAAACATAATATATAATTTAAAGCCCTGAATTTATCGAATGATCGAAAATAAGCGATTCTATACTTGACTTTTAAATAATAAAATGATCAAATTAAAATTATTTAAAATTTAAGTACTTTTTTAATAGAAAATTGCTGGAACTATGTAGTTTTCAACGCACAATGTGTCAAATATAACTAAAAGCACTTCTATTTTTAAGGTAGTACATAACTTTAAGCTTGTGGCATAACTAACATTTTCCTTAAAAATTACGGAATTATATTTAAAAAATACACCTTTAGGCCAGTCAAATTGTCAGAAAAAATTGCCGATAGATGCAAAAATTCTGCTAGAAGATTAAATGTTTATGGAGATGCTAGTAACAAGAATTAATTGTTTTCCAACAAAATATCTCGAGGCTAAATTTAGTGGGGCCAAAAAAACACGAAATTTTCGAACGTTTTTCAATTTTTTACCTGTAATTTGAAAATTATAAACATTTTGTGTACCATAATCAATTACAAAAATAAAGAACTTGAAATACTTTACAAATTACATTTTAAAAATGTTTTTCTATACTCATTACTACACGTGCCATGACTTTTTGAAAATGGCCCCTTTTTCTTACTTTACAGAAAATGACTTATTTTTCGCCCCTCATCCTAAAAAAACTTTCTTTCATCACTAACAATGAAAATTAAGTACACATATTAACAAAATAAATATCTATTGATGATAAGTCAGAGATTTAAGGAAGGCAAGCAGAAGAAGCACCAACTCTGAAAACCCTATAAGAAAAACAATTACGAAGGGAGAGTGGGGCGGGAGTAAAAAAAGGGAGTGCTGATGAAAGATTGCCTGGTGACATTCTTGATCCGCTTTCATTAAGATGTAAGTGATCTTTTTCAAAGGCACAGTTTTCTAATATGTTGTTTTACAGTTTATTGCGTGTCTTCTCATGCAGTAATTAAAATTCAGTGAGGACGATCCAAAATTATGTTTCGTTTGCGAAACAGCTTCATATAGTGATATCGCGTTGTGAGCCAAAAAGGAGTTGCAAGATCTTTGAATATAGCGTTCAATATCATAATATTAGTCATTAACATTATTTGGAAAGTAGAAAAGAAGTTACAGTACATGTTGGTTGCCGAAGAACGTATTAGAATGAGAGAATGATTGCAGCATATGTTCATCGAAGTGAAGATTCTAAACAGACTAGATTGTCCCTTCGATCGAGAAAATTGCTTCTTATGCTGAGAAGATAATCCATAGGAATTCAACGAAAAACAATAAAAAAGCCCTTCGCAAAGAGAAACTTGATTCACAAAGTAATGAAGTTAGAAACGGTTAGAAAACTACATTTCTAATAACTGCTTGTGAGTGTGAGTTTCGAAGACTCTGTTGTTCTGAAGTTCTGTAAATAAATTATTTTCTACTTTTCTATAAGCAAGAGTTTGAAGTTGTCTAATCATAAGATCAAAAGAACCCTATATACGCTGCAACAATATTTATAATATTCCTTATAAAATGAAATCAAAAATAATTCATTTGCTTTTTACACTGCTTTGTTACAGTAAGTTTAAGTAGTATTTTCCATTTGCCCGAAAAGATATAAGTTTCGGTACATTAGAATAATAAGTACGTTTTTCGATTGCATTTTACTATGATTGAATTTGATACAGAAAATCAATGATTTTTGATATTTTACCTTTCCACTTCTTTTGAAACGCACAAAGGAAAAGTAATTGTATCGGTTATCGATATAGTGAAGAAAATAAATTTACATGTTAAAGTAATCTATTGTAGTTTAGTCTTTATATTAGGACACATATTAGATCTCTGGAAATATTTTGTACTTTAAAAAGTATTTTTTTCTTTCTTTGTTAAAAAATACTTAAAACAAAAATATTGTTAGTATTTTCGGTCCGATTCTTTTTCAATTTTGAGAGATAAACTTATTTTACATTAAAAATGTTGATAGTAACTATCCAAACAATTTTTCCTGAAGTTTAAAAATTACGTAATGCTATGAAATTCAATGAAAATAGTTATTTTGCGTGTTATTTGCTTCATATCCATAGCCCCACCAGTGGCCGAGAGGTTCTGACCTCCAAACTGTTAGACGGTACACTCTTAAAACGAAAGAGCTGATTTGGCTTCTCATGAAAGAGCTGTATTTTTTTCGATCATAAAAGAGTTGTTTTTTATATGATTGAATCTTCTTGATTTAAATTGGTTATCTAAATAGCTCAGCTTTATATAAATTGGTTAAAAACAGCTCGTAAACTTGAGTTATTTCAACTCTTTTCGAAAAGCTGTCTTTCAAAACGTGAGATTAGTGAATTTCAGCTCAACATGAATTATTTTGTGTCTGACTTTTTAAGAGAGTAAGTACTGGGTTCAAACCCAATCGCAACCACCGGCCTAACCGTTTGAAGTTTTGAGTGGGTTTCTTAGAACCATGGTTTTCCTTGCGTAAAAACGGGTTAGGCTCCTTTAAAAAGACACCCCACGGGGAACATTCCTACCCTCATGGCCTATATCCCTAGTGTAGATAATTGGCCGGCAGAAATAAACAAAACAAACTTCACATTCATATGACAATAGACTTATGATGAGATTCTGGTAACGTTTGAAGAATATTGCTTTACAAAAGAATTATCTATTATATCCTAATTAGAGACTTTACGCGCTTATTTCAACGTGGTTTTGCGAATTTTCCGATAACATAGAAAGGTATTTTATCACTACCATCCATATTGCAGACTACCAGTATTGTGACTCTTCTTTTATTATATTTTCCAGAGAAATTTTTCTCTCATTTAAAAGTTATTTCAATTTTCTATATTTTTTTTCATTTTATCTTACATTATTCCCTTCAGAAAAATAATTTATAATTTCTATTTAAAAAGGAAAATATATGTTGCCAACGTTGAATAAATGCAGCAAACTTTTATTATTATAAGTATTTTTACTATTCGCTAAAATATACATGGTGTTAAAATAAAATTTCTTAAATATAAACTACCATTACTACATGCAGATGGTAATAAAAGTAATTGTTAAGGAAAAATATTACTCGATAAAAATACATGTACTATAATTAGTACGTCAGAGCAGAAAGTGTTAATGATATTTATTTTATCAGTCTAAAACAAGTCAAAATAAATGTAATTTTTTAAGCTTAAGAAATTTAAATTTTTTGCATGCACTTTCTACAAATTAAAGTTTGAAAAATATTGAAATAATAAAAACAGAAATGAACTGCTGAAAGAAAAAAAAATGTCAAACTGAAATAAGGATATACGATAGCGATATCGACTATGTTTTTACATGTAATACCACTAATATTTATAAATTCGATTGTTATAATTTTCCTCTTCAAAGTCTAATAGGAGATTCCGAGATACAGAATAGAGGGGACCCCATTTTTTAACTATTTGGAAAATATTTACTGTCCTTGTTAGAGAATTGTGAAATCTGAAGTATATATATATCGTTTTATTGGTTGAATTCCGCAACTTATTTTATATTATTTTATTCTTTTCTGATTGGTCCATACTTAATGTCTAGAAATGGAATACTTCTGTTATTGATTTTATTCGTTTTCTGATTGGTTCATATTTAATGTCCAGAAATGAAATACTTCTGTTGCCACAATGGCAAAAAAAAGTTAATAAACTACAAAAAAATTTCATAAAAACAAATTGAGGTAGAGCTTTCAGATAAATTGCATTTAAAAGTAATTTTTTCTGTTGCCACAATAGAAAAAAATATATATAAAAAACTTAAAAAAAAATTAAAAGCAAACTGAGATACAGCTTTCAAACAAACTGCTTTTAGAAGTACATACTTTTTTCTATAAAACGGTGTAAATATTGAAAATGTGTGATATTTAGAAGTTTAAAAATTTGCAGTACGAAAAATTGTAAAACTAAAATTTTATTTAAAATTTGTAAATGCATGGTACAGGAATATTAATTTTTAATACATGCCCTAGGCAATATAAAACTTTGTTCGTTAAATAAACCATGTTTTGATCATCATAAAAATGATGTTTATTATTATTAGTATTATTAATAAATATAGAATTTATTTATAAGTCTAGAATTTTAATCTTTGAGTATATAATTTTCCAAATAGTAGCTGTAATTTGTTAAATTACATTTTTTTTTACGTTATTTAATTAGACCATTTTCGCAATTGAAAACAGATTTTCTGTTATTGTTGCTATAGGAAACGCTAATGTATTTTATACAGTTTAATTAATTAATTAATTTTTTGCCAATTATCAAACCAAAAGAGAACCCCTATTTTCTACAAATTGGAACAATGAGTATATTTTTTGGTTGCTTTTCAGTATTATTGAATTTAATATAGAAAATCAATAATTCTTGATATTTTACTTTTCTTCCATTTTTGAAACGCACAAGGAAAAGGCTATTGTATCAGTTATCAATAGAATAAACAAAATCAATTTACATGTTAATGTAATCTATTGTAGCTTAGTTTTTCCATTATATCGAGGTATCTACAAAATAGATCTCTCGAAGGATTTTAACGTTTATACAGTATTTATTTTTTCTTTCTTTGTTAAGGAATATCTAAAACTAGAGTGTTCTTAATCTTTTCGCCCCGATTATTTTTCAATTTTGTGAGATAAATTACTACTGTTTTAATAATTTTTATAATAAAAATCCTAATAGATTTCTTATGATAGTTTTTTTTTTTTTTTGCTATTTCCTTGATATTAATATGGCAATAGTTTTAGGAAGAGTTTTATGTAACATTTGGAGAATATTGTATTACAAAAATATTTCACCATTATAATATAATAATATACTATAATAATAAGGTGTTCTGGTGTAATAACGCCAAGTGCTAATATTATGCATAACTATGAAATAATCTGGTAAATGACGCCCATGTGCTCTGCGCATAAAGGTTTTGAGTCATATAAATTGCAAAAAACAGCTGAAAGTTAATTTGTTCCATTTGTAGGTCTTATTGCTTTTACAAGCAACTAAACGCTTGATCTAAAATTTGCGAGATAAGTTTTGTGATATGAAGACTATTTTTTTTATCCGGAAATACTTTGTTTATTACATAAATTTGTAGTGCATTTCGTGTACTTTCAAAATGTTGTAGAAGATTTTGGATATCTTCTCAAGATAATTTGTATTTTGAAATGTACTGCGCAATAAGTTACCGGGGTAATAACGCCAATCCTTGGCACTAATACCCCGGTTGATTCCCAAAAATGGCCGAAGTGCGTCCTAAATACTGATTCAAATAAACACAGTTAAAACCGTGCAGTGATTATAATAATTCTATTTAAATGGCCCTTTATAAGCAAAAAGAAGATCAGGGTCTGATATTCTTTTTCCTCCCCCCCCCCACATCACACCTTTATTTTTCTTACACTTTCACAAAAAATTGAATTGAACATTTTCAATAGTTTAAAATGCAATTTGTCAATTTCTAGAGCTGTAAATTTTGTATTTTTAGAATTGGAAAATCTACATGACATTATTCCATCTTATTTCATAATTTTGTTTGCATGGCCTTATTACCCATATAGGTGGGTAATAACGCCAAATAGCATTGGTCAAGAAATCACGCCATTACCTTTTATGAATACATATGTATTAAATTATTTTTTATTATATAGGTAGTCAATGCGCTGCTGTATCAAATCCTATATTTGTTTGAAAAATACAATCTAAAACTAAGCCGTAAAAATTGGTAGAAGCTTAACATGGCGTTATTACCCCAGGATACCTTATAATAATAATATAATATTTTATGTAATATAATAAATTATTATATAATATAATATTTTTCGAATATATTTTGCATTTTATCATCATTATTCCTTCAGAACAATAATCAATATCTTATATTTAAAGTGGGGAAAGTATGTTTAAAATAAAATTATCGCACACTGTGCTAAAAGGATTCAGCAATTTATTATCATTATTATTATTATTATAACAAGGTATATCCCGTCGAATTTCGACGTTTAAAAATTATTAAGGAGGAACTGTTTCCATTATTGAAAATAAGTATACAAAAATTAGTTTGAAAAAAAAATGCACTTTAGCTAGTTCTTAAATAAATGATATTTAAACTAAAGTTAACAAAATACAATTTCCATGAAATTCAGCTGTAGAAATTATTAGAATTAAATTTTAGTCGTAAATGTAATCAGTAAAGTATAATAAAGATCTGTTATTATGATAAAGTTATCAATTAATGATTTTATACTTGATATTCCAAAATGAAAAAAAATAGCAAAACGTATTCCACTTTGACTCCATTATAGAATTTTTTCCTCGGGAAATTGAAATCCGACTCATTTTCAGCTTCTCAAAATTTACATATATATATATATCATAAATATAATCCCTTTTTAAAAATGTTGATATTTTAATTTGATCACTTTAAATTACTTTAATTGAAAATTTGAAATCTCGGTTCAACGTCATTTGCATTCTCTAAAACTTTCCTGTTCTACGATTTATTCTTGAATAACGTTTGTAATATAGTTACGTTATTATCGCGGAATGATACTCAAACCCGGCAATAAATCCATGTCGTTATTCAAGAAGCAAACTGGGTCTCTAACAATTCATAAGCCTTCATTTGTTCGTTAAAATAGCTCCATGTTTTACCAGAAATCATTCATTTATATTTCTTCAAAATTCGGAATATGATTTTACATATTGATTACTAAAATTGCATTCTTTCAGCTATTCGATACAAACGAAAAAAAAAGCACAGAAAATGAGTAACACGTCTGTTCTTTTAAGTACATTTTTGTAAAGAGAAAGAGCAATGTCGAGTGTAAATTAAATTGTAATAAACTGAAAATCATTTAATCGATAATATAATTAAAAAGTGAGAAAAATCATGTGTTAAGCATAGGCTATGAAGCACCTGTAGATAGGTTTCTTACACCTCCTGAAATCTTTAACAAAACTTCGTTATCCAGGGAAATAAGTTGAGGTGTTACTGTCCATAACGAAATATGCATTTCAATACTTTTCGAAATATGCATTTCAATGTATTCCATTTGTCGGTTTATATATATACTATAATGAGAAAATTCACTTTAGCAAGAAAATCCCAGCTGGATGAAAATTTTCTTTTGGCAATTTTTACTAATTGATGGAAATGGACTTCAATAATTTTGTTCACCCCTGTACTTTACCTAGTACCTTTAATACACAAAATGATTTTACTAAAATTTATTACAATAATCTTTAAACTACTTAAATCATATTTCCAGAAATTATTATACATAGAAAACCCAGTATTCAATTCTTTGAATGACCTTGTGTATCATTATACATATATTCTACAAACATTTCATAGTAAACTGAATGCAATTCAACGTAAAATGCAAAAGTTATTTAAAAACTATCTCTAAGAAAACTACGCTCATATGCAGTAACCTTTACGATTTCGTTTGTGTCATCCTGTATATCTTAATTGTGTAACTATTAGCCTTTATACACAGCAAATAATGTGTATACATTTAGTGTTACTTAAAATGCATATCATAATTAAAAATGTACTTCATCCATCGAATAGTCATCATCCATGATATACAGTACTTCGGATAGAATCTATTATTTGAAATATTTTGCGTGTCCCTGTAAATGCTATGCAATTCGCATCATGCGTGAAATAACTCATATTAAGTCTCAGCGCCGTATATCAATTTGATTACACATGAAACTGTTTATCATCATTAAAACAAGTCGCAAACATTTTTTTTCTTTTATTATTATGTATTAGAATTCTTTTCTGTGCTCCTCTAAATGAGTAATAACTAATATTTTAACTGCATATTTTACAGAATGCATATTTTAGAGCATTTCGTGGATGCACATAAATTTGAATATGTTTAACTGAGTGTAAGATACAGATTTCAAACAGACTGTATTTAAAAGTACATTTTCCTCTGAACGGTGGTATAAACTTGAAAATGAGCGATGTTAAGAAGTTAAAAATTTACAGTAGCAAAAAATACAAATCCGAAATTTCATTTCAAATGTTAAAGTATTGACATTCGCAAAATGAAGTATGCTTTATGCACAGATACATGTGGCCTTTATATTATAGATTGCTGAAATATAAATTACGTCATAATAAAATTGCATAATATTTTCTAACATTACTACCGCAAATTGAAACAAAAGTACTTGTTAAGACAAAATAACACTTGATGAATAGACATGAGCTATTAATAGTACGTGAGACAAGAATGGGTTAATCATATTCTATTTCGTCATTCTAAAAAAATCAAACTCAAATTAAATTTTCTAAACTTATAAAATTTAAATTACCTTACATATAGTTTCTTCTACAAATTAAAAAAAATGAAATAATAAAATAAAAAAACGATATGATGAAAAAAGTTTTGGTCAATCATTCAAATAAGCACTTACCAATAGTGATACCTACTATGCTTACACCGGTCGTATCAATAATATTTATAAACCCGATTATTATAATTTTTCATCTTTAACGTGTAACAGGAGGTCCAACCTGGACTTTCCGGGATATAGAATGGTGGGGTACCATTATTTTATTATTGTTACAGAAATATCTAATACATATAGATATTTATTTATTTATTTGTTTACAGTTTCATTTATTTATTTGCAATTATGAAAACAAAAAGAAAATCTCTTTTTTCTATCCATTGGACTAATAAGTTCATTTTTCGATTGCGTTTTACTATGATTGAATTTAATATAGAAAATCAATGTATTGATACTTTACATTTCTTTCGTTTTTGAAAAGCCCTAACAAAACGTATTTGTATCGGTTATTGAGAGAATTAATTTGAAAAATCAATTTACATGCTACTGTAATCAATTGTAGTTTTTTATGTATTAAAACGCGATATTTCCAAAACAGATCTCTCAAAGTATTCTGCGGTTTATACAATATTTTTTTTTCTTTCTTTGCCGAGGAATACTTAAAACTAGAATGTTTTTTTTTAATCTTTTCCCCTCGATTCTTTTCAGTTTTGAGACATAAATTTATTTTACAAAAACAATATTAATACTAACTATCGAAATTGATT
This sequence comes from Maratus speculifer, assembly GCA_964019185.1. NCBI lineage: Eukaryota > Metazoa > Arthropoda > Arachnida > Araneae > Salticidae > Maratus > Maratus speculifer. The sequence continues at coordinate 256,554,548 of OZ025295.1, read as the reverse complement.
TCCTGAAGTAGTTAACTATAGTAGTTATTTTGCATGCTATTTTCTCCTTGATATTCATATGACAATTGATTTAGGAAGACTTTTGTGTAACATCTGGAGAATATTGCTTTACAAAAAAATTAAACCGTTATTACAGTTTTCTAATATTTATTTCCGTTTCATCATACATTATTTTTTTAGAAACATAGTCATTATTTTATATTTAAAGGATAAAATATATGTTTGAAGTAAAAAAAAATCGTCAAAGTTGCAAAGATAATACAGCAAAATTTTTTTAATTAATATTATTATTATTGCTGTTTGCTAAAACATAAATAAAGTCATAATATATACGTTATATTCATATTTAGTACCTTTACCGCATAATGTGCTAAAACATGTGCCATGGCCGCCATAGTAGGTCACCATATCCGAACGGGTTAATTGTTTTCTATTTTATCATCCTGAAACTAATCTATCTAAAATATTTTTTCTAAACTTACAAAATTTACATACAGTTTTTTTTACAAATTACAATTAAAAAATATTGAAACAATAAAAAGAGATATAAACTGATGAAAAACAAATATGTGGTTAAAAATTGTATAAGGATTTACCGATATTTATACTGACTATGCTTTTACCGGTCATACCACTGCATATTTACAAACCGTGTTTTATGATTATTCTTTATATCATCTAATAGAAGATCCAAACCTGAATTCCTGGGACATAGAGAGGAGGGGAATCCATTTTTTATACTTATTATAGGAATTTGTAACATATATTTATATATATGCATAAATTTTCATCAGTTATTTATTTATAGCCAAATAACAGCACCAAAAATAAATCTCTTTTTAACCCCTTGACCGCCGAGCAAAAGGGCAAAATTTTAATGTTTTTTTTTCTCTGCAATGTATTTTTAATGCTAATAAAAGAGGGATTTTCTCTGATGGTATATATATATATATATATTTGTTACGTATATCCTTAAAAGCCTTGAAATCATTAATCATTGCTTAACTTCTTTAAACTGTATTATATTTGTAGAATTATATCAATTTAAATAAATCACCAACTGCAGTGGAACCTGCACCTTAGTGAACAAATATATGTGGTAGCGGCAGTGGGAAGGTTAATAAAAAATATAATTCAATTATTAAAATAAGGTTTTGAAATTTTTTTAAAAGCCATACTTGCGTATTGGTCTCGTTCCAGATGTTAGTAACCAGAGGAATTGCTAAATATCAGCTTTTACGTCAGCCATTCTTATTCTAATAATTTTAGTCTTTTAAGTTCATAATTGATTTATATGTCTTAAATATGTGTTTTATTGATTTTCATTATTTTCTTCATTTATAGATTACAATTCAATTTTGTTACGGAATATAGTCCTCCCCCGTAAGTTATCCTCCACCATTATAACACCCCCGGGTGTTATAGAAAATTTCCACTTCTTCGGGGGGTTTAAAATTTTAAAATCGCTTATACATGCATTTAAACCTACTTAAACGACTGCTGAGATTTACCAAAAGTTCTAAATTTTTCCACCCTCTTTTAACACCCTTAGTGGGGGAATTTTTAAAAATAACTGAAACATGTGTTTAATTATTTTTGTAGCAAATTTATTTTCTGAAATACAACGCTCCCATCTTAAACGGCTGCTGAGTAATAGCAAGATGTTTTAGCAAGCAAAATGCTATAGCAAGGGTAATGCAACAGATACACGTTTTGTAATTTAAATCAAACAACCTGTACTGTAAGTAATATTTTTAAAAAAGCTATTTTGAAAATAGTTGTTGTCCTCGGTAAAGAATTGGGAAAACTGAAGTATATCTGAACATTTTTATTGATTGAATTCTGCAAATTATTTTATTTTATTCGTTTTCTGATTTATCCAAGTTTAATGCCCAAAAATGGAATACTCCTGTTATTTTATTTTATTCGCTTTCTGATTGGTACAAGTTTAATGTCCAAAAATGGAATACTTCCTATTCCCTGATGACAGAAAGAGTAATTAAAACGTATAAGAAATAAAATAATTTAAAAACAAATTGTGATGGCGATTTCAAATAAATTTAATTAAAAAGTGCATTTTTTTTCTCTACGCAACGGTGTAAAAAATTAAATGTACGATGTTTAAAAGTTTAAAAGTTTGTAGTTCCTAAAATTGTAAAACTAAAATTTCATTTAAAATTTGCTTGCGATGGGGTCAGGAATAATAATGTCTAATCTATGTCGTACGTAATGTGAGGCGTTCAGAAGTCAGTCTGATTAAGTCCATCTAATAAAAATGCACATTTTACACAGTAAAATTCTCTGCCTGTAAATGTCTATTTTTTATAATTGGTCTAGGAATACTAAAGTTTAATGCACGGCATATGTTATATACGACTCGTTATAATCATCCTAAAATTGATGTTTATTATTATTATAAATTTCTGTATAAGTAAATATCATTTTCTAGATAATCGTTGTAATTTGTTAAATTACTATTTTGTTATATTTTAAAAATTATTATTATTATTATTATTACTGAATCTGGGATGCCTAGGACTTTTTATGTAGCTACAAATCTGTTTGCTGATAAAAATTTATGATGATTACTATTATTTTTGTAGTGTCTTTTATAAATCTACACTTTTCTATAGCTTCATAAGAACTAGTTTCAGTTGCAATTAGTTGTTTATAGCGTTTTTTGAACGATGCTAAATAATATGCAATTTTAGTATACATACACATTTCTCTAAGTTTATATACGTAAAATTATAGATATATATCTTTTTTTCATATCTTGTATGCATTTATTTTAAAAATCATTTTTTTCTGAAATAAATACGTAGCATAAATTGAAAAATAAAGTAGTTTATGTCCAATGGCAAAGTATTATTTTAATACAAAAATCCCCATTTTTTTTATATATATTTATAAGCAGTATCTAAAAAAACAATTTGCAATATAATAACAAAACTTGCTTTATCTATTATACTTCCCTTTTTTTCTAGATATGTAAGCTATTCATTCCTTTTAATGAATGTAAACAATGGAGAATGTCTCAGTGGTGTTCCACTTTACTGTTAAAGATTTTAATCTTAAAATGATAGTGGTAAATGATTGTATTTAATTAACTTTAGCTCAAACAGAGACTAGAATAAGTATTCTTCTTAAAGTAACTTATTCAAATAAAAGACCTCGGATATAATAAGAAGCATTGATTATTGCGGTTTAATCATCATATAACAGAACATCTCTATTTAAGACGATAAAAGGCCCTGCCATATAAATTTATAATAGATCGAATTTTTTATATGTAATATAAAGCATTTTAATTAAATTCTCAAAAGAATTTCAATATTTAGATTCCGGAGCATCGTAGATTAATATGTAATAGAAATATACAATAGAATATAACATCTAATATTTACTATTGTCATTAAAATAATTTTTAATTAATTTTCTTTTAATAATATGTGTTTCCATTTGTAATTATTGTTCTATTTATAGGAATAAAAATTTACTTCTTTGCAAATTCTGTTTTTGTAAATGGAGTTTTTAATTGCTTCGTGCACTTTGCAAATAATACAGCAGACAAAAGTGAATTGGATATTTCTTCATTCTCAGACATATGTAGTTTTGTTAATCAGGTATATCTCAATGTACTGCGGAAACGTATTTTGCCGACTTATCAACCAGATAAATTTTATTATATTGGAGGGAACATGTCTGTTTCTTCGACTTTATTTTTTAGAAAAAAATTGCGTTTTTTAAGTGTTTCTTTATATTGTATGATTTAATTAAACAAAAAAAAAACATTAAGTAATTTCGTATTCTAATTGTTAAATATATTCAATCATCATTACGTTATTTGTTCTTTATTGGATAATTTATAATTTAAAAAAAAATAAATAAATAGCAAAAAAGAAGATTTAGTGTTGGTTTTTTTAATATAAATAAAATTTTGTTATTGCCAAACTTTTCAAGACGGTTTACTTTAAGTATAGGTTTGAAAGAAATTCATTTCAAATCTTAGACATAAACCTTTAGCACTTGTTAATGCTAAGCTATGCTTCGCAATAGCATTATGAGCAATAATTGCAAGAAAAAATAAAGCAGTAAGTAATTAAAATAATGAATAATAATTTTTTTATCAATTGTTAGAACTATTAAACAATTGGAAAATAAATCATAACACATGTAAATTCCATAGGGTGTGAAAAACAATTCCTATACAGGATTTGAGCTAGGGATCTTTCAGCTGAAGCCACTAATGCTTTACTCGATGCTCAAAGAGTGCTGAATCAGCTTAAGACGCCACAAGAGTCACATAATAAGACCCTTATGAAAATGTTAAGTCTATTGGAGAGTCATTTTCAAATATTTTGCTTAAATTGTAATATTTTTATTTTTTATTTATTTGTACATTTTTAATTATTTTTATTTTATTTTTTGCATAGGATACCTGAGAACGTTCTACAAAGGGGCCAGTTTTTACTTTTTCAGGTATGGTTATATATTTTTTTTTATATTATGTTAGTTTCAATCAAAGTATTAGAAGAAACCCGAAACCAAAATCGGAAAAGTATAATCTAGCCCGATTGTAGATCATTCTCAGATTGCCTATCCGAACAAAGTCATATGAAAATATTAAAACTTGAGAAATTTGAAACTCCAACATTTGGAAATGTGGCCTCCATAGACTGAAGATTATCATAAGGGTCGTTTTGAGCGATTCGAATGACCTTTTAAGAGTAAAAATTGTAGGTTACCTTTGAAACTATAATAAGCGTTTCATGCATAATTATATACATTTTTTTTCTTTGAACACAATCATTCAAAAGGTAAATAGATCATAACAGACGTAAATCGGATATTCGTCCGCAATGTTTTCACTCTCTACGAAAATTATATACAGGGTGAGTCATAAATATCGAAGCAATAGGCTATCTCCTCAAATATTGCCCCTAGACCCATACTTCCAATTGCAAAAATTCATAAAAAGGGTGAAATTTCTGATAAAATAAGTTGCAACTCCATGGGGGGTCTACTTGAAAAAATACGAAAATTAAATTTTTATACGGCCCCCGTAGGGTGAAATTCCCAATTAAGAAATTATTCCTCATCCATTCCTAAATTGAACAAAACAAATTTCATTTCCGTATCTAAAAATCCCACAGAGATATTAAATCCCAAAATCCCCAAAAATTCCTGACTTACACCACTTTTCCCTTGCCTCTAAACTGTGATTTCTTGACTCAGTTTCAAGGCTTGTTAGGGAACATTCACAAATTGCAATTTAATAAAAATCGGTTTAAGATAGCGCTTTTTCTTTGGATCTAAAATAGCAGCGTATAGTTTTTACGCTAAATTGGTATACCAGATGTCTGCCCGGGTCAAAATATCTAGGTCAAGTCTCAAACCGACCCATAGGAGAAAAAGTTCTGCGTGGCCTGTAAAAAATGTCAACAGCATAACCCGGACCGGTCTGGAAAATAGTTTAAATCATAGCCCGGTTCAGTTGCAAATTTCTATATATTTTTTTAATTCGGCGTGGGAAAAAAATATTTCATATGGAGGAGTTCTCACCAAAAAATTCTTTTATAGCTTTTCGTTTTTTATATTTATACTTTTTATTATTAAAGAAGCGCCAAAAGCTGTAATAAATTTATTTTATCAATGAATCTCTATTTAAGGTACCCTGGGGTAATAACGCCACGTTAAGGTTCTACCAATTTTCACGGCTAAGTTTTAGATTGTATTTTTCAAACAAATATAGGATCTGATACAGCAACTCATTGACTATCTATATAAAATAAAATAATTTAACAGATATGTATTCATAAAATGTAATGGCGTTTTTTCTTGACCCATGCTATTTGGCGTTATTACCCACCTATATGGGTAATAACGCCATGCAAACAAAACTGTGAAATAAGATGGAATAATTGCATGTAGATAGCCCAATTCTAAAAATACAAACTCTACAAAATTAGAAATTGATAAATTGCATTCTAAGTTATTGAAAATGTTCAATTTTTGTGAAAGTGTAAGAAATATAAAGGTGTGGTGTGGGAGGGGGGGATGAGGCAAATGAATATCAGACCGTGAGATTCTTTTTGCTTAAAAAGGACCGTTTGAATAGAAATATGAGAAACATTGCACAGTTTTAACTGTGTTTATTTGAATCAGTATTTAGGATGTAGCTCGGCCACTGTAGGGAATCAACCGGGGTATTAATGTCAAGGATTGGCGTTATTACCCCGGTATAGTTATTGCGCAGTACATTTTAAATTACAAATTATCTCGAGAAGATATCCAAAATCTTCAACAACATTTTAAAAGTACATGAAATGCACTACAAATTTATGTAATTAACAAAGTATTTCCGGATAAAAAGATAGTCTTCACATATACAAAACGTATCTCGCAAATTTTAGATCAAGCGTTAATTTTAGTTGTTTGTAAAAACAATAAGACCTAAAAATGAAACAAATTAACTTGAAGCTGTTTTTTGCGATTAATATAACTCAAAACCCTTCTGCGCAAAGCACATGGGTGTCATTTACCTGATTATTTCATAATTATGCAAAATATAAGCACTTGGCGTTATTACCCCGCCTGGCGTTATTACCCCAGGGTACCTTATATGTAAATGTTTTACTTTTACTTACTAAAAAATGTTATACTTTTTAAGACGGAATAACACAGGAAAGAAAAAATACGCTATAGACAGATGCTCTCCCTAGAAGATGTAATTGGAGCTTATTTTATTACTATTGCATTTATTTATTTATTTTGCATGAATCAACATATTTTCCGTTTTAGACAGAATTCCATCATAGGCAATTTTTTTTTCATTGGTTTTATTGTATTTAATTTTTTTAGCCTTTGAATAATCTATTTAAAAAATGAATTTTAAAGTTTTTTTTTTTTTTTTGTAAAATAAAGATTTTAAAATCTAAACGTTTTTCGTAAAAAATTCGATTGAGCCGAATTTTATTTATTTTATGTACGTATTAAGTCAGTCAGAGATAGTGATTTTAATACGGGTTTTGTCGAGACCGGGTTTGAAAATTTCATCCAGAGTGCATTTAAGTTGAAGGAAGTAGTCCCATCCTTTATGCGAAGTACGCTACGTCCGGCTTTCTGGAGAACGGTAAAAAGCCTGAAATTATCGGAGGTAAATTAAAAAAAAAAAAAAAGACTTAAACTGCATCTTAGAAAAAGCATTTTTTAAAATAACTGACGGACATTAAAACAATACACTTCTTTTTTCCGCATAATGAATTTTTTATCCTCTATTTCTTGTCTTTAAATTATTAAATGTTAAGAATTGAAACACGTCATTTTTTATTTTTTTACATTAGTTTTGTTTCGGCAAATTTGAAAAAATGTTTACTTTTAAAAAATTTTGCTTTTGAAAATATGATTTTTTTTAAATTATATTATTTTTTCAATAAACATTTTTAATAGTTTTAAAATTATATTAAAAAAAAACCTTGGAACGAAACTAAAATCAGATTTTCAGCTTTAATTAAATGGAAAGAAATTGAAATCCGATAAATAATGTTAGGAGTTTTAACGATTTTTGATTGTCCCATTTAAACCAGTACTAACCACATGAAACTTTTATAAATTGTATGAGAAATTTTTGAATGCGATTTTCTTAGCAAAATATATGGCTAACCATCACAAAAAAGAAAAAAATCAAAATTCTAACTCAAGAAATAGATTTTTTACGCGTTTTCTAGACCTGTTAAAGTAACATTGTTTTTTCAATTGTGCGAATTTCAATTTGTGTCTAATCCCTTAAAACCTAATGAATTTTTTTAAACGGCTATAACTTTTCGAATTTTGGAGATATGAAGGTGCAACTTTTTGTGTCTTATTTAGGAGTGAATAAGGAAAGTTTTTCTAATTGGAATTTTCGACCTACGGGGGCCGTATAAAAATTTAATTTTTGTAACTTTTCAACTAGATCCCCCATGCAGTCGCAATTTATCTTATCAAAAATTTCATATTTTTTTAATGAATTTTTGCAATGGGAAGTATAGATCTAAGGGCAATATTTAAGGAGATAGCCTATTGTTTCGACATTTATTACTCACACTGTATGTTATAACGTTTTAAGTCTTACCTGTTTGTTTACGCTATCAATAAAAAAAAAATTGAAAGTATGCCTGTTCTACAGAATTTGCAGTAATTTCAGGAAATAAAACACATTAAATTTTATCTAATGGCATCTTTATTGAAGAAAAGTACTTTTTACATTTTGTTTTTGTTTTTCATACAACTTTTTTTTTTAAAACGATGCATATTTTAATCAGCTCTCCCAGCAAACTTCCAGCTAACCTCATTGTGTTAACCACGAAATTTACGACAATTAGACACAAATTAAACGTTCTTAAATTTGTGTTTGATGAAATACAAGATATTATTTTTGTTTATTAGACATTATTTAATAATAATCAAAAATATAAGTATGTGTTACATTTTTAATCCATTATTCAGCAATATAGGGGTTGGACAAAAATATGGAAACACCTTAAAAAAAACACGTTTCCTTGCCTAGTATTGGGTACGTTACCCGTTGTTATTCAAATCAGCTTGCAATCTTCTCGGAATGGATAAATACAGTTTCTGTATGTTTTCCAAGGGAATATTGTATCATTATTCCTGCAAAACGGTGGCAAGTTCAGATAACGATGTTGGCGGTGGATAGCGAGAACGCACTTTCCGCTCCAATGAAGACCACAAAGGTTCGATAATATTCAAGTCTGATGACTTTCGTGGCCTGGGGAGATGCGAAAATTCATCCTCGTGCTCAGAAAATCAATCTTGGACAATGTGAGCTATGTGAACGGGGACATTGTTGTCTTGGAAGATACCATCATCATTGGGGAACAAAGCTTGTATCATTGGATGACTTGATCGACCAAAATGTTCACATAAGTCTGAGCAGTAATACGCCCTTACAGAGTTATCATGGGGCCAGAAGAGAAACACGATATGGCTGCCCAAATCATCACCGAACCCCCGCCATGTTTCACTGTTAGCAACAAGCAGTCTGTATTATAGGCTTGAGATAGCGTTCTCCAGACGTAAACTCGGCCAGAAGTGGGGAACAATGTGAAAGAAGACTCATCAGACCATATTACGCTCTTCCACTGTTCTATAGCCCAGGCTTTATGACTTAAACACCACTTTTTCCTGTTACAGGCATTAGCATTACTGATGGATGGCTTTTCAACTGCAACACGGTTAGCAATTCCATATTTATGAAGCTCCATTCTAATTATTTTAGTACTCAAGGGATTTGGTAACACGACATTCATTTCAGCAGTAACTTTTGCAGCTGTGGTCTGCTTATTTTTCGCGATAATTTTCCTTAATGATCGTCTGTCACGATCTCAGCACACACTTTCGTCCGCGCTGTGATTTAGCAGAGGATGTTTTTTCCGCATTTCAAATATGCGGAATAAATCTTCGACACAGTACCTCTTGAAACACTAAAAACCTCGGCTATCTTGCTTACGGAAGCACCCCCCATACGTGCGCCAATAATTTGTCCACGTTCGAAGCCTGTTAACTCTGACATAATGCAATGATAATCTCACATAACAGTGCTCCAACAACGACTGAACGGTGCAGCGATTTTACGAAGTTGTATAGGTGGCGTCAGTAGGCGAAAACTCCAGTGCCATCAACATAGTTCATTATAATCAATCTTTTTTATCAAACATGCATTTCAAAAGGTGTTTCCATATTTTTGTCCAACCCCTGTATATATATATATATATATATATATGTCTATATATCTATATATCTAATTATATATATATATATATATATTATCTATCTATCTATCTATATTATGTATATATATATATATATATATATATATATATATATATATATATATATATATATATATATATATATATATATATACTAGCGGACCCGACAGACGTTGTCCTGACACAGACAGTCGTTATCCTTCCTGGCACCGACACCAGAAAATCAAATAAATGTACTTAAATATAGTAATACGCACGATAAAACTACGTTCTTAATTTAATTTCTTATGACAATTATGTAAGGAAATTATTTTTCACTCTTCAGTATTTTTTGAAGTCGGTTCAATTTTTGATAGAAAAGTTTATTTTTCTCTTTTTTATTAAAAGTTAACGATTTTATGAAGTCAGTTAATCAAAATTATAATACTGGCTATATTACTGTAAACCATACACGTTTGACAGAAGCGGGGTTCAAACACGCGATCTCTTTCTTCGAGAAGCAGAGCTTATATCTGGCGCCTTAGACCGCTCAGGCATTCCGTCCGCACTCTATTCATCGAACTTATTCAACACTTTTAATTAGCGAAAAATCACTAACTATTAGTTTTTGCCTAGTTACTAAAAAAGTACTTAATCAATTTCGATGAAATGTGAATCTAAACCATTCTCGAATCCACTGGAACACACACGCAAAATTCCATTAAAATTGGTCCAGTCGTTTAGGAGGAGTTCAGTGACATACACACGCACAGAAGATTTATATATATAAAAATAGGGATTCAAAATGTCAGGTTTTTGAGCCGAAGACATCGACAAATGAATTATCTCACGAACTACTGGATTTAAATGAATTTGCTTAATACCATTCGATTCAGAATGAAAAAAATGCACTAAAATATGTTATCAGTTAAAAAATACATACAAAAGCCGATTTTTAAGGATTTTTTTAAAGTTCGCTCTTTTTTCTACTCCTCTGAGGGGTGGAATTTTCGAAAATCCCTTTTTAGCGGCACTCGATGTTATAAGAAGTATTTTTACCCCAATTTTCCAGATTTTTGGTTCGGTAGAATTTTTTGTGATGTGATTAATACGAAATCCAGACTTTCTTTTATATTTATAGCACTTTTAATTAGCGAAAAATCATTAACTATTAGTTTTTGCCTAATTACTAAAAAAGTACTGAATCAATTTCGATGAAATGTGAATCTAAACCATTCTCGAATCCACTGGAAAACACACGCAAAATTCCATTAAAATTGGTCCAGTCGTTTAGGAGGAGTTCAGTGACATACACACGCACAGACGATTTATATATATAAAGATAAGGATTCAAAATTTCAGGTTTTTGCGCCGAAGACATCGCCAAATTAGGAAAATGTGAATTATCTCACGAACTACTGGATTTAAACGAATTTGCTTAGTACCATTCGATTCAGAATGAAAAAAATGCACTAAAATATGTTATCAGTTGAAAAATAATTACAAAAGCCGATTTTTAAGGATTTTTTTTAAAGTTTGCTCTTTTTCTACTTCCTCTTAGGGGTTGAATTTTTGAAAATCCCTTTTTAGCGGCACTCGATGTTATAAGAAGTATTTTTACCGCAATTTTCAAGATTTTGGGTTTGGTAGAATTTTTTGTGCTGTGATTAAAACGAAATCCTGACTTTCTTTTATATTTATAGCACTTTTAACTAGCGAAAAATCACTAACTATCAGTTTTTGCCTAGTTACTAAAAAAGTACTGAATCAATTTCGATGAAATGTGAATCTAAACCATTCTCGAATCCACTGGAACGCACACACACAATTTCATTAAAATCAATCGAGTCGTTTAGCAGGAGTTCAGTTATATACACACGCACAGAAGATTTTTATATATAAAGATGTATATATATATATATATATATATATTAGGGTGGAGTGAAAAAGACCAAAAAAATTTTTTTTCGGAATTTTTTTTTTGGATAGGTCTAAAAAGTTGCCTTTTGGCACACTGAATATAAGGTTAAAGTTTCATTTCGTTTGGAATTCATCTTTAGTCCCCTACCAGCTCTTAAAGATTATGCTCTTTATATGTGAAAATCAAGATTTCACTATGTAGTGCAAATGACCAAAAAATTTTTTTTTTCGAATTTTATCCTTGGATAGGTCTAAAAAGTTGCTTTTTGGCACACTGATTATATTGTTAAAAATTTCATTTCATTTGGAATTCATTTTAGTTCCCTACCAGCTCTTAAAGATTATGCCCTTCTAATTTGAAAATCAAGGTTTCACCATGTAGTGTAAATTACTCAACTTTCTTTTTTTAACTAAATTTCTGATTTCAGTAAAATAACCCACAAAAATGACTTCTTAAAGTATTACTTGTGAACGATCTAAGTATAGTTGCGTTTTCACTCTTTGAATAGCGAATAAAACCCTAAAATGTGAATCGTATTGTCGCAGAGATGAGAAAACATTTATTAAACATGCTTTAATTAGACATTAGCAATAATTAGACATGCTTTCACTTTTATTTTCCGAATGCACATGAAAGATAGTTCTCTAAATATAAAGGAAATGCAGTTTTCTGAATATATAGTAATTAAATGAAAAGAATATGTACGATGTATTGTAAAACGATCTTTCATTTCATTCTAATTTATATTGATCTTTGATATCAAAATTAGGTATTACCTTTCGTGAATTTATTTTGCTCACATATATCCGGCTCTTGCTTCTACTACTACAGACGCTAATAGCGCTTCAACAACTAAGTTTATGCATCTTTCGAATACTTGAATCTAACAGGGAAATATTTCAATTGAAAAAATGGAACTTTCGATTTTTTTTCTGAGAATTTCCAGTTTCTCTCTTGGTACTCTTTTAAGAATGTGGGGTGATTTCACATTCTTGCCAGTTAATAATGTTTATATAGTTTGTAACACTGAATTTCAGTATTGGAATATGAAACTGTCTTATTGTAGAACATATAATATCCTTCATCTTCAATATTCTTCGGAATCCAAATTGTCCAACATGATTTTTTTTTATCAGTTATCATTCCTGTAAATTTTCATTTCAATGACGGAAGTATACGTTTTGTCGAATAACGGGATTGAAAATTTTCTTTAAATATTCCCTCAAATAACAAAACAACTTAATTGTTTATATATATATATATATAAAAGAGCTTTATTGTTGAAAATATTGAAAATATTGAAAATATTATTGAAAAGCTCGTGAGCTTTTATTTTGTTTATCAAGTTCAGTGATAGGTAGCGGCAATTCGTTTGCAGAGAGCTGACATATTAACCACTAAAACTGACGACTAAATCTTAGTTTCAAAAATCTATTAGCATGATTTTTTATGTTACTTTTTACAGTTGTTCCGTCACAACCTATTGCCATAAATTTATCAAGGTTTAATTGTTTTTCAGTGCAATATTTTAATACTTTCTGCAGTGATCTTTCCTGATCCAAAAGATGGTGTAATGTGTCACAAATACAATTCATTTGACTGTTAAAATCAGAGATTATGTTTGTAACTTATAGTTCTTCCATATATCTCCAATTTTCCATAATTTCCTTTGATTTTGGAGAATTGCATAAGCTACTGATATTCAGAAAAAATGTTGTCTTTCATTTGATCAACACGTCTTTGGGAAACTACAACAATTGATGCCCTCTATGATTTCTCTCAGGATTTTTTTTTACCTCTGGTTTTGACGAAACTTTACAATTACTGATGTGCTTTATTTATTGTTTTGTATAATAATAATATTTTATAGTATTCTGCTATTGTTGGTAAAACAGCTTTATTTAGTTTTGAAGAATCACCAACTTCTAGTGATGGTAAACTTCGATTTGATTACACACGTACTCATTTTGACTGTAAAAATGATAACATACAATTTTAAAAACTCAATAAACCGTTTCAAATATTTAAAAATAAAAATTTAAAGTTTGAAAATGATGAAAGGAATTACACTATACATTTTAAATATAAATATATCAAACGATATTATCCAAAAATCCTGTTGATGTACAATGTATGGTAAAAATCTATCGTATAAATCAATTAAAATATAAATGGCCTGGTAGGGGACTCAAGAAGTTTTTCAAAATTCATGAAATTTTGCACGTGTATTAGAGACACAAAAAGGCAACTTTTGGCTGCTATCCAAAATCAAAATTCCAACTTTCGATTTTTCACTCCACCCTAATATATATATATATATATACCACAAAAAAATGTTATCCAAAATAATTGAAAATATTAAAGCAATTTTCAGACTAAATAATTATAATGAAATTCCCATATCGATTATAGCAAACATATTTTCAATTTTAACTGGCGTTTCATAAAATTTATCGTAAAATTGTTTTCTATTTGACCAAGTCGATTAAATTAAGTGCATTTTCAATGTTCAATTTAATATTTTTCCGATTTTTGCTAATATTTTTTAAGACAATATTGAGTCAAGTAAAGTTTATATTTTTAGATAACTGTTTATGTCTTTTATTTCATTTTCTCTATTTATATAGCTATTTTACAAGCATTGTATTCAATACAATTTAATTAATTGATTGATAAAATGTAAAAGCTTAAAAAGAATTTATAGAACTAAGTATAAAAACAATTTGATTGTGAAAACGTAATACTTTGTGAGAAACATAATATATAATTTAAAGCCCTGAATTTATCGAATGATCGAAAATAAGCGATTCTATACTTGACTTTTAAATAATAAAATGATCAAATTAAAATTATTTAAAATTTAAGTACTTTTTTAATAGAAAATTGCTGGAACTATGTAGTTTTCAACGCACAATGTGTCAAATATAACTAAAAGCACTTCTATTTTTAAGGTAGTACATAACTTTAAGCTTGTGGCATAACGAACATTTTCCTTAAAAATTACGGAATTATATTTAAAAAATACACCTTTAGGCCAGTCAAATTGTCAGAAAAAATTGCCGATAGATGCAAAAATTCTGCTAGAAGATTAAATGTTTATGGAGATGCTAGTAACAAGAATTAATTGTTTTCCAACAAAATATCTCGAGGCTAAATTTAGTGGGGCCAAAAAAACACGAAATTTTCGAACGTTTTTCAATTTTTTACCTGTAATTTGAAAATTATAAACATTTTGTGTACCATAATCAATTACAAAAAGAAAGAACTTGAAATACTTTACAAATTACATTTTAAAAATGTTTTTCTATACTCATTACTACACGTGCCATGACTTTTTGAAAATGGCCCCTTTTTCTTACTTTACAGAAAATGACTTATTTTTCGCCCCTCATCCTAAAAAACTTTCTTTCATCACTAACAATGAAAATTAAGTACACATATTAACAAAATAAATATCTATTGATGATAAGTCAGAGATTTAAGGAAGGCAAGCAGAAGAAGCACCAATTCTGAAAACCCTATAAGAAAAACAATTACGAAGGGAGAGTGGGGCGGGGGTAAAAAAAGGGAGTGCTGATGAAAGATTGCCTGGTGACATTCTTGATCCGCTTTCATTAAGATGTAAGTGATCTTTTTCAAAGGCACAGTTTTCTAATATGTTGTTTTACAGTTTATTGCGTGTCTTCTCATGCAGTAATTAAAATTCAGTGAGGACGATCCAAAATTGTGTTTCGTTTGCGAAACAGCTTCATATAGTGATATCGCGTTGTGAGCCAAAAAGGAGTTGCAAGATCTTTGAATATAGCGTTCAATATCATAATATTAGTCATTAACATTATTTGGAAAGTAGAAAAGAAGTTACAGTACATGTTGGTTGCCGAAGAACGTATTAGAATGAGAGAATGATTGCAGCATATGTTCATCGAAGTGAAGATTCTAAACAGACTAGATTGTCCCTTCGATCGAGAAAATTGCTTCTTATGCTGAGAAGATAATCCATAGGATTTCAACGAAAAACAATAAAAAAGCCCTTCGCAAAGAGAAACTTGATTCACAAAGTAATGAAGTTAGAAACGGTTAGAAAATTACATTTCTAATAACTGCTGAAAAATGCGGGACTGTATAGTCTCAGAAAGCAATTGACCATATTCAGCACGAACCAGACTTCGTAGCTGCAGATGCACGGTATCATAGTTCTTGTCGCCTAAAACTACATCATTCTGCAACAGGTGGAGAAAAAAGAGGGCGTCTACCCGCAACATCCGTCGAGGCGTCATTGTCAGATATAAGAGCCGCTTCATTTCATTGCTTAAAACAGAATTTCGAAATAACAGAATTCAATTTGACCAGGTAGAAGTGAAGTTGATATCATGATAATTACCCCAGTAATTTCAAGAGCCGAATTTTTTGAAAGCATCGTAATTGTTGAAGAACACATTGACCTTCTCATAATCATGACGAGCTTGGGCTATCAGCATAAAAATCTGTTTTTCCAAAAGCCAGGAAGAGATAACATCGAAACCATGCGGTTTTCAACCATGTCATACAAATACAACTACAACAATCTTCTTTTCCCTCGTGCAATCAGAGGATGCTATAAAACATCCGCTCTTTTTGGGAAATAGAAATCAAAATTTTGTAACGCTCTGAAAAAACATGATCAGTTTGAAGAAATTACCTGCGTGTTCAATAAACCAGATTCTTCCCGTCAAGACATCACCAAGACTTTAGAAAAGTTCATTATTGCACTACACAGTGCTACATAGATACCACACAGAAATTTAAAACCTTGAGTTTCCAGTTCTTTGCTAAATTTGCCACAAAAAACAAAGTTTATCTTGCAAGACTACCACCAATGCAAGAGGCTGTGCAACATCATTTTCGAGCTCGCCAGCTGATGGGGAGTCTTTAGGGGGGTTATTTTCTAATATCTGGTTTGCATTTTTACAATTTTAAATATATATATATATATTTCTACATTGCAAAGTTCAGCAGACATCGCTCTTTTTTTACCTTTTTGATTTTGGTTGCAAAATTTTTTTTTCAAAGTTCACTTTCGAAACCTGTTTTTAAAGTGAAACTAACTTTATAAAAAATATCTGCATTCAAAATTGAAAAAATAAAAAAAAGAAGTGATGTAGAGATGCACCTAAGCTATGCAATGCCAAAAAATTATTTTAAAAAGTCAAAATGAAAACAAGATATATGAAAAATACCTTTCCATAGGAAAAGTATTAGCTCGCGAGCGCTTCGTCGGCCAGGGACCGACGCTATAAGCTCTAAATACAAAAGATGTTATAATGTTGCTAATTTTTTTTTACAATTTTATCGTTGTAATTAACCCGGTGGAAGGCGCGCGGGGTACCTGAGTCACCCCAGTCTCATAAAAACTTTTATTCTGGAATTCGTATTAGTCCGTCATTATTCATCCCTTCAGTAGCTAACTTTTAAAATGTTTTCTTTCAATAGCACCTGCCATCAGCAGGTGTTTTTCTTTTGTTAGGGAGAAGCAATCATTTCCTGGAAATCCACCTGCCACTGGGGTAACCTAGCAACCCCGCGCGACCGCATTTTACAGCAATTCCCTCTCATTAGTTTTCTGCTCGCATAGATAGTGGACGCTTGATTTTTTGTTCTTTTCGAAAATGGCAGCTAAACGAAAATTGACGGAATATGAGAAAGAAATGGAGAGATTGAGAGGGCTGCTGGATACTGTTGAAACTTCAGATGAAGAAATAGACTCTGCTAGTGAAGATGAAATTGATTATGAAATTTATAGTAGTCACGACAGTGACAGTGAATTTGAAGCTGCCAATATAAGCGTGAATCCGATCAAGAAAATGACATTTACGTAGGAAAAGATAAAACGGTCTGGAAAAAAGATAAACCGAATGCAAAAGTGAGAACTAGCTCGTGCAACATCATTATTCATCTACCTGGACTAAAATCAGTTGCATCAGGTATTACGGAACCTGTTGAAAGTTGGGAACTCTTTTTTGATTCCAACGTTATAAAAAATATCGTGGATTGCACTAATATTTTTATTGATAAAATATCTGCAAATTTCCAACGAAGTCGTGATGCTAGAAATACGGATGAAGTGGAGATGAGAGCGCTATTTGGTCTCTTATATTTATTCGGGCTACACAAATCATCCCATACTAATGCAAAGGATTTGTGGAGCGCCGATGGAACTGGAATTGAATTGCTTCGAAAAACAATGTCTTACAAGCGGTTCACATTTCTTCTCAGATGCTTGAGATTTGATAATATAAAAGACCGTGAAGATCGACGTCAATTAGATAAACTGGCAGCAGTGAGAGATTTTTTCAGTGCATTCAATAAAAAGTGTCAAGAGATATATTCAGTTAGTGAATATGTCACTATAGACGAGAAGTTAGAAAAGTTTCGAGGTCGTTGTGGATTTCGGCAGTACATGCCGAAAAAACCGGCAAAATATGGAATTAAAATTATCGCCTTAGTCGATGCGAGGACATTTTATACATATAATATGGAAATTTATGCCGGACAACAACCAGAAGGTCCGTTCAAAGTCGACAATTCACCATCTGCAATTGTAAAACGACTCTGCACCCCGTTATTTGGATCCGCAAGGAACGTGACAATGGACAACTGGTACACAAGCTAACCATTAGCAAAAGAGCTTCTATCAAAGAAACTAACTATCGTGGGAACTTTGAAGAAAAATAAAGCTGTGATTCCTGTTGAATTTTTAGAAGCAAAAACAAGGGAAGTTTTTTCATCTATATTTGGATTCCAAAAGGACGTAACATTAGTGTCTTATGTTCCGAAGAAATCGAAATGTGTAGTTTTGTTGTCTACTATGCATCATGATAACACGATAGATGAAAACTCTGAGAAAAAGAAGCCGGAAATAATACAATTTTACAATGAAACAAAGGGAGGAGTGGATACTGTTGATGAAATGTCTACACTTTATTCTACTGCGAGGAAAACAAATAGGTGGCCGATGGTTGTTTTCTATTGTGTGTTGAATGTGGCAGCTATAAATGCGCGAGTTGCACTTATGTCCACCAAAAATGCTCCTCTGCAGTACAAAAGTAGGCGAATGTTCTTGAAAACATTGGCATTGTCTCCAGTTAACCAACAAATTATGAAAAGATCAACTATGTCAATGTTGCCCAAGGAATTACGAGAAAAAATTAAATCTGATTTGCCCTCAACAGAAAGTAATGATGATCCTGATAATAACTTGCCAAAGAGAATAAAGCTTGGTAAAGGACGATGTGCAGTTTGTCCAAACAAAAAAACCACAATTAGTTGTATTAAATGTAAACAATTTACTTGCAAGGATCACTCTAATTACGTCTGTGACAAATGTATGTAAAGTCCAATAAAGGTATGTATTTTTTTTTTTTAAATGAGTAAGGTTTTTTTTTTTTTTTTTTTTTTTTTTTTTTTTTTTTTTTTTTTTTAAAGAATTATTAGTGCAGATATTTATTTAAATATATTCTGAAATTGAAACTTATATCTTAAAAATATATTTTATACATTTTTTATATATGTTTGAATAAATTTACATGCGTAAATTGCAAAGTTTTTCGGTGGGGTTATACAGGAACCCCACGCGACCAAATGTGTGCGCGCCTTCCACCGGGTTATTCATGATTGCTATCATGCCAATGTCTCTAATATAAATACGTTACATTAAAGAGGATAAAATAATGAAAAATGGTGACAAATTTTCGTTTTGCGATGATTCCATAAAGTTAGAAAAAAAAAGAGTCATTTCCAGAAAGCTGTAGTGCGCTTAATAATGGCTTAAGAAAAACAGTTTTGTAAAGAAATTTGTAGAGCGTTTAATGTTCTTTCTGTTTCTAACTGAGTATGGTACAAATTTCTTTGTAGTTTTTGAGTTATGGGCCAAAAAAAAAAAAAAAAAAAAAAAAAAAAACAGAAGAAAGACCGAAAATTTTGTGGTTTTTTGGCTCCACAAAATTTAGCCTCGAGATATTTTGTTGGAAAACCATTAATTCTTGTTACTAGCACCCCAATAAACAGTTTAAAAACATAAAATCTTCTAGCTGAATTTTTGCATCTATTTATGACAATTTGACTAGCCTACTTTACTAACTACATTTTTAATTTTTATCACCGTTTGTGTACATATACTGAGCTTAAATACGCAAAAAAATTACGATGTTATTCTTTGAAATTTAGAAATTTTAATTCCAAGAATGGACTTTACTCTTAGTTAATCCAGTGTATCAAAAGACATTCGTCAAATTAAAAGATTAAATGTCAATAATGGATAATCATAAATGTCTCACATAATTGACATTGAACAGATTACATGTATTTCCTATGTCATCTAGTTTTTTGAATCCGAAGTTTTATTTGTAATACTATTATTATTTTATTAATACATTCATTCTTTCGTTATTTAAAATTCCTGGAATTTTTTTTCAAGAGTATATCTAATGTTTACACATATTTTAATATTAGGTCAGTCTACGTTCGTTGACTAAATTAAAAGAACAATTTCAGTCATCATTTATATTTATTGTGTCCCTTAAATTCGATTAAATTTAAAGTACTTGCATTTTTTCACAAATACATTCATCGTAAAGATATCTATTTGCTTAGGTTTGAATTTAATATTCCTGCATTTATATACGTAATCTCTTAATACTCTTTCTTCCGAAATCGTCTAAAAAAAACAAATTTTATGTTATTTAAAAAATTTTTATGCCATAGGTGAATGTCTTCATAAAAGTAATGCTATTCTTCATTTTTTTTCAAAATTTTAATACATTAAATTCCTTATCTTAAAATTTTAGAATGGCAGCATCCATCTATTTGCATAATTTGGCAAATAGTTTGAGGATTTTACGAAATTTATCGAAAGTGTAATCAAGAAAAACTGACAAACACTAATAATATGGAAAAATTTTAAAATTTGAAATGGCTCAAAAAATAATGACAAATTATAAATTCAAAACCTTGGTTTAGTTTTGTGTCAAGATGTTTCAAATAATATTTTTATCCCACGATAGTACTCTCCATTTAGAACGTTAGTACATACCCATGGCTACAATGATCAACGGCCTTTCACGTACACATTATTCAAAAACAATTTCTCAAGCCTCTTCAGAAATTAACTCATACTTAAAATTCTGAATCCCTACTGCAGATGGTTTGATAAACATAATACGTTTTATTCTATTCCGCTGAACTGGTTTATTATTATATTTTCCTTGGTGAGTCTAAATTGCTTTAACAAAATGAGACGGGCTGTACTACACATCCAGATGAACAATAATTACCACAGAATATGTAGGCGCACACTTCTTAGTAACAAATGCAGGATAATCTAACCTAATACAACTTTCGTTGACGGTGATAACAGAAAACTGAACTATATTATAAATAAATTTTTAATAGACATGTTTACGTTTGTTTTAAATATGATAATATCCCCAAACTACTCGGATGGGGCAATATCGTACTTTCTCCTACAATGTTAACATCTTCAGACCTGATGTATTTTATAGTATACAAATAATTACAAGATTAATTTTCACGTGTATAATTAATCATTTCTATTAATAAACAAATAATACAGAAATAGGTTTTTATAGCGCCTAAAAAATAGCAGAACTAAACAATATAGCAATTAGATGCTTATAATGCTTTATCAGCGAGACTTGGCAATATAAAATTTTAGTATGCATTTCTCTAAGTTTACATACGTAGAATAATGCATGTTTATATTTCCTGCCATTTATTGTAAAATTCATTTTTTTTATTCTAAAATGTATAAGTAGCATAAATTGAAAAATAGAGCAGTGTATGTTAGAAAAATGTTCAATTTTAATACACATTTCAGATTTTTTTGGTACATTTCTGAAAGGTATCTCAGAAATTAAATTTTCTATTTAATAACAAAATTTTATTTATCTAATATACTTTTTTCCTAGATATGTAAATTATTCCTTGCTTTTAATCGATGTAAACAATGGAAAATTTTTCAGGGGCGTTTCATTTCACTGTTAAGTATTTTAATCTTAAAATGATACCGGTAAATGATTGTACTTAATTAACTTTGGTTCAAACAAAGACTAGAATAAGTAGTCTTCTTAAAGCAACTTACTCAAACAAAAGACCTTGGACATTGTACGAAATATTGATTATCGCGGTGTAATCATCACATAACAGAACATCTTTATTAAAGGCGATAAAAGACATGTCAAATAAATTCTAAATAGATTCGAATTTTTTATACGTAATATAAAGTATTTTAATTAAATACTCAATAAAAAATTTAGATCTTAGAGTATCATTATGTCAGTATATTTAGATCTTAGAGTATCACTGATTAAAATCTACTAAAAAGATATAATAGCATACGATCTTCTACATTTATTTCCGTCATTAGAATAATTTTCTTCGAATACGCATTTTTTTCTTTCATAAAAAATGTTTTGGTAATAGGAATAATAAATGACTGCTTTGTAAATTTACTTTAAGTGAATGGAGTTTTTATTGTTTCGAGTACTTTGCTGTTTATATATCAGACAAATTTAAACCCAATTATTCTTTGATCTCAGACGTATGTAATTTTGCTTATCATGTATACCTTAATGTATTGCAGCAGAAACTCAATTTGTTATCTTATCAATCAAATTTACTTTATTGTATTAGAGGGAGCATGGCTAATTTTTCAAATTTACTATTTAGAAAATTAATTAAAAATTAAATTTCTAAATAGTAAATAATTAAAAATAATTAAAAAAAATATTAATATATAAATATATAAAATAAAAATAATTAAAAATAATTAAAAATTTGAATTAATTAAAAATTAATTCAAATAATAAAAACCCTTTTTTACATGCTGCTATATTTAAACTTTGCAAGACGGTTTTCTAGAATTGTTGAGCTGAAAGCACGCTTTTTTGAGAAAACGGCATTTATCTCAAAATATCAGAATTGCATTGTTAATAATAATTGCAAGAAAAAAACACGTAATAATTAATTCAACTAATGATCAATATATTTTATCGCAATTATTCAAACAACTATTCACGCTACATTCATTTATAACCTTCCATTTATTTTAAATCAAATTTATGCTTGGTATATAATTAAAGCCCATAATCAATGCAAATCAACTGCAAAATAATGAAAGGTGTACCATACAAACCTAATAGTGTTAAATAGAAAATGTGCGTCATTTAGACTTATTTTAATCATTCTTAAATTTGTGTTTGCTAAAATGTAAGATATTAGTTTTGCTTATTAAACGTTTTGACATTATATAACAATAATACAAAAGAGTAATTGAAATATGTATTTGTAATCTGTTACTCAGCGAAAATTACAAATTTATGATGTTTATCAATAAAAAAAGTTATGAGAAAAAAATAAAAAAATCTAAAAGCAATTTTTAGTCTAAATAAATATAATGAAGTTCCCATGTCGATTAAAGTAAGTATATTTTCAGTTTTAAGTGACATTTTCTAAAATTTACCTTAAAATTGTTTTCAATTTGACAAAGTCCATTAAGTTAAATGTATTTTCAATGTTCAAGTTAATATCTTTCTGATGTTTGCTTATGATTTTTTAACACAATATTGAGTCAAATAACGTTTATGTCTTTTGAAGTTAACCATTTATGTGTTTTGTTTCATTTTCCTCTTTTTATATAGCAATTTTCCTTCTGTTTCAGTAAATAAATTTTAGTAAATTGGTTGATAAAAAGTAAAAGGTTAAAATGAATTTATAAAAGTAACAAGGAAAAGCCCAACATTGATAATCACACATTTTGATTATTTTTATATATGTTGTAGGGCAAAGGTCTCTTAGCCAACGGATTTTTTTACAAATCTCTTTAGTTCTCGAGGAAGAAGAGAGAGTCAAATATTGCGTCAAAACTTAGATACTTACTTTGATAAGACTTGGTGTGCTCTAGCGTAGCTCGTTTAGCATAGCATCAAACCGTTGTTCAGAGTGCTCGGGTTCGATATGCGGACGCGCTAGGTTTTCTCATTTTTTTATTTTTTTAACATACTTGTAATTATAATTTAACAGTCTTATTGTCAATTAAAAATAATAATATTATGCATAAATTATAACTGTAACTTTTTTTTGTTACTGTATAGTTTTATAAAGCCTCATATGTAGGTCCAAAACTATTAACTTTGTAAAAATCATTTTTAAAATGCATTTCACAGTTTTTTTTTCACCTAATAAAAATTTTTAAATTTTGCAAAACTTATGTTTGCTCTTTGAATTATTTTGTTTAAATGCTGCTGCTTTTTATTTTGTTTATCATTTAAATTCTTCCTGTTTATTTTTATTTTACTTATATGTTTTATTATAGTATTACTGTAAATAAATATTAATTATTTATTACTATAAATGGATGGCGTTAGATTTTGTGTCAAATTTTATTTTTTATTCAATAACATATCGAATTCTTTGTAAAAATCTGATTTAAAAATTAAACATTCTAAATTGTTGTTTAAATAGCCTAAAACTGTAGTTAAGATATAATATTGAGATTTTTAATTGACATTATTCAGTTGTAATCACAAATGTATTTATAAAACAAAAAATGAGAAAAACAAATGTAGCGCTTTCCCGTATCGAACCCGGCAGCGCTAAATAATGTGCAAACGTTATACCGAATGAGCTATGATAAAATACGCATGTTCTTTTCAAATTAAGTATTTAAGTTGTTTCATAATATTAGACCCTCTAATTTCCAAGAACTAAGATGCATTGTATAAAATCCATTGAAATTGAGGCTAAGTTATCACAGCCCTAGAACATAGTATATTAAAATAAGTAAAACCTCTATTATCAAACTTTGCCATCTCTTTGTAAGTATAAAAAGAATTTGTTATATAAAACGTAATACACTTTAAGAAATTTTAAATATAATTTATATTTCTAATTTTATCGATTGCTCAAAAACTAGCGATTCTATGTGTGACATGTAAATAATAAAATGATCAAATTACAATTATTTAAATTTACAACGTTGTTTAATATAAAACTGCAAAAGCTATGTAGTTTTCAACGCACAATGTGTCAAATATAATAAAAAATAGTGATATTTATAATGCGATGTATATATTTAAATCTTGTAGAAAAACCTACATTTTCCTTAAAATATAAGGAATATTGTTAAAAGTACAGTTTATTAACGATATTTTTAATATTTATAGCCGTTAGAGTACATAGATTGAGCTTAAATACGCAACAAATTTACGAGGTTATTCTTTGAGGTTTAGAAGTTTTAATTCCAAGGATGGACTTTACTATTTGGTTAAACCAAAGACCAAAAGACTTTCGTCAAACTATAAGATTAAATGTCAATAATAAATGCCAATAAATGACAGTAAAAAAATAACGGTAAGATTTAAATTCAAAAACTTCTTTTAGTTTCATATCATGGTGTTTCAAATGTTCTTTTTATGTCACTAAAGTAAGTATCCGTATACAGCGTTGATGCAGTCCTTATACCATGGCTACAATGATCAACAGCTCTTTCACACCAATTTTTTTAAGAACAGTTTTTGAACACTTCTTCCGATATCAATTGATGATTAAAATCACGAATAACCAGTGCAAATGGTTTGTTAAACAAATTGTGTACAATACCATGACGCTGAACTGGTTTATTATTATGTATTCAGGGTGAGACTAAATTTTTCTTACAAAATAGGAGGGGTTTATCAACCCGTCCAGCGAACAATAATTACTATAAAGTAAGTTGTCTTTAAACCACTTAGAAACAAATATAGGATGATCTACACTGTTAAAACTAATGGTGACACATTGCACCTTTTAGGGGTGAAAGGCTTGTCTCACTGGTGACACCCCTAGAGGAGCTAAAATGGCACCCTTAACTAGGGTGAAAGGATGGCACCCCTAATCCAGGGTGTTTCAGGGGGTGAAAGGACGGCACCTCAGGGAAGAATAATGGCACCCCTTATCCACAGTGTTCGAGAGGGTGAAACGATGGCACCACAGGGGAGAATAATCTCACCCCTTATCCTGGGTGCCCCAGGAGGTGAAAGGATGGCATCTCAGGGGAGAGTAATGGCACCCCTTAACCAGGGTGCCCCAAGGGGTGAAAATATGGCGCCTCAGGGGAGAGTAATGGCACCCCTTATCCAGGGTGCCCCAGAGGGTGAAAGGATCGCATCTGAGGGGAGGGTAATGGCACCCCTCATCCAGGGTACCTTAAGGGGTGAAAGAATGGCATCTCAGGGGAGAATAATGATACCACTTATCCAGGGTGCCCCAGAGGGTGAACAGATGAAACACATAATCCAGTGTGCCCTGTGGCATCCTACAAGAAATAGCACTCACAATCTATGGCCCACAGTTGCAACCCCCCTCCCCCCCTGCTTGTCAAGAAATTGTATTGGTTTGAATCATGAAATACAAAGTGTTTACCCATTTTTAAATTGAATTCTGCAGAGAAAATTATCATGATCAGTCTATATTTTGAGCCTTTTTTTTTTCTTTTAGATTTATGGAATATTATATTTTTAAACTCATTATCAGGTGTCCAAAGAAAAATTGTAGCATATTTTTGTAACTTAGAGAGGGATAATATGAACTACAAAAATAATCATAGAAAGGCAGAGAATTCAAATTGTACTTTCATTTACATGGAGAGTATTTTAAGAAAAATTCAAAATTTTAATATTTTATACAGTCTTTGCATTTCAAAATCACCAATCATCATCACTAATTAAATCATCACTATTGCATTGTTAGTCATACCCAAAAGGTTTTGTTAGAATAAATCGAAAAATTTACAGAACCTCTACACCTTTTTTCTGCCTCTAAAAATCACTGAGTTAGAGTCAAATATTGTGACTTTGTCATGCAATTTGAAGCCTGATTTTCAATTTTATGTTTTGAAGTTTTTGTAAAATGAAATAAATAATGATTTTGACTGTCTCTAACTCATATGTTTGGATCAAACTTTTTGGGTATGTTTAAGAAAGGGCCAGTAACTATTTTTGTGACTGGGCATTTTTAGATGCAGGAACATTATAAAAATTTTATGTTTTTTGACACCAAAATAAGAGAAAGTACAAATTGAATTATTTATCTTCATATGAATATTTTTATAATTTTCTTATAGTTTCAGAAGTAATTCGTAACCATCTTTTTTGACACATAGTATATTGCTTGACATGTATTTTCATTATTTTATATACAGGGCAACTGAAAAGTATGGGGACACAGAAAAATGCCATATCCTGTAAAATATATGCCATAATTTAATAATAAAAAAATAAAAGAAATAACAATATTTTAACAAATTGTTCACTGGCTTGATATTTATTTTTTACACAAGTTTGAAAACGAAAGATCACAGAATTGACAGTCCGCTGCAGATAATTCTGATTTAAATCATTTTATGCCTTGATAATTTCGCATCACATACAATGCAAACTGGGGATTTTCTATTTCTAGCTTTTCTACAGAAGTCAAGTGAGTTAAGATCTGATTGTTCGAAGGCAATACACCTGTTATTAAATATCCACGCAGATGGGTGTTGAAGGTCAATGTTGTTTTTGCTCCATGTGAAGGCCCCAATACTGCTGGAAGTTCCATTAAAATTATTTTGCTTCCATGAGGCGAACACTTCGTTGAACATATTAGTTGCTGATCATTTTAACTGTTGTGAACTTTTCGGAGGATTAAGATTTTCATATAATAGAAGAAATGCTACAAAATTTTAAAATAGGCATTTCTCAGATTTTAGTTGTGAAATATCAATGTCAAACAACGCACACATATTTTTTCAGCTACCCTGCTGTATCTAATTAAAAAGATGTAAAACACAAATTAGAAAAGAATATGTAATAAATGTTGTGTAACTTTTAAATTAGTAAGAATACTTCATATTCTTTAAAATTCTTCCAGAAAGTTAGCCATCAAGCTATGAAATGAGTTATAGAAAATAAGTTCATTTTATGGTTGTGGTAAAATCACAGATGAAATTGAGTAAAAAAAAAATCATTTTTACAATATATGTAGTACTTACCTTTATAGTGAACTTATGCAAATCCATATTTTATAGCATATATCCACACAGGATTAGAAATTAAGAACTGTATGTAAGGTGTCAAAATAATGCCTACAATTTTTTTTCGATGTGCCAACTGCATTTCATATTTTCTTATTTCTTTTCACAGCCATGTTAATAGTAATAATATTGCATTGCATATTTAATTTTAATGTATTGAAGGGAAGTGGGGAGGAAACTTTATATATTAAACACCTTTT
This sequence comes from Maratus speculifer, assembly GCA_964019185.1. Taxonomy (NCBI): domain Eukaryota; kingdom Metazoa; phylum Arthropoda; class Arachnida; order Araneae; family Salticidae; genus Maratus; species Maratus speculifer. Next base: position 256,526,567 of record OZ025295.1, on the reverse strand, counting down.
TCTTACTAAACAAAATAAAAACTGACTTTCCATAAGTATGAAAACTGATTAAACTACAATATTTGGATTCTGGAAAAACTTATTCTTTTTATAAAGCTAATATGCATACAAAACAGATAATCAAGCAAATATGTCCACAGAGAGAAAATATGAGCTATAGATATAATTAGGGATAAGCTAATTTTTAAAAAATCTGAGAGTAACAGTACATCAGAAAATAAAAAGTTAGCAAATAAATGAATCTTTGGTTGCCAATTATGGTGTGGCATTTAAAACATTTCCAAATCACACATAATTTTTTTTTTTTTGTTTGAGAAAGGGAATACAAAATTTTTAAACAATTTTAATACAGTTTCTTATTTTAGGAACATATAAGGATGCAGCAATATCTCATAATAAAAGAAAATCTTGTTTACAGGGGTGTAATATCCAAGGACCAGTTTTATTAGTCATTGGTGAAAGCGAAGTTAACTTAGAGGTTATTGACAGGTTCAAAATTCTTAAGACACGTGCTGATGTCATGGTGCTGAGGGGGGGATGTATGCTAAAATACAAATGAAAGTATTTGCTAAAAAAAAATTAAAGAAAGCTAGCTATCAAGATTTGACGACTAGGAATAATTTTTCTATAATTTAGTTTCATTTGACGACTAACGACTGCTGATTTCTAGTGCTGTATCCACATCAAAACACTTTCTGCCAAATTGTTTTTGTATTTTGACTTATTGCATCTGAAATTTTAATCCAAAGAGTAATTATAATGAAAGGAATAAAACACTGAATTAAAAAAACAACCTTTTAGTTCAAATAATCTTTTTATTGTAAACACCAAGAATGTATTAAATATTATTAAACAAAGACGTAACACTATGTGGAACTGATGCCCCTGAGAAAATTTTGGAGACATAAGTATCTAATAAAAATGATAAAAATTTAAATTGGCTTTTGCTATAGTTAACGTTAAACAACCAAAATAATGCATACCACAAAGTAACTAAGCTTATAAAATTATCAGTTTTTGTAATTAACTGTTTATATAAAATTAATACATAGCATGAGTAATTTAATAAGTTGCTTGAGTTGCGGAGCACAGTAACAGGTTAAAACACAGAAATTTCTGCACCTTCTTCATGATAAAGAGTCGGAAACTTTTCTTGTATCAAGGATGGTAATGTAAGTACTATAAATGTAAGTTCACTATCTGAAATAATAATAATAACACATTAAGGAAAACACACAAGAAGACAGTCCAATTAAAATGTATCATCAAAGTACAGCAAAAATGGTAGATAAACAAAAAAAGAAAGAATAAAATTTAAATAAAATTTAAATTATAGCTCACAAGGCTATCAAAGCCTGACAGCTAATGTGCCCACAGGTTCTGTATGTAACGTGATAACTCTTTATATAAATATCCGATTTGCTTCAAATTTTATATGTAGTTTCATTCTGATAAGGTTCTTCACTGATTAGCATTGGAGGTTCATTGGTTAAATATGAAGGGGGGGAGAAGAGAGTGCTACCCTCCTTAATTTATATAAATATGCAGAATTATCACATTTTCTTCAAATTTTGTTAATAGGTTCACTCTGATAAGGCACTTCCCTGATTAGTTTTAGGGGCTCAATGGTTAAGTATAAAGAGGGATGGCAGTTAATCCACTGTCCAAATACTTACAGTTGATTTCTTTTATTTTTGGAAGGGCATTATTCTTTGAAATAAGAGTATAATATACAGTTGTATGTATAGCCTGCGAGCTCAATGCCATCAGTTTAACTGGGCACTTTCCTCTTTATTGCCTATTTTCGGACAGCACGAGAAAATTACATGACCAACTCATACTTGTCATTCAGATATTCTTTTCCTGTATTATCATTAAGAGTTACAAATGTTTTACATTATTAACCATATTTACAAAACATATCTTGCAACAAAGTGTCTATTCCAGATTAGCAACGAATTTCCCTAACATGTACAAGTATTCCATACCAGTAATAATAATAATAAAAATGAGGAATTTTATTCAAATTTATTAGTACGCTCCTATTATGTATCCTATATTGACACTAATCAATGAATATATGGATACAACCCCTCGTGTTTTTCCTTCATTTTGGGAATAACGAATTTTCAACGTATTCTATTGACGATTATTTTTAAAATGTTCAAGATGTGATTTTGCGACTTTCACAAAAGTTGCTCTATACATTTGGCTAACATAATATGCAAATGAAATTTTGATATCTTTGTCGCATGCGCAGTGAAAAATTATTTAGTAAACCTACTCAATATTTGAACAATTTTTATTATTTTTTAATTCTGATTACAGGATATTGTGTGCAATGTTGTTTGTCACATTTTCTGAATAGAATTTTACTTTATATTAAGAACTCTTCAAATTATAAGCAAAAATCTTGGGTAAATTTGAGACTGTTTTTCGGATTCGTAGAAAACCTTAATTTTTCTACGAGTACACATGCTATCGACATAAAAATGCTATATTAGTTTTGACAGGGTTATCCAAAAGATATCCAAAAGGTATTCATTCTTTTTTAATTTGTTGACGGTCCCCTATTGGAGTTTCGGAATAAAATCTTCAGGGAAATATATGACTTGTACTACACTACCTAGCCATTGATTATCGTCCACTTGAGATTTTAGACATTTTGTTAAATACCTAGAAAAATACATGAGGAATTATCCTGAAACTCTCAGTGTATATACATAATAGTACAGGTCATATATTTCCGTGAAGATTTTTTCCAGAAACCTTATAGGAGACCGTCAACAAATTAAAAAATAATGAATATCGTTTGGATAACCCTGTCAAAACTAATGCAGCAGAAGCGCTCAAACCGTAAATTGTGATTAAGTGGCTTATTGTTATAAACTGTGTTCATTTTTATGTCGATAGCATGTATTCTCGTAGAGAAATTAAGGTTTTTATAAAAATACTCCCAAATTTTCCCAAGATTTTTGCTTATAATTTGCAGAGTTCTTAATATAAAATAATGATATTTTCTGAAAATCTGACAAACAACATTGCACATAATACCCTGTAATCAAAATTAAAAAATAATAAAAATTGTATGAAAGATGAGTAGGTTTACCAAATAATTTTTCACTGCGCATGCGTCAACGATATTAAAATTTCATTTGCATATATGTTAGCTAAATTTATAGAGCAACTTTTGTGAAAGTCGCAAAATCATAGCTTGAGAATTCTAAAAATAATCGTCAATATAATAAGTTGAAAATCCATTGTTCCCAAACTGAAGCAAAAAAAATGAGGGATTGTATCCAAATGTACTAGTAAGTTCCGTATTGTGTATTCTATATTGACACTAATCAATGAATATATGGATACAACCCTTATTTTTTGCTTCATTTTGGAAATAACGGATTTTTAAGTGATTCTATTGACGATTATTTTCAGAATTTTCAAGCTATGATTTTGCAACTTTCACAAAAGTTGCTCTATACATTTAGCTAACATAATATGCAAATGAAGTTTTGATATCGTTCACGCATTCGCAGTGAAAAATTATTTAGTAAACCTACTCATTTTTCATACAGTTTTTATTATTTTTTAATTCTGATTACAGGGTATCATGTGCAATGTTGTTTGTCTCATTTTCAGAAAATATTATTATTTTATACTAGCATACCCAGCCCGCTTCGCCGGGCTTAATTTGAAGGTTTATTTAATAATTTATGTGTATGGTACGCTTCCCGGACCATCGGCACTCCACGTGCGTCGGGTGAGCGTCAGAACAAACTTTCAGCATATACATATGGGTGGTTGTACTTGAATGCACAGACCTGCGCGTTTTTTTCTATCTTGCTTTTATACCTCTGGACCGAGTTGGCGCATTGCCAAGATTTGCTTCCTCTGGACCGAGTTGGCGCATTGCCAAGATTTGCTTTCCCCTGTGCCTCAATTAATTAATTAATTAATTATCCTCGGAATTCCTTTTATTTATAGAGATTAAGATCTCTGCAAATTATAAGCAAAAATCTCGGAAAAATTTGGGAGTATTTTTATAAAAACCTTCATTTCTCTACGAGTATACATGCTATCGACATAAAAATGAACACAGTTTATAACAATAGGCCACTTAATCACAATCTACAGTTTGAGCGCTTTTGATGCGTTAGTTTTGACAGGGTTATCCAAAAGATATTCATACATTTTTTAATTTGTTGGCGGTCCCCTATAAAGTTTCTGGAAAAAATCTTCACGGAAATAGACGACCTGTACTATATTGTTTATACACTGAGAGTTTCAGGATTCCTCATGTATTTTTCTAGATATTTTGCAAAATGTCTAAAATCGCAAGTGGACGATAATCAATGGCCAGGTAGTGTATTATATTTATACACTAAGATTTTCAGGATAATTCCTCATACATTTTTCTAGATATTTAACAAAATGTCTAAAATCGCAAGTGGACGGTCATCTCTGGCCATATAGTGTATATCAGGAGCTTTAGGGAACTGGCTAATTCTTTATTTCCCCTTTTGCTATATGGGGGAAAGTCGGGTGGAATGGGACTGTAGGTTTTTCTCTTTGTGCATTATTCTAAACATTTCATCGATCGCATACAAGATGAAGCAATGATAATCCATTCTTCAGTTTACAAAAAAAATTGATATGCATAGACTTGCAAATGTATGAAAGAAAAAAATATTTCAAAAATCCAATTTAAATTTGATTTATTTGCTCTCAATATATTAAAGGCTTGTTTATGTATAAATGTAATTGTTTCCCTATTTATGGAACATTATACTGTATATTATTCATAATTTAAACTAAGCCTAAAGCAACATTTTTGTTTGAACAAGAAGTTTAACACAAACAAGGAAGTGGCGAGGAATGGGACATGCCAGAAAAGGGATGAATGGGACGCGCCCAGTTCCTTTTTTTAATTAATAATAATGCGAATTGCTAATATGCAAATTTTTTAGAGGATAATATATTAATTATAACATTGATAATATATGCATTCATACTTCAAAATGTAAATAAATTGATGATTATTTAAGGCGCAACGCTAGGCACAGAAAAAGACCCGGATGATAATGCAAAGTCTATGGGGCGTTCTTTTCAAATATTTCGCCGAAATTTTAAAATTTTTACGTGATTGTTTTGCACAAGATTGCTGAGGGCGATCCGCAACCGGCGTAGTTTTTACTTTTTCAGTTTTGGTTTCAGATTTTTTTTTAAAAATTACTTTAACTTAAGAAATTGGTTTAAACCGGTTCTGAAATTGAAACTATCGTTATACAAAAAATATAAAAGCAAAATCGAAAAAATAAAAACTAGGCCGGTTATGGATCATCCTCAGCTATCTTGTTCAAAAGAATCATGTAAAAATATTAAAATTTGAGTTAGGTATTTCAAAAGAACGCTCCTACAGACTTTTACATTATCATCTTTACATTCTGAGCCTAGTGTGGGGCCTTAATGACACCTATGACAGAGAATCCTGAATTTTCATTCCAGTCATGAAGATACTGGAAGCTTATATTGTGGCATATACATTATCAACTTACAACCTTTGTTTGATTGTTTATTTTACCGACACTATAGGTTATTTTGTGCCTTATAGCTTTTTTTTATTATTGCTGTCCCATAACTCTTAATGAGGAGGTATGAGACACATTTTGAAACTTACTTTCTTTTTAAAATAAAATAGTATTTGCACGTTATGTTTCTATATTGTTCAGGGGGATTAAAAAGTGTTTTACCTTGCATGCTATAAATTGATTTTTTTCATTTTGTATATATATATATATATATATATATATATAATTCTTACTTTTGTAAAAAAAAGTCCCACACCACCCCACTCTCCCCTATATAGATATTATATATTAATACACCAATTACATGAAAATAGAATTTTTATCAATAGTATTAAAATACAGTTTAAGGGTAACAGTTTATTGTATATCCTTAGGTTTTTACCACCTTCTCCCCAGGTTTTTACTGGTAAAAAGCCAATCCTGTTTATTGGTCTTGTTTCAGAATGGGTGGAATGAAAGATTGTTAAAAATTATGTCATTAGAGAAATGTTTAAGATTTATAAATGACAGTGCAAAAATCGCCTTTAAAACACGAGATCTTCATCATCTGCGGAAAATTTTCACATTTATGTAAAATTACGATATAAGTTTTTATTCATTGTTATATTTTTTGAACACACACTATTTCTGTAAACTATTCTGAAAGTTCAGTGGAGTAAATACAGATTGTTTTCCTTTTATAATTTGAATGTTCATGACAACAAATTTGTCATATCGGATGATGTTGATGATTGAGAAAGGGGGGGGCGGGACTGGTTACGGTCTAATCAAACTTAAATTACTATTATTGAAAAAAAAAATATTTTATTTTATTTAACCATAAAATTCTGCTACTAAATAAGGTTTAATGCGAAAGAATACTTTCGAAAAAAAAAAAATGGGTGTAAATCTGCATAGCCGATAATCAGATCATAAGGTTTATTCAATTCAATACTCTAACATTTTCTCACCTTTTGAAAGATAATGAAATTAAAAGAATGAAAATATGAAGAATTAGGAGTAAGAAAACGTAATGGTAAACCCAAGACACCGCTAAATTCGGGTTTTTAGGCATTTCCCACCAAGGTATGACTTGGCTGACTAATAACGTTTTAATATGCAAATCGAGGTTTTATCCGTGATTTTTGTCCTTAAATGAGATTAAATGATTGTCTGTGCAACCGCCTCCCGATCTAATCTTATTATGGAGATTATTTTGGAAATAATGGTGGTTAATAAGGAAAATATTAATAATGAAAACCCTGTAAATAAGTTTTGATTACTTTAAGATTTGCAAGTATTCAATTGTCTTAAATGAAAAAGTTACCCCCCCCCCTCTCAAATAAAGACAAATCAGGTATACTGAAACAATATTAGAGAAGTTACGCGAGGCTGCAATATGGTGTGAATTAGCCTTTACTGGAGGGGTTCGGATAGCATCTATCCGACAATATATGCAAAGCCGGCCAGATGCTGTCCGAGATCCCGTGTAAAGGTTAAAATTAAAACTTCGCGAATAAAATTAATTGCTTTTAACTGTATATAGACGGAAAAACATATTTTAACCTTAACTGCTCTGACAAAAATTGTTACATAACTACTGTGAGCAGTCTGTCAGACCTGAAGATGAATAAAATGTTACATTAATTCTCAGAATACTATTTATGTATTAAACTTTATGTACAAGAATATTATAAATCAAATTCAACTATTCAAAAGTATTTAGAGGTAGTAATAAGACTCCAAACTAAAAAAAATTGACCAGTATCTATAGTTAAACTAAAAATTACAAGTTAAACTGTGAAATTTGAAAAACTCACGGTGTCTGAGACCACTAACAGCAGTTAAGGGTTAAATCTAAACAGTTGATTTTAAACACAAGGTAAAATGGTCATAGAATATTCCGATTGCAACAAGATTCGTCTATAATAACTGATTTGGAATGAAAAAATATGTAAATATTTTAACAATCTTTCATTTCACTCTTTCTAACTGTGCGCCCTTAGGATTCCCGTGCCTAGAGCAGTTTGCTCCAATTGCTCCTCGGTAGCTAAGGCCTCGATAAATCATTTAAACATATTGACATGTAAACGAGAAATTGTAAAATAACTACCTCATAGGTTTAACATTAGCAAGCGGGTATTTTGGTGAGAGTGTAGCTTGTAGCTTCACATAATAAACTTAACAATCAATCATACTAACAAAAAAATCTAATTTACTGTTTTTTTATGACATTACTTATAGGGATGTACGATAAATTAACGTAACAATAAAATAAAATAAAATAAAGTTAAATCTTACCTTTAATCAGACTTTGCCCTGTTCACTGGTCGCTCAAATCAGATCGTTAAGTCCTCGTTGTTTCATTGTAGCTCAGTGGTTAGTCCTCAATTAATATCGCCAATTTACACACATGTTTTGATTTGCTCACACCCGTAAACTTTTCTTGCCGACACCGAAAGCAGAAAGACACGCGTCATAGCGCATGCGCAAGTTGCCAGTCACCCAATGAGGTGGTTACGAAGTGCATGGCACCTTATTTAGCTCCCATCATCCAGTAACAGATCTGTCGTCACCCCAACCGCATATTCAAGCTCCTATGACACCCTAGGGTTCCAAATGGCACCGCCTTTTCACCTCCGGGTCCCAAATGGCACCGGTTTGTCACCTTTATTTTTAACAGTGTACCCTTTAAAAAACATTTACCGACGATAATAACTTTAAAAAAAACTGAAGAATATTATAAATAAATTTATAGACATACTATGCTCTATGTAAATATGATAACAATAAGAGTTTTCTCTGTTTTTAAACAAACATTAGCGATTTGGTGAGTGACAAATAAAAAACAGTAGCCAAATGAATATGAATGTTAGCAAAATAGATTCGTTGACAAACACTGAAAAATCTATCTTTAGCTCTTTATTCCAGCACTACTTTTGAATATGTCACCAATTAACCTGATTGTTTACCTAATTTTCTAGTAATTACCTAGAGAATTGTAATTTGACTATCCGATAGAGAAATTATTAAATATAAGAACATTCTAGATGCTTGCGAAGTATGCAAATGCTTTACGTGTTCTTTTAGCATCCCATGTTTTATTCAAAACATCTATCTTTAATTTATTGATGTAAAAATATACACTTGATATTGTTGTGAAATTTTGATTCTAACCGATAGAAAAAATTAACCGGCCAATGACACTTTACATGGAACTAATAAACAATACTGTAATTGGCAAATTTCAACATCATATTCCAGTAAAACTCTTCTCGGTTTTGCACTTTGTACGAGAACTTTTGTTTGTGTTTTTAGGAACCTGATGCTGGTGCATATCTAATTGATTGGCTGAAAAGTAATATCTATTGTTTTATCCTTTCTGTGTCTTTCCATTCGCAAAACTGTATTCGCATTGAAACAGGTCCATGGAGAAAGCAATGCAAATGGTACGGCGCAATTGAATATGAAAAGTGTCATCAACTATTCACCAACGTGGATAAGAATCTGGATTATATTGGCACACGCAGAAGGAACAAAAATTGAGTATCATCAATTTCGCGAATCAGATTTTTCGTTTACTCCCCAGATAGAAAAATTGGACCCAATTTCGCGCAATGATGAAAGGCAGCAAGAACCTTGTCTAATAACTAACACAAACAAGTCAGGTGTGATAATCTCAAAATTTTCTTCTATCACATAAATATTAATACTTCGATAAAATTGCAGCTTAACAGCACCACCGATTAGATATCTAACCGGTGCAGTTATGGAAGAGATATTTCTTGTAAGAGACAAGTAATACTTTAATACAAAAAACCAATAAACTATACATTTCTAAAGTTGTCATTACTAACAATGCATTAAATATTTTAGCAAAAAATAAATGTAGGAATTACCTTTCAATAATTGAACATTTAACATGCGACTATCACATATTGAACATTTTATATTTGTGATAGACATATATTAATTATTCAATATTTTTAACCTTAACTTCACTGTTGATAATAAGTTGAAAAATTAATTATAATTATAATTAAAATTATAGATTTTAATAGTTCATGTTAATAAATTATCTTCCTTTGTATTCGTTATTCTATTACCCGATAGTTTTTGAGAAGACACGAAATTATCTTTGTATTTTATAGTTACACAAAATGTTAATTTTCTTCACTTGCAAGTGGATAAGTTATAATATCATGTAGATTAATATAGAATATATTAATCATATTTTTTAAAAAAGGCATAATATAAAAATTTTATTTAGATGTGAATTTCGGCTGCATTATTCTACATTATAAAAAACAATTTCGCTTCAAATTATTAAACACAGATTTCAGTTTAATTGAAAAAAACTAAATAAATATAATATACAAATACTGAGAAAGTCCAAACTATTTTAGATGGGGGGATAACATGTAAACAAAAGTTATAGATTAAAACATATATTTTTAAACATTTTGCATCATATTATTATTTCTCTGCGAAATTTAGAAAAATAAAATGTTGTGCCATTTAAAGTGACATTGTTCGTCTCTTTCAGAAATAAAACTTTGAAGCACAGTGGTTAATATACAGAAAAACTTTCCTGTGTGCTATATTTGAAGCTGTCACTGTACTTTAACTTTCAGTACCTTCCATTATGCTTTAAATAACCTTTGCAGAGAGAAATCAATAGACTTGCCAATCAAGATCACTCCAAACCTAAAAGACGAAAAAGATTTCAAAAAGAATTTGGATTGAATGACTATACTTGTGCTTTTTTTTAGTAAATAATACATCATAAGGCAAAAATAAATAGTAAATATGTTGGTATTTTGAATTTAGTTTAATCTTGTTCTTAAATTATTTACTGAATAATAAATACGGATGTTTGAATTATAAAACCGATTGGAAACAAAATGAAATGGGAAGTCTATGCCGTTTATTTTTGTGGTAATCTCCAGTTCAAAATTAGTTATTATGTTAACTTATTCGTTATTACTTAACTTTTCAGTAAAACAGAAACGCTATGCAGTATATTTAAGACACATGTAGTTACAAAGCTGCACTGTTAAAAATAAATTTGCGAATTCACGGTGATACTACTGGCAGCAAAGTAACGAACCGTTCCGCTAGTAGATTTTCCATTTTGGAAATAAAAGAAAGGAGAACTCCGTTTGAAGAAGCAGTAAGTTTCTGTTACAAGGTTTGATCTATAATGATAATAATTTAATATAATTTTTTAAATTAACGAATCGATTAATCGTCAAAGAATTCGAAATTTCCGAGTGATATTCAGCTGCTATATTATTTTACTAATTAATAAATTTATTTTGTATAATTTACTTCAAGCCGTCCTGTGGATCAAATTCGAGACCTTTTGATAGTGGAACAATTCCTAACGAACTGAGCCAAAGCTGCTAATGCTGGATTGTACAAAGTATGTCTTTTATGAGTTAGTGGGAAAATTTGTTGTGCTTTTTAAATATTTTCCTGTCAAATGTATTCCTTAGAATATTTGTAAATTTTATTTTGCTTTAGACTGATGCATAATAATTATTTTTTAATCAATATTAATTTTTTAAAGAGTTTAAATAAAAAAAAAATCACTGTTTAAAATCACTGTTTTTTTATATATAAATGAATGAATGAATAAAAAAAAATATTCCTTTTTTACAAAAACAATGCTATAGACTTTTTTTGAAATTGTTGTGCACTATATGTTTATTTATTTTTTGGCTAATTAATTAAAAGATTTTTTAATAAGAAATAAGAGAAAAAGTAACAGAAAAAATGTAAAAGTTTAAAAGGATTTTTTTGTATTTTCATTGAGCCTGTGGGACTCGAACAAACAATCTGCGCTTCCAGAAGATTAGCGGTGTGGTGCCTTGACCACTCGACCACGGAGCCCCCCACATAACAGAGTATCTCCTTTTTTTTGTTTCTATTTCCATCCGTTTCGTTATTGTCAAGAAATATGGTGGAGTTTTCTGATTTTTAACGGAAAATGCGCTTTTGTTGTGAAAAGGGACTTTTCCTGTGAAATTCAGGGGAAAATATTCGTGAATTTCAGATTTTTTTAACGGTGCGTCTTTTTATTTATGGGGTGATATTGTAAGGGAAGAAATTAGATTTCAGGCAGTTAAAATTCCGCACAATGTGTGTATTTCATTATGTGTAATTCATTTATATACTGAATTAAAACTAAACAACATGCCTCGCATGAATAATTATCTTTTTCATTGTCTGAAAATTTTGCTAAATACTAATAGACTAAAAGAAATTTCGATACCTTTTTCGTCAAAACTAAATAATTATATATCGGCAGTTATAGCTTAATTTTTAAAAATAATTAGATGTGTAGATTCTAGATAAATTTACGAAACATGCAGTTAAGAATATTTTATAATTTTTTATTAAAAGTAATGATAATTATTGCATTGTTATCCTGTCATAAATTAAAATGATTTTTGCTGCTAAATTTTAGTGAACGCATTTTTCTAATGAGAGAAAATCTGCACTCATGTAAATGATTGAAAAAAATTACATTATAAAATATTTTTCTTGCGCTGTTTTCGTGCTTTTAAGAACTTAATAAACAAAAAAAATATATGAAAAGTAACATGTACATATATTAATATATTTATACAGCAAATTTTATGTTAACTGTCTTTAACAGTATTTAACCCTTTAGATCCCAAAACGCCTGAGACCGCCCGTGTCGTTAGAAACCCATAACGGCCCAAAGACGGCCTGACTTTTTCTCCCCTCTCTTTTGTGAAGTGTAAGTTGTTGAACATGGATGGGCGTGGCTGTTTATTCCGCTTAATGGACAGTAGATAGGAACACAATGGGAATAGGAGACGTTCAACATACACAAATACAATTGGTTTTACTTTAGGTAGGAAGACTGTGTGTCGAGTAGTACAAATCATGATTTTGTCAGTTATTTCTTAGATCTCTGTCATTTTTTTCCATTTGTTTTTAGTAATTAGTTTTTATTTTGTCCTTATTTTAATAATATTACTGTATAGATTGTAAAACATTAGAAAACTTAATAATAAAAAATTTACAATAATAATAAAATAATGATTTATATATATTTATATTAATTTATATATATATTGGTAGATAAATGAAATTATTTTCAAGAAAAATGAAAGTATATAATAAAAAGTTTTAATAATTATTTTTACTTAAGAATCTATATTAGTCACGTGTTGAAACTTGAGCGCTGTTGTTAAACTAATGGGAGAAATCTAAGCAAATATGAAACTCGCATTTTATTTTATTTTATTTTTTCACAAAATATTTAAGATCGGTATATATTATTGTGCGTTTGAACGCTTTCGATTTTGATTATAGTTTTTCTTTTTTGTTTTTTTTCGTATTAAAAGAATAATTTTTATAATCGGTTCTACCGGATCCAAAGATGAATGGTTTTACTTCTAAGTACTGAAGTATTCTTTCTAATTAATGAAAATATTTGCTTCTATTCTGCGCTTCTTATGTAATTCCCCTCCCCCTTTTTTAATATTCAAGTAATAAAGCATAAAATTATTAAAGAAATCTTATTATCAAATCAATTTATAACATCGAATCTCAGGAATGAAAAACATTTAACAGCTTAATTTTTACAATTAATTATATTTTAAACATCCTTTTTTTACAGTAATTTATTAAATACAGCGATTAAATCATAAGTGTTGGTATGGACACATGAAATTTTGGTTATCTGTTTTAATACTACCAGATTTAATTATTAGAAAACCTCTTGTAATTTTTATATATATTGATGATTATACCTTATTATATTTTGAATTAAAAATTATCTAAATTCTTAAACTTATGAATAAGTCAAGTGGCTATTCAAGTATTGCACGAGCATTTTCAGTCATTTTCATTTTTAAATATTTTGTATCTCTCCTCCTTTCTTAAAAAAAAAAAAAAAAAAAAAAAATTGATCTCTTTTTTTTTTTTCTTTTGATTCTGTTAGATTTTATGTTTTGTACATAACACTTTTTCCAAGAAAAAATTAATTACCAATAAATCACAGTATTAATTTATATAAATAGCCATATTGTTATTGCATTATAGTTGCTTCATTGTCAAAAGCTTAAATAAGAACAGTTGTAACTCTGGCTCCCTCTTGTCGGAAACAAGCAGATTATGTACACCCCCCACATTTGCCATTTTCCACTTATTCATTTTGTATCTCTCCCCCTTTCTTAATAGAAAAAAAAACAAATTCTTGACCCCCCCCCTTCTTTTGATTATGTAAGATTTTCCATTTTCCGCTTATTCATTTTATATCTTTCCTCCTTCCTTAAAAAAGAAAAAAAGAAAAAAAAACTTGATCTCCCCTCTTCCCTTCTTTTAATTATATAATAATTTATAATATTTTGCACGTAACATTTTTTCGAAGAAATTAATAAATTACATTATTAACTCTATAAATTTTTACGAATAGCCATACCTTAAATTGTGATACTAAAAAAAAAAGTTTTAGTGTATGGTAAATAATGGTTAATTAATAGAATTAAAACGCTCATTTCCAATCATGATTTGTTTGTTTATGATTATTGCATTATAGTTGCTTCATTATCAAAAGCTTAAATAAGAACTGTTGTAACTTTGTCTGCCCCTAGTCGGAAACAAGCAGATCATGTACAATCCCCCCTCCCCCATTTTCCATATTCCTTACGTAATACTTGAACGGCTCCCAACTGGAGAAGGACTTTTTAAATTACCTTCGCCAATGAAAATTATAAGAAGACGAATATTTTCAAATAATGATTATTTTTTTACATTGTTTTTTTAAATAAGTTAATAAATTAATTTAATTGACCGAATAATTTATTAAATATTATGTATCCATTGTTATAGAAAGGAAAGTTACCTAGAAATAATGGCATCAATAAAGTGAAAAAAAAATAAAACATATGAATATTTATATAATAATTTATCATATAATTTAAATTAATGTACAAATATTATATTATTTAACATTTTTCAACATATAATTTTATTTGAAAAAAAAATACATATTCTGTAAGAGTATGTTGCATAAATGGTTTACAAATGCATTAAATATTTTTATTTTTCCGAAAAATGTATCAAAGATAATTTTAAAATTTAAAATATATATTCTTTTTTTACTAAAAAAACAAAAAAGCTTTTAAATATTAAAACAAATGTATGTGTTTAATTTACAAGTAAAAGTTTTGTTTATAAAACAAAGAATTAAAAAAATTCCTTTATCTTATGATTATTTAGCTGAGATGTCATAAACATACTCTTAAGTCTAAAAATAATTTGTCACTCCGTTTAGCCGAAGATTACGAGAAAGCAAATCTTTTGGATTTATGGTTATTGGGATTAAGGGGGAAATGGATAACAAAAGGTATAACAATAGGTTCTTCTTTGTTCAGATGCTACAGCAAAAGGGTTGAACCATACACGTTCTTATGAATAGCTAAAGCAAGCCGCCTCACCTTTCATGGGGGGTGAAATGTCGGGCGGCTTTCCGGGATTCTAAGGAAGGAAAAAATTTCACTGCTCTGGGACATAGAGAGTTAAAGGTACCGGGTATAAGCATAGAAGGTTGAGAGATTTTTACACCCCCCCCGTAAAAAAATTTAGGACTACGGGATGTTTGCATCCCTCTAAAGAATGAAGGCAGTGATTCGTTTACACTATATGGCGAAAGGTGACCGGCCACCTGCGATTTTAGACATTTTCTAAAATATCTAGAAGAATTCAAGATGAATTATCCTCAAACTCTAAGTACATAAATATAATAGTACAGCTCATAAGTTCCTGTGAAGATTTTTTTTCCGAAACATCATAGGGGATCGTCAACAAATTCAAAAAGAGCGAAGATCTTTCGGATAACCCTGACAAAACTAATGTAGCAAAAGTGCTCGAACAGTAGATTACGATTAAGTTGCTTATCGTAATAAATCGTGGATATTTTTATGTGGATAGCGTGTATACTGGTAGAGAAATTAAGGCTTTTATAAAAACAATCTCGAAATTTTCTAAGTTTCTTTCTTATAATTAGCAGAGTCCTTCATATAAAATAATATTCTTTTCTGAAAATATGAAATTAAAATATTATAAAAATTTTAATAAAATTGAGCAGGTTTACTAAATAATTTTTCACTACGCATTCGTCAACGATATCAAAATATTATTTACATATTTTATTACCTAAATGCATCTAGTAACTTTTATGTAATTTCAAAATAGCTCAAGCTGTGTAGCTTGATAATTCTGAAAGTGATCGCCGAAATAATAAGCTAAAAATCTGTTATTCCCAAAATGAAGCAAAAAATGAGGGGTGTTATCCAAATGTACGTCCCATATTGTGTATTCTTTATTGACACTAATTAATGTATATATGGATACAGCCTTTTTTGCTTCAATTTGGAAATAATGGATTTTAAGCTTATTCTATTGACGATTATTATCAGAATTTTTAAGCTAAAATTTTGAGATTTTCACAAACGTTGCTCTATACATTTAGCTGACACAGTATGCAAATGAAGTTTTGATATCTTTGACGCATGCGCAGTGAAAAATTATTTGCTAAACCTACTCATTTTTCATACAATTTTTATTAATTTTTAATTCTGATTACAGGGTACTGCGTGCAATGTTGTTTGTCATATTTTCAGAAAAGAATATTACTTTACATTAAGATCTCTGTAAATTATTGGCAAAAAATTTGGAAAAAAATGGGACTGTTTTTATAAAAAATTTAATTTCTCTATGAGTATAGATGCTATTGACATAAAAATGAACGCAGTTTATAACAATAAGCACTTAATTATTTTGTGCAGTTTGATCGCTTTTGTTACATTAGTATTGACAGGGTTATCCATAAGATATTCATTTTTTTTTTCTTTTGCTGACGGTCCGCTATGGAGTTTCGGGAAAAATTCGTCACGGAAATGTATAACTTCTACTATTATATTTACACACTTACAGTTTCAGGATAATTCCTCATTTATTTTTCTAAGTATTTAACAAAATGCCTAAAATCGCAAGTGGCCGGTCATCTTTGACCATATGGTGTAGTATGGGGAGCGGTGTTTGTCCAAAATAGATATTCCAAATTTAGTAGAGAAAAGCTTATAGTTTTATTTCGGAACATCTATTGCATTAGGAAGTATCTGACAGAGTTGAGGAGAAAATATATAATAATAATAATAATAATAACAACAATAATAATAATAATAAAACTTCGTTTTAGTACACTTAAGTCCTGTAACAATAACATTATATTATAAAAAGTATCAATTTCCCGGCATAATATAACATATGTTAAATTTCTCTGTATAATCAACATAATACTTTCTAAAGGGTGGTATTGACAGTGCGGGGCTTAATGACAGCACTCTCAAAAACTTTTTTTTTTCAATTGAAGAAAATTTTACTTGCAGCAGTGCTGAACTATATCTCCGTTTACTCATGATTATCCGTTTTGTCTCCATTACAAGAGGTGAAATATTGATCAATTGGAGACTGTCTATTAAAGAAATTTAGGAAAAAGGAAAATCGGCTAACTCTGAATTCGAATCCGCTATCACACCATTACGAGATGAGCACACTAGCACTGAGGTATAGTTGTAGAGCTGGGACACACTTCGAATTGAATATATTTCCTTTAAATTAGTATGACTTGATCAGTTTTTTCAAAAAGCTTTTAATTTTGCATTTAATCTCGGGAAGATTTAACCTTTAATGAGATTTTTCCGGGGATAGTTATACTTTACTATTAATAGAGGACATAAATATGGATTTTAAATATTTTACGTCGATTTTTAGAATTAAAATATAAATGTAACATTTTTACTCAATAAGTTATTTTTTGTAATTTTTGTATTTAATATTTTTTTTTTGTATTTTTTATTTTTTTTTCTTTAAATTAAAATATACATTGAGAAAGAATTCATTCAAAATAAGCATGTTTATAAAACCGACATCATTTAGCCCTATTTTACTGACTCGACTTTCAAAAATATATTTTGAGTACTTTTTTGAATGAATGAGAAAGGCAATTGTTATTTATTTTTAAATTCAACATTTTTTTGGCATTTTAAATCATATTTTTTTTAATTATAGAAGTTTTATTTTTTTTATTTTAAAAAGAAAATTCGGATTTATTATCAATAAAACTCAGTAAACATGCGTTAGGAATGAAATTAATCTTTCCCTCTTTATTAGACGTTTGGGGAAAATTCAAGCATAAAACATGTTTTCTAGGAATACTGAAATTATTTGTTAAAAAATAAGGAATAATTTTATACATTGATGAGTATTTCTGTCTGTGAAGTAAAAAGCATAATTTTTTTCTTTCTCTGCGAATGTACACCTACATTTAAAGATAGGTTTAAAATAAACCATACATGCAAGAAAAATATTTATTGCGTGGCCTGGTTTCAGTCTACCTCCTTCTCCTTAGACCTTGCAATAGTATATGTAAGAACTTATTTAATCTAACTTAAAATACGTCCTCATGAAGTTCTTGAAAAAAATATGGCTATACCCCACTAAAAAAAATCTGTAGAAAATCTATAGCTTTTTGGCCCAAAATCTGTGGGAAATCCGAAGGTATTTGGCCCATTATGCAGATATTTTTAAGAATATCTTTAAAAATTATGCAGATATTTTAAAGATAAAGCTAAGTCTGCAAATACTTACTGCAATCACTTCTGTTGAATATCTGTAGAAAGCACAGTGTGTAATTTTTATAATCTAGGGGGACAAAATATGAAAACAGAAAATAATAAAAAAGTATTGTGATATTAATGTTTAATATTTATTACCGTATTACAATAGCTTATCTAAGCTAAAAAAGGTAAGTTAAGTTAAAATAATGTAGTTTTGTAGTGCATTTAGTCATCATAGCCGTCATCATCATCTTCACTTGCATTTAAATTATCTGATTTATTTAAAGTTGGAAGAGATTGTTCCAACAAATCTTGCACTTCCAAAGAAATTTTTCTACGTACAGTTTTCGGCGCTGCACGTAGACTAGCAATAATTGGATCTGATGTGATTAATAATGTATGTAGTAAATCAGTATTTGTATCAATCCTTGAGGTTTTGCGAGTGAATAATTCTCTAAATTTTCTACTGTTTTTATTCCTAGCCTCTTGGGCTTCTTCCGACATCTGGCCAATAGGTAGAATGCAGGACGCAATTATATCTTTGCCATGGAATAGTACTTTGTGCATGCTTACTGGCATTGAGTACCAAGGATATTATTTTATGTATAGTTCTCGCGTATCTTTTGCGAATTCTTCAAATTTATTGATGTTGATTTGATATCCTGAGTTCAGACATTCCAATATGATATGGAATCGTTTAATCAATTCCAGGCTTACTCATGTTATTTCAGAAAACTTTTCTGGATTTTTGAAGAACTTACGGGCAGTATTGCCATCGTTAGTATTGCCCGTCTGTTGTTTAGGCATGTCAACAAGTATACCCAGGTCTTTTCTAAATCGATCCTGAAAATATATTTTTTCTTTTCCGCCAACTTATTTTTATTTTCAGCACCTCGTACTTGCCATGTCTTTATCTCAAGGCGATATGATATATGTAAAATGCATTCAAAGAATCTTATCCATGAGTGCAAGAGCGATAGCCCTAAAGATAGGTATTCTTGATTCACCTGCTTTGTTGAAAGAGCATTGATATTGTTTATATCACTGGGTTTTGCCCCACATAAATAGCAGGTCTGGGTTGAGGCACATGATGCCACCGCGTTACATATTTTTCCATCAATCATACAAAGGACCATTCTCGGGGTTACCGTAATTTCGTGATCATCAAAGAGTATTTTTGTCGGCAATAAAGTGGTAACTTGGGTTTTGATTTGTTCAATTTCCGTGTTTATTAGATTCGTGGTTTCTTTTGCAAACATAAATTTTATTGGACGTCAATATCGTGCTGATGAAGGTGCCAAATTTTTCCAAACTATTTTTTCATCTTTTACAGAATAAATTTATATTGGTACCATAGAAACGCTAAATAAGCTTTCATCATTAAAATTTTCATTCGAAAACTTTTGGCGATATCTTTTTTGGTCTGCACCATCACAACCCTATTTTGTGACGATATCGAAACTATCATCGGGCAAAGACTTTATCACGTCTTCTTGTACGGTGCACAGTCGTCTTGTGGTGTGGTCAATTAAAGATTGTAGCTTTATTTCGGCTGAAATCACTGTAATACTGACATCTGAAGGATAACATAACTCTTTAGCTTCTTTTACTTTATAATACGGTGGATACAACCTGTAATTCATACTCTTTGCTTGTTGGCGTATGACCTTGTATTGGTGTGTTGAAAGGTTTGAATCAACCATAACTGCCAGCGTTTGATTCGAAGACATCGTCTTATGCTCAGGAACCAAAGCTCTGCGAGTGTTTTTTATCGTGGTACCACGTTCGGGGGAAGCTTCAGCGAGTTCTTTTACAATGGCAGCCGAGTCTCTTTTGCCTTGCTTTAACAGCTTTGTTTCAGTCGCCATGGCTAACTCTTCCTGGCTTGTCGATTCCACCAAACGCTGTACTTTTCGTATTTTTGTTTTTCTGCTGCAGACAGAAAAATCTTTGGGTGGTCTACCAAGCTTCTTAGTAGTGTCTGAGTCTGCTTGAGAACTCAAAACAGCCTGTGTAACTTTTTTCGAAAACGAAACTGTTCCTTCCAACCACGCTGCATTTTCTTTTAAAAAGCGTGTTTGATGTCTTCCCGATTTGGACCATTTTTGTTCAATTTTTTGACATAA
This sequence comes from Maratus speculifer, assembly GCA_964019185.1. Classification (NCBI taxonomy): domain Eukaryota; kingdom Metazoa; phylum Arthropoda; class Arachnida; order Araneae; family Salticidae; genus Maratus; species Maratus speculifer. The sequence goes on along the minus strand of OZ025295.1, from coordinate 256,506,212 downwards.
GCTTCTAACAGTGACCTTAATGCCACTAATTACGTCATCTGATACAGTATCTCTGCATAAATTTTCCAATAATCCTGTATTGTGTTATCGCTTCAGTCCTTGATTTTTTTGAGGTGATCCACCATATCTCAAATATATCTTTTTTAAGGATTTTCGGATTCATTCTGGAATTTACAAAAAAAATTATGAGTGTCGCAAATATGCGCAAACGATTTCTCATATTTCAAGTAGTATACAAGTATATATATATTTTTAAAGTGGCGACAATGTTGCATAAATACGTATAATGAACTAAAACTTCCATTTTGTTAATAGATTATTGACTTTAATACAATAAACCTTATTTTGAAAATAATTTAAATAATAAGCAATGTATAAATACTGAATACATACCTGCATATACGTAAGATCACAATAAACACACAAAATAACAAAGAAGGTACACAACACTGCGCGCTCATCGTGCATATGCTAACGAATGACGCAGTAAATTTTGAGTCGAACCCCTTTAACTCTGATCGGACAAGTTCCGACATGTTATTTCTAATGTTCGCGCGGCGACTAACAAAATATAAGCCATGATACTTTTGTGAGGGACGTTCTAGTTTAATATTAACGTGTTAATTTCTATGTCGCGCATAGGCTGTGATTTGGAAATATGTTCCCCTAGATTATAAAAATTACACACTTTCGAAAGTGGCGATTTCTTTAGATAAACTTAAGATTATTTTTAGTGGGGTATACAGAAAAGTAATTTCTAAAATGAAATGAGTTTTTATATGAAACAGCTACGATTTCAAATGCATGAGTATCGATTCTATTTTTAGTACAAAAAAAGGTATTTAAGTCAGAAAGTCACTTCGGGGAAATTTCAACTTTGTTTGACTATTTCAAACACAATGAAATTAATATACAAAATTGAGTGGAATTCTAATTGTAGAGAATATTGTATATTGTTTTTATTTTTTATATACAGAGATACAAAATAATTTGATTAAATTGCTCTCTACGTGTAATAACTTACAGGACACCATTTTCTCTTTTGGTATGTATTTTTATAATTTTTGTACATTGATTTGCATATATAAATTTCATTTGAGCAAGCAATGGCCTACTTGAAGTAATTCAAGCATATTTTTGCTTGTTTACCGAGTTGAAGGATGAACAAAAGCACACTAAAAGGCCATTAATGACTGGACACTTTTAATTTTAAACATTTGTCGAATATATTTTTTATCGGATTCTTCTGAAACTTCATTATTATAAGGATTTTTTTGTCTTACATTTATCAAAGTCAATTTCAAAAAGAAAACAATTTGGGGATTAACAAAAAAAGCAAAGAAATATGATAATTTTTTTTAATCACCTGATAAATAAAATGCAAAAAGTGATTTATTTCTGCAGAATACAAATTTATGTTTAATGTACAACATCTCTTCTGATTTGTGTAAATATGTACATGAACGTAGATTCATGGTTATATAATGAATCTCGCAAAGCGTGAAAAAAATTCTAACATTTTTTTTAATTTATATGATGCACAGTTTTCGATCAAATTTAAACACTAGTTTCCGGAAAAAATAGGTAAGTGCAGTAGAAATAATATGGAGCATTAATAATATAAAAACATAAATTGCAGAACAATTACTGTCCCTCGTCCATATGAAATATTTGTCCTGCGATGGTATGTGGAATATTCAAGCATCATATTTTAGGTGTGTAAGTGTTTCACAACCTTCAATATGTTAATAATGTGCAATATAACCCTCAATATGGTACATGTTGATATAACTGCTATAGTGACACATTTTGGAGTGAGAAGTGAATAAGGTGGGGATGAAGAGATGGATTGAAGTTTATAGGGTTAGCTTTGTGACAGTGAATGAGACGAAGCTGCAATCGTTTGTACAAGATCATAGTGATCCAGACACGTCTCATCCACTGTCACAAGTCTTGCAGAGTTCTATAGAAAAATGTTTAAAGAATCCTATAGAATTATGGCCCGTTTTTTATAAGATAGTTAAAAAGCTATAGAAATACCAGTAGAAGTTTAATAGAAATAAGTGATAGAGAAAGAGTTTCATAAAAGATTTATAGAAATATCTTCTCTGCAGACATTTCAATTGAACTTCTACCGATATTTATATAGCTTTTTAACTAGTTTAATCGAGCCATAATTCAATAGGATTCTACAAAACATTTTCTATAGAATTCTAAAAGCCATTTTCGAAAGGATCCATAAGCTCCAAACCTGACCTTCACCTACATCTCTCCCCTTAGAAACCCTTTTAAAAATAGATTTTTAAAACTCCACCCCCACCCCTCCAAAAATATGTTAATACAGTAGCTATGGTTACAAAATTTAGCAAATATGCATCTAAGACATTAAGCTTAAATACCCTACTTCAATTTATTGCAGTACGAATATTGTATTTACACACGAGAAAATAATTATTTAAACAGCGAAGTATATTACATTATGAAATATGAGCAATTTTACGAAGTACTTTCTATCTGCCCGTTCATAAACAATAAGGAGATTTTTTTTTCATTTTTACATAACTAAATAGGGGAGCATAACTTTGTAGCAACTCTTCAAAAATTTATTTCTAATCAAATATTATGTAAAAAAATATATCAGCGATACGAGCGAGCTGATGTTTAGTTTTCCTAAAATCAGCTGAGTGGTAATCTATTTTCCACAAATATTCCATATTAATTTTATTTTAATTTAATTTTAATTTTTAATTGATACATTAGCTCTCTTTCGGCAACTACTAGAACGAATATATTCCTTTATAAAAGAAATAACTATATTAAAGTATTTTCTTTCCAAAAAAATATTTATTAAATACTAATTTTTTGGTAAATTCATTTAGTAAAAAAAGACAATATGTAAAATATCCTTTATCAATCAGCTGCTTTTAGAGAGCAAATAGAAAACAGCTCATTCTATCGACATTATTTGACTGAATTTTTTCTGAGTTGTTCAGTAGAATTTATTAAATTATAAACAGATAGCATTGTTAACTGTCGCGCATGCACAGATTAAAATTATTTCATACAATTACTTACATTTCACAGAATATTTTAAACATTTAAAGTACAATTGCATTATATTGTTTCTCCAATATTATAGCACTTTATTCTGACGGTAAGGTTACATTTTGGTTGAAACATTGCAAAATGCTTTAAAAACATGCAATATCCTTTTTCAATTGAAATTTTCAAACAAATCATTATATTGGTATGAATGTATATGCTTTTCTTATACGCATACACGTTGTACGTGATTTACATATTTGTATTCTGCAGTAATAGACAATATCGTGCATTGTAATGCACGATATTGCCTAATACAATTATTTTTCTTTTTCTGTCGTCTCTTTAATTCTACTTTTTATTATTAGACTTTTATAAATTTGTGGTCAAACCATGTTTTTATAATCCTCAAGTTCCAGAAGAACCCTACGAGCATATTTTTACATATTCGACAAAATGTCTAAAATAGAAAATGTCCGATCATTAGTGGCCATATAGTATAGTTAACCGTTATATGCATTTCACCACTGAAATTAATTTCTTAATTTTTTTACAGTGCACAAAATATATACCAATCTATCGATCATAAATAAGGCTGAGTTAGATTATTAGTATACATTTCAGAATATAATTTAGAATTGCGGAAACCACTCCTGTTTTTAAAATGCGGTATATGTTTTCCACATTTTTAAACATGAATTACATTGTATTACATTGCATTAAAATGTAAAGATTTGTTCCAGTATTCGAAATGTATTGGTAGTATTTCATAATCTATGCTTCACGCATTATTTGTTTATTCTATTATGATATTCTTATTTCCTTCGATTAACTACAAAAATCAAAGTATTATATCATGTAAAGAATATCATTTGAAGTAGTTAAATCAATTGTATACTATTAATTTAAATTTGCAGTAAAGAACATGATAAATGTTTGATTACAATTATAAAAAATACAATAAACTTTAAGTACTACATTTTATAATTTAAATACAATTTCACATGCTACGTTTCCCTTTATTTAATCCTTTATTACTTCAGTTTGATTTTCAAAATGTTGTATTCATTTTAAACTGTTCTCAGTCGCTAATTCATCACTTTATAAACAGCTTGATTTAGGGAAACAACACTCTTAAAACATAATACAAGTTAACACAGAGTGACACGTGTTACTCGATATTAATTGGAATATGTGATGAAGTGCAACTTGATTAGGCAACTAGCTGTGGTTGTTAGAAATGTATGTACTGGGTTAACAATAATTATTAAACATTGGTAAAAGTAGCTTTTCAAACGTAAAAAAATAGTTTTTTTTTAATTGTTCCATTTACAAATTGATAAAGAAATACTTCTCCATTTGAAGAAAAAGAATATATTATCAGAAAAACCGGTAATTATTTTCTCTATTGTATATATTTTTTTAAATAAAATACAAAAAAAAGCGAAAATATTGTCCCTGTTTTTTATGAATAAAATACGTTTGCCGCTGACCGAGTTTGATCTGACAACTAAAATATTTGAATATATATCTTCGTGAAACCAATCTATTCTTTTAAATTTTAGCTTAACACACTAAACTTATTATAGCGAATAATAACTTAAAAAGGTTGATGTAAAAGTTGTTTTTATGAAAAAAAATCTTTGTATGTGTTAGTCTTACGATATTCATTTATAAGTAAAATAATTAAAATAATTTAATTATGAATGTTTGTGTAGAGATGTATTACCAAACTTTGATACATTTTTTATATTATTTTTAACATAAAATAAACTTTTTTATGTACAAAAATATTTAGTATTATTAAAAGCTCATTTATTTTACACAACAAACATCATAATAGTATGTTAAGCTGTACATGATGTTAAGTGTATATGAAAATATTATTTTTGAAAAATATTACAGAAAATATAATAAATATATTTGTAATTTAAAATATATTTTTTATACACTGTCAAGAAGTTGTAAAAAAACTGCTATGTCGACGTATTTTAAACCTTTGAATTTCCTTTCCCTTAAAAACACTAGTATACATATGCTATATACAATATATGATATCCATTTATGAATTAAAAACAAATATGTATGCAATTAAATAACGATCTGTACCGAAGTAAAATTAAAGCTTTTTCCTCAGGAAGGAACTATAAAATTTAGCGTTGATGATTTTTAGTACATGAAAGATGTGAATTCTTATTAAATAACCAATTTAAGTACACAATCTATGCAAAAACATCATGTTTAAAAAAATATCAAGAAAAGTCAATTATGGCGAAAGCAGTCTTGTTCACTTATCGAGGTCAGAAGTTTATAAGCTTCCAAATTCCTCAGACAATAGTCCTTAAACTTATATGATATATACAATGAATTTTATTTTCAGAAAAATTGACATATATTTTTGTTGAAAAAACAAAAATTTCTTTTTCTATACAGCATACATTAAAATTCTTTTTTTAAAGATATTTTTTAGATTCAACGATATTTTTGCTTTCTGCAATATTTATGCATTTATGATAAATTAATGAAAGTTATTTTCACTTATACAAGCAAGATAATTTTTTTTTATTTTATTTAAGAATAAAACGAATAACTGTGTATTTTTATTAAATACCCCATTTTAAAGTAATGGAAATTAAATATAGCTTCTTCAAAACAAAAATAAAAAAAATAATTACAATATATTAAACTTATTGGTGATGAAAGGAAATGGATAAAACTTATTAGAGATGAAAAATAGACGGTCATTTTTTTAATCCTGTTAAGTTTCATTCTCCACACATTTAAAAAAAAATTAAAAGCTCTTATAGAAGCCTAAAAGAAATAATTTGTATAATGCGACAGATGTTGAATGAATAATTGTACCTCAAATACTAATACACGGATTTTCATTAAATTTCAGATTCAGTTAGAACTTGAAATAAGCTGTTGCAGATTAGATTTTGGCGTAAATTATCTACCGGTAACGGTGATCTGTTTGAATTTTCTGGAAGTATTAATGTGTATGAGATAGGAGAAAGTCTTGGTATTTCCAAATCCAACTACTTCTGTTATAAAAATTGAAAAAAATCGTGCGGTGAAGGATTAAATTTAAATTGAAGATGTAAAATAAAAGCACGCATTATTTAATTAGCTCAGTATTTTCTTAAATGTATTTTTATGAAAAGAGATGCTGAAAAATGAAATATCAATGATTGACCGATTTTTACATTAAAAATGAATTTCAAAAACTTATTATCTGTGCGCATACATTAATTTTGTATTAATGTCTAAATATGTATATCCTAAGAAAAAAGTATACAAAACCCGAAATGTATCTCAAATGAATAACCAAAATGAAACCAAACATAGTTTTAGGTAGCTTTCATCAATAAATCAGATATATATATATATATATATATATATATCTGATTTTTGTCATGCGATAACTAACGTATTTATAAACCGATTTGAATGAAACTTGGTATGTACATAGTACATAAAAATGCCTCGACCGAGCTTGTTGGCCAGCATCATCCGACATTTTGTTTCAAAATGGTGGCCATTTTATTTTTTATTTTTTAATTTAAAATTTAAAGTTCAATGCGAAAAAATTAAAAGTTGAAAAATATTTTTCTTTTACGTGTTAGAGCTGAAAACAACTTTTCCAGAACACTTTTTATTTTTTCTACATCTTAAAAAATGATTGAGTTATAGCACTTTGAATTTTTCTTATGGCTGACATTTTGAAACGATCTGATTTTTGTAACATCATAACACGCGTATTTATGAACCGATTTGAATACAACTTGGTATGTACATAGTACATACAAATGTCTCGACCGAGTTCGTTGCCCAGCATCATCCGCTATTTTGTTTAAAAATAGCGGCCATTTAATTTTTTTTTAAATTCAAATTCAAATTAAGATTTAAAAAAATTAAAAGTTGAAAAATATTTTTCCTTTACGTGTTAGAATTTAAAACAACGATTCCAGAACACTTTTTATTTTGTCTATATCTTAAAAAATGATTGAGTTATAGCACTTTGAATATTTCTTAAGGCTGACATTTTGAAACGATCTGGTTTTTGTAACGTGATAACACGCGTATTTATGAATCTATTTGGATGTAACTTGCTGTGTACATAAGATATACTGAGGCCTGAATCGAGTTCGATACTCAATTCCATCCTCCTCCTTATTTCAAAATGGCGGCCATTTGAATTTTTTTATAAATTTTAAAATTTAAAATTAGGTACAAGAAAGTGAGAAATTGAAAAAGATTTTTCTTTTATGCATTTGAACTTGATGCAAAGATCCCAGAGCATTTTTCGTCCGTATCTTAATAAATGGCTTAAGTTATCGCATTTTTAATTTCTAGTGTTACTCATATCTTGAAGTGATCTGATTTTCGTCACGTGATAACACGCGTATTTTGAACTGATTTAGATATAACTCCGTGTGCACATAGTACATAGCAATGCCTTAACCACGTTCACTGTCCAACTTATTCCGTCCTCTTGTTTCAAAATAGAAGCCATTTAAGTTTGTCCAAAAGTCTTTTAAATATATAATGATGTACAAACAAAAAATTATTGTAAAAAGGTTCTTTTTAAAGTATTTATCTTCATAATGAATTCATGAGTATTTTTTGCTTTGTCTTTAACTTAAAAAACACCTGAGCAGTTTGAATTTCTACCGTGGGTGACATTTTTTAAAAAATCAATTTGCCCGCGTCAGCACTCGTATATATTAATCGATTTCAATATGAGTGTTTATTTGCACCTGAATTAAGATTTCGACCAAGCTCATAATCAGGTTCCACTAATTTGAGCTTAGTATTTTTGAATAATATAACTTAATTTTAAATAAATAAATAAATATATAGGTATATGAAAGCTACCTCTTCCTCCCGGCACTGCCCGAAGTACTATTAAGAGATTGGTTTTTATCTTTCAGTTTGACAATTGATGTAACTTTTATTTTTATTCATTTGGAATATTATTAGAATTGGTAAAGTCTAAATAAGGAATTTTTTATTATAAGATTTTACATAAATTTTGGTACAGAAACACTATCTATACAGTCAGTCTCAGAGACCGCTGCCAGTTGTTTATCAAAACATTTTGTCACAACTGTTAATGGTTAGTTTCTTTTTATAGTTTCACAGACTGCTGTCATTTTATTTAAGTTTAATTACAGAAAGTAGTGAAATTTACTTTAGATATTACTTTAAAGATGAATATAAATGTCGCTATAAATATAGGAGTAATGCCTGTAACTTCTTAATTGGTGAGTTCCCTGTACATAAAGTTTATTACAATAATATGGTTTCATTTGACAGGCTTTTATATAGCTCGTTCATTTTAATGAAAACTGGTCAAAACCCCACAATTATGGGACAAAAACATGCTTTGGGTTTATTTGACACACAACTATGTACTTTTACCCCAAGAAATTTAGCAAAAACATGCAGAGATTTTTTAAGGGGTCAGGAACCTTTTGAACAAAATACGTGAAAATGTGAGCTCTATAACAATTGCAGTCATTCTATATCTGATTGGCCTTTAATTATGAAAATAAAAACATGCATTTGAATAGATCAATTTTATAAATTAAAGTTGTTAAAAAATATACACGTATATAAATTTTTAATCAATACAATTTTTTGGAAAGAATAATTTTTACATGCATTGCGCGCCTGATTTTTCTCATTTAAATGGAAAAAGCAAACCAAGATCCATTTAATGAGTAGAGATGCAAAATATTTTCAAAATGATCCTTAATGAAAATAAATAAAATTTACTGATCCAAAGAATTTTTATTTTAAGAAACTTTAAAAATTGAGACATTTTTTTATACAAAAGTAATCATAAATTCTAAACATTTTATTTGAGAGCCATAGTAATAAGTCATTTTCTGCCTCCATATATGTAATACATTAAGCGAAAATTTTGTGAAATTCTATGCAGAAATTTTTCCTGAAATCGTGAGCGTAATATTACAATTAGCTGTTTTGAGAAAAATTGACGTTCAAGATTAATCTCTCATTGTTCATTTAGAAAAATCTCAACGTGTTTCAGACATAACTTCTCTTGTAATGCGAATATTTGTTTGGGGTTTGTTTATAAACGTTATTTTAGATTCATATTTAATTATAACTATTTTTAAAATAAATTTAGATGTGTTTTAATGTACCATATCTCTTAACTGCAAACTCTCCCCTAATTATAATTTGATAGAATATCAGTTGATATTCCACGTGCCTAATGTTTTTGTATAAAATTTTAATCATTCGTCCCATAAGTTTAGACATATATGTTTGTAAATAATCAAAAATTTTGGAAAGTACGTATTTTTATCTTTACCTACCCTATAATAAATCTTCATTGTTTCGTATTATTAACCTTTCTACATTTGATTTGAAAAAAATATAGCATATATAAAAAGATGAATACGTCTTTTGATGGAATAAATTAAATATTTTACCGACAGTTTATTATTAATCAAACAAAAATCTTGTACTTTGTTACACAAATTTACACCAATATTCATAAGCATTGCAAATTTATTGAGGAAGATTTTGCAATCAAACCTCTGCAATAAAATTTTTTGTTTTTTGTTTTTCAGCTTAATTTTGTTGTAAAATGCATGCTATATTAATAATAAGAGAAATGATTGACGATTTATTAATGAATAGTAGTATATGGAAGAATATTTAAAATATTAATTACATAAAAATACATATTAAGCAAAATACATAAATAGTTTTACATAATTTTTAGATTCAGGAAGAAATCGAATAGATATTATATTTTACCCATAAGAAAAATAAATACAATTTTTGATTGCGATTTACGATGATTGAATTTTCCATAGACACTCAATAATTCTGTGTATTTTACTTTTTTTGTGATATGCACAAACAAAAGATAACTGCATCAATTTTTGAAAGAATGCGGGAAATCAATTCACAAATGTAATCTATTGCAATTTATTTTGTGTAGTAGAACGCGGTATCACAATAGATCAGTAGAATTATTTTGTAATTTATAAACTGTTTCAAATATCCTTTTTTATTTATGTGAACTTGAAAGTATAATTCTGTTTTACATTTTCCTTCAGGTCAACTTAAAAGCCATTCTTCTTGTAATTTTGTTTGTTTTATGTATATTGTTCCATATAATTGAAAAAAGGGAAAATGATGAAATAAAAAATGAAAAAAATTGTAAAAAAATAATTTTTAGCTCCGAAATTAATATTTTCTTTTCTAATTAATGTCACAGAATCTACTGTATGTGCTGAACATTAAATGCTGTATTTGTATTGTTGCTTGTATGTTAAAGGAGGAAGATGGGGGTAAATATACATAACAAAGTAATTATGATGGATGAACGTATTTTATGTTGAGATTTTTGAAGTTTTTGCTTCTCTTTTTGCCATTTATTTCCTAGCACTGAGAATACCATAGCCGACATTGATATGTAATTTACGATAACTGGAAATATTTTTGAGATAAATATACAAAGTTTTTCCTAATTAAGGCCACAGAATCGACTGCAAATGACATAGGGTATCGTGGGATAACAACGCCATGTTAAGGTTCTACCAATTTACCGGCTTTGTTTTATATTGTATTTTTCAAACAAATATAGTATTTGATACCGCAACTCATCAACTATCTATGTAAAAAAAATAATTTCACAGATATATATTCATAAAATGTAATAGCGTGATTTCCGGACCTATGATATTTGTCGTTATTACCCACCTATGCGGGTAATAACGCCATGCAAACAAAACTATAAAATAAGGTGGATTAATCCCACGCAGATTGCCCAATTCTAAAAATATAAACTCTACAACCCTAGAAATTCACAAATTGTATTCTAAGCAATAAAAAATGTTAATTTATTTGTGAAAGTGTAGGAAAAAGAAGTGTTTTTTTTTGGGGGGGGGGGGGAGGCAAAAGAATATTAGATCCTGAGCTTATTTTTTGCTTAAAAAGGGACCGCTTGGATAAATTTATCAGAAACGTTGCACGGTTTCAGCATTTATGTTTTCATATATGTATTCTATGCAATAGAAAAAATATATCTTTTTTCCGAAAGTGAAAGAAAAAGCAGATTAAGGGAGTATCTACAGTATATAACACCGTTAGCTTCTCTTTGCTTAAACAGTCCAACTGAAATATAATAATAAAAAAATTACACAGTTTTAACTGTAATTAATGTAATATTTTTATCATGTGAAATTTTATAATAAACTTTGTAATAGAGAAATTTTGTAGATATTTTTAACCCGTGGATTCTTCAGTACTGCGGATTCGCGCAAACCGAAAGTTAAAATGCCGGCGTTTTATAAAATATGCTTTAATAAATTTGTATTTTAAATTAATTAAATAAGATTTTTGATAAAAATCAATAACCCTGTGAGATCCCTTATTACATTGTATGCATAATTCATGTGGTTATAGTTCATTAGCTATATACAAGCAACAAAATTAATCTTTAACTGCTATTAGCAATCTAACTGAACGCTGTTTTTTGTCAAATTTCAGAATTTAACTTTTAATTTCCAGTTTAACTGTAGGTATAAATGGAATTCTCTTTTATTTGGAGCCCTCGTACTATTTTTAGAAATATTTGGACAGATTAAATTAGATTTAATCTTGTACAAAAAGTCTAGAGCAGAAGTAGTACTTTATGAGTTTTAATCATTGATCTCATTTTAACCTTTAACCATTTCCTTTTTAAATTTTTATATTTTAACTTGCAATTTTTAGTTTAACTGCACACATTTCCGAAATTTTGTTTCATTTGGATCTTGAGTTCTATTACCAGACACTTAAATAGCTACATATTAATAATAATAGTCTTGTACAAATTTTTTTTATGAGTTAATCATACATTTTAAACATCTTTTGATCTTGCAGTCTCACAGACCTTTTCACACTAGTTACGTTTCAATTTCAATCGCATTCAATCGTATTTTAAGTGAAATTCTATTTAAGTCTAATGCTTTTGATATCTGGTTTTTAACCACATGTTTATTATATTCCGAGATATTGTTAATATTGTTAATATAATCTTCTTAATAATTTTTTTAAGTATCAAGTTTGTTAATAGTATAACATAATATCAATATATTCTCAATATATATTAAATATAATTTGAATATATTCTCAATTTTGTTAATAAATGAAGCTTCATTTGTGTGGGGAACTGCGAAGGGAATTTCAGCACAAAGGAAACTTCCACGGCTTTTTCTCCATGTTCACATTTTCTTTACTTTCATGTTTAAGAAACTCTAAGGCTTTTATTATTATTTTAATTTATTTATTAATTTTATTTATTTATTTGTGTCTGAGATGGATAGTTATTTTTTATACATTATTTTTTATACATATTCATATGGAATCAACCTACCAATTATTATTATTTAAAAAATAAATAAAAATATAGAAAAATGTGTTCATTGTTTTACAGTACATATATCAGTAAAAATGCATTAACTAGAGTATTAAACTTATTTAAAATTCCATGCGCTGCCTCACATAATATAAAAATAAAAATCTAAAAGAAAATAAATGATCTAAAAAATATGTATATTTAAAAAGATAGAAAGGATTAAAAAAACAAATACTCTTTATTTTTTTAATTTTAATTAATAATGCAATTAAAAGCTATTCTTGCGGATTTTACTTTTTGTTTAATATTAAAATTAATTGAGTTAATAATTTCAATAATATTTAAAATAAAGAAATAAAGAAATAAAATAAACATGAAATACCATTTTTAAATGTTCGACAACTTAGATATAAATAATGGAAAACAAATATTAATTTTTCATGTTTTCCGGGAACTAGGATCAAATTATGACACTGTGCTTTTTACCCAGATCTATTCTAATAGAAATGTTTCATGAGCGTCCGGGATTATGAAATACAGAAAAATTACTAACATTTGCAAAATAATTAACAACAAAATCATTTTTAAAAACATTAATAGAACTTTATCAATTCTATCAATATTAATTGATATAATCTTATCAATTATATCAAATCTAAAAGAAAATAAATGATTCTGAAAAATATTTTTATTTAAAAAGATAGATAGAATTAAAAAAAAAAAAACAAATATATTTTTTATGTTTTAATTAATAATGCAATTAAAAAACTATTCTTGCGGATTTTACTTTTTGTTTAATATTAAAATTATTTGAGTTAATAATTTCAATAACATTTAAAATAAAGAAATAAAGGAATAAAATAAACATGAAATACCCTTTTTAAAAGTTCGACAACTTAGATATAAATAATGGAAAACAAATATTAATTTTTCATTTTTTCCGGGAACAAGGATCAAATTATGACACTGTACTCTTTACCCAGATCTATTCTAGTAGAGATGTTTCATGAGCGTCCGGGATTATGAAATACAGAAAAATTACTAACATTTGCAAAATAATTAACAACAAAATCATTTTAAAAAACATTAATAGAATTTTATCAATATGTTATCCGTACACCGTAAAGCACCGAAAGTAAGATTTTGTTTGAATAACCTTCATTAAGAAGAATACCTATTTAGTCTTTGTTTGAATAAAAGTTAGTTAAATGTTATCTATTACCAGTTTCTTCTTTTCAGCATAAATTTTTTTAATAATGAAATTGAATATTATCCAAATTGTTTTTATTGATTTCATCCATTAAAAGCTAACGAATAATTTGCATGTTATCCGTTTATGCATATTATTATTTACTCCAAATTTACCCCCCCCCCCCGTAATATATGTGTAGTTTTTCTTTTGGAAAAAGACTCAATTATAAGACCTCCCCTTTAAAATACTCTCCCAGTTTGTATATGCTTTTCAAAAAAGTCCCCATTATACGCCCCCTTTAAAAACATTCCAATCAAGTGAGCTAAAAGCAGACTTACATTCGCTATTTCACGATATATATATATATATATACATATATACATACATACATATATATATATATATATATATATATATATATATATATATATATATATAAAGAATATGACTAGTGTAATAAAAATTGCATTCAAACTTATAAATGCTCTGTTTTTGCATTAATTGGATTCTATATTCTAGCATAAACCATTTTTATTATTATTGTTATTTCAAATAAATATTGAAGTGATTGAATTTTATATTTCTATATTAAACATTAGGAAAAAATATAATTTTCTATAACGTAATAACAGACATTCGAAAAAAAGTAGTTTTTATAATCTTGACTATATTAATAAAGAAAATAAATTTTGCACGTTGTTGTTCCCTATTAAAAAACTAAGTATTTACCATAAAAATGAAAACCGATGTCAGTGTATAGTTTGAAAAAAATGTTTTCCTAATAGAAATTTAGCTATATTGTTTTCATATTTCTTAGCAGTATTTCAGATTTTACAGTATTTGGAAATTTGAATTGTAAAATTTCTTTTTTCTATTAGAATTGATATTATTGATTGATATTATTATATTGAATTATTGATAAATATGCAAGTTATTCGTTTGCTTTTAATGGATGAAATTAATGGAAACTTTTTGAGTATTGTTCAACTTCACTATTAAAGATTTTGATATTAAGAAGAAGAAATTGCTAATATATAAAATTTAATTAACTTTTATTCAAACAAAGACTGAAATAAGTATTCTTAATGAAAGTTATTCAAACAAAAGACCAGGAACATAATGAAAAGTATTAATTATCTCAGTTTAATCACCATATAACTGAAAATCTTTATTTAAGATGCTAGAAGGCGATATACACATAAATATTTAATAGATTCAAGTTTTTGTACACTGTATTTTAATTAAAGTCTCAGTACAAATTAGTTTCAATATTTATTTTCGAAAGTACCATTAATTAATATGTAAATTTTGTGGAATAAAATAGCATATAACATTTAATATTATTTTGGTGTTAATTATTAAAATCATATTATTAAAAAAAATTCCTAAAGGTATATTGCTTTTTTCTCAAAAAAATCACGTTTTATTTACTGGAATAAAAACTTCGTGCAGTTTGCTATCAATTTATATGTAAATGGAATTCACTTTATCATAAAAAATTGTCATAAAAAATTTTATTATTATTATTATTATTATTATTATTATTATTATTATTATTATTATTATTATTATTTGGTTTTGACAAAATTTCTCAGTTTTTTAATTGCTTATTATTTCGTTCGTATACAATCTTTAAATTAAAAAAAGATCCTTTGAACTCTGAAAGAAATGAAATACCCATAAATGAGTAAATCGATACACTTATATTGAACTTAGGTTCTTTTTATAAGAAATGAACATATGCTTTCTGAATATTAAAGCATCCAGTGATATCATAAACGCAAAAAACTATTGTTCTGTCCTCTGTAATAATTTATAACAATCATGCGGGCACAAATGATGTTTATAAATCTAACTAATAAATTTTGCACAGAATTTTAAATAATTTGAAAGTAACTGCAAATAATACTCTTGACATAATAATATTCTATTCAGATATCTTGGTAATAATGTTGCTGTTTTCATTAATAAAAAAAATAACCGTTTATTGTTAAAAAATATCAGTATATTTTTACATTTGTCTCTGTATCTCCAGGTCAAAGCAAATAGCGTTTTATATTTGAACACAACCATGGAATCAAATATGAGCACATATATTTCTCAATTTTGAATTCGTTTGAAACGGAGATATTTTGAGAATGTAAAGAACAAACAATTGAGTACTTTTAACCTAATAAGGAGAAATCTTTTTATCAGCGAATTTAATTATTTTTTAACGAATTTCATATTTATATTGTTGAATATCTTGCATGAAAATCACGTTTTATTTTAAAACTTCATTTCTGAAAATAGGAAAATACCAAACAACAAAAGACAAATTTTGATGGAAGAATGTACTTTTTTCTAAAATAGGAAACAAAACAAGTGAAATAATTGTGATTTATAATTTGTTTAATTACGCTTAATTATATTTTGTTACAGACGAAACTAAAATAGAAACACATAGACACTTAAATGTTAAAAAAATGATATTGCTAAGAAATTCAATAAATTTTAAAAAAGATATGTCTAAAAATTCCCCTTAATTCACTTAAATAAACAACGACATTTCATTTTTTAAAATTTAAATTTGGTGATTAAATTATATTGTATTTAAAAATAATTTAAACCACTTTATAATTTTTACAATTTGATCATGGATATTTGTACTGTTTATTGCTAAACTTCCTGAGTAAATATGACGTCAGTTACTTCTATATAATATAGATGGAATTTTCAATGAACATTTTTAGAAACAGACAAAAATTTAAAGGAACATTCAGTATCTTAATTTTTTTTTTACCAATAACTCTTTAAAAATTAATGCTAAATTTATTATACAGGGTGTCCACTCTCAACGGTGGCCAATGGCTAATTTCTAAACCGTTAGTCATAGACATATAGTTCCAAAAAAAATGTAAAAAATGTAAAGAATTGTTTTTCAAGCGATTTAGGTCAAAAAATATTTTTATTAAAAAATTACGAAAATTAACTTTTTATACGGTCCACTGGTCCTATTAGTGATATTTAGTAAAAATTTTCCATCACCCTATCGAGCAAGGTCCCATTCATCTAAAACTAAAATTGACCGAGTTATGAAACTTTAAATTTCATTACTTAAACCACTTTTCTGTAGCTGAAAACGAATGAGTTGGACTAAGTTTTCAGGGAACGTATGGTAAGTGCTTAAATTATTATAATTATTATAAAGGGCGTTCATTTCTAACGCTGTCCAATAGCTAATTCCTAAACCATTTGTCACAGACATATAGTTCCAATTACAAAAATGTTTTAAATGAGTTAACGAAATATTTTAAAAAAATTTAACTTAAGGTGCTACCACCGTATAAGTTTTACGATAGTGTTAATTTTATTAATTAACATCTACATTGGTTAAAATAGTTGAAGACGTGAGTTTTAAAATTCTGTTTATCGAGAAAATCAAATTTTTGGAAATCGCGATTTTACTTTAAAAAGGTGTGTCATTTTGATAAGCTTTTATTTTGCTTAAAACTTTCGTATGTATATTTCCCTAGTTCAAAATTTCTATTTAAATTTTAATCCACTTAAATAAATATCCGATCGAGATTCAACTTGCACACTTATTTATATCCAGTGACAATGTAATATTAATACAATTTTAGATGCGTACCATTTATTTATTTTATCGGATACACCAAATTATGTTACGTTAAGTAATCTAATAAAATTTTAAATATATGTCATTTTGTAACGAATTGTGTCTGTTGCTTTTCATAACTTTCTGTTATTTTTTTCTTTATATTTTTAGTACAAATTTTGCTTTATTATGTTATCATCAACATAAATTAAAAAATAATATTGTAAAAATTATTTTACTCTCAATGTTTAATATTAAATTTTATATCTTGCGTTTATTTTTATTTCAGTAAATTTGTGACTGACCCCTAATTTTCGGCAAAAAAGATGCTTTAACTTTTGCAGCTATTACAAGGGTAGTTTTAATCTCAGAGGAATGGAACTTTTTTGTATTACATGTTAGAGTAGTGGTACAAATTAACTAAATATCACTTATAGGACCTGGGGACCGTATAAAAATTTAATTTTCGTAATTTTTTAATAAAATTAGCTTTTGACCTAAATCGCCTGAAAAACATTTCTTTACCCTTTTTAAAGAATTTTTGCAATTGGAACTATATGTCTATGACTAATGATTTAGAAATTAGACATTGGCCACCGTTGAGAGAGGACACCCTGTATTAAACATCCCCAAATGTTTTTTAACATGTATTTATTTTATCATTGTTTTAATTTAAACGGGAAAGAATGACTATTAACAGATAATTTCAGTATTTAGTTTATTTATTTATGTTTAATAAACAAAATGAACACATTTTTAATTCAATAACTTTTTATTTTGCCCTTTTTTAAATCAACTTCCCCAAGGATTTTCCGACTTATAAATATTTTACAAATTTTACAACATTATTCTGTATTTTTCTACTCCATATGTACTTTACAATAATTTTTATGGGACAGATATTACAGAATCTTAACACTAGTAAAAAGCGTCATAAAATTATACACAACTTGTTTATCAACATATAGAAATCGGAAAAAAAATAAGGAGAACAAAAGATCTTACATATACATGACATACAGCTAATAATCAATATGTCACATCTTTAACCTTTATACAACAGAAATAATCTTTTTACTTTTATACAAGAATAATCTAATATATGTAATATGTTGATATATAAGAAAGAACGACACTGAATATTTTTTCTAAAATTAAAAAAAAAAAAGTTAAGTGATATAACATGTACAAATCTTCAAACCACAAACACATATGTTTCAAGTAATTATTTCCATTCTACGAAAAAGGTATTATTTTCATTGTTCTTCGTTAAGGAAGGGTGCTCACAATAGTCATTAATTTTTACCTGATTGTAAAAGAAATATCTAAGCATTTCAAAAGAAATACAGGCAATTTTTAGCGAGTAAATTAAAATCACCTGTCGTTCATTAAAGATGTATTTTAATTAATAATTTGCATAAAGTAAATTGATGTTTTTAAAATTCTGTATATCTAAAACTACCATAAAACCATTTTAAATTGCGTAAAAATAGCGTCTTATATACAGGGTGTTTCGCTACCAGACCGACAATCTTTGAGGGGTGATAGTAGAAATAAAGACAAACATTATTAAATAGGAAAACATGGGGCGCAAACGACTTCTGTAGGAGCTAGGGGCCATTAAATTTTAAGGTCCAAAAAATCAAAAGCTGATAAAAATTAGAAAAAAGGATCGATTTGTTTGCGGTTTTCTCTAAAATCATTCTTTATATCACGATTTTTTATTTTTTTAATTTTAAAGGTTAATTTCGAAAATTGTCGATAGAGGGCGCTTTAGAATTTAGAGTAGCGAACAAATACTTTTGCCGTTCTTTTGTGCATGGGGTTAAAATTATTCTAAAGTTTAGACTTTAACTTAAATTTTAAGCCCAAAATCGAAAACATGGGAATCGGTTAACTAGCGAAAATTTAACTGTGAACCGAATGGAGATTTTAAACGATAATGAACATTGGACAAACTAATCTATTTTGTTGCGGGTTGCTTGCATGTCATTCCCTTGGAAATTATTTTATTCAAAATGACGTACAGCTGTGGTGTCCTCATTTTTTCATAGAGGGCGCTTCCGACACATCTCCGACATTTCAATGGCATTATTCATGGGTGTTTTACTACCAGACTACCATACTTCCAGGAAGTGTTAGGGATGCAAAAGAGACTCGGAATCTCACAGGAATGTAACGTTGAAAATGTCCTTTTTGCGAGTTATGGTTAATGGAAGCAGAGAAAAAAACAGCAGAAACAAGCAGAGAAACAGCAACACGTTAATATGACATAAAACAGTTTATTTAAAGGTTTTACTAGGGAAGATGTTCGGAATTACGACCAGAAGTAATTCGACATGCTTGACAGCGGCGTCGCATGTAATTCCTCACGCTTTGAAAGATTCCTGGAATCTTTGATAGATTTCCTGAAGCTACAGAAATACGAGATGCTAAGTCTTTAATTGATGATACGGGATTCTCATACAACCAACTTTTCATGTGACCCCAGCAGAAGAAGTTCATACTTGATAGGTCCGGTGATCTGGCAGGCCAATAAACCGAGCCACCACGACCTATCCACCGCTGTCCATATGTTAGAATGAGGTATCGGTGAACATCATTAACACAATGTGGAAGAGCCCGATCGTGCTGGAACCACGTAGAGCTGTGCAACGAGTGAGAAAATTCACGCGCATTACCGTTCAGCGCCATATACCGCAAGAAAATCGCAGCGCCATCTACTGTCGCTGTCACGTTTACCGGACTTTTTCTGGTCGTAATTTCGACACTTTTTGCAGTAAAACCTTTAAATAAACTTTGTTTTTTCACTTTAACATGTTGTTGATGCTCTGCTTGGATTTGTTGTTTTTTTACTCATGCTTCCTTTAACCATAACTCGCAAAAAATACATTTTCAACGTTATATTCCTATGTGATTCCGAATCGCTTTTGCATCCCTAACACTTCTTGGAAGTATGGTAGTCTGGTAGTAAAACATCCAGGAGTAAGGCCATTGAAAAGTCGGAGATGTGTCGGAAGCGCCCTCTATGAAAAAATGAGAACAATACAGCTGTACGTCATTTTGACTAAAATAATTACCAAGGGAATGATCCAGACGCAAACATTAAAATTGATTAGTTTGTCCAATGTTTATGAGCGTTTAAAATCTCCCCCTCGGTTCACAGTTAAATTTTCTCTAGTTAACCGATAGCCATGTTTCCGATTTTGGGTTTAAAATTTAAGTTAAAGTCTAAACTTTAGAATAATTTCAACCCCATGCACAAAAGAACGAAAAAAGTATTTGTTCGTTACTCTAAAGTTTAAAGCGTCCTCTATCGAAAATTTTTGAACTTAACCTTTAAAATCAAAATTTAAATAAAAAATCGTGATATAAAGAATGATTTTAGAGTAAGCCGCAAACAAATCAATCCTTTTTTCTAATTTTTATCAGCGTTTGAATTTTTGGACCTTAAACTTTAATGGCCCCTAGCCCCTACAGAAGACGTTTGCGCCCCATGGTTTCCGATTTAATAATCTTTGTCTTTATGTCTACTATCACCTCTCAAAGATTGTCGGTCTGGTAGCGAGACACCCTGCATATGCATATATTTATTCTTTATGTATTTATCATATAATATATTTATATATCCTTTATAGATTATCGATGTCGCTTTTTTATGAAATATATATATATATTTCTATTTGAAGTGAGCGTAATATTTTCTTGATGTAATTCGTTATAAATCTTATTTGTATTTTAAAGATTTGAACGCCACAAATCAAATTTACATTCATTTGAAAAAATAATTAAAGAACCATTGTAAAAGCAAGCTAACTGTAATTTTAGTATAGAAATTTAGTAAATTATATTATTTTTCTGTAAACATAAAAAATAATATATCCGTCAATACAAATGTAAAAAATATACAAAATATTTTTGCAGTAAGAAGTTTACATGATTGAATAACACAAAATTTAAATAATGTTAGCTATTAAATAAAAAAAAAACAAGTCTATAAATTTGTAAAAAAAAAAAATCATAGTTTTATAGACAGAGTATAGATTATAAAAAAATGCTTATTCTTATATAAACATATAGCAGTTCACAAAGAAAGCTGTTTACATCAGAAGAATAAATTTTTATGTGTCGAAAAATACGAAACTTACGTTTTACATACTTTTTTACGTTTCATTCTTAAAAAAAAAAAAAAAATTCTGAAGCACAGATAATAAAAATAAAACATTGTGAAGAATTAAGTCTTTATATGTTTGCCGCTTTTCGTCAGATATTATTTAATTAAAAAGGAGAGCTTTCATCCATGCATGCGTTCTTTGCTAAGTGCAAGTAGTCTTAATTCGTTTGATTAATATCGATTTCTATTGCTTTGTAAAAAAGATCATGTAAAAATATTTCATATGTAAAACTAATACTCCATACAGTTATAGTAGAAATAAAAATTATTTAATATTTCCAATAACACATTCCTCATAAAAACATCAGTGTAAATGTTCGTAACTATCATCTAAAATCCATATTATAAAAGTCTGTATACTTTAAAATTCCAATAAATTCAAGAAGTTCACATTCGACCTTGATGTTAGTTACATCAAGCAATATTACGCTTCCTCTTTTTGTTAGAAAAACGCTTTCACTTCCTTTAAGTTCATTAAGATCTTAGAAAACAATTTGGCTAGTTATTTTAAGCGAAATGTGTAAATATTTGATTTAACATTCGGATTCGACAATTTTTAAGTTCAGCTAGGACACCAGTAGTTTGAAAAAAAAATGTCTAGTCCATTTTTCGTCTGCGTAGTTATTTATCGTTTTTATCTGCTTCATAATATGATTTATGATTTATAGCATAGTAAAGTTTTTCCAGGTATTTCTTATCTCTTTCATTGTTGTTTTACAGGAAATTAAATAAGTTGTGGCACCGTTTCCTTTTTGCTGTGCTAGAAATGTAGCATGTAAATTCATATAGTGCATATGTGGAGATGAAGGAGAACATGTTGCCACTGGAATATTGGCGTCGCATAACTAAAAGATAAGGCACGTCCTGGCTGAGGAGTTAAGGCACCACACTGGTAATCCGTGTAGAAAGTAGGTGAATTTTGAGCTAAACTGCCTCTGTCTTTGTTGCGAACTCTTTTTGGATCTCCGTGGATCTAATAATTCATTGCTGTAAATTTCATCGTATTGTCTCGCTCTTGTACATAGACAATGACATGTAAATGAGTACATAATGTCTAGCACATAAGTCAGATGTACGCATACAAATAAAGCTCTTTTTTAAGGCATGAAATTACATTTTTTTACTCATTTTTAGTGCGTAAAATGAAACTATGTCATTTTTTAATTCTTAAGTTACGTTTTTTTTTCTTGTGACTTAGCCTTTTTAAGAGTTTAAACATTATTCGAGATCCCAAGTGAGTTTTCTGTTATGAGGATTATTATAGGTTGAGGATTACTTGCAGCTCCTTCAAATTATTACTTCAATTAATTAATGTGGAAATAATTTTGACGAAAATAACTTCTCATGGGTGATTAATTCTTTTTTATGTATATACTTTATTTTCATTGTAGACTAACACTGGAATATCTTTAATTTATTGCCTTTTTACTTATTCATTTTGGTTATGAAATAAAGAAAATAAATATATGAATAAGATCGTTTTGACAGTATTTTCAGAGTTTTATGCAGACAAAACATTTCAACCTTAGCATAGCTTCATTTGTATCAGTACAACTTTTCAGTACCATGTTAAGTATTTTCCATTCATGTACATTTTAAACATTTGGTGACGAGCGACCTGTATAAGTGACGCTTAAGGTGTTCAGAAATCTTGATCATACTCATCTATACAAATTTATTGTAAATTTTGACTTATTTAAATCTGATTTTCTTCCCGATCTGTGTTTCCTAATCTGTGTTTACTAAATCTGTTTCCTAAATCACCTAAAACTGTGTTTCCAAGAACTGATGATGAAAGTTTAAAATATCTGTAAAAGCATCTCATCCCGAAGGGGTTAATGTGCAATTTAACACTCCCTCCCATAAAGAATCTATATATATATATATATATAGAGAGAGAGAGAGACAGATATATATCTCTCTCTATATATATACATAAATATGTATATCATATTTGACAGATAGGAATCTGCAGATGAGGTGATTTCCATAATCAATAAGCACGATAAGTTATAAATAACTATATATGCAGAGTATTAGGCCTGGAATTTATCACATTTAAAATGATTTTATTCGTTTCTAAATTTTAGCGTGTTTGCTAATCTATTACTATTATTAATTATTAGTCTTTAAAAATATATTAAATAAAAATAAAACTGGAAACAAAGAATGAGTATATCTTTCCTCTCCTATTAAGAACAAACAAATGATGCAAAATCAATAAAAAAAGTCAAAAAATGAAAATATAAAGGCAATTTAAGACTAAATAAATATAATGACATTCCAATATCGATTAAAAACATCTTTTCTTTTATAAATTGCTTTTTACAAAATTTACTTTAAAATTGTTTTCAATTTGACACAGTACATTATGTAAAAATGACTTTCAACGTTCAAGATAATATTTTTCCGATGTTTGCTAAAATTTCTAAAAAAAAAAAAAAAAAAAAAAAAATTGATTGAAGTACGTTTATGTTTTAAGTTTATAAGTCTTTTTATATTCTTTTTTCTATTTTTATATAGATATTTTAATATCGTCGAAATAAATATGCTCTATGCAGTAAGTGAAATTCAACGTGGATTTGCATTTTAAAAAGTATCACGTTTCCATTTCGTGTTTGCTATTGCAGTTATAATTTTATTTATTTAATGTTATATTTAAAAATGTGCAATAAAAGAACATAAAATTAACATACATGGACCTTATTAAATGATTCAGAATAGGAAAAAATTATCCTCAAATGTAAAAATCTAGTTTGTATTCTCTGATGTATTTCAGAAATTAATTACAATAAAAAAGTATTTTAGAAATTAATTGCACAGAGAGTAAACTGAAGTCGCTGTAGAGGCATAAATAGACAGTCACATATAAAAATGTCCCAGAAGATAAAATTCGAATGTCACAGGATTTTTATTTGTTGAATCCATCGACCATATATTATTCCATGGGATATATTTTGTATTGAAAAATGTCAAAAAGATTTTATATATTTCCGAGGATTTAAAACACAAAATTGTTTTGTTAACTCTCTCTCTGTATATATTATTTATCTATTTCTGAGCGATCTGATTTATTTTAATATAAATATGATCAAAAGAGAAACAAATTTCAGGTGTAGAGAAAAACATTTTAGAATATAAAGTTTTGAAAACATCTTGCAGATGCTTTGCAGATTGGATCTGGATTTGCAACCTGTGTAGAGAAAAACTGTCAATTCTAACAATGCATCTATTTAAACAATTATTTCCTAAATATATTATAGTAATTATGTCATTAGTTGTACAGAAATATTTATGTTATATGCAATTCTTAATCTTAATATTTATATGACTTTGTATGAGGAGTAATGAAAAAAGTGCTACAATAATTTAAATATAAAAATATAAAATAAAACAAAATCAACTCAACATACATATTAAGAAAAAGGGAAAATAAGAAAGATGTTTTTATACTAAATAATCATAATAACGTTCTTTAATCGATTAAAACAAACATATTTTCATTTTTAAATTGCATTTCATAAAGAATACGATAAAACTGTTTTCGATTTCACAAAGTGCATTACGTAAAAATGATTTTCAACGTTCAAGTTAATATTTTACAGATATTTAATAAAATTTCTAACGAAACATTGTTGAAATTCAAGTACGTTTATGTTTTATGTAGATAAGTTTTTTTTTTATTTTTTTTTCTAATTTTATGTAGCTATTTTACTATCGTCGCAGTAAATATGTTATATGCAGTGAGTGAAATTCAACGTGTATTTGCATTTTTAAAAGTATCACGTTTCCATTTCATGTTTGCTATTGCTGTTAAAATTTTATATAATGTTATATTTTAAAATTTGTAATAAAAAAAAACACAAAATAAATTGGTATGGACTTTTTTAAGAGATTCAGAATGGAAAAATATAGCCTCAAAAGTAGAAGTCTAGTTTGTATTCAATGACAAGGAAAAAATGTATTTCATAAAATAATTGCGCAAAGAATAAACTGAAGTCTCTGTAAAGGCATAAATACAGTCACATATAAAAACGTCCCAGAAGATAAAATTCGACATGTCACAGGAACTTTATTAGGTGAATCCACCGACCATATATGATTCCATGGGATATATTTTGTATTGAAAAATGTCAGAAAGATTTTATATATTTCCGAGGATTTAAAACACAAATTTTTTTTGTTAACTCTCTCTCTATATATATTGTTATTTATTTCTGAGTGATTTGATTTATTTTAATATGTATGAGAACCCCAGAAGCCAAGGGGTATAAGTGACAAAATTGAAAAAATTGAGTTAAGTGCACAGGGTATCTGGAAATATGCTTTTTTCATTTCAGGTAAAGAAATATAGGTCATTTTCTTATTATTTGCTGAGTTATAGAGATAAACCACTTTTTTCGATAAACAAACAGTATTGATTAATTATACATTTAAAGAAAAGTGTACTCTATCTTTTTTAACAGTTATTGAAATGAGAGTTGATAACAAGCAGGTGTTTCCTATTTCAATTTAGTCAATTGTTATTGATGTTCCAATTTAACATCAATTATCTTTAAACTCAATTTACTCCAAATCGACATTCTGTCACTTGTACCCCTTGGCTTCTGGGCTCCTCATACATTATAAACAAAGAAAAAAGTTTCATATGTAACGAAAAAAATGTAGAATAATCAAAATGAAGTTCTTATATCGATTAAAGAAAACATCTTTTCATTTTTAAATCGCATTTCATAAAAAAATAGTATAAAACTGTTTTCAATTTGACAAAGTACATTATGTAAAAACGATTTTCAATTTTCAAGTTAATATTTTTCCGATGTTTGCTAAAATTTCTGACAAAACATTGTTGAGTCAAGTATGGTAATATTTTATGTAGATAGCTCTTTTTATATTCTTTTATCTAATCTTATGCAGCTACTTTACTATCGTTTTAGTGAATATGTTAGATGAAGTAAGTGAAATTCAACGTAGATTTGCATTTTTTAAAGTTACACGTTTCCATGTCATGTTTGCTATTGTCGTTATACTTTTATTTAAGGTTACATTTTAACAAAAATAAACTGATATGGACTTTTTTAAGGGTCTCAGAATAGAAAAATATCCTTAAAAGCAAAAATCTAGTTTGTATTCTTTGAAAAAAAAAATGCATTTCAGAAATTAATTGCACAGAGAATAAACTGAAGTCTCTGCACTGTTAAAACTAATGGTGACACATTGCACCTTTTAGGGGTGAAAGGCTTGTCTCACTGGTGACACCCCTAGAGGAGCTAAAATGGCACCCTTAACTAGGGTGAAAGGATGGCACCCCTAATCCAGGGTGTTTCAGGGGGTGAAAGGACGGCACCTCAGGGAAGAATAATGGCACCCCTTATCCACAGTGTTCGAGAGGGTGAAACGATGGCACCACAGGGGAGAATAATCTCACCCCTTATCCTGGGTGCCCCAGGAGGTGAAAGGATGGCATCTCAGGGGAGAGTAATGGCACCCCTTAACCAGGGTGCCCCAAGGGGTGAAAATATGGCGCCTCAGGGGAGAGTAATGGCACCCCTTATCCAGGGTGCCCCAGAGGGTGAAAGGATCGCATCTGAGGGGAGGGTAATGGCACCCCTCATCCAGGGTACCTTAAGGGGTGAAAGAATGGCATCTCAGGGGAGAATAATGATACCACTTATCCAGGGTGCCCCAGAGGGTGAACAGATGAAACACATAATCCAGTGTGCCCTGTGGCATCCTACAAGAAATAGCACTCACAATCTATGGCCCACAGTTGCAACCCCCCTCCCCCCCTGCTTGTCAAGAAATTGTATTGGTTTGAATCATGAAATACAAAGTGTTTACCCATTTTTAAATTGAATTCTGCAGAGAAAATTATCATGATCAGTCTATATTTTGAGCCTTTTTTTTTTCTTTTAGATTTATGGAATATTATATTTTTAAACTCATTATCAGGTGTCCAAAGAAAAATTGTAGCATATTTTTGTAACTTAGAGAGGGATAATATGAACTACAAAAATAATCATAGAAAGGCAGAGAATTCAAATTGTACTTTCATTTACATGGAGAGTATTTTAAGAAAAATTCAAAATTTTAATATTTTATACAGTCTTTGCATTTCAAAATCACCAATCATCATCACTAATTAAATCATCACTATTGCATTGTTAGTCATACCCAAAAGGTTTTGTTAGAATAAATCGAAAAATTTACAGAACCTCTACACCTTTTTTCTGCCTCTAAAAATCACTGAGTTAGAGTCAAATATTGTGACTTTGTCATGCAATTTGAAGCCTGATTTTCAATTTTATGTTTTGAAGTTTTTGTAAAATGAAATAAATAATGATTTTGACTGTCTCTAACTCATATGTTTGGATCAAACTTTTTGGGTATGTTTAAGAAAGGGCCAGTAACTATTTTTGTGACTGGGCATTTTTAGATGCAGGAACATTATAAAAATTTTATGTTTTTTGACACCAAAATAAGAGAAAGTACAAATTGAATTATTTATCTTCATATGAATATTTTTATAATTTTCTTATAGTTTCAGAAGTAATTCGTAACCATCTTTTTTGACACATAGTATATTGCTTGACATGTATTTTCATTATTTTATATACAGGGCAACTGAAAAGTATGGGGACACAGAAAAATGCCATATCCTGTAAAATATATGCCATAATTTAATAATAAAAAAATAAAAGAAATAACAATATTTTAACAAATTGTTCACTGGCTTGATATTTATTTTTTACACAAGTTTGAAAACGAAAGATCACAGAATTGACAGTCCGCTGCAGATAATTCTGATTTAAATCATTTTATGCCTTGATAATTTCGCATCACATACAATGCAAACTGGGGATTTTCTATTTCTAGCTTTTCTACAGAAGTCAAGTGAGTTAAGATCTGATTGTTCGAAGGCAATACACCTGTTATTAAATATCCACGCAGATGGGTGTTGAAGGTCAATGTTGTTTTTGCTCCATGTGAAGGCCCCAATACTGCTGGAAGTTCCATTAAAATTATTTTGCTTCCATGAGGCGAACACTTCGTTGAACATATTAGTTGCTGATCATTTTAACTGTTGTGAACTTTTCGGAGGATTAAGATTTTCATATAATAGAAGAAATGCTACAAAATTTTAAAATAGGCATTTCTCAGATTTTAGTTGTGAAATATCAATGTCAAACAACGCACACATATTTTTTCAGCTACCCTGCTGTATCTAATTAAAAAGATGTAAAACACAAATTAGAAAAGAATATGTAATAAATGTTGTGTAACTTTTAAATTAGTAAGAATACTTCATATTCTTTAAAATTCTTCCAGAAAGTTAGCCATCAAGCTATGAAATGAGTTATAGAAAATAAGTTCATTTTATGGTTGTGGTAAAATCACAGATGAAATTGAGTAAAAAAAAAATCATTTTTACAATATATGTAGTACTTACCTTTATAGTGAACTTATGCAAATCCATATTTTATAGCATATATCCACACAGGATTAGAAATTAAGAACTGTATGTAAGGTGTCAAAATAATGCCTACAATTTTTTTTCGATGTGCCAACTGCATTTCATATTTTCTTATTTCTTTTCACAGCCATGTTAATAGTAATAATATTGCATTGCATATTTAATTTTAATGTATTGAAGGGAAGTGGGGAGGAAACTTTATATATTAAACACCTTTTTCTTACTAAACAAAATAAAAACTGACTTTCCATAAGTATGAAAACTGATTAAACTACAATATTTGGATTCTGGAAAAACTTATTCTTTTTATAAAGCTAATATGCATACAAAACAGATAATCAAGCAAATATGTCCACAGAGAGAAAATATGAGCTATAGATATAATTAGGGATAAGCTAATTTTTAAAAAATCTGAGAGTAACAGTACATCAGAAAATAAAAAGTTAGCAAATAAATGAATCTTTGGTTGCCAATTATGGTGTGGCATTTAAAACATTTCCAAATCACACATAATTTTTTTTTTTTGTTTGAGAAAGGGAATACAAAATTTTTAAACAATTTTAATACAGTTTCTTATTTTAGGAACATATAAGGATGCAGCAATATCTCATAATAAAAGAAAATCTTGTTTACAGGGGTGTAATATCCAAGGACCAGTTTTATTAGTCATTGGTGAAAGCGAAGTTAACTTAGAGGTTATTGACAGGTTCAAAATTCTTAAGACACGTGCTGATGTCATGGTGCTGAGGGGGGGATGTATGCTAAAATACAAATGAAAGTATTTGCTAAAAAAAAATTAAAGAAAGCTAGCTATCAAGATTTGACGACTAGGAATAATTTTTCTATAATTTAGTTTCATTTGACGACTAACGACTGCTGATTTCTAGTGCTGTATCCACATCAAAACACTTTCTGCCAAATTGTTTTTGTATTTTGACTTATTGCATCTGAAATTTTAATCCAAAGAGTAATTATAATGAAAGGAATAAAACACTGAATTAAAAAAACAACCTTTTAGTTCAAATAATCTTTTTATTGTAAACACCAAGAATGTATTAAATATTATTAAACAAAGACGTAACACTATGTGGAACTGATGCCCCTGAGAAAATTTTGGAGACATAAGTATCTAATAAAAATGATAAAAATTTAAATTGGCTTTTGCTATAGTTAACGTTAAACAACCAAAATAATGCATACCACAAAGTAACTAAGCTTATAAAATTATCAGTTTTTGTAATTAACTGTTTATATAAAATTAATACATAGCATGAGTAATTTAATAAGTTGCTTGAGTTGCGGAGCACAGTAACAGGTTAAAACACAGAAATTTCTGCACCTTCTTCATGATAAAGAGTCGGAAACTTTTCTTGTATCAAGGATGGTAATGTAAGCACTATAAATGTAAGTTCACTATCTGAAATAATAATAATAACACATTAAGGAAAACACACAAGAAGACAGTCCAATTAAAATGTATCATCAAAGTACAGCAAAAATGGTAGATAAACAAAAAAAGAAAGAATAAAATTTAAATAAAATTTAAATTATAGCTCACAAGGCTATCAAAGCCTGACAGCTAATGTGCCCACAGGTTCTGTATGTAACGTGATAACTCTTTATATAAATATCCGATTTGCTTCAAATTTTATATGTAGTTTCATTCTGATAAGGTTCTTCACTGATTAGCATTGGAGGTTCATTGGTTAAATATGAAGGGGGGGAGAAGAGAGTGCTACCCTCCTTAATTTATATAAATATGCAGAATTATCACATTTTCTTCAAATTTTGTTAATAGGTTCACTCTGATAAGGCACTTCCCTGATTAGTTTTAGGGGCTCAATGGTTAAGTATAAAGAGGGATGGCAGTTAATCCACTGTCCAAATACTTACAGTTGATTTCTTTTATTTTTGGAAGGGCATTATTCTTTGAAATAAGAGTATAATATACAGTTGTATGTATAGCCTGCGAGCTCAATGCCATCAGTTTAACTGGGCACTTTCCTCTTTATTGCCTATTTTCGGACAGCACGAGAAAATTACATGACCAACTCATACTTGTCATTCAGATATTCTTTTCCTGTATTATCATTAAGAGTTACAAATGTTTTACATTATTAACCATATTTACAAAACATATCTTGCAACAAAGTGTCTATTCCAGATTAGCAACGAATTTCCCTAACATGTACAAGTATTCCATACCAGTAATAATAATAATAAAAATGAGGAATTTTATTCAAATTTATTAGTACGCTCCTATTATGTATCCTATATTGACACTAATCAATGAATATATGGATACAACCCCTCGTGTTTTTCCTTCATTTTGGGAATAACGAATTTTCAACGTATTCTATTGACGATTATTTTTAAAATGTTCAAGATGTGATTTTGCGACTTTCACAAAAGTTGCTCTATACATTTGGCTAACATAATATGCAAATGAAATTTTGATATCTTTGTCGCATGCGCAGTGAAAAATTATTTAGTAAACCTACTCAATATTTGAACAATTTTTATTATTTTTTAATTCTGATTACAGGATATTGTGTGCAATGTTGTTTGTCACATTTTCTGAATAGAATTTTACTTTATATTAAGAACTCTTCAAATTATAAGCAAAAATCTTGGGTAAATTTGAGACTGTTTTTCGGATTCGTAGAAAACCTTAATTTTTCTACGAGTACACATGCTATCGACATAAAAATGCTATATTAGTTTTGACAGGGTTATCCAAAAGATATCCAAAAGGTATTCATTCTTTTTTAATTTGTTGACGGTCCCCTATTGGAGTTTCGGAATAAAATCTTCAGGGAAATATATGACTTGTACTACACTACCTAGCCATTGATTATCGTCCACTTGAGATTTTAGACATTTTGTTAAATACCTAGAAAAATACATGAGGAATTATCCTGAAACTCTCAGTGTATATACATAATAGTACAGGTCATATATTTCCGTGAAGATTTTTTCCAGAAACCTTATAGGAGACCGTCAACAAATTAAAAAATAATGAATATCGTTTGGATAACCCTGTCAAAACTAATGCAGCAGAAGCGCTCAAACCGTAAATTGTGATTAAGTGGCTTATTGTTATAAACTGTGTTCATTTTTATGTCGATAGCATGTATTCTCGTAGAGAAATTAAGGTTTTTATAAAAATACTCCCAAATTTTCCCAAGATTTTTGCTTATAATTTGCAGAGTTCTTAATATAAAATAATGATATTTTCTGAAAATCTGACAAACAACATTGCACATAATACCCTGTAATCAAAATTAAAAAATAATAAAAATTGTATGAAAGATGAGTAGGTTTACCAAATAATTTTTCACTGCGCATGCGTCAACGATATTAAAATTTCATTTGCATATATGTTAGCTAAATTTATAGAGCAACTTTTGTGAAAGTCGCAAAATCATAGCTTGAGAATTCTAAAAATAATCGTCAATATAATAAGTTGAAAATCCATTGTTCCCAAACTGAAGCAAAAAAAATGAGGGATTGTATCCAAATGTACTAGTAAGTTCCGTATTGTGTATTCTATATTGACACTAATCAATGAATATATGGATACAACCCTTATTTTTTGCTTCATTTTGGAAATAACGGATTTTTAAGTGATTCTATTGACGATTATTTTCAGAATTTTCAAGCTATGATTTTGCAACTTTCACAAAAGTTGCTCTATACATTTAGCTAACATAATATGCAAATGAAGTTTTGATATCGTTCACGCATTCGCAGTGAAAAATTATTTAGTAAACCTACTCATTTTTCATACAGTTTTTATTATTTTTTAATTCTGATTACAGGGTATCATGTGCAATGTTGTTTGTCTCATTTTCAGAAAATATTATTATTTTATATTAAGATCTCTGCAAATTATAAGCAAAAATCTCGGAAAAATTTGGGAGTATTTTTATAAAAACCTTCATTTCTCTACGAGTATACATGCTATCGACATAAAAATGAACACAGTTTATAACAATAGGCCACTTAATCACAATCTACAGTTTGAGCGCTTTTGATGCGTTAGTTTTGACAGGGTTATCCAAAAGATATTCATACATTTTTTAATTTGTTGGCGGTCCCCTATAAAGTTTCTGGAAAAAATCTTCACGGAAATAGACGACCTGTACTATATTGTTTATACACTGAGAGTTTCAGGATTCCTCATGTATTTTTCTAGATATTTTGCAAAATGTCTAAAATCGCAAGTGGACGATAATCAATGGCCAGGTAGTGTATTATATTTATACACTAAGATTTTCAGGATAATTCCTCATACATTTTTCTAGATATTTAACAAAATGTCTAAAATCGCAAGTGGACGGTCATCTCTGGCCATATAGTGTATATCAGGAGCTTTAGGGAACTGGCTAATTCTTTATTTCCCCTTTTGCTATATGGGGGAAAGTCGGGTGGAATGGGACTGTAGGTTTTTCTCTTTGTGCATTATTCTAAACATTTCATCGATCGCATACAAGATGAAGCAATGATAATCCATTCTTCAGTTTACAAAAAAAATTGATATGCATAGACTTGCAAATGTATGAAAGAAAAAAATATTTCAAAAATCCAATTTAAATTTGATTTATTTGCTCTCAATATATTAAAGGCTTGTTTATGTATAAATGTAATTGTTTCCCTATTTATGGAACATTATACTGTATATTATTCATAATTTAAACTAAGCCTAAAGCAACATTTTTGTTTGAACAAGAAGTTTAACACAAACAAGGAAGTGGCGAGGAATGGGACATGCCAGAAAAGGGATGAATGGGACGCGCCCAGTTCCTTTTTTTAATTAATAATAATGCGAATTGCTAATATGCAAATTTTTTAGAGGATAATATATTAATTATAACATTGATAATATATGCATTCATACTTCAAAATGTAAATAAATTGATGATTATTTAAGGCGCAACGCTAGGCACAGAAAAAGACCCGGATGATAATGCAAAGTCTATGGGGCGTTCTTTTCAAATATTTCGCCGAAATTTTAAAATTTTTACGTGATTGTTTTGCACAAGATTGCTGAGGGCGATCCGCAACCGGCGTAGTTTTTACTTTTTCAGTTTTGGTTTCAGATTTTTTTTTAAAAATTACTTTAACTTAAGAAATTGGTTTAAACCGGTTCTGAAATTGAAACTATCGTTATACAAAAAATATAAAAGCAAAATCGAAAAAATAAAAACTAGGCCGGTTATGGATCATCCTCAGCTATCTTGTTCAAAAGAATCATGTAAAAATATTAAAATTTGAGTTAGGTATTTCAAAAGAACGCTCCTACAGACTTTTACATTATCATCTTTACATTCTGAGCCTAGTGTGGGGCCTTAATGACACCTATGACAGAGAATCCTGAATTTTCATTCCAGTCATGAAGATACTGGAAGCTTATATTGTGGCATATACATTATCAACTTACAACCTTTGTTTGATTGTTTATTTTACCGACACTATAGGTTATTTTGTGCCTTATAGCTTTTTTTTATTATTGCTGTCCCATAACTCTTAATGAGGAGGTATGAGACACATTTTGAAACTTACTTTCTTTTTAAAATAAAATAGTATTTGCACGTTATGTTTCTATATTGTTCAGGGGGATTAAAAAGTGTTTTACCTTGCATGCTATAAATTGATTTTTTTCATTTTGTATATATATATATATATATATATATATATATAATTCTTACTTTTGTAAAAAAAAGTCCCACACCACCCCACTCTCCCCTATATAGATATTATATATTAATACACCAATTACATGAAAATAGAATTTTTATCAATAGTATTAAAATACAGTTTAAGGGTAACAGTTTATTGTATATCCTTAGGTTTTTACCACCTTCTCCCCAGGTTTTTACTGGTAAAAAGCCAATCCTGTTTATTGGTCTTGTTTCAGAATGGGTGGAATGAAAGATTGTTAAAAATTATGTCATTAGAGAAATGTTTAAGATTTATAAATGACAGTGCAAAAATCGCCTTTAAAACACGAGATCTTCATCATCTGCGGAAAATTTTCACATTTATGTAAAATTACGATATAAGTTTTTATTCATTGTTATATTTTTTGAACACACACTATTTCTGTAAACTATTCTGAAAGTTCAGTGGAGTAAATACAGATTGTTTTCCTTTTATAATTTGAATGTTCATGACAACAAATTTGTCATATCGGATGATGTTGATGATTGAGAAAGGGGGGGGCGGGACTGGTTACGGTCTAATCAAACTTAAATTACTATTATTGAAAAAAAAAATATTTTATTTTATTTAACCATAAAATTCTGCTACTAAATAAGGTTTAATGCGAAAGAATACTTTCGAAAAAAAAATGGGTGTAAATCTGCATAGCCGATAATCAGATCATAAGGTTTATTCAATTCAATACTCTAACATTTTCTCACCTTTTGAAAGATAATGAAATTAAAAGAATGAAAATATGAAGAATTAGGAGTAAGAAAACGTAATGGTAAACCCAAGACACCGCTAAATTCGGGTTTTTAGGCATTTCCCACCAAGGTATGACTTGGCTGACTAATAACGTTTTAATATGCAAATCGAGGTTTTATCCGTGATTTTTGTCCTTAAATGAGATTAAATGATTGTCTGTGCAACCGCCTCCCGATCTAATCTTATTATGGAGATTATTTTGGAAATAATGGTGGTTAATAAGGAAAATATTAATAATGAAAACCCTGTAAATAAGTTTTGATTACTTTAAGATTTGCAAGTATTCAATTGTCTTAAATGAAAAAGTTACCCCCCCCCTCTCAAATAAAGACAAATCAGGTATACTGAAACAATATTAGAGAAGTTACGCGAGGCTGCAATATGGTGTGAATTAGCCTTTACTGGAGGGGTTCGGATAGCATCTATCCGACAATATATGCAAAGCCGGCCAGATGCTGTCCGAGATCCCGTGTAAAGGTTAAAATTAAAACTTCGCGAATAAAATTAATTGCTTTTAACTGTATATAGACGGAAAAACATATTTTAACCTTAACTGCTCTGACAAAAATTGTTACATAACTACTGTGAGCAGTCTGTCAGACCATTTAATCTGAAGATGAATAAAATGTTACATTAATTCTCAGAATACTATTTATGTATTAAACTTTATGTACAAGAATATTATAAATCAAATTCAACTATTCAAAAGTATTTAGAGGTAGTAATAAGACTCCAAACTAAAAAAAATTGACCAGTATCTATAGTTAAACTAAAAATTACAAGTTAAACTGTGAAATTTGAAAAACTCACGGTGTCTGAGACCACTAACAGCAGTTAAGGGTTAAATCTAAACAGTTGATTTTAAACACAAGGTAAAATGGTCATAGAATATTCCGATTGCAACAAGATTCGTCTATAATAACTGATTTGGAATGAAAAAATATGTAAATATTTTAACAATCTTTCATTTCACTCTTTCTAACTGTGCGCCCTTAGGATTCCCGTGCCTAGAGCAGTTTGCTCCAATTGCTCCTCGGTAGCTAAGGCCTCGATAAATCATTTAAACATATTGACATGTAAACGAGAAATTGTAAAATAACTACCTCATAGGTTTAACATTAGCAAGCGGGTATTTTGGTGAGAGTGTAGCTTGTAGCTTCACATAATAAACTTAACAATCAATCATACTAACAAAAAAATCTAATTTACTGTTTTTTTATGACATTACTTATAGGGATGTACGATAAATTAACGTAACAATAAAATAAAATAAAATAAAGTTAAATCTTACCTTTAATCAGACTTTGCCCTGTTCACTGGTCGCTCAAATCAGATCGTTAAGTCCTCGTTGTTTCATTGTAGCTCAGTGGTTAGTCCTCAATTAATATCGCCAATTTACACACATGTTTTGATTTGCTCACACCCGTAAACTTTTCTTGCCGACACCGAAAGCAGAAAGACACGCGTCATAGCGCATGCGCAAGTTGCCAGTCACCCAATGAGGTGGTTACGAAGTGCATGGCACCTTATTTAGCTCCCATCATCCAGTAACAGATCTGTCGTCACCCCAACCGCATATTCAAGCTCCTATGACACCCTAGGGTTCCAAATGGCACCGCCTTTTCACCTCCGGGTCCCAAATGGCACCGGTTTGTCACCTTTATTTTTAACAGTGTGTAGAGGCATAATTAGACAGTCACATATAAAAATGCCCCAGAAGATAAAATTCGAATATCACAGGAATTTTATTCGGTGAAACTACCAAACCATACGTGATTCAATGGGATATATTTTGTATTAAAAAATGTCAGAAAGATTTTATATTTTTCCAACCATTGAAAACGCCAAATTTTTGTGTTAACTCTCTATCTCTATATTTATATTATTTATCTATTTTTGAGATATCTTATTTATTTTAATATAAATATTATAAACAGAGAAACAAATTTTAGGTGTAACGAAAAAAATTGTAGAATATAACGTTTTAAAAATATTTTGCAGATGCTTTGCAGATTGAATTCAGCTTTGCAACCTGTTTAGAGAAAATGTGTCAATTCTAACCATGCATCTATTTAAACAATCATTTCATATATTATAGTAATTATGTAATTAGTTGTACATAAATATTTATGTTATGTATGTTACAGGCCAAACCCGATTTTAGGACATACTAGATTAGCCTAGGCCAAACTAGTCTATCCTAACGCCCATCGGATAAACTAGTTTTTCCTAGGCCAAACTATTCTATCCTAACGCCCATCGGATAAACTAGTTTTTCCTAGGCCAAACTAGTCTATCCGAAAGCCCATCGGATAAACTAGTTTTTCCTAGGCCAAACTAGTCTATCCGAACGCCCATCGGATAAACTAGATTTTCCTAGGCCAAACTAGTTTGGCCGAACGTTCATTAGGATAAACTAGTTTAGGCTGATATTCATTGGTTTGTACTAGTTTATCCTAGGCCGAACTAGATTGTCCTAGGCCAATTAAATTTGGCGTGATACTTTTTAATCTAAAGTCCGCCACGGCGCCAACTTCCTAGTTTTGATCTATTTTATCCTAGTCCGATGCAGTTTGACGCGATTTTAGCTCACAGACTATCAAAGCCTGAGAGCTAATGTGCTCGCAGATTCTGTGTGTGTGTATGTAACCATTTACGTCCGTATGTACGTATGTACGTACGTGTGTACGTAATGCGAAAACTCCTGATAGAAATATCCAATTTGCTTCAAATTTTGGACATAGATTTATCCTGATAATGAACTTTTCTCATTAGTTTCAGGGGTTCGTTGAATAAGAATAAGGGGAGGAGAACAAAAGGCTAATCCGCACCCCCCCTCCTTAATTTAATTAAGTCAGTTTCCGTATGATCAGATTTTATTAAAATTTTAAGTGTAATATCATTTTGATAAGGTACATCCATGATCAGTTGTGGGTGTTCATTGGTTACGTATAAAGAAAGGAAGAATGGGAAGTAACACTCTTAATTTATGTAAATAGGTTTTTCACAGAGAATTTACCGATTTATTTCAAATTTTGGATGTAGGTTCCTTCTGATAAGGCGTTTACCTGATTAATTTGGGGGGGTTCTGAGCTTAAATATAAACGTAGAACGGATTTTTTTTTCAATCGGATAGAAACTTTCGGTTTCATGAAAAGATTTTTATTTCGTAACAGATATTGGTTTTTGCACACATCACTTGAGGCGAAATTGTTGATATTAAGAAACTAAATATCCGAATCCTTTAAAAAATAAGAAAAAGCTTAAATAAAGCATGACACTTGAAATTTAGGATGGGGGGGGGGGTAGAGTAAGAGGACGCTAGATTTTTTTTTTTTTTTTTAAAAGCTCAGCACTTTTTAAGGTTTTAGCTGCTAATTAAATATTACCATTGTTTGAAACTTTTAGAAACATAATAAAACAAGATGTTAAATATTTAAGAAAAAAGATGGCGGATCAAATACCACTATTTTCTATTAGTAATTTTTGTAAAAATATTAAACTCTTGTTTAACAAGAGTTGGAACTGTTGGAACTGTTTGAAACTTTGTGATAGTTTATAACACATGATAAAAATTGTAAAAAAAAAGTCCCTTTACGAAAGGGAAAGAGGGGGGGGGCGAAGAAAATCAGGAAATGTAACGGAAATTCTGGGTTGATCTAGTTGAAACTTTAAGATAGTTTATGACACACGATATAAATTTATAAAAATATGTTCCGCGTTTAATGCCACTATTGACGAATCGTGATTTTTGCAAAAATCTTAAATTCTTGTTTTGCAGCACCGCGACATCGAGTAACATATCTACTTACAGATTGTTTAACGTAGTTTCCTTCATATACAGTTTTGTTGGCAATAAGGTGCGCTCACTGGTGATGGAATGTGGAACTAATATAACGCGAGCATTCTGGTGTTGGAATTTGGAACTAATACGACGCGACCTAGTTCAAACAAGCTGGCTTCGCTTCATATTGGGCTTCTTCTTTTATATAAAATTTCACAACGGACGTATGTTAGGCGAACGAACCTCGAAGAGAAAGAAACATGATGATAAATATTTAAGAAAAAAAAATGCCGCATCGAAATACCACTATTTTCTAATAGCAGTTTTTGTAAAAATGTTAAATTATTGCCGGAACTTCTTGAAAAATCTATAACAACGTCTTTCAAATTCTAAATCAATCTGAAATTTGATGAAAATCTGTATATTAGTACCATGTGAGATAAAATTATCGCAGAAATCATAAAAACAACTGCATAGAAGCGCTATTTATTGAGCCCTTTACTCTAAAAAGAAAAGAATATTAACTTATATCAGGGACTAACTGAATTTGAAGTTTGATGAAAATCCGTGCATTTGTTCTTGAGATAGAACTATTGCAATAATTATGAATAATGCCACATAGCAGCGCTACCTGTTGCACGATTTACTCCAAAAACTAAAAAGTACTTTTGTAATTTTTATATCAAGGACTAACATAATCTGGAGTTTGATGAAAATTAATGCATTAGATCCTGAGATAGAGCTATTGCAATAATCACGAATAATACCTTATAGCAGCGCCACCTTTCGAGAGATTTACTCCAAAAACTACACAATACTAATTTTTATCAGAGAGTTACTGAATCTAAAGTTTGATGAAAATTCGTGCATTATTTCTTGCGACAGAGCTATTTGAGGAATCAGGAAAATTGAGCACAACAGTGCCACCTATTGAGCAATTAATATAAAAACGTAAACAAAATCAGTTCATATCACGGATTTACTGAATCTGGAAATTTGATGAAAATCCGTAAATAAGTTATTGAAATAATGTTGATGCATATCGGTAAAAATGCAGTTTAGAAGCGCCATCTGTTGAACGATTTACATGAAAATGTAATCAGAATCAATTTATATCAGGGACTATCTGAATATAAATTTTTATTAAATTCCGTTCATTAGTTCTTGAGATACAGCTATTGTAAAAATTGTTAAAAAAACAGCATAGCATAGCCATGTTGAGTGATTTACTTCAAAATAGAAACAACACCAACTCATCTCATGGACGAACTGAATCTGATGTTTGATGGAAATTTGTGTATTAGTTATTAAGATAAAGCTATGTTTAAATCATAAAAATGCAAAACAGCAGCTTCACCTGATGAGCGATTTACACCAAAAACTAACCAGCATCAATTTAGATCAGAGACTACCTGAATATAATTTTTTATTAAATTTCGTGCATTATTTCTTCAGCCGCGTCCCTACTGCTTGCGACAGCGTATAGTAGGTGTGCTGCACACGTACTGCCGAATGCCGACATCCTTTTCGAACGTACTTCGAAGCGAACGAAATTCAAATCGTAGCAAGCGTGCTGAGTACGCACCGCCGAATGTAATCCTCCTTTTCGAAAGAGCCTCGAAGCGAACGAATTTCCAACCATATCCCCACTGCCCACGCCAGTCAGATAGCGGATGAAGCCAGCAAGTTTTAACTAAGGCACGTTATATTAGTTCCTCATTCCAACACCAAGGAGCGCACTCTATTATTAACAAAACTATATCTGAATGAAACTTCGTTAAACAACCTATTAGTAGATATGTTATTTGAGGTCGCGGTGCTTTAAAAGCTAGAATTTCCGTTATATTTCCTGATTTTGTTCGCAACCACGCCCTCTTTCACGCCGAAATGTGATTTTTTTTATAAATTTATATCAAATGCCATAAACTGTCACAAAGTTTCAAAATGTTCCAGCAAGAATATAACATTTTTACAAAAAATACTATTAGGAAATAGTGGTATTTCGATGCGGAATCTTTTTTCTTAAATATTAATCATCATGTTTTTTTCTCTTCGAGGTTTATTCGCTTCAACATATGCCCGTTCCGAGATTATATATAAAAAATCCCTGTCGGCTGGGCCAGGGCTCGAAAAATCTACATGCCCGACATCAGTGTTGTTAGACGGCGACTTTTTAAAAATTTGATTGGCACCACTTTTATTAAAGGATAAAATTCCTCTTGATTAATATGTCATTAAACGAAACGTAATTTTACCAATCCAAAGAAGTGGTGCCAATCTGAATTTTTAAAAAGTCGCCGTCTAACAACACTGATGTCGGGCATGTAGATTTTTCGAGCCCTGGGCTGGGCCTATAGGCGGGGGTAGATTTCGAAGAGTGCTCATTTCAACAAAAAAATATATATGATTAGAGATAAACCCAGTTTAATAACTTCATTTGGCTGTTTATGAAAAATTTTTTATTTCATTTTTTTGCAAAAAACTGGTTTTATCAGAATCATCTTAAGAAAAATTCAGCTCAAATGCCCGTTTTGACAACATATTTTAAGATAGATTCTGAATTTATTAAAAAATCGACCAAAACAGTACATTATACAGCTCCTAAATAACAAAAAACTGTCAGTTGAATGCATTTGAGAAAAAATTGAATTTAAAAATGAGTCATAAAATAACCTATTTGTTGTTTGAATACATCCTTAATTCTTTAATCATGATTGCTCAGAAAATTTTGTGCGAAATACTCACTTTGACAGCATTTTAAAAACTATATTCTATCTTTATCAAAAAACTGGCCAATGCGTCACAGTATATAGTTCCTAAATAAGAGGATCTGTAAATTGGATGCGTTTGAGAGCGAAAATGGATTTTAAAACGAGTCATAAAAAACGCAATTTGCTATGTGAAAACTTCCTTAAATTTTCAAATCACAAAGACTTCGGGAAATTCTGTTCAAAATACCCTTTTTGGTAGCCTTTTTCAAAATATATTCTGTCTTCATCAAAAAACCGATCAATGCATCACATTGTATAATTCCTAAATAAGAGGATCTGTAAATTGGATGCATTTGAGAGCAAAAATGGATTTAAAAACGAGTCAGAAAAAAACGCAATTTCTTATTTGAACACTTCCTTAAATTTTCAGTCACAATGATTTCGGAAAATTCTGTTCAAAATACCCTTTTTGGTAGCCTTTTTTGAAATATATTCTGCCTTTATCAGAAAATTGACCAATGCGTCACTTTATACAGTTTCTAAATTATTGGATCTACCGTTTGGATGCGTTTAGAATCAAAAATGAGTTTAAAAATGAGTCAGAATATAAGCGGTTTGGATTTGAGGTTTTTTTTCTCCAACTCCTATTTTTGTTTAATTTCTTTTTGCTAAACGAATTGATCCTATGAAAAACCTGTCAATATAAAAGTTGTAGATATTTTTGAGAAGATGTAAAATAAATTTAATCAGATTTGTTATCTTAAAAATTGACGGAGTTATGGATTTTTCTCTTTTATCAGCGCCCTTTTTCTTTTCGTTTTTAATTTTTTTTCGTCGGTAAAAGTTGGTCCTATCAAAAACTTGTAAAAACAAAAGTTTTAGATACTTTTAAGAACATTTACAAAAAATTTAGTTGGACTTGATATCTTGAAAATTTTCGAAGTTATGAATTTTTTTCTCTCAAAATCCCTGTTTTTTTCGCCCCTTGAGCCCACTTCTAAATTTATCAAAAATCTGTCATGCATATACTTATGGCCCATTTTTAAGAAGTAATATAAATTTTAAACCGATTCGATATCTACTTTAATTAAGAAGTTATGGCGTTTTTTCGGTTTTCACAAAAACGCCCCCTATTTCGACCCCCTTGGTCCGATTTTGCCCATTAACGAACTTAGCCAAGATTTTATCTCCTTTGATTTTATGTACAAATTTGGTGGAGATTGGTGAAAAATTATAGAAGTTATCGTGTCCATAAAAAAGTGAGATATATATATATATATAGATAGATAGATAGATATACACTATATTGCCATTGATTATGGGACACTTGCGATTTTAGACATTTTACTAAATATCTAGAAAAATATATGAGGAATCATCTCGAAACTCTTAGTGTATAAATATAATAGTATACGTCATAGCTCTCCGTGA
Organism: Maratus speculifer; assembly: GCA_964019185.1. NCBI lineage: Eukaryota > Metazoa > Arthropoda > Arachnida > Araneae > Salticidae > Maratus > Maratus speculifer. The sequence continues at coordinate 256,462,950 of OZ025295.1, read as the reverse complement.
AGATTTTTTACCGAAACTCCATAGGGGACTGTCAACAAATTAAAAAAGAATGAATATCTTTTGAATAACCCTGTCAAAACTAATGAAGCAAAAGCGCTCAAACTCTAGATTATGATTGAATGCCTTATTGTAATACACTGTGTTCATTTTTAAGCAAACAGCATGCATACTCGCAGAGTAATTAAGGTTTTTATAAAAATGGCCCCAAATTTTTCTAAGTTTTTCCCTTATAATTTTCAGAGTTCTTAATATAAAATAATATTTTTTTCAGAAAATATGACAAACAACATTGCATACAGTACCCTGTAATCAGAATTAAAAAATAATAAAAATTGTGTGAAAAATGAGTAGGTTTACTAAATAATTTTTTATTGCGCATGCGTCAAAGATATCAAAACTTCATTTGCATATTATGTTAGCTAAATGTATAGAGCGACTTTTGTAAAAGTCTCAAAATTATAGCTTGAAAATTCTGAAAGTAATCGTCTATAGAAAACGGACAAAATCCGTTGTTTCCAAAACGAAGCAAAAAAATGAGGGATTTTATCTAAAAGTCGTCGTAACATCCCGTATTGTGTATTCTATATTGACACTAATCAATGAATATATGGATACAACCCCTCTTGTTTTTGCTTCATTTTGAGAATAACGGATTTTCAACTTATTCAATTGATGATTATTTTCAGAATTTTCAAGTTATGATTTTGTGACTTTCACAAAAGTTGCTCTATACATTTAGCTAACATAATATGCAAATGAAATTTTGATATCTTTGACGCATGCGCAGTAAAAAATTATTTAGTAAACCTACTCATTTTTCATACAATTTTTATTATTTTTTAATTCTGATTACAGGGTACTGTGTGCAATGTTGTTTGTCATATTTTCTGAAAAAAATATTATTTTATATTAAGAACTCTGAAAATTATAAGGGAAAAACTTAGAAAAATTTGGGGCCATTTTTATAAAAACCTTAATTACTCTGCGAGTATGCATGCTGTTTGCATAAAAATGAACACAGTGTATTACAATAAGGCATTCAATCATAATCTAGAGTTTGAGCGCTTTTGCTACATTAGTTTTGACAGGGTTATTCAAAAGATATTCATTCTTTTTTAATTTGTTGACGGTCCCCTATGGAGTTTCGGTAAAAAATCTTCACGGAGATGTATGACGTATACTATTATATTTATACACTAAGAGTTTCGAGATGATTCCTCATGTATTTTTCTAGATATTTAGTAAAATGTCTAAAATCGCAAGTGTCCCATAATCAATGGCAATATAGTGTATAAACTGGTGCGATTGCAATAGGTAGTATTTCTTACGAAATCTACCTAACAAGGGGCCCGATAGCAGGCGAAGCCGGCTGATTTGAACTAAATCACATCCAAATTCCAACACTTGGGTTCTTGTGTTATATTAATTCCACATTAGTCCGTTATATTTGTCGCGATATATTAGTCCGACATACGTACGTAAGTACGTACATACATACATACATATGTACATGGTTACGGTTACATACACACACACAGAATCTACGAGCACATTAACTCTCAGGCTTTGATAGTATGTGAGCTAAAAGCGAGTCAAATTGCATCGGTCTAGGATAAATTAGATCAAAACTAGAAAGTTGGCGCCGTAGCAATCTTTTGATTCAATAAAATCACGCCAAATTGAATTAGCCTAGTACAATTTAGTTCGGCCTAGGATAAACTAGTTCAAACCAATGAATAGCAGGCTAAACTAGTTCATCCTAATGACAGTTCGGCCAAACTAGTTTGGCCTAGGAAAATCTATTTTATCCGATGGGCTTTCGGATAGACTAGTTTGGCCTAGGAAAAGCTAGTTTATCCGATGGGCGTTCGGATAGACTAGTTTGGCCTAGGAAAAACTAGTTTATCCTATGAGCATTTGGATAGACTAGTTTGGCCTAGGAAAAACTAGTCTATCCGATGGGCATTAGGATAGACTAGTTTGGACTAGGCCAATCTAGTTTGGCCTAAAATCGGGTTTGGCCTGTAACATATACAAGTCTTTATCTTAATATTTATATGACTCTGCATGATGAGTAATGAAAAATGGGCTACAATGTTTTAAATATAAAAATAAAAATAAAACAAAATCAATTTAACAAAAATACTAAGAAAAAAGGAAAATATGAAAGAAGTTTTTACACTAAATAATCATAATGAAGTTCTTTTATCGATTAAAGCAAACATATTTTCATTTTTAAATTGCATTTCAAAAAGAATACGATAAAGCTGTTTTCGATTTGACAAAGTACATCTCGTCAAAATTATTTTCAACATTCAAGTTGTAACGGTAAACCCACGGTGGGTGTCGTTTGTAACGTTATATGCAGACATACTCAGTAGTTTAGGTTAAAACAACAAATTTTATTCAAGTGATAATGGCCGAAGGGAAGTGGAGCAAGTCTAAAATTTTACACACTGAGAAAACTAAGAACAGCTAAAATCATACTCACAGGCCCCAACCTAGCTCAGTCGTGGCACCGCCTAACACTTGACACTGTCTCCTGGCTGAGCTGTTGAACAAAGTTTAATTAAACAGCCCGTGGCTGTGGATAATTCTTTATTTCATCAATAATTAAAAATGGAACTACTATTAAACTTTCTTACCACGGCCGACTCTTAAATCCGCTATCCAAACTCCTTCCACTTTACTGGAGGCCGTTGCTACTTTCTTTTCGTCAGCACTTCGCTAAACAATCATCCACTTCGTTGTCTAATGGCAGAGGTCCGCACTCGCTGGCTGCTGGCTAATGCCAGAGACACACACCCAAACTCACCCCCAAGCTTTTATATGCTGCAAACTGAGATACTTCACATTAACATATTACTAATAACCGCGAGCTAACTGCGGAATTCGAAAGAGCACACACACTCTAGAAAGTTAAAGTAAAAGAGAGGATAGATGTCGCTTTTACGCCTACAAAATGTTAAATTATTGACGTCACGATCTCAGAAACACTAGAGTGCCTTTATGACAAAAGGTCACTCCCTCACAAAGTTAATATTTTACAGATGTTTGCTAAAATTTTTAACAGAAGATTATTGAGTCAAGTACGTTTATGTTTTATGTAGATAACTCTTTTTATGTTCTTTTTTTCTATGTTTATATATATAAATCCTCTGTGCGCGTGTTTGTCACTGAACTCCTTCTAAACGACTGGACCGATTTTAATGAAATTTTGTGTGTGTGTTCCAGTGGATTTGAGAATGGTTTAGATTCACATTTCACCGAAATTGATTCAGTAATTTTTTAATAATTAGGCAAAAACTAATAGTTAGTAATTTTTTTCTAATTAAAATTGCTGAATAAATTCGCTGAATAGAGTGCTGACGGAATGGCCGAGTGGACTAAAGCGCCTAATTTAAACTCTTGTTCTTAAAGAAAGAGATCGTGTGTTCAAACCCCACTCTTGACATACGTGTATGAATTGCAATAATTTTTTCTGTATTATAATTTTAATTAACCGACCTCAGAAAATCGTTAACTTTTAACTAAAAAGAGAAAAATAAACTTTTCTATCAAAAATTGAACAGACTTCAAAACTACTGCAAAGTAAAAAATAATTTCCTTAGATAACAATAATAAGAAATTAAATTAAGAGCGGAGTATTTATCGTGCGTATTATTTTATTTATGTACATTTATTAGATTTTTTTGAGTCAGTGCCAGTCAAAACAATTTTAAAATTAAAATTAAGTATCCAATGCAAATCTTTATATATATACATATATATATATATATATATATAAAACTTCCGTGCGTGTTATATGAAGTAAGTGAAATTCAACGTGGATATGAATTTTTAAAAGTATCACGTTTCCATTTCATGTTTGCTATTGCAGTTATAATTTTATTTAATATTATATTTTAAAATTTGCAATAAAAAGAACACAAAAAAATTGATATGGACTTTTTAAAAGAGTTCAGAATGGAAAAATATATCACAAAAATAAAAGCCTAGTTTGTATTTTCTGACAAAAAAGAAATGTATTTCAGAAATTAATTACGCAAAGAATAAACTGAAGTCTCTGTAGAGTCATAAATACAGTCTCATATAAAAACGTCACAGAAGATAAAATTCGACACGTCACAGGAACTTTATTCGGTAAAACTACCGAACATATATAATTCCATGGGATATATTTTGTATTGAAAAATGTCAGAAAGACTTTATATATTTCCGAGGATTTAAAACTCAAAATGTTTGCGTTAACTTTCTCTCTATATATATTATTTATTTATTTCTGCGCTATCTGATTTCTTTTAGTATAATTTTATATTTTAAAATTTTCAATAAAAAGAGCACAAAATAAACTGATAGGGACGTTTTTAAGGGATTCAGAATAGAAAGAATATATCCTCACAGGTAAAAGTCTAGTTTTTGTTTTCTGGAAAAAAATGTATTTCAGAAATTAATTGGACAGAGAATAAACTGAATTCTCTGTAGATGCATAAATAGACAGTCACATATATAAATGTCAAAGAAGCTAAAATTCGACATGTCAAAGGAATATTATTCGGTGAAACTACCGACCACACATGATTTAATGGGATATGTTTTATATTGAAAAATGTCAGAAAGATTTTTAGAAAGATATAAAGGGATATATTTTGTATTGAAAAATGTCAGAAAGATTTTATATATTTTCAAGCATTGAAAACGCCAAAGTTTTGTGTTAATATATATATTTTTTTATATTCCAGTTTCTGAGAGATATGATTTATTTTAGCATAAATATCATAAACAAAGAAATAAATTCCATGAACAACGAAAATAAATGTAGAATATAACTTTTTAAAATCATTTTGCAGATGCTTTGCAGATTGCTTTCCGCTTTGCAATATTTGTCAATTCTATCCAAGCAACTAGCTAAACTGTCACTACTTAAATATATCGGAGTATTTATGTAATTATTTGTACTTAAATATTTATGTTATATACAAATTTTTATCTTAATATTTATATGACTCTGTATGATGAGAAATGAAAAAACTGCTAGAATGCTTTACATAAAAATAAAAATAAAATAAAGCAAAATCAATTTAACAAATATGTTAAGAAAAAAGGGAAATATGAAAGTAGTTTTTTATACTATGTAAACATAATGAAGTTCCTATATTGATTAAAGCAAACATCTTTTTTAAATCGCATTTCATAAAAAAATACGGTAAAAGTGTTTTCAATTTGTCAAAGTACATTATGTAAAAATGGCTTTCAATGTTAAAGTTAATATTGTTCAGATGTTTGTAAAAATTTCTAAAAAAAACATTATTGAGTAAAGTACGTTTATGTTTTACGTAGATAAGTATTTTTACGTTCTTTTTTTCTAATTTTATATAGCTGTTTTAATATCGTTGAAGTAAATATGTTGTATGCAGTAAATGATTTTCAACGTTGATATACATTTTTGTAGTTACACATTTCCCTTTCATGTTTTCTATTTCAGTTAAAATTTTATTTAATGATACATTTTTAAATTTGTAGTAGAAAAAACATAAAATAAACTGATATGGACTTTTTTAAAGGATTCAGAATAGGAAAAAAATAACCTCAAAAGTAAAAGTCTAATTTGTATTTTCTGAAAAAAGAATGTATTTCATAAATTAATTGCACAAAGAATAAACTGAAGTGTTTGTAGATGCGTAAATAGACAGTCACATAAAAATGTCAAAGAAGATAAAATTCGACATGTCAAAGGAATTTTATTCGATAAAACTACCGACCATATGTGATTTAATGGGATATATTTTGTATTGAAAAATGTGAGAAATATTTTATATATTTCCGAGGATTGAAAACACCAAAATTTTGTATAAAAAAAAATATATATATATATTTATTTTATTTTCCAGTTTCCGAGCCATCTGAAATCTTTTAGCATAAATATCATAAACAGAGAAATAAAATTCACGAGTAGCGAAAATAAATGTAGAAAACAACTTTTTAAAAACATTTTGTAGATGCTTTGCAGATTGCATTCCGCTTTGTAACATGCGTAGAGAAAATGTATCAATTTTAACCAAGCACTTAGCTAAACACGCACTACTTAAATATATTGGAGTATTTATGTATTTAGATGTACATAAATATTTACAGTATATATACTTTTTTATCTTAATATTTATATGACTATATGATGAAAAAAGTGCTGGAATATATTAAAAATAAAAGTAAAATAAAATTAACAAAAATGTAAAAAAATGAAACTATAAAAGCAGTTTTCATATTAAAAAAACACAATGAAGTTTCCATATCGATTAAGGCAAACCCCTTTTCATTTTTAAATCCCATTTTTTTTAATTTACCATAAAACTTTTTACAATTGGACAAAGTACATTAAAAAATTACTTTCATTATTGAGTCAGTTTTATGCTTTACGTAGATAGCTCTTTTTACATTCTTTTTTCTAATATTATATAGCTATTTTAATATCGTTACAGTAAATATGTTATATGCAGCAAATTAATTCCAAAGTGGATTTACATTTTTTAAGCTTAGACGGTTCCATTTCATGTTTGCTATTGCAGATATAGTTCCATTTAATGTTATATTTTAAAATTCGCTGTAAAAAGAAAAAAAATCAACAGATACGGACATTTTTAAGTGATTCAGAATAGAAAAAAATATCCTAAGTAAATGTCTAGGTTATATTTCCTAAAAGAAAAAAAATCAGAGATTAATTGCATAGAGAATAAACTAAAGCCTCTATAGATACATAAATAGAAATTCACATATAAAAATGTCCGAGATGATAAAATTTGACATGTCAAAGAATTTTTATTCGGTGAAGTTACCGACCATATATGATTCAATGGAATATATTTTGTATTGAAAAAATGTCTGGAAGATTTTAGATATTTCCGAGAATTCAAAACGCCAATTTTTTTGTGTTTAAAATATATATCTACTAGCGGACCCAATAGACGTTGCCCTGTAGTCACGTCTTTGATTAGAAAATTAAAAATTTTTTGAATAAGCTTTAACAATCTGGAACGATTTGATGAATTTTTTTTATTAAAAAGTTATTACATTATCTAATGTCATTCATTATATGTACATTCATCACTATTCGATCAATCGATAGCGTGTAAGTATACGTTTACTTATGTGAGTATGCATATGTATACTAGGGTGGAGTGAAAAATCGAAAGTTGGAATTTTAATTTTGGATAGCAGCCAAAAGTTGCCTTTTAGTACCTTTAATACACGTACAAAATTTCATGAATTTTGAAAAACTTCTTGAGTCGCCTACCAGGACATTTATAGTTTCATTGATTTATAGATTCTTATATAGATAGATTCTTATCATAAATTGCACATTAACAGGATTTTCTGGTAATCTCGTTTCATATTTTTATATTTAAAATGTTTAGTGTAATTCCTTTCATCATTTTCAAACTTTAAATCTTTATTTTCAAATATTTGAAACGGTTTATTGAGTTTTAAATATTGTATGTTTTCATTTTTACAGTCAAAATGAGTAGGTGTGTAAGCAAATCAGAGTCTACCATTACTAGAAGTTGGTGATTCTTCAAAGCTAAATAAAGCTGTTTTGCCAACAATAGCAGAATGCTATAAAATATTATTATTATACAAAACAATAAATAAAACACAGAAGTAATTGTAAAATTTCGCCAAAATCAGAGGTAAAAAAAATTCTAAGAGAAAACATAGAAGGCATCAATTATTGTAGTTTCCCAAAGATGTATTGATCAAATGATAGACAAAAAATTTTTGAATATCAGAAGCTTATTCAATTCCCCAAAATCAAAGGAAATTATGGAAAATTGGAGATACATAGAAGTACTTTAAGTGAAAAACATAATCTCTGATTTTAAGAGTCAGATTAATCGTATTATGGACACATTACACCATCTTTTGGACCAGGAAAGATCATTGCAGGAAGTATCGAAATATTGCACTGAAAAACATTTAAATTTGATAAATTTATGGCAATAGGTCATGACGGAACAGCTGTAAACAGTAAGATAAAAAAAACATGCTAATAGATTTTTGAAACTAAGATTTAGTCGTCCGTTGTAGTAGTTAATATATCAGCTCTCTGAAAACGAATTTCCACTAAGTTATTGAACTTGATAAGCAAAATAAAGGCTCACGAGATTTTCCTGTTCTAATTGGAAAGTCTTTGGATAAATGTGAACAATAGACAGTTATGGAAATTAAAAAATATCTGCTCCTATCACAGAGAAATGAACTCTGGAGAGTTAAATGTAGACCAAAATTATTTTTATGACATATTTCAAACTTTTTAATGCTCCTCAAATGTGGTTAACTGTAATCCAGCAAGAATTCCGCACTCTAAATGATTGAAAACTGCCAATTGACTACATGGTTTGCAGATTGGAAGTCAGAATTCATCCCAAAATCTGAAGATTATGACTGAATTTGTAATGAAAGTACATTCGTCTATGTTGTTTCACTTCAAGAAAGATTCTTGCAAATATCGAGCTCAAGATGTTTTTTTTTTAAACAATTAAGTTGTTTCTTTATTTACGAGAATATTTAAAGAAAAATCTCAATCCCGTTATTCAACAAGACGTAGACTTCTGTCATTGAGATGAAAATTTACAGGAATGATAACTGATAAAAAAATCATTTTGGAGAATTTGGATTCCGAAGAACATTGAAGATGAAGGATATATATGTTCTACAATAAGACAGTTTCATTTTCCAATATTGAAATTCAGCGTTACAAACTATATAAACATTATTAACTGGCAAGAATGTGAAATCATCCCACATTCTTAAAAAAGTACCAAGGGAGAAACTGGAAATTCTCAGAAAAAAAAATCGAAAGTCCCATATTTCAATTGATAAATTTCCCTGTTAGATTCAAGTATTCGAAAGATGAGTAATTTAGTTGTTGGAGCGCCATTAGCGGCTGTAGAAGTAGACGCAGGAACCGGATATATGACTATATGAGCAAAAATCAAACCACGAAAGATAATACCTAATTTGGTATAACAAAGACCAATATAAATTAGAGTGAAATGAAAGATCATTTTACAATACATCGTATTGTTTTTTCATTTCATTACTATACTCAGAAAACTCCATTTTTTTTATATTTAGAGAACTATCTCTTATGTGCATTCGAAAAATAAAAGTGAAATGCATGTCTAATTATTGTATTTTCTCTTCTCTGCAACAATATGATTTACATTTTAGGGTTTTATTCGCGATTCAAAGGGATAAAACGCAACGATACTTAGATCGTTCACAAGTAATATATTAAGAAGTCATCTTTGTGGGTTATTCTACTGAAATCAGAAATTTAGTTTAAGAAAAAAAAAGTTGATTAATTTACACTACAATGTGAAATCTTGATTTTCGCATAAAAAAGCATAATTTTTAAGGGCTGGTAGGGAACTAAAATAAATTCCAAATAAAATGAAATTTTAATCATATATTCAGTGTGCCAAAAAGCAACATTTTAGACCAATCCAAAGAAAAAATTACGAAAAAAATTTTTTTTTGTAAATTTACACTACATATTGAAATCTTGATTTTCACATATAAAGAGCATAATATTTAAAAGCTGGTAGGGGACTAAAGATGAATACCAAACGAAATGAAATTTTTACCTTATATTCAGTGTGCCAAAAGGCAACTTTTTAGACCTATCCAAAGTAAAAATTCCGAAAAAAAATTTTTTTGGTCTTTTTCACTCCACCCTAATGTATACGTCATCTTACTTTTAATTTAAGAAAAATCCCTAATTTTATTAGTTTTTGCCTACTTACTAAAAAAGTTCTGAACCAATTTAGATGAAATGAAAGTGGTACCAATTCAAAAGTAACCTCTTTAATTTAACAATCACAAAAAATAATCGGTTGGGTAGTTTAGGAGTAATCGGTGAGCATACATTAAAAAATACATACGCGTCGAATTGATAAACTTCTTCTCCTTTTTTGAAGTCAGTTAATAAAATTTATAATACGGAAAAGTTTATTGGAAATTATACTTGTATGTAAATTATGTCAGGAGTGAGGTTCAAACCCACGCTCTCTGTCGAGAACCAGAGTTTAAATCTGGCGCCTTAGATCGCTCGGCCTACCAGGCTGCACTCTACTCGGTGAATTTATTCAACGTCCATCTTACATTTAATTTGTGAGCTATCACTAATTTTATTATTTTTCCCTAATTACTAAAAAAGTGCTGAACCAATTTCGATGAAATGGAAGAGGTACCGATTCGAGAGTAACCCCTTTTATTTAACACACACACACACACAAAAATAATCGGTTGTATAGTTTAGGAGTAATCGGTGAACATACATTAAAAAATACATATGCGTCGAATTCATAAACTTCTTCTCCTTTTTTGAAGTCGGTTAATAAAATTCATAATAAGGAAAAATTTATTGCAAATTATACTTGGATGTAAATTATGTCAGGAGTGGGGCTAAAACTCACGCGCTCTTTCGAGAACCAGAGCTTAAATCTGGCGCCTTAGACCGCTCAGCCTATCTGACTGTACTCTTCTCCGTGAGCTTATTCAACTTCCATGTTACTTTGCAAGAAATCATTAATTTTATCAGTTTTTGCCTAGTAACTAAAAAAATACTGAACCAATTTCGATAAAATGGAAGGGGTAAGTAAGTCGAGAGTAATCTCTTTAATTTAACAGACACAAAAAAAAATCGGTTGGATAAATTCAGATTATTTCGTAGTTATACTTCAAGTATAACTAATAAATGTGTGTAAATGAATAGTAATTAAAACAATTCACAAACTACAAAGATAGTTAAAAATACATTTAATTATTATGAAAACGTAACTTTATAATTAATGAGATTTCTGGCATTGGTGTTTACCAATGTATACACACATATATTAACACCCAGTTTGTCTCAATTCTTGTCTTTCAAAAATAGCAAAGTTGAAAAAGCATGTTATAAAAGCAGTTTATAAGCACAAAGAGTTGAATTTCATCAAGGGTCTCAAAACTCATTTAAATATTTCTGGATATTCTGTTAGTATATTAATCCAGAAGGAAATTAAGGATTTTCCCTTGAAATATTATTTTCTGTTGAAATTGTCATACCTTTTTAAACAGATGAAATATTTTGATGGCAAACCTCGATTGTTCCGCGACCCACTAAAACAACAGCCGCGGTCCACCAGTAGGTCGCGACCCAGAAACTGGGTACCGCTGCTCTAGGTGTATAGTCAAAATAGTATAGGTCATATATTTTCCCGAATATTTTTTCACGAAACACCATAGAAAAACGTCATCAAATTGAAATGAAACAAATATATTTTTGATATCCCTGTAAAAACTAAAGAATAAAAACATTCAAGCTCTAGAACATGAATAAATGGCTTATTGTAATAAACTGTGTTTTTATAAGGATAGCATGTATACTCTTAGATAAATTAAGATTTTTATAAAAACAAAAATAATCCCGAATTTCGTCACGTTTTGTTTTTCATTTTTATGGCTGAAAACACTTTCTAATTAATTTGATTCATATATGCATATCGAACAATTTTTTTATTCATGGAAAATTCACAAAGCAAACTAAAGTACGGATAATAAAGAAAAGACAGCGTAGTACATTCGCTATAATAGCGAAAACTCTCCAATAACATAGTTAATATACTGGAAGTATTTTTTGTGTATTATTTTGAAAAATGTCACTTTACTGTAACTGACACTGCTTTCTTTTCTTCTTTGAATAACCTTTTCAAAATGGAAATCAATAGACCTGCCAATCAGAATCGCTCTGACTAAAAAGATGGATACTTTTCCGAAAAGAATTTCCCTTACGCAAAGAAGTTTGTGTTTTATTTCTGAAATATATAATGAATTGCAAAGCAAAATTAGCACACGAGGTACATTTTATTAAAAGTAAAATTATTGATAAGGTTATTATAAGAATATATTTTATTAGTTTAATGTTGCATTAAAGTATATACAAACGATAAGCTTGTGTAACATGATAGATATGTAACATGTCAATTGAAGTTTGAATCTGTTTTTTCCCTTTTTAATAGCATGCACTTTTGTAATTATCATAGTTAATGCGTTGAATATATTTTAAATTGAAGTTCAGTAGGCCTTTAAAAATTTAATATTTTCAACGACTAGCGATAGACTTGACTCATTTTTTTTTCCTTTTTTTTATTTATATTTATTTTTAGTTTCATCAGGAATACTCTGTGTTAAAATAGCTAGTTTTGTTTCAAGTATGTTTGAAAATGAGCTTAAAAATTGTAAAAATCTAGCTTAAAAATTGTAACAAGTTTTGCAAATAATTATTTGAATGATAAACGCGAAAATTCATACGACAATGCACGTATATAAAAATATCGAGTAAATGTCAATAAAGCTTAATACACATTTTATGACACCAGACATTTTTAGTTTGACTTTATATTTATGCATTGAAAGAACGTTTGACGTGTATTATTTTATGAATTTGTGCTATTTTTGTCTTTTACATTGTGTTTATTTCTACTTTCAATATTATTTCAGAGGGACGTTAAAAAACTATTAATCAAGATCACATTGACAGCAAAATGAATGAAAATAGTTTGGACATAAGGTAGTAATTTTTTGTCGTTAATTAAATAGGGAAAAAAATTAAGTTTAATGCTGAATATTATTTAATATTAGCTGTAAATACAGTTAAAAATCTTTTTTAAATATTATTTCACATCAATAAGTAAATTAAAATAAGAACATACAGTTATACAGAAAACTAGCTGATCAGCCAGGCGTTGCTCGGGACCATAGATGTTTTAAAATAAATTGCGAATATTTAAAATCTTCATTCATACTAAAACAGAAAAAAATATCTGAAGAATATTTTAAATTTCAGAATATTTTAAATTTTGAGTGAACACAGGTATGTATTTATGTTACGAAAACCATGTTTTGAAAGGATAACACAAAAATGATAAAATTATTTTTCTTAATTCTTCAGTGAGCTACTTCACGCAAAATCTTCTGAACATGCTACACATTTGAGAAAAAAACCTAGTCCCTAACAAAACTAATTTTGAACATAAAAAAACCTTCATTAGCTGGCTGCTTCGTTGCCGCTGCAAATACACTAAACTGGCTGCTTTGATGGCGTGGATTGGTGAAAAGCTACAAATATCCTCTTAACAAGTAAGTTTTAATTTTAAAAAATCTAAATTAAAATCTTAAAAAACCGGGGGCGAATTGTACTTTCCGGCGTTAGCATCCACACATGACAAAAATTTCAGAGACCTGTGTGTTATAATTTCGGCGTTATATGCAGTCAGACAGGCAGGCAGACAGACATCTGTTATTTTATATATACATATAACCAGAAATATGAAACATTTCACTGCATAAAGTACTTTTAAATTTTTAAATATTTATATATCGAACATTTTTTTTTATTGATGGGAAATTGGAAAAGCAAACTAAATTATTCATAATAAAGAATAGGCACCTTAGTATAATCGCCATAATATAGGATATCTCCCCTTAACGTAGTTAATATACCGAAAGAATTTTTTATGTATTATATTTAAAACTGTCATTTTACTTTAACTGACATTGCTATTTTTTTTGTATAACCTTTTCAAAGAAAATATAAATAGACCTGCCAATCAAAATTATTCTGACTAAAAAAAGGATAAGTTTTCGAAAAGAATATCTCCAAATAAAGAAGCTTGTGTGTTATTTATGAAGAATATAATGCGTTACAAAAACAAATTAACACATGAGATAATGTTTATTTAAAAGAAATGTTATTTAAAAGACTACTACGATGGTATATTTTATTATTTTATTAGATTAATATTGTATTAAAATATATTAAAACAATAAAATTGTGTACTATAATAGCATGTCGATTGAAGTTTAAATGTGTTTTTCTCTTTAAATAGAATGCACCTTTTTAATTATAATAGTTAATACTTTGAAATTTATTTTAAATGTAAGTTCAGTATGCCTTTTAGAATTGAATAATATTTTCAACGACAAATCAATAGGCTTTAATTTCAGGATTATTAAATTTGAAAATAAGAAATATATATAGAAATAAATTAAACTCAAAAAGGTGAACATGTTCTGGAATTAATCTATTGAATAATAAACGCAAAAACTCGTGTGACAGTGTATGAAAATGTGAATTTCGAGTAAAGGTCAATTAAGCTTCATATACATTGTGTAGAATTAGGGAAATGTGAGAATTAGAGAGCCTAATAGTCAAGATCACTTAGACAGCAAAATAAAAGAAAATAGTTTGATTTATATATTTAAGGTGGTATTTTTTTGCCGGTAATGAAATATTGACAAAAATATTGTTTAAATCTGAATAATATACTGCTAATAAATATATTTATTAAAATAGTTTATAATCTTTATAAATAAATTAAAATGGAAAGGTATATCTATTTTTAAAAAAATCAGGAAACATAAATAAAACTCTTGAAAGCAGAGAATACTTTCTGATAATCTTGATATATATATTGAACAATTTTTTTAAGATGGGAAATTCGCAAAGGAAATAAGAGTATGGATAATAAAAAAAAAGGGCAGCGGGATATACTCGCCATAATAGCGGAAGGCATTTCCTTAACCTAGTTAATATACTGGAAAAACATTTGTATTATTTTTAAAACTGTCATTTTACTTTAACTGCTACTGCTTTCTATTCTTTATTGAGTAACCTTTTGACGAGAAATCAATAGACCTGCCAATCAATATTGCTCTGAAAAAGAGACGAGTTTTCGAGAAGAATTTCTCCAAATAAATAAGCTTGTTTTTTATTCATGAAGTATATAACGTATTTCAAAAACAAATTAAGACTTGAGAGTAAACAAATAATATTATTCATAAGATTACGAGAATATATTTCATTAAGAGAATATATTTTATTATTTTATATTGCATTAAAATATATTAAAACAATTAAATTTATGTAATGTGATAGAATATCGATTAAAGTATATTTTCCTTGTGTTGTAGCATGCAGCTTTTTATTATTATTGTTAATACTTTGGAAGTTTTTTTTAATATAAGTTCACCATGCCTTTTAGAATTCAATAATATTTTCAACGACTAACCCATATATTAGAATCAAACTTTCTTTATTATTTATGTATCAAGAAACATCTGTTTGAAAATAACAAGTATGTTTGAAAATGATTTTAGCTTAAAAAGTTTTGCAATTAATGCATGGATTGATAAAGGTGAAAATTCGTATGGCAATGTGTGTATATGAAAATTTCGGATAACCTCCAGTGAAACTTCTCACATAGCTTTCATGGTTAAAGTGACATGATTGTGATGTCGCTTTCAGTCTCTGTGGTCAGTTTACACCTGTGAACAACATGCCACCATACAGTGATGGCACATTGTGACTGAGAACTTAGAAAACTTAAAAAAATTTCAAATGTTCTTCAAAACATGTTATTTACTGTAAAATTTGATAATAAAAAATGACGTCATTGTTATGATATGTCATTGCATGACATAACGCATGCTACGTCACATATTTGACAAAAAAATATCATATTCTAAATCGTCGTATGGCAATGAGAGTACATGAAAATATCGAGTAAACGTCAAAAAAGCTTAATATATATTGTATCCCATTAGATTATTTGTCTACATTTATATTTATGTACGGAAAGATTATTTAATGTCTATTTTTTATGAAATTGTGTCATTTTTGTATTTTACATTGCGTTTAAATCTGCTTTTACAATCTTTTTCAGAAAAAAAATAGAAATGCTGGTAATTAAAATCTTTTTGGCAGCATAATAAAAGAAAATACTTTGGCTTAGATATAGAAGGCGATATTTTTATTTTTTTTTATTATTTTATTTTTTGTCGTTAATTAAATATGGACAAAATAATGTTTAATGCTGAATATTAAACGGCATTAACAGTAATACTGCTAATAAATGTATATACTAAAATATTATAGTACACCAATAAATTAATTAAAATATGAAAGTATAGCAATATAAAAAGAACAGAAAATATATATATATAATATAAAACTTTTCATGGCAGAAAATACTTTCTGGTTATCTTGATATATATTGATTTTTTTTATTGGTGGGAAATTTGCAAAGCAGACTAAAGTATGGATAATAAAGAAAAGGCAGCGTAATATATTTGAGGTAATAACAGGAAACTCACCAATAATATAATAAATATACAGGAATATTTTTTTGTCTATTATATTTAAAACTATCACTTTACTTTAATTGACACTGCTTTCTATTCTTCTTCGAACAACCTTTTCAAAGGGAAATCAATTGACCTGTCAATCAGAATCATTCTTACTAAGAAAAAAAGGATAAATGTTCGAAAAACAAGTTCTATAAATGAAGAAGCTTGCGTTTTATATATCAAGTATATAATTCATTATAAAAACAAATTAACACAAGAGATGAATTTTATTTAAAAATAATACTATTGATAAGACTACTAAATGAATATATTTATGAGTTTATTATTAAAATATATAATATAAACAATATTGTGTAATATGAAAGAATTTTGACTGAAATTTAAATTTGTTTTTCTCCTTAATAATAGTATTCAATTTTTTTGTTAACACTGTTAATACTTTGAACGTTATTTTAAATATAATTTATGTATACTTTTTAAATTTGAATGATACTTTCAACGACTAACCAATAGGCTTGACTATCAGGACTACTCTGCTTGAAAATAACAGGTATATTTGGAAATAAATTTAAATTTAAAAAGTTAAACATGTTTTGAAATTTATCCGTTGAATGATAAGAGCGAAAATTCGCATGACAATGTGATAATATGAAAATACTGAGTAAATGCCAATGAAGCTTAATATACATTGCATGACATCAGATAATTTTTGTTTACTTTTATAATTATGTACCGAAAGAATATTTGATGTTTATTTCTTTATGTACATGTATCATTTTTGTCTTTTAGATTGTGTTAATTCTGCTTTGAATATTTTTAGAGGGAAATTAGTCACCTAATAGTCAACAAACTTTGACGCCAAATTAAAAGAAATAAATTTGACTTAGATACAGAAGGAGGTATTCTTTGGTTGTTAATTTTACATGGGCAAAAATAATGTTTAATAATACACGATATTATCTGAAATACTGTTAATAAATATATTTATTAAAATATTATATCACATCAATAAATAAATTAAGAAAGGGACTGTAATATAAAAAAGTCATGAAACTTAAATGAAGAATAAAATTTTTCATAGCAAAAAGCAATTTCTGATTATCTTGATACATATATCATTTTTTTATTGCTGAACAATTTGCAAAGCAAACTGAAGTTTGGATAATAAAGAAAATGCAGCGCAATATATTAACGTAATAATGGAAAACTCTCCATTAAAGTAGTTAATATACCGTAAGAATTTCTTGTGTATTATTTTTTTTAACTGTCACATTACTTTAACTGACATTGCTTTCTATTCTTTTTCAAATAACCTTTTCAAAGGGAAATCAATATTTCTGCCAATCAAAATCGTTCTGACTAAAAATACGGATAAGTTTTCAAAAAGAATTCCTCTTATATAAAGAAATTACTGTTTTAGTTATGAAATATATAATAAAATGCAAAAACAAATTATCACATGATGTAAATTTTAAATAAAATTAAAATTATTTATGAGATTACTAAGATAATATATTTTATCAGTTTATTCTTTCATTAAAACATACTCAAGCCATAAAATTGTGTAATATCTTAGAATGTCGGTTGAAGTTTAAATTTGATTTTTTTTACTTTTTAATAGCATGAATTTTGTAATTGTCATAGTTAATACATTGAAGTGATTTTAAATAGAAGTTGATTATGCCTTTAGGAAATTAATAAGAGTTTCAGACACTAACACTAGTCTTGACTCTTCTTTTTATATTTATATATCATTTATATTCTGTTTTAAAATAACTAGTGTATTTCAAAATAAATTTAACTTTAAAAGTTGAACACGTTTTGCAAATAATTATTTGAAAGATAAACGCAAAAATTCTGAAAAATTAAGTATATGAAAATATCGTCAATGAGACTTATAATACATTGTATGACACCAGATAGTTTACTTTTATGTTTATGTATTGAAAAAAAAATCATGTGTATTATTTTATGATATTGTGTTATTTTTGCCTTTTACATTGTGTTAAATTCTCTTTTTAATGTATTTTTCAGAGGGAATTTAGAAAACCTAATAATCAAGATCACTTTGACAGAAAAATAAAATAATATACTGTCGAACCTCGTTAATATGAATCTCAAGGGGAATCAAAATATTGTTCATATTAATTATAATTCATGTTATCAGTATCAAATCTTTATATTTGTATTTATAGGGGACTGTGAAAACAGTTCATGTTAAAAGTAATTCACGTTAAGCGTGTTCATGTTAAACTGTATTTTGACTTAGATATATAAAGTTTTTTTTCTGTTAAATAGATATGTACAAAAATAATGTTTAACTCTGAATATTATACGGCGTTAACCGTAATACTCTCAATAAATACACTTATTAAAATATATTACATCTAAAAATTAGAAAAATACAAATGCACAATTACATAAAAAAATTAGGGAATATAAATATAGCGTAATAATTTTCATGGCAGAAATTACTTTCTGAATAACTTAACATATAAATCGAAGATTTTTTTTTATTCAGCTTAATTTATTCGCCATGATAGCAGAAAACTCTACATTAACACAGTTAATAAATCCGAAAGAATTTCTTGTGTATATTTTTTGAACCGTTCACTTTACTTTAAGAAACATTAGGTTCTATTCTTCTTTGAGTATCCTTTCCAAAGGAAAATCAATAGGTCTGCCAATCAGAATTGCTCAAACTAAAATGACTAATAAATTTTCGAAAAGAATTTCGTAAAATAAAGAAGCTTATGTTTTATTTATCAAGTATATAATGCATTGCAAAAACAAATTAACACATGAGATATATCTTATTTAAAAGTTATATTATTGATAAGACTACTAAAATAATATATTTTATAAGCTGTACTATTATGTACATTTGCACAACAAAATCGTGTAATATGAATGTGTGTAATTTCCATTTTTTAATAGCATACACCTTTCTAATTTTCATATTTAATACTTTAAAAGTTATTTCATATATAAGTTCATTATGCCTTTTAGAAATGAGTAACATTTTCAACGAATAACCAAAAGGCTTGGCAAGTCAAAAATATTATTACCTGACCTGGCAGCAATCAGAAATACTCTGTGTAAAACCCCACCAGTGGCCGAGAGGTTCTGACCTCAAACTGGTAGACGGTAGGTGCTGGGTTCGAACCCAATCGCGACCGTCGGCCTAAACGTTCGGAGTTTTCCATGGTTTTCTTCGAACCTAGCGTAAATACGGATTAGGTTCCCTTAGAAAGACCCCACGGTGGGCATCCCACCCTTTAGGGCCTATATCCCATAGTGTAGATAATTGGCCGACATACATACAACAACAACTCTGTGTGAAAATTAATTTAACTTAAATAGTTAAAAATGTTTTGCAATTAATCCATTGAATTATAAAGGCAAAATTTTGCATGCAATGTGAGTGTATGAAAATATCGAGTAAATATTAATATAACTTATTATGTATTGTATGACGAGAGATTTTTTGTTTACATACATATTTGTGTACAGAAAGAATAATTGATGTCTGTTTTTATGAACCTGTATTATTTTTCTTTTTTACTTTGTGCTGAATTCGCCTTTGAATGTCTTTTTCAGAGGAAAATTAGAAAAGCTAATAATCAATATATTTTTGACAGCAAAATAAAGGACTTAGTTTGACTTATATAAAGGTGGTGTTTCTTTATTTATTTGATTTTTCTTTATTTAAATTTTTCTTTATTTATTTTGCCGTCAGTTAAATAGAGGCAAAAATTTTGTTTATTTCTGAATATTATACGACATTAACAGTAATACTTTTAATAAATATATTCAATAAAACTTTACATTACATAAGTAAATAAATTTAAATAGGAAGGTACAGTAATATGTAAAAAAAATATTAGGAAATATGAATGAATCATAAAACTTTCCATGGCTTAAACTATTTTCTGATTATCTTTATACGTATATGAAATAATTTATTTATTGCTGGGAAATTCGCAAAGCAAACTGAAGTATGGATAATAAAGAAAAGATAGTATAACTTATTCGCCATAATAGCGGAAAACTCTCCATATACATAGTTAATATACCGAAAGAATTTCTTTGTCTATTATTTTTCAAACTGTCACTTTATTCTAAATGACACTTTTTCCTATTCATCTTCGAATAACCTTTTCAAAGCAAAATCAATAGACCTGCCAATCAGAATCGCTCTGACTAAAAAGAAAGATAAGTTTTCGAAAAGAAATTCTCTCAAAAAAAAGAAGTTTGTGTTTTACTTTACAAGTATATAATGTATTGCAAAAACAAATTAACACATAAGTTAAATTTTGTTTAAAACTATTATATTTGATAAGACATTTAGAGAATATATTTAATTAGTTTAATACTGTAGAAAAATGTGTAAGAGAGCCCGGTATTGCGCTTATTTCTATTTACACGTATCAAATAATTTATTAAAATCATTCTATTTACATAATTATCAAGAACTAATTAAAATAATTTCACTATATTAAATTACTTGTAAAATAATAATAAATAGAACGCCTTCAGCATATCGACAACAAACAACATTTTTATTCTTTTAATAACAACAATATCGTCTGCCTTTTTGTTGCCAACAAATGAACGGAATTTTTACAAGTTCATGGAGGCTACATTACTCCCTCCCCAGTAACATAGTTACGATACAAATATAATATATACAGAAATATAAAATAGAAATATAATATAATAAATAAAATATAAAAAAGTACATAATTAGTCTCTGTAACGTTTCGGAAACCTTACTTGTCTACCAGAGCGTGTAGTTTTCTCACGAACATTTTTATCAGGCAAATCTGAATGTTCATTTTTGATTATTGATGGCACAGGCAGAGGTAGTTGGTTATCCGGTAACTCGTGATAAGGAGTGTTCTCATCATTTGTTAATAAATAAGCAGGTTTCAATTTATCTATGGATATGTTGATATCTCTTTCCTTAATTTTTACTGTATAATACTTTTCATGTCTTTTGACAACTGGAAAGGGTCCATTATAAGCAGGTTCGAGTGGTTTTTTTAACCCGATCAATGCGTATGAATACATGGCTAGAATTGTGCAAGTCCTTATGAACAAATATTTTTTGAGAAGGCTGTCGGCGAGTTTTAAAAGGTTTTAATTCTTCCATTTGTTTCTGCAATTCTTTAGCAAAGGTTTCTGTGTCGATAATACTTTTCGGTTGTTCAAAAAATTCTCCTGGTAGCCTGAGAGGTTTTCCGTAGACCATTTGTGCAATAGTAAAATTAATTTAATTAGTTCTTGATAATTATGTAAATAGAATGATTTTAATTAATTATTTGATACGTGTAAATAGAAATAAGCGCAATACCGGGCTCTCTTACAAATTCTGGTGACCCTGCTTTGGACATTAACGCATTGGAATATGACTCAAGAATCAACAAAAATGTCTACAAATTCGATTCCTGAAGCAAACAAGGTAAGAGTCAAATTTCCTCCATTCTGGGAAGAAAATCCTGAAATATGTTTTTTTCAAATTGATACTCAGTTTTCCCTTGTAAATATTACAAATGAAGAAACAAAATTCAATCATCTAGTGGCTCAGTTAAACCCTAAATACATTGAAAATATATGGGATATTATCCAAAGTAATCGAGATGATAAATATACCGCCGCTAAAGAAAGATTTTTAAATACATTTAAAGAGAGTGAGGAAAAATCACTAAAGAAATTGCTTACGGGAATTTCATTGGGTGATATGAAGCCAAGCCAACTATTGCTTAAAATGAAATCGCTCAGTGGAAATAACATACCAGAAAATGTTTTGAAAACTTTATTTCTTGGTAAATTACCAGAGTCAATAAAAAATATTCTAATTGTAAGCAGTGAAAATTTATATAATTTATCACTAATGGCAGATAAAATTTTTGAAATGAGTTCTTCAAAAGAAATTTATTCTGCGAGTTCAGATTATTCTGTTATGAATAAAATACTTGAGAAAATTTCTATGTTGGAAAACCAGATTTCGGAATTAAAAATTGAGAGGCAATCCAGAAGTAAAATTCGGAAATCTGGTACTAACCGAAATAAAAGTAGAAGTCAATCGAGAAAACGATTTAATCCAAATGGGAAATATTGGTACTACCATTTTAAATTTGGTAATCAGTGTTATCCTAATAAATGTAAAAGTCCGTGCAGCTGGAAAAAATCGGAAAACTCCGATCAGCAGTAATTTTAGCGGCAAATTCTGCTGCTGAAGAATTTAAAGATTGCCGTAATTACCGTTTATTTGTTAAAGACAAAACAACCGATTTACGCTTTCTTGTTGATAGTGGAGCTGATTTATCAATTATTCCTGCTTCATCCAAACATAAAATATGTAACTCTTTCAAATTGTATGCAGCAAATGGTTCAATAATTCCTACATTTGGTTTCAAAATTTTAACACTAGATTTGGGCTTACGTAGACAATATCAATTTCCTTTTGTAATAGCAAAAGAAGACAAAGCAATTTTAGGTGCAGATTTCCTTAATAAATTTAAATTGCTTATTGATCTACATAATAAAAAATTAATAGATGGTGTTACTAACCTTTTTGTTAAAAGCGATGTTATGTGTGTATCAAGTGCTGATAGCATAAGTACAACTGACAAAAATTCTCAATATGCACATTTGTTATTACAATATCCTAATTTAACGAAGCCAAACCTTTTAATATGCAATTCCAAACACAATGTTGCAAATTAGAAGGTTGCGTGTTCAGATCACGTTCGGGTCACCAGAATTTGTAAGAGAGCCCGGTATTGCGCTTATTTCTATTTACACGTATCAAATAATTAATTAAAATCATTCTATTTACATAATTACCAAGAACTAATTAAAATAATTTCACTATATTAAATTACTTGTAAAATAATAATAAATAGAACGCCTTCAGCATATCGACAACAAACAACATTTTTATTCTTTTAATAACAACAATATCGTCAGCCTTTTTGTTGCCAACAAATGAACGGAATTTTTACAAGTTCATGGAGGCTACAAATGTATTAAAACAATAAATTTGTATAACATGATAAGACGTTGATTGAAGTTTAAATCCGTTTTTTCGTAAAATTTCTGGAACTATTTACGTAAGGGTAACATCAACTTTTCATGTAACATTGTATAGATTTGAGCTGTAAGTAAAACAAAAACTGTAATTTTTTTTTAATTGCTTAGAAAACTGGATTGCCGGATTTTTTCTTATGTAGCTAAAGTAAACTTAGTAAACGGACCGGTTTCTAAAACTTCGTGGTTTTTTCATTTAGATGCAGAAGAGAATACGACTTCAGAAGATAATTGTTTAAATTGTGTTTTGAAATGTGCAATTATATTTTTTCAACTTTTACATAGCCATCATAGATTATCATATTAAGACATGAATACGGTAGAACTTCCATTTTAAAGAAGTTTCTATTGAGAAAATTTTTTACTTAAAGAAATTTTCTGCTGAACCTTTGTTTTGAACTGTATTGACATACATATTGATCACCATATTACTAAAAATTTTCTCTGCATAACGAGATTTATTCCATTTTTGCGCGTGTAAAATTTAAGAACGGGAATGTTGCTGCTGCTATGGAGGCATAACTTCATTTCAGAGGATTGTATGAAAGTGTGAATACATATTTATTTACTTATTGGCATTCAAAAGAAGAAATGTTAAATTATCTCGATACAATAATAAATAGATAAAAATGATACAAGTATATTGTTAAAACATTTGAAGCGCGAAAAATTCTATAAAAGTTTTTAATTTTTATTTTTTTACAACGACATAATACCGATTCCTTTTTAATCTTAAAAGTTTGAAATAGTAAGAAAAAAATTAGAAAATTAGAAAAAGTACCCTAAGCTTCACTTTTTGAATACCTGTCATTTTTATTATTATGGCATTATTCTATTTTTTTTTCATGTGTCTACATTGAATTAAAAATGCATTACATTTATACACACACACATTTATACATTTTTCCTATTTATCTACTTTACATGTAATTTTAATTTTTTGCATTCGTATTTTAGGACGTAAGTTTCATCAATTTACGTTGATTTCTACTTAACGAATTTTGTTTATAACGAAGTCTTTAGGTATAAAAATGAGATTTCTATTAATGGAAGTTTCATTGCATTTGTAACTGTGTACGATATGTGACGGTAGTGCTTCACAACTTATGCTTGACACATTATTTTTATTCTCATTTTATTTTTTTTATTAAAATTACCAAATTATTCCATCAAATTAATTAGATTAAAGAGAGGTTCAATAAAGAACTTCCAATATATGTAGTTTCACGCATTTTGCGTTCTTTAATAATATTATCCCTTATTTCTTCAGTTGCATTTCCAAAACTTTGTATTCACTTTAAAGCATTCTTTGTGATTAAACTGTTGCTTCATGAACAGCATGAAATACAGAAACAAGATAATTTTCACAGAATATGAATGAATATTTATATTATAAATATTTTTTAAAAATCATAAATATGAATTACTACACTTGTAATATAATTGGTTTCACACATTGTGTGTCTTTTAATAATGTAATCCATCTTATTTCTACAGTTTCATTTTCAATATATTAAATTCAATTTAAAGTATTTTAAGTCACTAAATTGTTGCTACATGAACACCTTAATATGCGAAAACATGATAATTTCTAGATTTAAAAAAAATAATGTGTTTTACATTTTAAATATTTTTAAAAATCACCAATATTAATTACTACACTTTCAATATATTTAATTTCACACATTATGTGTCCTTTAATAATGTAATACATTACTTCACCAGTTTCATTTTCAAACGTTGTATTAATTTTAAAGCGTCCCCAGTCATTAATGTATTGCTTTATGGACAGCTTGATGTACGGAAACAACCCTATTAAAATGTAATGTAAGTGAACATCGAATGGCACGTGTAACTCGACATTAATGCGAATAATGATGTAATGAAATGTAGCTGTGCAACCAGCTGAGTTTCAGAAAAATATGCGTACTTGGTAAACATTATTGAATAAAATGAATAATATGAACTTTAAAATAATTTATGCTTACTTAAAAGGCGATTAAATAATCAACTATAGATATTAAAAGTTAATTTTATTTAAAAATCAGTACTTTAAAACCTTTTCCAAACAGGTTCTTCCTCAGAGAATATTTTCTTGTATAAATACAAATATAAGATTTCGTTTTGAAAACAAAAATGAACGAGACTCGTGGCTTGAAGAATGAGTTAGTAATATTTTAGGTGAACGGTAAAAAGAAATATTTGATTGTTGTACCATGAAATTTTAATACGTCATTATCTCAAATTGTCAGGATTTTATTTTTAGGATGTTAAACCATAAACTGAGTAGATTATAAGATAGGTCATCATTGCACACTTTATTACTTTTGCATTTTAGGTGAGCGGTAAAAAGAAATATTTGATTGTTGTACCATTCATTTCATTCATTTCATTCCGTCATATATTTTATATTTCATATTTATTATTGAATAAATTTTGTATTAAAGTCTATAAATGTAAAAAAAATAATATACTTCATTGCTGTTTCATTTAAAAGTTGTCAAGAAAAAATTTACATTTTTAAGGTAACTAAGCAATTGGTTTATTGGAAAAGTATGCAGTGAAAATCACCCATTCTATAATCATATTATCAATTAAAATATATTAACAAATAAAAGCCGGTTTAGTTGTAATTATATTAATAATTGGTGCTTCTGACACTGTTCACTTTTATATTACTAATTATATGTCATCAAACTACGTCTCAATGATTATGTCTGTATGTTTTAAAGTCAATTTTTTTTTCACAATGCTGTTGGCAGATACTAGTCTAATACATGTACATTGCGATATTAATCAAATCAAATATATGTTTTTCTATATTTTGATCTAACACACAATTTTAATGTATAAATAAAATAGAATTTTGAAAATACGAATCTTTGCTTTTATTTTTCGTAAATAAAAAAATTCTCATAAACGTTTTTCGTATGACATTTATTATTCCGTAAGAAATATTAATAAAACTTTTTTTGCGCTTACTTCTTTAGAAATGTATAACCCCTGAATGGAATGTTTTTGGATTTATTTAATACAATATAGTTTATTTTTTAACATTTTACAGAAAAAAGCTAATATTATTAAAGGTTATTCTTTTACAGTAATATATATATATATATATATATATATATATTAGAATTAAGGCTACGTAACATATATATATATATATATATATATATATAAATATATATATATATATATATATAAATATATATATATATATATAATATATATATATATATATATATATATATATATATATATATATATATATATATATATATATATATATATATATATATATATATATATATATATATATATATATATATATATATATATATTAGAATTAAGGCTACGTAAAAATATTTTTTTTTTGTTTCAGAAAAACATTTAGTAAATTAACCGTAAGTATATAAATGCACACATTTTTCGAAATGATACAGAATATTAAAATTAATTTATGTTTTGTTAACTACTAAAACTTATTTAACTATGTATAACTTATCAGATAAAAAGAAATAAAGAAAAAAATTATTCTGAGTGAAAATGAGAAACAATAGATATGTCAGTATATTTCAAATTTTGATTTTTTTTCTTGTGTAGTTCTTTGATATATTTATCATTACACAATATATGGTATTCATCTATGCGTTTTGAAAAAAAAAGTCTCAAAATAAAAATTTCTAAATGTATCGAATAAAAAAAATCAGTAGATATAAAATTACGTAGAGAAACAGTTTCTTTGTAGATACAAAATAGCGTTCACTACAGTTAAATTCTAGATTTATGCACTCAATCTATGATAAATTGTCCTCTCTAAAGAAATGACAGATATCGGGGTCATATTTGAGTTGTTGATGTATCGACCATTAGAGACTGTATGCTTCCAATTTCCTTAGGCAATGTCCTTAAACGACCAGGATATACATTTCATTTTGTGTTCAAAAGAGCTTGACATATGTGTCTGAAGTAACAGTCATCTTTTTCTTTTGCCTACAGAAAGCTTTTTATTATTTTTAAAAGTATATTTTTATATTTAAACGCTTTTTGCTTAGTCTCTAATATTTGGAAATTTATAAAAAAAATTAAAATACTTAATTTATATCATTAAAGCAAAATAGAAGGTGTATGTATTCTATGATATTAAAGCAAAAATACATTTTTTAACAAGTGTATTATTAAGAAAAATTTAAAGAAAATTTATAATATTTAATTAAAAAATATAAATTGATGAAATACGAGTATTAAATTTTTTGAAGATAATGGGGAGAACTGATGTTAGTAATATTTTTCACAGCCCTTTCCTTTTTAATTAAGAAATGTTCTGATTTTAACTGTGTTAGAAAAAATGTTTCATCATAGTAATTGACTGTCTTAAAAATTTGTGTTTCAGACAACGAAATCATATTAACCTCTTGCGGCGCGCGTATATGGTCAAAGATGACCGTCCACTTGCGATTTTTGACATTTTGTTAAATAGTTAGAAAAATACTTAAGGAATTATCCTGAAACCTTAAGTGAGTAAAAATAATAGTAAAGGTCAGGTTCTCTCGAATATTCCATAGAGGACCATCAACAAATTAAAAAATGTTTTGGACAATCCTGTCAAAACTAATGCAGCAAAAGCGTTCAAACTGTAGATTATTATAAAGGAGCTTACTGTAATTAACTGTTTTCATTTTTATTCGGGTAGCATAGATATTCGTTGAAATATTAAGTTTTTTATAAAGACAGTTTCAAATTTTTTCAAGTGTTTCCTTTATAATTTGCAGAGTTCTCAATATAAAATAATGTTTCTTTTTCGAAATTTTGCAAAAAATATCGTACACAATACTTTCTAATCAGACTTACACAATAATAAAAATTGTATGAAAAATGAGACGTTTTAGTAAATATTTTTTCATTGCGCATGCGTCAAAGTTATCAAAATTTCATTTGCATATTGTATTAGCTAAATGTATAAAGAAGCTTTTGTAAAAATCTGAAAGTTCTAAAAGTGTTGGTCAAATGAATAAGCAAAAAATCCGCTATTCCAAAAACGAAGAAAAAAGATTAGGGGTTGTATTCATTTCTTCATTGATTAGGGCTAATATATAATGCACAATATGGCACGTACTAATATATTTTGATACAACCCCCTTATTTTTTTGCTTCATTCATAAAAAAAAGTTGGTTTCAAATTCCGGTGTAAGTCATTAATTTCAACTCTTGAGCAATGAATTTGCCGTACACTGCAAAGGTTTAAAATATTCAAAAATGGGATTCTCGTTTTCGTCCTTAATCCAGCATTTTCATCCAATACTTTTTAATGCACTGCAATATATTAAAAGTCGAAAGATTATGTTTTAATTTAATTCTGTGAACCAGTGTTTAAGCGACTTTTCATGATCCATGTCGTTTTATTTCACATACAGTAAACTCTCGATTACCCGGCCTAATAAGGCGATAGGATAGGCCGGAGACGCCGGAGTTCGATAAGTATTTATTGACTTATTGCCCCCTTGCCGCATGATATTAATAACACATGTAATTAAAAAACACATTTTAAGATGAATTTTATATATATAGTATATACAGCATTAAAATAAGCTAAGCATAACTCAAAACTAAAGCCTGTTTCGTAACAACAAGTGTAAATATTATGTTATTGATTATTAATAAACTGTTACACAAATATGAAAAGTTATGCATAAGATAAAAATAAAAATACTTTCAGTTTTTAGGTTTTGAAAAAGTCCTTGATAGATGACTACATCTCACTTTAAGCCCTTATCTGTTATATAATATCCTTTATATTTACGCAAACAGATGATATCACCTGACGTCACTTTCTCCTCCAGTTTGATGTACTACAGTACTGGCGCAGATATCTTAAACCGTTCAGAATGTAGAATTAGATTTTTCCTACCACCCTCTTCATCTGTTTCGTCTTTTACTTCTAATTGTGTCATCCTTTCTAAATTATGGTTTTCATTTATTTTTTTTAATCCGTCGTTTCTCGCCTAATCTGTAATATTACATGCATTAACGTCATCAGGGCCTGATATGTTTTTCAGCAATTGAAAAAACTTATCATTTTCATAGCTCCTTTCTTCCTATCTTTTGTTACACTGCTGTTCCATTCTGCAATCCTTTCTTGATCTTTGATGTCGTGAGTCATGATTTTCTGCGCCTTTTGCAAAATTTTCCTCTTTTTTCTATTTTTTTCTTTTTATCGATCAAGATGGATGGCAGGGAAAGCCGGATAGTCGGGTGTTTACTGTATTATTAAGAATCATCCGGTTTCAATCGAAAAACAGTTCATAAATTTCTTGACACTAGTACATTAATTATTTTTGAAATTATTAGCCTAATATATTAAATTATATCCTGTGTGATTTTGGATTTTAGCAATTGTTATTGCTATTTTAATTTCGATTATTGAGAATTTTTGACTAGCTTTGTCTTTCTAAGCATTTTTAGATATTCCTGAAAATATTCCGGGATTTTTTTTACTAGCTCTTTATAGTATATTTTTCCTCTGCAGTGTTTGAATTATTATCTATATATTTAAAATGCTAAGCATTTCCTTTCGACAGTTCGCGAGAGCAAACTACTGTATCAAATCACACCATTCTTTTTTTAAACGAAAGGTATTTGGCCACAGATTTGTTATCATACATTTTTCTGTTCAAAAATTTTATTAATTAGACTCAATTTTGAATTAAAATTTCACGTATGCGCAAGCGTAGTGCGTAAGTACACGTCTGCCTTTGAAGTGACGCACTGCACATGCTTAGAGAACCTCGCTCAGTTGAACTATCAGAAAAATAAATACGTTACACAGTATTTTTAGTTAAATTTCTGATAAAATACAAACATAATTAGTACTAAACTATAAACTTAAAACTATTTTACTTCATCAAAAATATTAGACCATCTATCGTCTTAAAAAAATAAAAATAAATAAATATAAATCACTTATCTTATAAAGTAATTCATCACAATTTGAAAAACAAATTTAAAAACAAGTAATTAAAAATTCAAGAATTTTTCTGATGAAGCAATCAAGTTATTTATCGACGAATCTTGACGGGCATTATCTATATGGTTTTTAATTCGATATGAATGCATTTTTTGTGATATTTCGTGCTCCATAGTGGTTGATTTTAGCATGTGTAAAATGAATTCTGTCCTAAGAGATTCTTGAAGATTTTTAATTCGATTTTAATTGCTTTTTCGCTCTCCGGGGTTTTTACTTTATTTTTTTTTGTTTTGTTTTCGGCATTCAAAAATCAATTAGTTTTGAAACACTTAGTCTATTATAGTGAACTTTGTCATCCGCTATTTTTGAATTTTTAGTGTTTCAGACTTTTAAAACCAAATGTAGCGTTTTTTGCGTGTACTAACTGTTTTTTAGTATCTACATATTTGTAAAAGGGAAAGCTATGTAAACTATCAATAAAATTGTTATTAGAAATTAATATTCATTGAACAAATATGTCCTACTATTTTCCATATGTTTCCATCAGTTTTTCAGAGATCTTGTACGAAACATATTTGCAATATCAGTCTTCCAATTTATTCAGTTTAATTGCCATATGAAATATATGCTTTACTTGTAATATTTTCTTAAAACCCCAATAAAAACAAAAAACGTTTTAAAAAAATAATATACAGGATAAAAATAATAAATAATAAATGTATTATATTTTATAAAATAAATGTAAATAATAACGTACAGAAAGAAATTAAAAGGAACAGCTATAAAAATAAAAAAATAAATACTAATAATGATAATAAACCTGGAACTGTTTTATGTTTTGCTTTGTTACAAAATGTTTTAAAGCAATTTGAATTTAATTGAAAAGTAATTACCTTCAACACACAAGAATGAGTCTATTTTTTGATTGCATTTCAGTGTGATTGAACTTTGTACAGAAAATCTAACAAGTTCAGTCTTTTCAAAGAATTCAAGACATCGATTTAGAAAGAAAGAGCTAAATCAATTAACATGCAAATGTAATCTATTATAATTTACTTTCCATATTATATAGCAAAGTATCTTCAGAGATTATCTCTAGAAGGTTTTTTTTCTTTTTTTTTTCTTTTTTAAGAAGATTTAAATTTTCCATTCTTTATAGGAGTATACTAAAAACTTCAAAAAAGATTTAACTTTTGTATTAAATCATCTTAAAGATAATTTACGTTAATAAAGTAGTTTTATGTAAGTTTATTTAAATTATTGCAAATATCTTTATCTATATAAATTAAAAATAGAAAATAATAATGAAACAAACAACATATTTTTGCAGTGAAAATATAATTTTTTTTTCAATTAATGTCAGAGAACCTTCTCTAGTTATCATTCAACATTTTTAACATTTACTTGTTGCGTTCCTTGGCATATTTTGTGTTTTATGCAATAGAATCATTCCGTACGAAATGAGCAAATTATCTGTGGCTGCCATGACAGAATTGAATGAAAATTGGCATATAAGTATACTAGTGTTTATTTATGAGTAAATGCAAAACAATAGATTTCAGGACAGTTTATTTAAGTATGTAAACTCACGTTAAAATTGATAGAAAATCGAGTTTTTGTAGACATGCTTGAAATTTCAATCTTGGTTACTAGCATTAAGAATGAAAAAACAGTATATTAAAATATTATTAGGTAAGATTGAATAATAAGAAAGAGATTGGCGTAATTTAGGATTCGATTTTTACCCCTTATAAAAATATAAAAATAAAAGAAGGAAAAAATTCAGGGGTAAAAATTAATATTTCTATCACTTATTTAAACATTAAGGATACCTGTTATAAGTGTCAAATTACTGGACGTTGTAGATAAATGTACGTGTATTAAATGCATAATTTTTCATGCATGCCTTTTTGAATCCTTAATAATAATAAAAAAAATAATTAATAAGGAATCAAAAGGCAATATTGCAATTTTATTTAACATATTATGGACTTATTAATCTTCACCTCTGTGCAATATTGCTAGTATTGAATTGTTCCTTTATTTATTTTTTGAGCATACATAAGAGGAAGAATTATGATTTTGCAATTTTTTAAAAAGGTTCCAAATTTTATTGAAGTTAAATAAAAAATAATTGGTAACTTTCAAACTTTGGGAAATCGATCTTTATGTGTTATACGACATCAAGCATGAAATTCACACATGTTTTTTAATTCCTTTAATTTTTATAACTTTTTAATTTTCTCAAAATTTACACATTTTCAATTTTTACAACTAAATTAAAATTTATCATAGCTTTACCAGAATATTATTATTACATAAATTAGAAACTAAATTTTCAGAGTTTATAATATTATAAGCAATATATATATATATATATATATATATATTGTAAATATCTCTCTAGATATAAAACTTCAAACTAGCAATTTTGGGTGATTTCACATCTGTCATTCTATATCATTTTTTTAAATGTCAAAATCTGCTAAAATATATATATATATATATATATATATATATATATATATATATATATATATATATATATATATATATATATATATATATATATATATATATATATATATATATATATATATATATTGTAAATATCTCTCTAGATATAAAACTTCAAACTAGCAATTTTGGGCGATTTCACATCTGTCATTCTATATCATTTTTTTAAATGTACAAAACTGCTAAAATATATGTTTATATATATATATATATATATATATATATATATATATATATATTTATATATATATATATATATATATGTGTATATATATATATATATATATATATATATATATATATATATATATATATATATATATATATTGTCAAGATATTGTGTAGAGCTCTATTTGAATATGAATTGAGCCTAATTATCAAATTTTATTGAAATCTGTTACAATGGTGCCACGATTTTTTTTCTGATCTTCCGCGGAATGACCCTATAATTAAGGTGCTTCTTTTCTACAAATCAAATATTTCAAAAGTTATCTGTGCGATAAATATTCAGACCACAATGAAGAGAAATCGGTGGATTCGAATTGGACACTTGGCTCTGTAGACAGACAAAACCATTGTATTACCGTGTTTTAGATCTGCAACACACACAAAAATTAATAGTACTTACACAATAAGTTTTAAAACATGATTTTATTTCTTGTTTCTATTTCCCGACACACTAGTTAAAACAACGTGATCACAGGAATTTCAAACAGACGACAATATTGAGTTAATTTCTCATTACATTTTTTTTTTTTTTTTACCATTTTAAAAGCTTCACATTGATATTGTGAAAATTAACCTAAGATTTTGTCAAATTAAAAAAAAAAAAAAACTATAAAAATCTGAAGATAGATTTTCTTAAAGGTTATTTTGTATACTTAACATTAATACATTCGAAAATGGACAACATTTATGAGAAGTATGTCAACTTCTGTTTATTGTTGATATGGAAAATGTAATTATTAGAAAATAAATATTTGCGTTCTACGTTCTAAAATTTATTATTTTTTTATATTTTTAAAATGGTGCATTCTAACATCTGAATCTATATTTTTCATATTGGAATTGTTGAGCGATAAAGTGTTAAAAGTAAAATGGTTTATGAATATAAATTTTAGCTGTGCTTATTACATTCGAAAATAGACAACATTTATGAAAAGCATATCATCTTCTGTTTATTGTAGATATGGAAAATGTAATTATTAATCAATAAATATTTACGTTCTACGTTCTAAAATTTATTATTTTTTTAATGGCGTATTCTAACATCTGAATCTATATTTTTCATATTTATTGTTGAGCGATAAAGTGTTAAAAGTAAAATGGTTTATGAATATAAATTTTAGCTGTGCTTATTACATTCGAAAATAGACAACATTTATGAAAAGTATATCATCTTCTGTTTATTGTAGATATGGAAAATGTAATTATTAATCAATAAATATTTACGTTCTACGTTCTAAAATTTATTATTTTTTTAATGGCGTATTCTAACATCTGAATCTATATTTTTCATATTTATTGTTGAGCGATAAAGTGTTAAAAGTAAAATGGTTTATGAATATAAATTTTAGCTGAGCTTATTACATTCGAAAATAGACAACATTTATGAAAAGTATATCATCTTCTGTTTATTGTAGATATGGAAAATGTAATTATTAATCAATAAATATTTACGTTCTACGTTCTAAAATTTATTATTTTTTTAATGGCGTATTCTAACATCTGAATCTATATTTTTCATATTTATTGTTGAGCGATAAAGTGTTAAAAGTAAAATGGTTTATGAATATAAATTTTAGCTGTGCTTATTACATTCGAAAATAGACAACATTTATGAAAAGTATATCATCTTCTGTTTATTGTAGATATGGAAAATGTAATTATTAATCAATAAATATTTACGTTCTACGTTCTAAAATTTATTATTTTTTTAATGGCGTATTCTAACATCTGAATCTATATTTTTCATATTTATTGTTGAGCGATAAAGTGTTAAAAGTAAAATGGTTTATGAATATAAATTTTAGCTGTGCTTATTACATTCGAAAATAGACAACATTTATGAAAAGTATATCATCTTCTGTTTATTGTAGATATGGAAAATGTAATTATTAATCAATAAATATTTACGTTCTACGTTCTAAAATTTATTATTTTTTAATGGCGTATTCTAACATCTGAATCTATATTTTTCAT
This sequence comes from Maratus speculifer, assembly GCA_964019185.1. Taxonomy (NCBI): domain Eukaryota; kingdom Metazoa; phylum Arthropoda; class Arachnida; order Araneae; family Salticidae; genus Maratus; species Maratus speculifer. Next base: position 256,427,981 of record OZ025295.1, on the reverse strand, counting down.
ATTTATTGTTGAGCGATAAAGTGTTAAAAATAAAATGGTTTATGAATATAAATTTTAGCTGTGCTTCTTACATTCGAAAATAGACAACATTTATGAAAAGTATATCATCTTCTGTTTATTGTAGATATGGAAAATGTAATTATTAATCAATAAATATTTACGTTCTACGTTCTAAAATTTATTATTTTTTTAATGGCGTATTCTAACATCTGAATCTATATTTTTCATATTTATTGTTGAGCGATAAAGTGTTAAAAGTAAAATGGTTTATTAATATAAATTTTAGCTGTGCTTACATGAATTTTACGAAGAATTGTTTTTGGTCACACTGTCATTTTTAATTCATAAAAAATGCACGGTTTTTTTTAAAACTTATAATTGTTTTTACTGCAATCCTTATTAGACATTTTCTGCTTATGTATGTCAAAACGACATTCGGAGAAGAAAATATTTGGTCATCTGACATGGGATTTGACCAATCAAGGACTGATAACTGTGATTTTATCTGTAATTACATCAAACGATTTCATTACCGATACAAACAATACCGATATCCAGGAAAATCCCGCGCCCATCCAGGATATGAATGTTTTTTTTTTGTTTTTTTTCGTCACAAAAAAATGAAAAAAACAATCGTCTCTTTATTTAGTTGAAAACAATTGTTAAGAATACACCAATAAAATAAGTTTAAGATTATTTAAAAAAATGTAATTGCAAAGGTAAAAAATCATACGCACTCAGGGTCTACAAGGCCGGTGCGAACCCTCTCAGGTTATAACATCTCTTTGATTTTTTACGTGTAAATTGCAAAAGATTATTCAAAAATATATATCTTGAAAAAAATCTTGTTTCATTTTTTAATATTATCTAAACCGCAAAAATATTTTTTATGTATTTAAGAATAAATTTTATTTGATGTGTGCTAGGGAATCATCGTTCACTTGGATTTTTGTATTGTGCAATACAGGTAAAAATATTAAAAAAAAAAAAATGTAGATTTAATATATACGTGTGTTAAAATACATACTAAAATTACCACAAAATATTTGTAACACTTTTCAACGCAGATATAAATTGTTTATGCATGCGGTTTGTCGGTCCATCTGGCCTCTGTTAACACTGTAACTCCCGTAAATATTCCGATTTTCAGGAAACTGATAATAGTTTTTAAAGGTCACCACAGCATGTTTGCTTTTATACGTGGAATATGTAGAATTACTAGTTCATTTACACGGGTACTCAAAATAATTCCATTAAATTTAGGCATTTGGAAAAATAATTATTTATAGAGCAGTTTAGTGAGATTACGCTATTTTATTGGTATTAAAACTGATATAAATATCTGAATTTCCTTATAATTACGTTTTAACAGGACATTCGTATACAGGATCTCTTAAAATAATTATTTTACATTATACTGTGATGGGGAAAAATCGCTTGAAGAGTAATATAATGGGATTAGACTGTTTCAACTTTCAACTATATTGAAACTGATATAAGCCACTGAATTTCATTACAAATACGTTATAAAAAGGAATACAAAACATTTTTATTCATTTAAAAGGACACGCAATAAAATCGATTATAGTATTGTCTTGGAGTAAGAATTCCTGGAATGTGCGTTTAAAAATATGGTATGTGTTTTAAAAATTTGCATTTTATGTATAGATTCTACGCCTCATATGAGGGACTGCACAAAAATATTCACGTAAAAAACCATATTAGAGGAACTTATTGAAGTTTAATTTTCAACTGAGGTATATATATTTCTTTGGTGAACTAGTTTGACATGGATGATGCTAATAAAGACAAAATTATATGTCATATACAGAGTGCTACACAATTTCAAATATTTTTTTCGGATTATAGATGAGCAGCTCAAATTGGGTTTTCAAATGTATTATATGTTTATATTTGTTTGGATTAGGCAAAAAATATTTTAATAATTTAAACGGTGCAATTTTATTATATTTTTCTGAATGTGTTGGAAATAGCTTCGTTATCTATCTTTGACATAATATTTATTTTATTTTTTCTTCATTTAAGATACCCGCACACCTTTGGAAGTGATTTTTGAAAGTTTTCCCTTATTATGCATTTTTCTAATGGCATTTACCTTAAAAATTTGGAAACAAAATATAAAAAATAGCAATTATCCAGAAATAATTTTAAAGAGGAATTAGGTCAAAATTATGTCAAACATTAACATTTCCGCAAAATATGATAAGTCCACAGTAAAACAATGTATTGACATTTTGTAAATTCCATAATAAACAGATTAACTTTTTCTAGGACTTAGAAACATAATAGACAATCGCATCTCTATGTCAGACAATTGGCAGTTATCTATATGGGCATATCTATATGGCAGTTAAAGCATTAATGTAGTGAAAAATTCGAAAAATTTGTCTGAAGTTTGCCACTTATACCAGTGCAAATATAAAACAATTTAATGTATTATCATGAATATAGTCTACTTCCCCGAAAGATATTTTTAAAAGAAGTACAAATAATTTCATAGTATTCCCTGTATTTTTTTAAAGATATTTTGCGTATTCTAAAAATCTCAAAAACATCAAGAAAACATTGCGAAAAATTTAAAGTAAGGTTAAAATAAAATTCAAAAGCTGTAATAGATGTAATTTTTTATATGTAATCTCGGGCTCTATTTTAGTAGCAGACAAAATTTAAGCAGATTTCGATCGATAAAAGATTAAATTTTAATATTATTGCGCGAATGAAGAATCAATAGTTTAATCGAAAATTACGTTTTAAAGGTGTTTCGATTCTTTAAAATATCAACAATGTATTTAAAAGGGCATTCAACCCTATTAAAAGCCTTTCGTTAGTATTAGGAGAGAAAAAATAAAAGTAAATTTAGCCAGCCGAAGTTTTTGCTTCTTACAAAATATATTGTGTGCTTTAAAGAGCGTACACTGCTAAAAATATTCGTGTAAAATTACGGGCAGCAGCCGGCAGCAGAGATTCATCCAGTCATACCCCGTAAAAAGAATATATGCCCATCATTTTGGCCAGCCTGTAATATAGGCTATAATTCTCTTTAAAACACAATAATACTTTACCTATTTTTCCATAGCTTGTAGCACGTTAGATAATCATCTAATAATTTCTTTTTTGGTGGATTCAAAAAATATAATACAGCTAATCCACATTATTTTCCAAAACACGACTAAAAAGAAGGATTACACCCCAGCGGAAGAAAGTGTACACTATCGCACTATAATTTTATTTACACATGGGCTAGAAGTGCAAGAATATGTTGATTGTCCTTAATTTTCTGAGTATCTAACAGACTATAAGTATCTAAGACCGCTTATTTACGGGTTGATGGACATAGATATTTTTACGGGGTATGACTGGAATCTCTGCTGCTGGCCTCTTCCCGTAATTTTGCAGGAATATTTTTAACAGTGTATGCCACTTCTAATATTTTTTTTCCTGCCAATATGAACATTTTACTCCTATAATATGTATCATTTATTGCCAGCACAAATGCTAAAAAAATATATGATCAGACTGTTTTTCATCGAAATTGAAGGGCAATCACTAAAATTACAGTTTTTGTGACTGACTCTCAAATTGCATTATATTTACAGTTTTTCTGGGTATGTAGTTCCGTTGCATTTCTTTTAAATTTCGACTTTATTTATGTTATATTATTTTTTCCTTTATATGTTGAAGTTGCCTTTGTTTCCTTATGTTTCTTTATGTTCCTTCCTTATGATTGATGATTTACATCTCAAAAATATAGAAAATATATTATATATTCAGCAGTAGTTTTTTAAATATAATATCTAATATTACCGCAAAGAAAAAAATACTCTATGTTAAAAATATATTAGATATACTATTACATATGCGAATTACATAAGAAATTACATATACATAATTAGGTATAAAAATATAATTTAGTCTTTTTATATATCAATAAGCGGTTTTTCAGAAAATCATTTTGATATTTGAACTTTTAAAACAAATGTTTTCTTCAATTATACTTCACGTTATGTTTGATAAAAATGTATGATATGTAAAAAGTATTATTCTAATACAAATATAATTTTTTATACATTTCTAAACCTGTTTCAATTACATTTCCCTTTTTGTAAAAAATCTTTTTGTAAAAATTTTTTAATCAATGTAAACAATTAAAAATCGCTCAAAAGTATTTATCTTTCATATTATACAATTTATTCTTAGAAAAGGATACCAGTAATTGATATCGTTTAATTAACTTTGGCTCAAACTAATACTATGAGTAAATGTACTTCATAAAGTTAGATGTTCAAACAACGGACCAGGAACATGTTAAAAAGTATCGAATATTGCTGTTCAGTCATCATAAAACAGTGCACCCTTATTTAAGACGATAATTATATAAAAAAAATGTAATACATCGCTGTGATTTTTATACGGAACATACAGAAGATTAATTAAATATTCAACGTGAAAATAAATAAATGTTTACATTTTAAAGTATCGTTGATTAATATATTAAATATAAGAGATATAATAGCATATAAAGTTGAATATTTATTGTAGTCATAAGAATTACATTTTAATTAATTTCCTATGAGACAAATTATTTTTTCTTTATAAATAACATTAAATTTTTTATAACAAAAAACACACAAACTGACATGAAAAAAAAAAAAAAAACATTTAACATATACTCGTTGTAATTTTTTTTATTTGGAATCGCTTCAAAATTAAAAGGAATAATTTTATTTCTAAAATCGGATGCTTTACCTTTCAAAATTACTGAAAATTTATTATATTTACATCAAAGTTATTTTTAAATATAATATCCAATGCCACTACAAAAATGAAGAAAAAACTAGTCTATAAAAAAGGTATTATATTAATACAAATCTATTTATATTTTAACACATTTCTAAGACGTTTTTCAGAAATTATTTACGCTATTTGAATGACAAATATTATTTAATCAATTACATTCTCTGTTTTGTTTGATAATAATGTAAAAATTTCATTGTTTTTCATCAATGTAAACAAAAAATGCGTGTGCCACTCAGGGACTGCCGCGGTAAAGCTATTGCATAGCATTTTTATCAACTTATGCAATTATAATTTTTTATTTATGCAGTTTTTTTTTTTGTCTTTGATATTAATTCAAGTTAAACATTTTGAGCGTGATGACCGATAACAATTTTTTTTCTTATATTGAACAAACGAGAAGTTAATATCGTTTAAAAAAATTTTATTATCTTACAATACATGTAGGTTAATCAGGAATTCTTATCATTGAAACTATACGTTTATGGTAGCTGAAATAAAAAAAAAACATAAGTTTAAGACTTGATATTCTCAAAATATCTGAAAAATACCGCGTCAATGTCTGCCGAAGTCTACGAAGGGATACCGTGCCGAAGTCTGCCAAACTGAAGCGACGTTAGCCGGAGTGTTAGGTTTTTTTTCTCGTTACAGAATTTCTAGATTCTTTCGCCGCGCTCAAAGCCCGCGATAAAAGCTATGCAATACCTTAAAAATTAAAAACAAAATTTGGACGCGCTACGAAAATTAGATCGCGAGTTATAAGCATTTTAAATTTTCCGAACCTCACCATGGGGGATCTCCAGTCACCAAAAATTAACACTGTCTCATAATAAATTACCAAACAAAATTTGGCCGCACTACGAAAATTAGATCGCGAGTTATAGGCATTTTAAATTTTTCGACCCTCACCATGGGGGATCTCCAGTCACCAAAAATTAACACTGTCTCATAATAAATTACCAAACAAAATTTGGCCGCGCTACGAAAATTGATCGCGAGTTATAATAAACATTTTAAATTTTTCGACCCTCACAGTGGGGGAGGGTTTTCTGTCACAAAAGTAACAGTGTCTCATAATAAATTACCAAAAAAATTTAGCCGCACTACGAAAATTAGATCGCGAGTTATAAGCATTTTAAATTTTTCGACCCTCACCATGGGGGATCTCCTGTTACCAAAAGTAACACTGTCTCATAATAAATTACCAAACAAAATTTTGCCGCGCTACGAAAATTAGATCGCTAGTTATAAGCATTTTAAATTTTTCGACCCTCACCGTGTGGGGGGGGGTCTCCTGTCACCAAAAGTAACACTGTCTCATAGTAAATTACCAAACAAAATTTGGCCGCACTACGAAAATTCGATCGCGAGTTATAAGCATTTTAAAATTTTCGACCCTCTCCATGGGTGATCTCCTGTCACTAAATATTAACACAGTCTAATAATAAATTACCAAACAAAATTTGGCCGCGCTACGCAAATTAGATCGCGAGTTATAAGCACTTTAAATTTTTCGACCCAAACCATGAGGGATCTCCTGTCATCAAAAGTAACACTGTCTCATAATAAATTACCAAACAAAATTTGGCGTCGCTACGAAAATTAGATCGCGAGTTATACGCATTTTAAATTTTTCGACCCTCACCATGGGGGATCTCCTGTTACCAAAAGTAACACTGACTGATAATAAATTACCAAACAAAATTTGGCCGCGCTACGAAAATTAGATCGCGAGTTATAAGCATTTTAAATTTTTGACCCTCACCGTGGGGGGCTCCTGTCACCAAAAGTAACACTGTCTCATAGTAAATTACCAAAGAAAATTTGGCCGCGCTACGAATATTAGATCGCGATTTATAAGCATTTTAAATTTTTCGACCCTCACCATGGGGGATCTCCTGTCACCAAAAGTAACACTGACTGATAATAAATTACCAAACAAAATTTGGCCGCGCTACGAAAATTAGATCGCGAGTTATAAGCATTTTAAATTTTTGACCCTCACCGTGGGGGGGGGGGGCTCCTGTCACCAAAAGTAGCACTGTCTCATAGTAAATTACCAAACAAAATTTGGCCGCGCTACGAATATTAGATTGCGATTTATAAGCATTTTAAAATTTTCTACCCTCAGCATGGGGGGGGGATCTCCTTTCACCAAAAATTAACACTGTCTCATAATAAATTACCAAACAAAATTTGGCCGCGCTACGAAAATTGTTCGCGAGTTATAAACATTTTAAATTTTTCGACCCTCACTGTGGGGGGGGGGTCTCCTGTCACCAAAAATTAACACTCTTTCATAATAAATTACCAAACAAAATTTGGCCGCGCTACGAAAATTAGATCGCGAGTTATAAGCATTTTAAATTTGTCGACCCTCACCGTGGGGATCTCCTGTCACCAAAAATTAACACTGTCTCATAATAAATTACCAAACAAAATTTGGCCGCGCTACGAAAATTAGATTGCGAATTATATCATTTAAATTTTTCGATCCTCACCATTGGGCGGGTCTCCACTCACCAAAAGTTACATTATCCTACCTTGTTTTATCTTAAGACGATTCTTTTCTATACACATTCTATCAGGAATTTTTATTATTGAAACTATAGATTTATAGTAAGTGAAGTAAGATATATAAGTTTGAGACTTGATATCCTCTAAATATCTGAAAAATACCGTGTCAATCTCTGCCGAAGTCTACCGAAGGATACCATGCCGAAGTCTGCCGAAGTGAAACGACGGTAGCCGAGTGTTAGGTTTTTTTCGTTACGGATGTGTTAGGATATTTCTCGTTACGGAATTTTTGGTTTCGGTCGCCGTGCTTAAAGCCCGCGATAAAAGCTATGCAATAGCTTAATAATCTCTCAAATTGATTCTCTTTAATATTAAAGAATTTATTTTTGAAAAGCATATCAGCAACTGATAGCATTTAATTACCTTTGATTCAAACAAAGACTGGAATAAGTATCCTTCTTAAAGCTAGATGTTCAAACAACGGACTAGGATACAATACAAAGTAATGATCTTTATTTAAGATGATAATAATAAAAAAATTACAATAGATTCATTGTTTTTACATGCAACATGCAGAAGTTTATTTAAATCTTCAATTTGGCGAAAAATCAATGATAACATTTCAAAGCATCGTTAATTAATATATAAAATTTAAGAGATATAATAGCATGTAAAATGTAACATTTATTGTAGAACTAAGAATTACATTTTAATTAATATTCTTTGGAACCTAATAATTTTATTTTATAAATTTCTATTCATTCGCATAAAAACTCAGTGCTCAGTCTTCACACAAACTGACTTAAAAAAAAAAAAAAAAAAAAAAAAAAAAACTTTTAACACATATTTATTGTTGTAATTTTGAAATCATTATACTTAAAAAAATAAAGGAATGTTTTTATTTTCAAAAATTTCAAAATCTGATGCTTTAAAGTTCAAAATAATAGAAATTTTCTTATGTATTTATCAAAGTCCATTTTAAAAATATAATATCCAATATTTTGATAAAAATGAAAAATAGGCATAGAAATGTTTATACATTCCTAAGAAGGTTTATCAAAAATTAATTTTGTTGCTTGAATATATTTTTATATAATTATCTCAGATTTTGTTTGATAAATATGCAATTTGCTCATGGATTTTAATAGATGTTGAAATAATTGAAAAATTCTCAAAAGTTCACCTCTTTACTTATGAAGAATTTATCCTAGACTAGATAAAAAATTCTACTTAAAGTTAGTTGTTTAAACAACGGATCAGGAACATAATAAAAGTTATTGATTATTGCTGTGTAGTCACTATAAAAAAGTGCATCTTTACCTAAAACGATAATCATATTAAATTGAATTAGATTTTTTATGCGTAATATACAGGTCCCGGACTCGTTTTGATGTTTAATAACTTATAAAATAATGAAGATTATAAATAAACTTATGGCATTTATTGATAGAATAACTCATGTATTTTCCGTTTCAGATTTGAATATCTTTACTTTTGTAAATATCGTCTGCGCGTGTGGTTAATAGTTGATAATTTCATTTTCAAGTCTAAATGCATGCTTCTGGCATTGTTAATCGCCATAATGTGCGCATATGGGGATTTGAAAACCTCCATGAATACCGTGAGGCAGAAAAGTATTCACCAAAGACTGATGTGTGGTGTGGACTAATGCACGACCGAGTCATTGGGGCTTTCTTTTTTACAGAAAAGATGGTCTCATCAGTCGGATACTTAGACATGTGGATAACTTCGTATTTCCGCAAGTAGAAGAGCTTCAGCCACATGTCTTCTTGCAGAAAGATGGTGCATCACCTCATTAGGGTACCATCGTTCGTACTTCTTTGAATGACCATTTTCCATAAAGATGGATTGGGCGAGAAGGACCAATTCCTTGGCCACCCATATCACTTGATGTAACGCCGCTGGACTTTTCCCTTTTGAGATTTGTAAAGGACAATGTTTACAGGAGGAGAGTGTCCAACATTGATAACTTAAAAGCCAGAATTTTAACCGCAATAGCCTTTGTGGATGCCGACATGCTTGCCGCTACCTGACTTGAAATTGACAATCGTGACAATCTCCGTGCAACGAAGGGGGGCTCACGTGGAAGTTCATTGACAAGAGATATGAAACTTTTTGAGTGTATCTAACTATTTATGTTATTAGTTTTAATCTATCTTTATTATTTTATAAGTTATTAAACATAAAAATTGGTTCGGGATTTTATAAACACCCTGTACATAATATTAATTAAATATTCAATATGACTAAAGATCAATGTTTAAATTTCAAAACATCGTTGATTAATATATAATATTTAAGAGATATAATAACATATGTATTTTAATATGTCTTGTAGTCATAAAAATTACACTTTAATTAACTTCCTTTGGAACATATTAATTTGCCTTTATAAATAACATTATAACATATTGGAATTAAAATTCAGTGCTCAGGCTTTACACAAACTCAATTGAAAAAAACAACTCTTAACACACATTTATTATTGCAATTTTTGAAATCGCATTGCATTTAAAAATTTAAGAATAATTTTATTTTCTAAAATCCGATGTTTCTCATTTCAAAATAATAGAGAGTTTATGGTGTATTCATCAAAGTCCTTTTTAAATGTAATATCCAATATTACAATAAAAAGGTAGTCTATGGTAAAAAAAGGTGTTATTGTAATACAAATATCATTTATCCTTTTTATGCATTTTAAGCAGATTTTCAGAAATTAATTTTGATATTTGTAAAAGAATTTTTTTTTGTTGTTGTTTGTTTTCAATTACATTTCACATTTTGTAAAAAATAAAACAAAACAAAAAAATAATAATAAATGCAAATTGTTTATTGCTTTCAATTGATGTAAACAATTAAAAATATCTCAAAAGTATTTCTCTTTCATTTTGTAGAATTCATTCTTAGAAAAAAATACCAGTAATTGAAACACATTTAATTAACTTCGGTACAGACAAAGACTAGAATAAATATCCTTCTTAATGTGAGCTTTTCAAACAAAGCACCATGAACGTAATACAAAGTATTGATTGTCGCTGCTTAATCGCCATAAAAAAGTGCATCTGTATTTAAGATGGTAATCATATAAAATTGTAATATATATCAGAATTTTTTATAATTAACATACAGAAATTTAATTAAATATTCAATGTGTCAAAAAATCAATGTTTCTATTTTCAAGCATCATTGATTAATATGTAAAATTTAAGAGACATAATAGCACAGGAAGTTTAAAATTTCTTTTAGTGATAAGAATTACTTTTTATTGATTTTCCTTTGGCACATATAATTTTTTTCTTTATAAATAACGTACTTTTTATTGGAATAAAAACTCAGTGCATTGGAAAATCATTTTATATTTAAATGGCGTTTTCTATCATTTTGAAAAATATTCATTCGAAATATAAGCAGAGTGTTAATTTATTCTTAGAAAAAATTTCTTGCGTAGCATACATTTATCTTAATTTATTGCAGAACCTTATAAATCAGAATTACTGTATTATACCCAGAAAAAATGTATGTTTCTTTGAATTTTCATTTCCAGGCAGAAGTTTTTTTCGATGTTTTTGTTGTTACTTTAAATCTTTTCATTGAATTTAATAAAAAATACTTTTATATAATTATCCTTTAAAGTATTTACATTCATATAACTGCAATTAATCGATCTTGTGTCAGCCTTTTTTATTAAATGATTACTTGATACAAATAATGTGTTTGCCTTTTATAAAATAATGATAAACGGTGAAGTGCGAGTGTTATTTACGCTCCTAGCATTACGTACAATAAATATATGATTTATTAAACATATGATAAAATAAATCGCTGATAAATGAACAAAAAATTTTTGTTAAAAAAATAAGGAAAAATAATGAGAGTTCGTTTATTAGAAACAATTATTCCACACCTTGGCAACTGCCTAATCCTTAATCCCATTGAGATTCATTGACACATACTGACTTTCACATAAACCATTAATCGAATTTTCTCGAACAAGATATTACTGAAATATTTTTCTAGTAATCGAAACTCAAACTTTAAATACATAAATTATTCAAAGTAGTTAAAGCCATTTTGAAACAATAATATCTTGGCACTTTAGTGACAAAAGAAACAATAATCGAATTTTATCAAACTCGATGGTTGTCTCGAAATCCAAACTGACAAGGTGCAAACTTTCGTCAAAATAATTTAAAAGGTATTTATTATTATTATTATTACTATTATTACTATTTTATAAAATAAGTTTGACCCTTATCAGTATGTACCAAAAATTAGACGTTAATAAAATTTTCTCAAACATCTGAGTTAGTTCAATGAATATCTCTTGCTGTAAAATGATTGGATATGAAATTTAATCAAACTCGTTTGGACTAATCGTTGATAAATAGTGACCCAAAAATGATCCCCTCGAACACGTGATCTAGCAAAATGATTTTTTTAAAAATCTAAAACGGTAGAATACAAAATTTAATCAAAATTTTAAGATTTGTTTATAGATATAAAGAGCTTGATCTATAGTGATCCAAAAATTACCCATTAATTAAATTTTGTTGTTCATGTGACTTAGTCTAAAACTCTTCTCGAGCCCTAAAATCAAATAATACAAAGTTTAGTCAAAATTGTTGCATTAGTATTTAAAAAAGTAAAAAATCCTTTTTTAAAAAGTGCGCCAACCTTCCCTAGTTTCTTTTTCTATGATTGATCCGGTTTTATTAGGAATAAAAACCTGCTATTTCACCCCAATTTTACTTCAAAAATGTAAATGCATTAACACAATACTTTTTAATAATTTAGAAACTTAAAATGTGTACTAGAATAGAAACCCTAAATTTGCAATTTCTACCATATAATTGAGCTATCTTGGTATGCATAGCAACAGTTTAAATAACTAGAAAATCGGAATAATGAACGGTGGATTATATTATTCCTTTAGGAGACATAACCGTATTTTTCCGCCAGGTAACAATTTAACTAAAAGGCTAATTTAATACAAGATTGACATTAATTTTTAATTTTTGAATTGCATAATACAATATGATGCATCAAATTATGAAATACAAATCTTCTTATCAATACTTCTCAGAGTTATTATTTTATGAATCATTAAACATGAATGAAAAAGTCTGCTGAATCTGGAAAGTTAAGAGGAAAATGTTCATTAAGAACGATTTTTAAAATACCAAAATATCAATTGAGGAAAGCAATCTGATGGAAACATTCAAAATGCATTCTGAATTATGATTTATCTACAATCAGTATAGTAGATTTCTATATTATCTCTAATGAATATAGTAAATTTCTTTATTAATTTAAATCTTATTTTTGTCTAATTTCGTAGAAGACTGAAGGTTACTCAAAATATTTCTTAATTATTAATTTTTGCGTAACCCACAGAGTGGCAGTCTAATGTTCTCTAATAAAAATAATCACAGAATGGATATATATCTAACACTAATGAACTTAAGAGTATGTAGTTTACTAAAATTATTCATAAAAATGAATATTTTTCTTTTTTTAAGCTATTATGAATTATTTTAATTAAAAAAAAATAAAAGTTTCAGTGGCTTCAATTTTCAAAGATTTTTTTTTCATCATTTTTTAATATAATTTCTCTATTGAAAATCTAATGAAACTATTGACTATAAATTATTTGAAGAATTGTAACAAACTATTTTTTTTTATTTTGAGCGACAGTTAATTAAAAGAAAATTTAATTATTTGTAACGAAAGAGAGTTCTCATAAAATTTCTACATTTTATTGTATTAAACTGAGTACTTATATAAAGGAGCGTTCTTAAATAAACATTCTTGTATAAATTTGTAACAATTCTTGCACAATTTTTTTCCGTCATTTATGTAGAGAATATTGAAAAAGAACGCATGAAACAGTTTAAAAGTATACAGATTGTGAAATATTTGTTCTGTGAAAATGCATTTAAAATATACCATAAAAAATATCCCAGTTATAGTTTTTTTTTAATATCATACAGCACGATAGTGCTGTATAGTAGAGCTCAGATGCATCTCTAATGTTAAAGTCCAAAATTTGCCTCTTAATGACTTTGGAACTAATCATCGGATGGCGACGAAATTTAAAAGGGGAATTGTCCTACTCTAGATCTCGAATTTTACAAAAATTCATCCGATCCACCGATTAGTTTTGGAGATCCAGAACCCCTTTTTTGGCTCTTTTTGCTCGTGAAACAAGGAAAAAAGAGAGAAACAACTGAATTATAATCCGAACCAGGAAACATTCAGCGAAGTGTAATAGCTTGTTCGAAAGCTTTTAATTTAGGGATGTGCCTTTCGACGATCCGGTAAAAAAAATATCAAAAATTAAGGAAATGGCACCCATATAAAATTTATATAACGTTATACTTTCCATAATTTAACATTATAGAAATGTCTCCTTTTAAATTTCTAATTCAATAATTTTTTCGAGTTGCCATCAATTAAAAAACAAAACAATAATTAAAAATAGAAATGATAACACGTGTTCTTTTTTTATATAGATCAATAAAAATTCTGGTTATCTTGATAGGTTTTTGAACCTTTGAAAACGACGTCATTCGAAACAGTAAATGCATGTTTTTCATAAACATATATATAAACTGAAACTAAATATGTGTTAAAACAACATCGCACCTTTATTTGAGTGTTTTCGGCATCAAAACATTTATTAAAATACATATATTTCAATTAAAAAGGAATAATTTAAAAAGAAAATTTTTCTATAATTATAAAAATAACGATTTGAAAATGAAGATAGAAAAATTTGTATAGATACCGAAAAACTGCACTGGGACTACAATCTGGAAGGGCCAGTTCTGTCGCCAAATGTCGCCAAGTGTTTCGCCAACTGGGCGATATATAGCCAAATTTGGCGCCAAAAATTACTCGTCAAAATTGAAGCCAACTTGGCGTTATTTCTCTTATTTTGCCAAACTAATATGTCTATTAATAACTTCAAATTAATACTAATAATAGTTTAGATTTGTTAGTTGAAGGTGATTGATAAAGTTCCTGAAATGATCTGAAAAAGCTATGAAATCATATAAAAAACTGGTGGAACCAGAGAGAAAAGTAGAGCTCGATCTAAAAAATACTAATAATTGTTTAGATTTGTTAGTTGAAGGTGATTGATAAAGTTTCTGAAATGATCTGAAAAAGCTATGAAATCATATAAAAAACTGGTGGAACCAGAGAGAAAAGTAGAGCTCGATCTAAAAAAAATGTTACAGTAAAAAATGTGAAACATTTTCAATGTAAAAATGTGCGTAGAAAAGTAATGGAATCAGATGATCTGGAAAGCTCATGAAATAACCCAAATTTTTGTTAGCTGAAAATGTAGACTGAGTTTTACTGGTGCCTTATATTCAGAATTATACTATTATCCACTCAAAGTATTTCTGAATAAAGTTGTCAATACATTGTATTTTTATGTTGTCTCGAATCAGTTAAGCTCCACAACACTAAACGAATATAAACTATGAAGTAATAATTTAAGTATAACATTAATATAATCAGGTTGTTGAGGAATTGATGCAAATAAATATTTCTGAAAACAAATATTTAGTATATGGTTGAATCATATCTGTTCAAGGTTTTGAGTTTACTTGGAGCATTGATCTCCCATTTATCAAAACCGCTGGAATGCAATTGTGTCCACACTTTGTACTGAACGAACTGCTCTCATACTTCCTTACACCAGTCTGTAAAATATAGTTATGAACCCGAATTTTTAAACTGGTAATGGATGATAGACATACGGAGTGTGTTAAAAAATGTCTATTTTTCCCTGATTAATTTTAAGGCACCAGTAAAGCTCAGTCTACATTTTCAGCTAACAAAAATTTGGGTTATTTCATGAGCTTTCCGGATCAGCTGATTCCATTTCTTTTCTACGCACATTTTTAGATTGAAAATATTTCACATTTTTTACTGTAACATTTTTTTTTTTAGATCGAGCTCTACTTTTCTCTCTGTGGGTTCCACCAGTTTTTTATATGTCAACAATAAGATTTAGGAGCTGTGCAAATGTAACGATATAATTTTATTAGGGGAGGAAAGGGATCTGGCATATGATATCAAAATATATTTCTAGGAGGAGGGTTTTTGCTAACGATATAATTTTATTAGGGGAGGAAAGGGATCTGGCATATGATATCAAAATATATTTCTAGGAGGGGGCCTTTTGCTATTGATATTATTTTTGATCCACTTAAAATTTTCTTTTTTATTGTTTTTTGGTACAAAATATCGCGTTACTCTTTTTTAACCTGTTACCTATTTTTTTTTATAAAGATATAAAGTTATTATTAGAATTATTAATTATTATAAAAATATTTAATTACTATATAAAGAATACCTAAACGTAGAATGTCCCTATTCTTTTTCACGTGTGAATGCATTTAAAATCAGGGTTCGAGAAACCATAGGTGAAGTACATTTGAAATAAAGCTAATTTTTACTAATAAGGAAAAGAAAAAGAGAGGTAATGTTCACACTTATTTTTCTGATAAGAAATTCTATTTGTCAACTCCCACCCCTTCTGTTCTCCGTTCGGGGGAAGAGCAAAAGGACTTTATTCCTGTTGAACGCATTATGTAACAAAAAGCTATTACAAAATACTTTTATATAATTTATAAGTTTATCTTTAAGTGCTTTTTTATGCAAAAATTTTCCATGCGCAAAATGATTTTTTATTAACTTCTTTTCATTTGAATCATAAAAGTATGTGAAAACAAATGCAACCAGAACATCACTTCAACTAAAAATAAATAAATTTCAAAAGATTTTTTACTCTTTGGTAATTATGTCATTATCGGCGGGGGATGGATGCTCGAGGAATAATAATGTACGATATGGGAAGAGTGGAAAATTACCAAAAAGTTTTTATAAAAGCGCATGCGCGAATACTGTCTTATAATTTACTAACTTGCAGTGTAATATACAATTTTTTTTTCAATTTTCATAGAACGAATCTGTAACTTTAGTTCAACATCCGTATCGTTTAAAGTTTTATTGATATCCCTCATCTGGCAAAAACACTCAAATTTGACGAGACTCTTACTACCATGACTAAGAATTTGGTAGCGGAAGTGTTGAAAAACTCGGACATTTGGTTGGATTTGTACCACACAATTAATGGTACACATATTGATTTTTTTTAAACATTTATCAGAAAAACAAGGTTAGTTTTCTTTAATTTTATGCATGATTTATTGTAAATGGTCTAAATTAAGGAACTATAATATACCACTGAAACTTGGGTATGACTTTATGGAGAGCATGTATTCTGTTTACATAACTTTTAGTGTCCGAAAAAAATATTTTTTACCTCCATCGTTTGCTTATGTTAGGATATTGAAATCTTTGGCCTCAAAATTAGCAACATAAATTCCGAGTGGTAAAATTTTCTTAATTTTCTTAATCTTCTTATTTTATTCTTTATTATAAATTTTCTTATTTTCTTAATTTACTTATTCTTATTAAATTTTCTTATTATTTCTTATCTTAAAATTTCTTATCTTATTATTTTTAAATTATTCTTTTCTTTATTTTCTTATTTCTTATTATCTTCTTATTTTTCTTATTATTACTTTTCTTATTATTTCTTAATTCTTATTTGAGAATTATTTTCTTAATTCTCAAAGTTTCTCTCATTACACAGTGGATGTTTTCTTTAACAAATTGTTTGTTATTTGGTGACACGCGGCTGACATATTGCAGACATTTTCATGAAAAAAAAATCTGGTTCTGGTATAATTTATTTTCAGAATAAAAAAAATAAATTTTATATTAGAAAATTTTTTGAAAATATGTTTTCATAAATGAAAGATTTCCATTTGCAGTTCGGCTGCACTTCACAAGACAAATGCACTGAAACATCTTATCAGCTATTTTAACTTTTTTTTTTTAGAATTTGATATTTTGATTTTATGTTAAAATCATTTTTAACCGCTAAAAGTTTATATTTTTTTTCTTGCATTCGTGAAATTACATTTTTCAATCGTCCTAATTTTTTTAGGCGCAAGCCATGGGTTGAGGAGACCTGCCTTAAAAAAGATCTTCTAGTTTGTAATAATTTGATTTTGGAATTTTAAATCATGAATTTACATTAATACCATTTTATTAAGTATGAAACGTGATGTTGTTATTATTTTTTTTCATATTCAGATATTTATGCTGTGGTTCGTTATTTTATTTATTTATTTATTTATTTATTTATTTGGTTTCGTTAGTTATTATTTAAAGAAAGACCAATAAAGCGTAAAAGGATTTACTTTCCTTGAATACTAAACCGTATCATTGTCGAATAGAGATAAATGTTATTTTTACGTACTACACCGAATCGATTTTTGCTGACGTCAATAATGTTCTGCAGCATAAAGAGAATAAATGCTCCATTTTATCGAAATAGTCCGGAGATGCATTTGAATTCTCAAAGAGAGATTTTCTTTTTAAATTTCCCAATGGAATTAGAAGTAAAAGAATGGAGTTTACTTACTTAAAACTAAAATTACCTTATGTAAAGCATTTTGCGTTTCTAAAAGAAAAAAATCCTTCGATGACAAATTTATAAACATTACAATATGTGTGATAAATATTAAATGGACTGTTAGTATTCCTTTCTATATATCACAGTGAAATATGTGTTTTAAACGCATCTTTCTCACTCAGCTTTTTCTATCAAAGTAAAATATGTGTTGAGAGCTGTATCAGGTATACTGAAATAATGTGATTAAAGTGATCTAATATAATCTTATTTAATGGGCGTTTTTTTCATTTTTTTTTTAACTTTTACACTTTTTGAGAAAAACATATTTTAAAATTAGTAGAACGACATATCCTTCCAGCTTTGTCTCAAGAACATTCCACGGTCAGAGACTGAAAACACTCTATATTGTGTTATTATGGAGATCCTTATTACCATGCATGTTATGTGAAACTTCGGCCGTCGAGGGTCATTTCACTATTCTTACATTATATAGCTTAGGTACAAGACAGTAAAAAATATTTGACTTTAAAATCGGATATTAAACATCATTTAAGGTGTCCTGGAGTAATAACGACACATTAAATTTCTACTAATTTTCATTACTTCGTTTTAGATTTTTTTTTTTCAAAAAATTATGGTATTTGATACAACAACATTTGACTAAGCACTTTTGAAACTTTGAGACTTTTCTTGAATCGTCACTCCTTTTTTTTCAACAAAAGAGAGTGACAATGCAGCAAAAGTTTTAAGAGTATATACACAAGAAAGAGTATTTTAGCAGATATGTATTTATTATATGTAATTATGTAATTTCTTGATCAATGCTATTTGGTGGTGTTACTCACCTATGTGGGAATAACGCCATGAAAACAGAACTATAAAATAAGATGTAACATGTGATGTGACATGTAAATTGTCCAATTCGAAAGTTATTCAGTCTACTGCGTTAAAAAATTACGAATTTCTTTTATAATTACAGCAAAATAAATAATGAAAGAGGATGGTAAGAATTTAAAGGCATTTATTTATTTAATTTATTTTTAATAATTATGTAAAGACATTCGTGCTTAAAACTATACTTATAATCACAATTATATTTATGAAAAGAAATTCGTGAAAATACCTAAAATTCATATTATTAGAGCAGCAAACTAATTGTTTTAAATGTATTATATTAATTATGATTTAGAAACTTTTTGATTTATTTGACTTCTCCATTTAGTGATAAATATAATAATAATAATGACAATAATAATAATAACAATAATAAACGAAGTATTTATCAACATTATCATTAGGTATTAAAAGAAAGAGTAAGATTTTTTATCCATAAGTAAATTAAAATGAAAAATTTTAAAGATTAGTATTTTCACAGTTTGGACGCAGTGCTAAGTGAGAATATTTCACATTTTAAGATGGAAACATTGTATAAATAAAACATATTAGTGATCTTATTAATTGAAATAATATTTTTATTGAAAATGCGTCCCATTATATTATGTAAGATTTTTTTCCAGATCGAGGGTGTGGTTAATTAAAACATAAGACGAATATTTTAAAGTTTAAATATTGCTGTTGTCAGATTTTTGAAAAAAAAAAATACACTTAAATGTTCTTTATCAGATGCGCAAATAATTCTTATATAAATAGTACAAAAAAGAAAAAAAACTTATGAATAAGATTCTCATTTTCAACTTAAAATATATTGTTAATTGAATCTTACAATAGAAAAATAATTGCAACTTATATTGCAATTTTTTAAATTAATTTACAACGATATTTCTCATTTATACCAAATATTTTTTTTACCGAAAATCACATCCCCAATATGGAAAATATTTTTCAGATTATGGTATAAATTATATCCAAATAGTAATATGCTTATTGAAATCAAACTTTTTTATATTTCAAATATTATATTCAATGCTATATATATATATATAGTAGGGCATTTGGTGCATGAGCTCAGGGCCCATGTTTTTCAGGGGCCTGAAATTCTGCTAAAAGTTTTTCAATTATTATCCAAAATTTAGTGTTGTTTTAATACTCAATGGAAATTTACATTTAATTCTGCATTTTATGATGCTCATATTATATGGCCATGTTAAGTACATTTATTAAATACATAGTTTACATCGTTTAATTATATAATTTTTAATATGAATTTTCAAATTGTAGTTCTTTAAGTAAATTTTTTGTACCAATATATTACAGAAATTCACAAGTACCAATATACCGAATTTCATATTATCCACTGGCTTTTATTTATTTATTTATTTAACTGATAAAAGCTCAAATTTATTTCAAATATAGGATTGTCTATTGTTATATGATCAGCCAGCGTATAGTATTACTGATGGATGTACCCACTGGTTCACATTATTTTTTTAATATATAAATTCAAGTAATTTACCGATTTGTACCAAATTTGGTATAATATATATCTACATCGTTTGCTTGCAGAATATGAAATTTCAAAGCAATATTAAACATATAATAAATAGCGAGGGCAATTTTAGTTAAATCAATTATTTAATAATGAAATTTTTAGTTTTATAAAACTGTTATAACTTATAAAGATTTAGAACTGATAATTATTTTACAATTTTATTGGATTTAAAATACAAATGATAACCATCTAACTTTCGATCAGGACACGAGAAATCAATAAATTCTTGTTTGATTGAATAATTTTAGGGCAACAAATTATATGCAATTACTATTACAAATTAAATAGAATTTATTAGTAGAACCGCGACACTACAAACATTGTTATACGGACATATGTTTAGGAAATGAAAATTAAAATTTCAGAAACACATATTCAAAATAATATATTTTCTATTAAGAGTCTTCTGTACGCTTCAGTATTTACTAATGTTTTATTTAAAATTCTCTTTGTAAAGAAAAATTATGCATTGTTGAACATTATTGCATTATTAGTTATTCTATTTTTCTAAATTCTGTTTACTATTTTTTCATTCAGTAAGTTGTAGTAACACATCACATCCATAGGCATGCGAAATCATTTTCACGAAAGAAAGACAATATATTAAATATGTAAAATTTAATCAGAGTGGAAAATATTTCTGTAAGTAAATTCTATGTACATTTTACCGAAAGATGTATATTATTTTCTCTGAAATACAAAGATATCATGCAAAGGAATTTGAAATATTATATACATAATTTATATTTGCATATTAAAAATGCAAATGGTAAGTATAACTTTTGATTTTTTTTTTATTGTTGTTGTTTTCGAAATACATTCAGAATTTAGTGAATGTGATATTTCTGTATTTTAGCTTCCCCCCCCCCCGCAAAAAAAAATCGTACACTACTACCTCTGACAATAAAGTTCGGTGAATAGTCCTGTAGCATTAATGTAGATGAAATATTAATGAAAGTTACCATACCATCCTTTAAAATAGTCATCTCCTATAACTATGCACTGCTGAGATTTGCTATACATGTTGTGGGAAATTCGAAAGAAATCTTCTTTTGGGATTAAGAGCAAAAGCTTCGTCACGTTTCGTTGGATGTCAGCAATATGGACAAATCTCTTTCAAAGAAAGTTTGAGTTCGTGAAAATGGGAAAAATCTAGATGATTGAGATCTGGCGAGTATGGTAGGTGTGCAATTTTACAATCCCTCATGAATTTCTTTCGGTGTCTTGCAAAGCTTAAAACCAAACTTTAAACTGATCTTTTATTCGTTCATTTTCCTGTTCTCAGTTTAGAACCAACACGCTGAACAAGTACTTAGTGAAGCACGTCTTACACAGAACATAAACGACGCTCAACTGAACAACAGAGGGAGAAGGTGGTCTACACTTGCCTCTATGCAGGTGTAGCGTTTTGTTACCCCAGTATTGCCAGATCGGTCGTTCTGAATTCATTCAACGAACTTTATTGTCAGAGGTAATATATTTAACAAGTGACATAGTTTGTAATATATAATTTCTCAAAAAATGACTATAATTAAAAACAGGAATAAGATTAATTGTTTACATTATACCATCTGATGTTTTTTAAAGATATTTAAATAACAATTTAAAAACATCATTTTTAAATTTCTGCAGCAATATAAATGATTATATTTTTAATAAAATTTTACATTAAAATGTCGTTAACAGATAAAATCACCATGTAGGTGAACAAATCTCATAGTTTTTTAGCTATTATTTCATTTTTTGGGGGGGATGGGACATATTTATTCTATAGTTTAAGGTGGTCCGGGACGCAAAACTCGTCAGATTTTGTAATAATTATATTTTAAGTTAAATTTTATATTAGAAATGTAGTAAACAGAGGAAATCACCATATCAAATCTCATAGTTTTTTTTAATTATTATTTCTTTTTTCTTTTTTTAGGGGTGGGGGCACAAAATTATTCCATAGTTTAAGGAAGTCCGGGACACAAAAAAAATACGTGTGGCACTCGGAGACTGCCGCGGTAAAGCTATTGCATAGCATTTTTTTTATCAACTTATGCAATTATAATAATTTATTTTTTTTATTTATGAAGTTTTTTTGTCTTTGATATTAATTCAAGTTAAACATTTTGAGCGTGAAGACCGATAACAATTTTTTTTTCTTGTATTGAACAAATGAGAAGTTAATATCATTTAAAATATTTTTATTATCTTACAATACATGTAGGTTAAACAGGAATTTTTATCATTGAAACTATATGTTTATGGTAGCTGAAAAAAAAAAAAAACATAACTTGATATTCTCAAAATATCTGAAAAATACCGCGTCAATGTCTGCCGAAGTCTACGGAGGGATACCGTGCCGAAGTCTGCCAAACTAAAGCGACGTTAGCCGGAGTGTTAGTTTTTTTTTTCTCGTTACAGAATTTCTAGATTCTTTCGCCGCGCTCAAAGTCCGCGATAAACGCTATGCAATAGCTTAATAAATTACAAACAAAATTTGGCCGCGCTACGAAAATTAGATCGCGAGTTATAAGCATTTTAAATTTTCCGAACCTCACCGTGGGGGTCTCCTGTCACCAAAAATTAACACTGTCTCATAATAAATTACCAAACAAAATTTGGCCGCACTACGAAAATTAGATCGCGAGTTATACCCATTTTAAATTTTTCGACCCTCACCATGGGGGATCTCCTGTCACCAAAAATTAACACTGTCTCATAATAAAATACTAAACAAAATTTGGCCGCGCTACGAAAATTGATCGCGAGTTATAACCATTTTAAATTTTTCGACCCTCACCGTGGGGGGTCTTCCGTCACCAAAAGTAACACTGTCTCATAATAAATACCAAACAAAATTTGGCCGCGCTACGAAAATTAGATCGCGAGTTATAAGCATTTTAAATTTTTTGACCCTCACCATAAGGGATCTCCTGTTACCAAAAGTAACACTGTCTCATAATAAATTACCAAACAAAATTTGGCCGAGCTACGAAAATTAGATCGCGAGTTATAAGAATTTTAAATTTTTCGACCCTCACCGTGGGGGGGGGGTCTCCTGTCACCAAAAGTAACAATGTCTCATAGTAAATTACCAAACAAAATTTGGCCGCACTACGAAAATTAGATCGCGAGTTATAAGCATTTTAAAATTTTCGACCCTCTCCATGGGGGATCTCCTGTCACTAAATATTAACACAGTCTCATAATAAATTACCAAACAAAATTTGGCCGCGCTACGAAAATTAGATCTCGAGTTATAAGCACTTTAAATTTTTCGACCCTAACCATGAGGTTTCTCCTGTCACCAAAAGTAACACTGTCTCATAATAAATTACCAAACAAGATTTGGCCGCGCTACGAAAATTAGATCGCGAGTTATACGCACTTTAAATTTTTCGACCCTCACCGTGGGGGGGTCTCCTGTCACCAAAAGTAACACTGTCTCATATTAAAATGCCAAACAAAATTTGGCTGCGCTACGAAAATTAGTTCGCGATTTATAAGCATTTTAAAATTTTCGACCCTCAGCATGGGGGGGGTCTCCTTTCACCAAAAATTAACACTGTCTCATAATAAATTACCAAACAAATTTTGGCCGCGATACGAAAATTAGACCGCGAGTTATAAGCATTTTAACTTTTTCGACCCTCACCGTGGGGGGTCTCCTTTCACCAAAAATTAACACTGTCTCATAATAAATTACCAAACAAAATTTGGCCGCGCTACGAAAATTAGATCGCGAGTTATAAGCATTTTAAATTTTTCGACCCTCACCGTGGGGGGTCTTCTGTCTCCAAAAATTAACACCGTCTCATAATAAATTACCAAACAAAATTTGGCCGCGCTACGAAAATTAAATCGCGAGTTATAAGCATTTAAATTTTTCGATCCTCACCATTGGGCGGGTCTCCACTCACCAAAAGCTACATTATCCTACATTGTTTTATCTTAAGACGATTCATTTCTATACATATTTTATCAGGAATTTTTATTATTGAAACTATAGATTTATAGTAACTGAAATAAGATATATAAGTTTAAGACTTGATATCCTCTAAATACCTGAAAAATACCGCGTAAATATCTGCCGAAGTCTACCGAAGGATACCATGCCGAAGTCTGCCGAAGTGAAATGACGGTAGCCGAGTGTTAGGTTTTTTCGTTACGGATGTGTTAGGATATTTCTCGTTACGGAATTTTTCGATTCGGTCGCCGCGCTCAAAGCCCGCGATAAAAGCTATGCAATAGCTTAAAAACGTTATATTTTGTTCAAAACTTTTACTGCATTATAAAATTTCTTAGATTTTTTCTGCTCAAAATTACGTTTAAATTATGTCACTTTTTTAATTAGAGAGAGAAAATAATATTACTTTTTTTTGGTTTGATTCCTAAATCAAGGGTTTAATAAGTATTTGTTGTGAAAATGATTTTTTTTCAGGATGAGTTTTTCACCCTTTCTTCTATTTACTAGCGAGCTAAGCCCGCTAGCTTGGCCACTTTTTCCAAACGAACCTCGATATTAAGCAATATATAATAAACAAAAAAATTCATTTAATAAGCAAGTCTTGGTGTTCGAATCCTCAGCACAAAAAAGTAAATTAAAGAGCTATGGTTGTTATGCGCCCATTATCCCGTTAAAATATGTGATTTCGCACAGTGGGCGGTACGGGCCCATCGTGCGAAGCCGGCCCACCGGCGCTACGCGCCATGGTCGCCATTGTCTCGTTAAAAATATTTGGATTTGCACGGTTGGCGCTGCGCGTCCATAATACATTTTCTCGTATTTTTTGGATCATCAGAAGCAGACTTTTAGGCAGATTCTGAATATGTAATCAGTTTTTTTCTACTTTAAAAACTGTCTGCATGATGGTTTAAGAAAAAACGCGCAAAAAAAAGTTTGTTTATTAAAAACTGCAAAAGACAGCTATTAAAAAAAAAATAAGTAATTTCATTAATATCACAAAGAACATAACTAACAAATAATTTCGGCAGCTCGTTTTCCGTTTGTACTAACAGAAATTAGTATTAATCGCGTAAATCTTAGGTTACACAATATTCGTGTATGCTACCAAAAAGAAAAAGTATGAAAATGAGCTACAACGATTAATACTCACATACAGAATAAATATATGAATAGCCAGTTACATCTGAGATCCTCAAAATATTAATTAGCAACACTATTACCTCTTAGTGAACATATCTTGCTGTGCTTAAATAGTTGTACTGATTATATTAATTAAACAGTGTTTAATATTTTTTTACCAATTACTTCTTTTACTCTTATACATTCTTTGACAAATTGACGGGAGAAAAATAGGTTTTCGGCTGCTTCTTCTATTAGCCAAAAGGGAAAAGTTCCTGTTCTTCACCGCAAGGTAGCGCAGTGTTCTACCTCAGAGCTCCGTTTGAGACCTGTTTGGGAAATAAGACGTTTTCCGTTCCGATTCCCTACCTGTTTTTAATTCATAACTTTTTAATTTTGGTCCCACGGTCTCGAAAATGCCCGAAATGACTTTCCCGGAATTTTTCGAATTGAAAGACACCTCTCGCGACTTCAAACTCGCCCGCGTTGCGAACTGTAATCGGCTTCAAGCACACAGACAGACAGACAGAGGCGCACGGATTTTATTAGTATAGACAAGCGAGCTACGCCCGCTAGCTGGGCCACTTTTTCCAAACGAACCTCGGTATTAAGCAGTATATAATAAGCAAAAAAATTCATTAAATAAGCAAGTCTTGGTGTTCGAATCCTCAAGCACAAAAAAAAGTAAATTAAAGAGCCATGGTCCCGTTAAAAATATGTGATTTCGCACTGTGGGCCACGTGTACTTGAAATAAAAAAGATTGTGGATCGGAACTATGGTCGCTTCGCGCCCATAGTCCCGTTAAAAATATTTGGTTTTGCACGGTGGGCACTACGCGCCCTTAAGACATTTTTCCGTATTTTTTAGTTCATCAGAAGCAGATTTTTACCCAGATTCTGAATATGTAATCAGTTTTTTTATACTTTAAAAACTGTCTGCATGATGGTTTAAGAAACAAACGCGCAAAAAAAAAAGTTTCGATAGTCCTGTTTTATTTCTAAGTTCAATATTTTAGCGAAAACTACGGTAAATATTCTACGGCAAGTCAAAAAAATTGATGCGGGAAAAAATGCAATTAGCGCCGGTAGAAATGGAGGTTTTCGGCTGTTTCTTCTTTTAGCCAAAGGGGAAAAATTCATTCCTTCACCGCAAGGTAGCGCAGTGTTCTGCTTCGGAGCTCCGTAGGGAATTGAGATATTTTTCGTTCCGATTCCCAAGGGGTTTTTAATTCATAACTTTTTTAATTTTGATCCCACGGTCTCGAAAATGATCGAAATGACTTCCCCGGAATTTTTCCAATCGAAAGACACCTCTCGCGACTTCCAACTCGCCCGCGTTGCGAAATGTAATTGGCTTTAAGCAGACAGACAGAGGCGCACGGATTTTATTAGTATAGAAACTGTTATAATTCAAAACCGTATAAGATAAATGGTTCAATCTTGAAACATGTCTCTTTCAATTATTTCATTTTAATTTTGTTTTAGCAAATATGAAAAAAAATACTTTTTGTTAAATTTTTTTTAAAAATATGTTACAAATATGCGTTTTTGTTCAAAATTTTAATTTAAACACTTTTTAAATTAATATTTTAAAGTGCTGAATCAAAATTAAATTTTATACATTTCTGTCTATTAATATGAAAAAATACGTGTGTCACTCGGGGACTGCCGCGGTAAAGCTATTGCATAGCATTTTTTATGAACTTACGCAAAAATACCGCGTCAATGTCTGCCGAAGTCTACCGAAGGATACCGTGCCGAAGTCTGCCGAACTGAAACGTTAGCTGGAGTGTTAGGATTTTTTCTCGTTACGGAATTTCTAGATTAGGTCGCTGCGCTCAAAGCCCGCGATAAAAGCTATGCAATAGCTTAATAAATTACCAAACTAAATTTGGTCGCGCTACGAAAATTAGATCGCGAGTTATAAGCATTTTAAATTTTTCGACTCTCACGGTGGGGGGTCTCCTGTCCCCAAAAATTAACACTGCCTCATAATAAATTAACAAACAAAATTTGGCCGCGCTACAAAAATTAGATCGTGAGATATACGCGTTTTAAATTTTTTGACCCTCACCTTGGGAGGTTTCCTGTCCCCAAAAATTAACACTGTGTCATAATAAATTACCAAACAAAATTTGGCCGCGCTACGAAAATTAGATCGCGAGTTATAAGCATTTAAAATTTTTCGACCCTCACCACGGGGGTCACCTGTCACCAAAAATTAACAATGTCTCATAATAAATTACCAAACAATATTTGGCCGCGCTACGAAAAGTAGATCGCGAGTTATAAGCATTTTAAATTTTTCGACCCTCACGGTGGGGGGTCTCCCGTCACCAAAAATTAACAATGTCTCATAATAAATTACCAAACAAAATTTGGCCGCGCTACGAAAATTAGATCGCGAGTTAAAAGCACTATAAATTTTTCGACCATCACCGTATGGGTCTCATGTCACCAAAAATTAACAATGTCTCATAATAAATTACCAAACAAAATTTGGCCGGGCTACAAAATTAAGATCGTGAGTTATAAGCATTTTAAATTTTTCTACCCTCACCGTGGGGGGGGGGCCTCCCGTCACCAAAAAGTAACACTGCCTCATTATAAATTACCAAACAAAATATGGCCGCGCTACGAAAATTAGATAGCGACTTATAAGCATTTTAAATTTTTCGACCCTCACCATGGGGGTCTCCTGTCAGCAAAAATGTCTCACAATAAATTACCAAACAATATTTGGCCGCGCTACAAAAATTAGATCGCGAGTTATAAGCATTTAAAATTTTTCGACCCTCACCATGGGGGTCTCCTGTCACCAAAAATTAACAATGTCTCATAATAAATTACCAAACAATATTTGGCCGCGCTACGAAATTTAGATCGCGAGTTATAAGCATTTTAAATTTTTCGACCCTCACGGTAGGGGTGTCTCCTGTCACCAAAAATTAACACTGTCTCATAATAAATTACCAAACAAAATTTGGCCGCGCTACGAAAATTAGATCGCGAGTTATAAGCATTTTAATTTTTTCAACCCTCACCGTGGGGGTCTCATGTCACCAAAAATTAACAATGTCTCGTAATAAATTACCAATCAAAATTTGGCCGCGCTATGAAAATTAGATCATAAGAAACATAAGTTTGAGACTTGATATCCTAATATCTGAAAAATACCGCGTCAATATCTGCCGAAGTCTACCGCAGGATACCGTGCCGAAGTTTGCCGAACTAAAACGACGTTAGCCGAAGTGTTATGTTTTCTCGTTACGGAATTTTTAGATTCGGTCGCTGCGCTCAAAGCCCGCGATAAAGCTATGCAATAGCTTAAAAATTCTTAATTGGAATTGTGTTGATTTGTACTGTTGTTACGTTTAGTTATTATTTTCTTTCACATAGGCATTATTTACTATTTTTAGGTGCTTTCGTAAATATGTAAAGGCGTAGCATTTATAGAAGTTATTCAGCTTTCAGTCCATCCGTCTGTTTGTCAGTTCGTTTTTCTGTCTATGCGTACAAAACAGAACAAAAACGACCTAACCGAATAATTTGAAATATAAACCACATAATTATTTCATAGTTTTCTCAAGTTATTTCAATTTTTATGAAAATCGAATGTCTAGTTTAATTACAGGGTCAATCAAAAGTATTCGTTGCATTCCGGCCAATGGAAAAAATAGTTTTAAGTGCATTTTAAGGATGTCTTTCGATCACATCTGTTTCATCTCTCTTACACTGTCGAACGTAAAAAAATGCATATGTATATATGAAATATATACTAAAATATACACTCTGTACAATCTGTGGTGCTCAAAATATTTGTTATTAATTTACAGGACCACACAAAAATATTTCTTTCCATAATGTCATTAGGGAAACACTTTCTAGGGCATGTTTTAATTACATTGAAATATTTCATATATTACGAAATTTATAAATACTGCTGAGGTTTACTACAAGTTAATTCCAGTATATCAGAAAACAGTTAGTACTCACTGGGACAAATAAAGAACTTCGGGTACTATTCTGTATCAAAAGTACTGTATACTATTGCTCAAAATATCTGATTACTTTTTTTAACTTACATTTGTAAATACGTATATATACTTTTTATAAGTTTTCTAACTTACACTTTTTATTATTGCAAAATAATGTCGCGCTCTTGTAACAGATTGACTCAATCGGAAATCTATTGGATTAAAAATTATGTAGCACTTCTGTTTGTGAACGATTTGCAATCATTTTGAAAATAAAAATGTGTTTTTAGATGGATTTATACATTTCAGACACTGGATTTTAAGAAAATCAAGTTTAAAAAATATTGCCGTACGTTTGCCTGTCTATGTATCTGTAAACTCTCTATCTTTCGAAGAAATTTGGTGAACTTGAAAGGTGTGTACATAGTATTCAATATTGAAAATAAACTTATTTGGTACTTATGTATTAACACCACCGCAGTAGAAGTTTGAATAATGCGTCAATAAAAAGCAATTTTATTTTTCGCATGCGTAGAAAAATATGGCGTCATAAAAATGAGAAAAAACACTAAAAAGCAATAAAAGGGCCTAAAGCTTTGAAAAAGCACAAAAAATTTCTTCAAATATCAGCAAAATACAAGACAATAAAGAATCCAAAAAAATAACTGCGTGCATGTGTGAACAACGAGATTTTTCTTTATTGGCGCATAACGTAACTTCTGCTGTGTTGGCGTTACGTAAGTACAAATTATTTTATATCAATAACCACGATTATACGGAACTTTCTTTTTCGGATTCTCGGTTTTAACTGTTCGGTGTTAACTATTGGTTTTAATGAAAGGAATATAAAAAATTCGATTTTTTTTTTATTTTAAAGTGTGAATTTAAAATTCAATAAAAAAACATAATTTTTGCATAAAGAACGCATTTCATCAAATAATTAGTTACCGAGATATTTAAAATGATATCCTTCACACTCTTCGATTTTTACTGACTCTGTATTTCGTTGAAATTTCAAGTCAAATATATATTTTAATTGAAAATGATTGTATTAATCCGACGCGTGTGAGAATGATTCTTTTACGAAATTCTGTATTAATTAATTATCTCTATTGCTAAAAAATCTATCTCCAAAGTATTAGATGAAATGCCAATAATGGCTTATCCCAATTATCACATTCACGGAACATTAAAAACATTACACTTTCTTTACGTGATAAAATGAAATTTAATTGCACATTTAATTTCTATTTTTATATTAAATTTTTGCTAATTTATTTGTTTTTTAGTTACTTAAAATAAAAATTATGCCAATTCGTATAATCTATGAATAGTTTGGAAATTTCTAAAATTAGTGGAAATTGGTTGACGGGATAATCAAGAATTACCCAGAGTTCAGGAATAGAGCATTAAAATATATTAAAAATATTAAAATATACGTTTAAATTTTGTTTTGGAATTGCGGTGCATTTTATAAATAGTTTACACATATTTTAATTTTCTATTTTATAATATGCGTATCCATGATGGGAAAGTATTATGATGGCCCAAAACGACTATTTTTATCAGTAGAAACAATTTAAGAAAAATTTTTACCTTGATATGACAGACAGAAAATAAAATAAATATAAAACAATAAATTATATTTCAATAGAAAATGAAAAGGTCTCTTCACACACATTGCATATGAATATTATTTTTTGTGTATGTTGTTTAATGTATTATTCTGATAGAAAAATTAAATCAGCATATTTTCTATAACATATTAAAAAATGCGTAAACATGTGATTAATTAAATATATTTCAGTGCCTCGCAAGCATACATTGGTTAACGACTTTTGTTAAAAAGTGAAAAAAGAATCAGTTATCCACCCATTAGGTCATTAATATTCATACAAGGACATTATTGTCTGCGATTTGTTCTTTCTACAAAATAATGTTAAGAGTATAAAAAAGTTTGATAAACAGAAATTAATTTATGTATTCAAAATGTCATTGATAATTTATTTCCTCCGAAATGTACATTTTCTTAATTTAGTTATTTGAACATTTTTACAAAAATAAATTTAAAAATTAAATACACTTTTTTGTCATCACTGCGACAAAGTGTAATACTTAAAAAACAAATACATGTATTTTAAAAGCAATAAATCAGAAAAATAAATTTGAATTTGAATCTAATAGCTATACGAATTCTACCTTTAGAAAAAATAGTTTGATATCGTTTGATATGTAAATATTTATTAATATACAAACATCAATCATTTTCCGATATTACGAAAATAATTCACTTTTTATCTCTCCAATTAACTTTTTGTAGTAAATAAATGCATTTCATTTAGAAGTTTGAAATGCACATTAAAAATATTCAATAGTTTATACAAATAAATTTAAATTATTAATTTAAAATGTAAATCGATTATCTTATGTTTTGGGGATGGAAATTGCTCTAGCAAACTGTCTTCGAACATCATTTTCCACATTTCAACACAATTATAAAAAATTCCCGAAAAAAATATAGCGACGAATTATTTAAATTAGTTTCTGTATTTTCCATTCTGTAATTTTATTAATTCTTAAAAATTATGTTATTGTTCACTTTTAGTTTATTCCTCTCTTCATTTACAAATGGCATAAACATACCATACGTCTGTTATAGTTGTTTTTAATTTTCTTTTTTATTCTGAATGATTAATCAAAGATGGCAAGATATTTTACTATAGTTGTACCTCTAATCTATACTTTAAAATTACGTTCAAAATTTATTCCGCAATTGTCTTTGAGAGTGATTTTTACTTTATCCATACAAACAAATTAAAAATGGTTTTACCCACAAATGGCAGACATAATATAAAGTAAATATAAAACAATTAATTATATTTCATTAGAAAAAAATGAACTTTCACACACGTTGCATTTCATTAATAATTTTGTGAGTCTCTAATAGTATTATGCTGATATTAAAAATTAACAAGCATATTTGCTAAACACCATAAAATAACTGCGTAATCAAATAATTAATTAAATATTTTTGGTGCGTCGCAAACATACATATAGATTAATGATTTTAGTTAGTTGGTATATAAGTGAAAAAACCCAAGCAATTAAGTCATTAATATCCACACAAAGACATTTTTGTCAGCAATCTGTTCTTTCTACGGAAAAAAAGGTAGGAATGTAAAAAATAAGGTGTTGATAAACAGAAGTAAATTTGTGCATTTGCGACGTCATTGAGAATTTATTTCCTTCGCAATGTACATTTTCTTAACTTAGGCTCATAAACATTATTATAAAAACAAATCTAACTATTATGCACTTTATTGTCGCTGTCAAGTGTAATATTTAAAAGACAAATTCATTATTTTTGAAAGTGTCAAATGAGAAAATAAGTTTGAATTTGAATTTCATACATGAAATGATATTAGCTTTCTACGAAATAGTTTAATATATCATATTAATTATACGGTCAAACCTCGTTAACGTGAACACGCTTAACATGAATTACTTTTAACATGATCTGTTTACTCAGTCCCCTATAAAGACGAATACAAACATTTGATACTGATAACATGAATAACTGTTTACATGAACACAATTTTGATTTCCCTTGAGGTTCATATTAACGAGATTCGACTGTAATTAATTTTTCAAATAATTTTCAGGAGTGAACTTACGATTAAAATTACTTAATATTTTAATATGTCACATTGCTTACATTGCTTACAAGCGCATGAAATATTCATCGATGCTGGACTATTTGTGTCTCGTGTTACGCCACAGATTTGTGCACTCATGTAGACGTAAACATCTCGTGCTGCAGTTGCAGCCTTGCCAACAAAGTGTAAGTGAGAAAAGACAAGCTGTGCATCGCCCTCGTTGCTTAAATGGTAGATAACTTTGAGTACTATTCCAAGAGTTCGGGTCTATCCCCAGGTTGGTCATTTTTTCACTGGGTTGGTTTTACCACTTGTAAACAATATTATAGTCACATATTAAAATAGTTTAATATTTTTTTATATGTAAAAATTTAATCATATACAAAATTAAATCTTTTTCCCACCCATTATTTACGAAAATAAAGCATTTTCTGTTTCTCACATTTAATTTGTTTAGCAAATACGTGCGTTTCAAATGTGTAACAATTGCTGAAATTAGTTTAAAAATCCGAAATGAATACTTTACACAAGAAAGATGATCATGCAACCAAGTAATGATAGACCAGAGCACTTCCTTGAACAGCGAGAGACAGTTCGTAAATATTTTCAGGCATGGGGTGTCAAAACCTCCCACGTCCCTCCTACTGGGATAGCATTCTGACGCTGCACAGTGTAGTATTTTGCTGAAAAACCTGGCCAAAATTATTTAAATTATTCTGTGCTTTCTACTGCAGATAAAATGCTTTAAGGAAACGTAAAATATATTATTATGATAGAAAAAACTCATCTTTCGAGCAATTTAAGCAAATTACTGTCCTACCATCCACCAATCTTTCTAGCATAATCTTCCATGTCATCCTCTTCAGAATTGCTCGAAAACTAGATTCTGGCAATAACAACTCTTAAATAAAGATCGAAACAAAAAAGTAAGTCATTAAGTACATTTTTATTGCAGTCTATGAACAAGTCTTTTCTTGAAAATTTTCGACTATATGAATGAAAATGTAGCGGGCTTCAGCTGCCATCTCTGATAACTGAAGAATTAGGTGGCATGCATGGTATTTAACCTCCTGACTGCCTCTGGCGGATTTTTCCGCACACTAACCTGCAGGTTTCACTGCAGCATAAGCAATATTTAAATTTATATAATTCTACAAATAAAACCCAGTTTTGAAAAATTAAGTTAGGATAATAGTCTTAAAGATTATACACCTATACATAATAACATATTTTGTATCAGGTTGGAAAAAACATCTTTTTTTTTCAATATTTTTAATAAATTACAGAGAAAACAACATTGCAATTTTACCCTTTTGCCGGGCAGTCAATAGTCGGCAGTTAATAGTAGCTCCGTAATTCAAAATTTTGTGCAATGTGTGTGACACTGGGTCCCAACCGTAAAGATTTACACAAAGGTTAGAAGTGTTATTCGCAATTTCTTGAAATTTTTAAGTATCTATTTTATAATCACTAGATAGCACACATAGAATAGTTTTTAAATAGTGCATTAATTTTATCTCAATTCCTGTCATTTAAATTGATGTTTCTTGATCTGAGAAAACTTTTTTGGGGTATTTCCGAAACCAACTTTTGCAGTGTGTAACAGTATCGCATCTCAATTTAAAACATACCTTGCATTAGTTTTATTCTATTTTTGACAGTCTTTCTCACTTTTGCTTCTTGCTAACCATTTTTTTTATTGGATTCTTTTTAATTACAAGCAAAATGTAAAATTGACACAAAAAATATGATTCTAACATGAATATTGAAAGATGGAATTTCAAAGAATCAGGATCAATGACGTTAAATATTTTTAGTTTAGTAAAATCTTTTTTATGATTGTTTGCAAATATAGCATTGGATCAATGCATTGATTGCTAGTACTACCATTGCAAACTTTGGCATCGACACTAGTCTGCAGTAATATGAATTGAACTTGTAATAAACCATAGGCTGTGAGGATCTCTGTATTTATTAAATTTTATGCTTGCTGTTCAATGTATTTTACCTCCTCTTGGATCATGTCATTATTTTCATGAATATGTTAATATGAGAAATCAAAAGCGTGGATATGAAGATACAGGGTTCCGCCACCATACTTTTGAAATCCACTTATTTGCTTATTAATCTCAAAGAAGCTAAAGAGTTTTTGAAAGTATTTGAGTCATTGAAATATTTAAGTCATGTTTGAGTAAAAGGGATTTTCAGACTTTTCTTGAAATATTTGTTGTGGAGATCTCTGACAACCCCATTTCCAGAGGAGTTTGAAGTTTGTCAATTCTGCTTCACTTTCTGTTGTGAAAACATTTTCGATGTATTAACACAGTCTTTGAGTAAAGTGATTTAAAAGATTTTAAGTTTTACTTCCGTCATGTTTTCAGTAATGAAGTTATCTTTTTGATAAAATTGTTCTTTAGCTCTCTGAAGAAGTATATAGCGAGGACATACATATTTATTAAATGTTCGGGTGATATTAAAACGATTGTATGTAAAATCTGCTGCAACAAACATGGCCAAAGCCTAAGTTGGTAATAACTTCAAATGTACTTAGGTTTGAGGTCTACGACAAAGAATTAAACATTTTTCGATATTTTGCTACCCTTGTTGGCCTGAATGCAATGTCTTTAATAATTCGTGAAACATCTGCATGCCTTGCAGCTTTTTTGCTCAGTTGAACTGCAATTGTTCTTGGCTAACTTCAGATTTTAATTGTTACATTTTATATCTCTTACTTCTGCCAATACAATTTTTAAACTATTTTGCTGGGTGACCGAGTTTCTCTACTATCTTTTTAGAAACATAAAGCGTTCCTTTCAGTTATTTCTCTTTGTTTTCTCACAAAAAGTATTCTGTAAATCCCAAAGAAGCTCATTTTTGATTATAACTTTGTTTGAAAGATTTTATTTTCTGACGTAATCAAATGTATTTCATTTTATAAACATTTCGTAATTTCGGTATGTTCTTCTTTTAGAAAGTTCAACTCGTTAATTTTTATGTGTCACAATACTTTTATTACATCACTCATATATTTTTTATTCAACTAATTAAAAAATATATATATGTATGTCTAGAAGATTTCTTCTTAATAGTATAAAACTTTCTTACCTCATTAGTGAGTAAAGAACGGAATTCCTTATGATTGATTTAAAATATATTATTCAAAAATATACTGATGATTCAAATATTACAAAGTCTTGGTATAAAGCCAAAATTTACAAAATTATTTACAAAAAATCATTTAGTCCGCGTTAGAGATGCACGATCAAAAAAGTTTTACTTAAAGAAAAAAAAGAAACATCCAACTACTTAAAAAAAGGATTCCCCCTTCAATTTGCAGATTTATCATCTGCACACCAAAGGGTATTCAGCAGGAATAAAAAACTATTGTACATATTAAAAGTAAACAGTTCATAAACTTTAAAAGTTTAATAAAGAAAAAACTGCTTTTCGGAAATTTTTTTTTTGAAATTTTGTTTTATTTATTAAAAAAAACGGAAGGCAATTCGGGGGAAATTTTATTTCATATCTTTTAATTAGAATATCTATACATTATGAAACCACAAGAGTTCCTGCTGAACTCAGTTTAACTCCCTATTAAAATTACAATTTTATCTAAAATATTTAACCCCAAAAAATCTATGGTTTCATACTTGAAAATCATAATGAACGTGTACTGTATTTACAAAAATATTTATGTACAAGAGAGTATATACCTTCGTGTTTAAAAACTGTAAAATGTTTCTGAAGTTCGACTTAAAATAGTTTCTTAGACGTTCGATAAAATGATGCATAGATCAGAGGCATAAAATGAGATATGCAAAAACCATGACTTCCACGTAAAATGCCAGACAGTTGGAGAGTCTAGAGAAAGACATGAACCCGTTACCATATGCACAGGATAGTCCCCTTATACCAACCAGATAACGATCAACTAAATGCTAAATTTGACATTTTGACTTTTCGCCAACTTTTTGAGCGAAATACCACACTGTGCGCTGTGTGAATTTGTTTTTGTAATTTTTAAATCTATTTTATTAATAAAGTTTGTTTAAGCGCATATGTTGCAATTTCTTTAAAGGTTTAGGTACCTATAACTGCTTCTTAGATATACAATGAAATAAAGATAGTTGTGCTGCCTTTTTTATTGTTTGTTTTATATTGTATAATTATTTTGTAATTGATTTTTCAAAACGAACATTTTTTAAATTTTCGATCAAAGCCGGATACTTTTGCTAGCATTATATATGACTAGGGTAGGTGATCGAGCTTATTTCGGTCAAAATTGAATTTTGGTTCTACTTGATATAATATTGTACCTCTATCTTTATCTCTATATTTATTCAATAAAGTACGATATTTCTAATAGCATTATTTATAAAAATAATCAATATGAAAAATATGCATGAGACTACATGTTTATATTTTTAATATAATTTATACATTTATAGTAAAAGGTCATAAATCCAAATCATTTTTTAGCTTGACTCTGAATGACTTAGCCTTGCATAATGATTCGTAGTATAAGAATATCTAAAAATTACCATCGACTACTCCAAATCAACACAAAGGGCAGTTATTCAATTTCTGTGGCAGACGAAGAACATGCTTCCCATATTTATGGTAGGATGACAACAGTGTACAGAGAGAAGCGTCTCGCATATAATCACCCCCTTAGAAAAATCTGAAGGACAGAGATTCAGCTACGACAAGAGCATGCAAGACACACCAGCAATCTAAGCGTTTATACACTGAAGCCATCCACTCTCCTCCTACGCTCTGGGATCAGTGTCACAAAGTCAGTGGTAATAATACATACTTCAACTGTTCCAAAGACATTGCACACTGTAAAAAAGAAAAAAAACGTTTAATCTATGGCAAAATCTGCTGGCTGCAATGTTGCCAGCAGTTTTAGCCGTAAACATTGCAGTAAAATCAGATTTAATAAATTAACTTACATCTAATTTGACTGCTTTTTATACAGCAAAAACTGCTGGCAAAATTGCTGCCAGCAATTTATCCCGTAAATTTAACGGATTTTTTTACTGAGTATTTATAGTTTTGTTATTAAAATTTATTCACATTTAGTCTGCTTTTCATTTGGACAACCCTTATACATTTGAAAAAAAAAAGATTCAAATTTGGGAATCCAAAATTACTGCTGTTTACACCGCTACGTTTTCAGTAATGCATACAAATCTATTATTAAATTTGCAATTTGTTGTGCGATAATAAATAATTTTTATAACAAAGACTATAAATTTTAAATATAAACTATAATCAGCTTCATCGAAGACTTTCCGATTGATATCTTTAAGTATAAACCACAGAAGAAATTAACAAAATTTAAATATCGTGTGAAGAAAAAAATCACTTTTGATAACATTTATACATTTGGAAGACATGCTAAGCACCATTTCTGAACAACAAATTCAATATAATCCGTCCTCAAAAGTTAAAGCACAAGCAAAAAGTGTTGATCTTTGATGAATAATATAAAATTAGAACAAATAAAATTTTTCTTTTGTGAATTTCGCAATTTCATTTAAATAAATTATATAAAAAGTTAAAAAAAATTACACATTTGAAAAAAGTATAATTTAAAATTTTTTCAAAGAGACTGTTAAAAGATAACCTTTTTTATATCTGCATATTTCAGCATTTTTAAAACTAGTGTTAGTCATTTTTCTATATTTATACTTACATAAAACTGTAATATGAGTAGCCCCGAAGCCAAAGGGGTACGAGTGACAAAATTTAGATTTCGAGTAAATTGAGTTCAAAGTTAAGCATCAATTGTAATTGAATGAATTGAGATAGGAACCTTTTGCTTATTTCTTAATGTTCTTTGAACTCTTAGTTTAAAAACTGTTTAGAAAAACAGCGGATTAAATTTTGTTTAAAATGTATAACTGAGCAATATTTATCAGCATTTGGCACTTGTACCCTTTGGCTTCCAAGCAGTAATGAAAAGTGTTTGGAAACTAAAGGGTACAAGTGCCGAATGAGCACAAGAAATGAAAAATTATGAAATAAAAAATTGTATTTATGAAAAAATTATGAACAATATTGATACAAATAAATGAAAGGTCAAAAATTTTGTTTTAATATAAATTCTAAAAAAGAAAAAATTATGAAATAAAAAATGAATTTACGAAAAAAAATATGAACAATGTTGATATAAACGAATGAAAGGAAATATTTTTTTTCTAATATTAGTTTTAAAATTTTATTATAAATTTTGAAGCATCAAAATTTTGTATTTCTTAACACTTTCCAACAAAGTTGAAAAGTGAATATGATTTCAGTTTGTCTGTCCGTGCCCTAAATCCCGTAAATATATTCAGATTGCCCTGAAATTTTTGGGAATTATTCATGTTTACCTCAACACGAACCTATTGAAAATCAAGTTTCTAACACGATTAGTTTATTTACAGGGACAATCAAAATTTTTCCGTTAAATTACGGGTTATGGGAAAAATCGTTTCAAAATGAATTTTAAAGATGTTACAACCTGTCAAACATATTAAAATTTATATGAATTTTTGAATTGCTTTAAATTAACATTCTGTAAAATATAAGGTGAAAAGAATATATATTTTTTATTTACAGGGCTACACAAAAGATTTGCACTACGTAGTGACAAAGAGGGAATTTTTTACAACATATTATATTACGATTTTCATGTAAAATAAAATTGATATACATTGCAGAGATTTAATATAAGTTATTTCGCACATAATACGAAGTATTCAGTATTTACAGGGACACAAAAAAAGATTTCAAACAGTATATTCTATCCGAAGTACTGTATATTATCGATTATGATTTATGGATGGACGAAATGCCATTTATAATTATGATTTGCGCTTTTAAATTTCACTAAATTTATACATATTAATCTATATGCTATAGTTAATATAAATGCTATAGTTTGTATACAGGGCTATACAAAGGATTTCGTAAAGGTTACTGAATATGAGCTTAATTTACTTAAAGATTGCTTTTAAATAAGTCATATATTTCTATGCTGAACTGCATTCAGTTTCCTAAGAAATCCTTGTAAATATAGATAAAATGATATACAGGGTCACGCACAAAATTTTATACATGGTCATCTATGGATGATAATGTCTGGAAATGTGATTTCAATAGTCTTAAGAGTGTTTTAGTTTGAACTAAATTTTAGCTAAATACTGACGTATAATAAAGGTTCAAGGTAAACTACAGGATAAACAAAAGTATACAAGTGTGGTTCCATCTACACTATATTGCCATTGATTATGGGACACTTGCGATTTTAGACATTTTACTAAATATCTAGAAAAATACATGAGGAATCATCTCGAAACTCTTAGTGTATAAATATAATAGTATACGTCATACATCTCCGTGAAGATTTTTTACCGAAACGCCATAGGGGACCGTCAACAAATTAAAAAAGAATGAATATCTTTTGAATAACCCTGTCAAAACTAATGTAGCAAAAACGCTCAAACTCTAGATTATGATTGAATGCCTTATTGTAATACACTGTGTTCGTTTTTATGCAAATAGCATGCACACACGCAGAGTAATTGAGATTTTTATAAAAATGGTCCCAAATTTTTCCAAGTTTTTTCATTATAATTTTCAGAGTTCTTAATATAAAGTAATATTTTTTTCAGAAAATATGACAAACAACATTGCACACAGTACCCTGTAATCAGAATTAAAAAATAATAAAAATTGTTTTACTAGGTTTACTATATAATTTTTAACTGCGCATGCGTCAAAAAGATATCAAAATTTCATTTGCATATTATGTTAGCTATATGTATAGAGCAAATTTTGTAAAAGTCTCAAAATCATAGCTTGAAAATTCTGAAAGTAATCGTCTATAGAAAAGGGACAAAATCCGGTGTTTCCAAAATGAAGCAAAAAAAATGAGGGATTTTATCCAAATGCAGTAGTACATCCCATATTGTGTATTCTATATTGACACTAATCAATGAATATATGGATACAACCCCTCTTGTTTTTGCTTCATTTTGAGAATAACGGATTTTCGACTTATTCAACTGACGATTATTGTCAGAATTTTCAAGTTATGATTTTGTGACTTTTACAAAAGTTGCTTTATACATTTAGCTAACATAATATGCAAATGAAATTTTGATATCGTTGACGCATGCGCAGTAAAAAATTATTTAGTAAACCAAATCATTTTTTATACAATTTTCATTATTTTTTAATTCTGATTACAGGGTACTGTGTGCAATGTTGTTTGTCATATTTTCAGAATAAAATAATATTTTATATTAAGAACTCTGAAAATTATAAGGAAAAAACTTGGGAAAATTTGGGATCATTTTTATAAAAACCTTAATTACTCTGCGAGTATGCATGCTATTTGCATAAAAATGAACAAGGCTTATTACAATAAGGCATTCAATCACAATCTAGAGTTTGAGTGCTTTTGCTACATTAGTTTTGACAGGGTTATTCAAAAGATATTCATTCTTTTTTAATTTGTTGACGGTCCCCTTTGGAGTTTCGGGAAAAAATCTTTACGGAGATGTATGACTTATACTATTATATTTATACACTAAGAGTTTCGAGATGATTCCTCATGTATTTTTCTAGATATTTAGTAAAATGTCTAAAATCGCAAGTGTCCCATAATCAATGGCAATATAGTGTATTAATAAAAATTTCTGAAACAGAAATTTCAAATTGTTATGCGTTTTCTTGCTAAACTAAATTTCCCCATTATGCAGTATATATCAACCGACAGATAAAACATACGACTGTTCAAAATTATTAGAATACATATTTGGCTATGGGCAGTAACACTCTATTACCCTGAATAGCAAAGATTTTTAAAGATTTCAAAGAGTGTTGGAAAGCGTTTCATAATCTACACTTAAAGTATGATTTTCTTACATGTTAACAGTTAAAATGCATTTATTTCATGTATAAAAAAACAAATGGCCTTGTATGTCGTTGTTCGCGCTTTTGCTGTAGACATTAACGGATACAATTGCACTTATACCCCTTGGCCTCCAATCGTTTCACAGTTTTCGGAAAGAGGTAAGTAACTGACCCCTAAAACGCAGTGAATAAATAAAAAATCACTCAAAACTTTCTGCCTACAAATAAATAGACTTATTTCCAGATAGCCTGTGCACTTAACTCATTTTTTTTCACTTTTGTCACTTGTACCCCTTGGCTTCTGGGCTCCTCATATATGATAACATATATTACACACATTCAATGTCAAGTTTTTTAAAAAAATCTTAAAGTGCTTAAACATTTGAGACGGTCGATGAT
Organism: Maratus speculifer; assembly: GCA_964019185.1. Classification (NCBI taxonomy): domain Eukaryota; kingdom Metazoa; phylum Arthropoda; class Arachnida; order Araneae; family Salticidae; genus Maratus; species Maratus speculifer. The sequence goes on along the minus strand of OZ025295.1, from coordinate 256,385,662 downwards.
TATTCAAGAAAAGGACATAAATTGAATAAAAAAGTAATGTAATTTTTATTTTAACCATCAAAAGAGCTTATATTATTTAAATTTGATTAAATGTTGAACATTTATTGTAAATTGTTTTCATATGTTTTCTTCTTCAATTATTTTTAACCAGATATAATGCGTGCAAAAACATTTGAGACATATTATAGACAATGTTTCTAAATTATTCGTAAAACTCGCACCTTTACGCTATGGTTTTCGATTATAGTCACTAGAAGGTTCCAATTTTTTTAAGTGTGTTCGTAATTATGTTATTACGCAGCACCTATAGGCATCATTTAGTTCTTTCATCCGTCTGTCTGCATATCACAGAGCAAAAACTGCCTAACTGGATCATTTGAAATTTTAGCTGTTGCATACTTTTGTCGAGTCATTTCAATTTTATGAAAATCGGGTGTGCAGTTAAATTACAGAAAAGTAAAAATATCCATTTACATTATGCCCAATGGGAAATTAATTTCAAGTGCATTTTAATGATGCTACAATATTTGGACCACAATAAAAATGATATATATCTATAAAATATATACCAATTTATACATTCGGTGCAATCTATGGTGGAAAGAATGGATTTTTTATTAATTTACAGAGCCATGCAAAAGTAATCCATTACCTAATAGTAAAGGTGGAAACATGGTTTTCGGACGCGTTTTAATCATTTCAAACTATTTTGTATTTTATGAAATTGATGTATGTTGCTAAGGTTTAATACAAGTTACTTTCAATATAATAGAAAGCAAATAGTTTTTATAGGAAGACGTGAAAGATTTCGGCCAATATAGTGTATCTAAAGTACTCTGTAATATTACATCAACATGTGATTTTTTAAAAACTTTGATGAAGTAAGGACGCACTTCATTTGCTACGCTTATCGTGTGATTTCCGACACGTGTTTTTGCAGGAAAGCACAAAGTATCAAATACATACGAAATGATAATACGTAAGGTTTGAGCATTTATATTAAATTTTAAGATGCATAGGATGTTTCAGAATACATTTGGCACATACTATAACATAAAGTTTTTACACATTAAGCTGAAATGCTTCTGAACTTACAAATACTTGTGATACAAAATCAATAACAAAAATCGTAAAATTTTGAACTAATTTTAAACAAATACATTTAACACATAGAACTTGCAGAATTACCCTACCTGCTAAAACAAAAGAATATCCTTCCTTTAAAAGAGCTGTCGGTAAATTACATCAATGCTGATAAAACACATAAACCAAAATGTACTTTTAATGTTTACACTCACAATTCCTTTGATGTTTAACAATCGCAGTAGAATGAAATTTTCTCTTCGAGTATTGTTTGTTTATCTGATAAAAGATGTTTCATTATTTTTTATTTATATATTTCATTTTCTAGTTCATTTCTCGAAAACAATGTTGTTAAAAAAGTTCAAAAAGGCTTTTCATCCATTAGCAAGTAATATTTTCTAAATTTATTCCGATTTAATTTATCATACTTAAGTATATGCACATACGTCTTAGTTTTTCTAGCAAAATATTTATTTAGTTTATTTTATTTTAAATTATCTTAGATTTGAAATTTGTTAACGATTAAATATTCGTTATATACATAAATGGTTGAACATTCCGGTAGTTGTTTGGTAGTTTTAACAGAGAAAGACAATTCGCCACTTTTTCTAAAACATTTTACAGAAAATTAGAAGCGAATAGAATATACAATTTTTTTAACGTTTTGACTTGTTGATTTTTCAAAGTTCTATTTATATTTTCAAAGTTCAATTTGTTTTTTGTTTTCTTCAAAGTATGTTTCAACCTTGTATTACAAACGTATTGTGTAATGTCATAAGCATTATTAGCTTATGTGCCTGTCCGTAGTGTAAGTGCGTATGTGCGTAACGCGATAACTCATGGTAAAAATATCCGAGTCACTTAAAATTTTGGATATATGTATATTCTGATAAGGCGCTTCCCTGATTACTTTTTGGAGTTTATTCGAAAAGTATAACAGGGAGAACGGAGGCTAATGACCCTCCCCTTAATTGATGTAAATGGGTTTTTCATGCAGAATCGTCATCAGTTTTTGTTCAGAATTTAGATGGTGGATCATTCTGGTGAGGCACTTCCGTGATTAGTATTAGGTGTTCATTGTATAAGTATAAAAAGGGGTAACGGGGGGTTCATTCCCCTCCCCTTAATTTATATAAATGGGTTTTTCATGCAGAATTATTAGTTTTCGTCAAAATTTTTATATGATAAATAATATCCGTGATTAGTTTAAGGGGTTCAATGATTAAGTATAAAACGGGGTAGTGGAGAGAGAAGCCCTCCCCTTAATTTTATTTTTCTAACGGAATTAACCCTTGAAAATATAAGTCTGTAATGTGCAATTAGTATGCGTAGCCTGTGAGCTCAATACCATCATTTTAACTGGGCAATATTCTTTTTATTATTATTTATGCTCATGTTTGAGGGGCACAAATAAGTCGTGTTTACCGCAAAAGTATTGGGTGAAGAGATCCAATGGACAAAAATATTTATCAAAGGAAAACTTCGACGATTAAGTTTTGACATTCTTTCTACAATCGGTGGAGAATATATAAAAGTTTATTAATAGATGAACAAAATAGCACTAATTGACAAATTATGACAAAACTTTTTTTTAAGGGTCTTACTAGATTTTTCATTAAAGATTTACTCAACGATTATTATTTGTAAGATGGTTACGTAACAATGTGCATGCAATGACAGAAAGAACAAAACATTTTGTACAATATATTGAACTGAAAGTATGTAAGGAATATTAAAGAGATGCTATGAAATTTTCAGAAATTATGTTTACTCAGTGTTTTAAGGAGAACTGCTCAAGTACTTTTGGAATGTGGAATAGTCTATGGAAATGATCAAAGAATAAAACACTAACACTTAATATCTTGCGTTTTATTGGGGAAATCACCCAATGTTTTGATTCCCCTGCCTTAATCTCAAGCCACGACTTATATGAAAGTTCACTTATTATTTTATCTGAGACAAGTGATTATACGTTATCCATCTGCGTCATGTAATGATCCGTTCTTGTCGTCGTTTCACCAGGTGTTTATTCTACGATAACTACAGTTTACCGTGGCTTCACATTTCCTATACATATATATATATATATATATGTATATATATCTATGTATATATATATATATATATATATATATATATATATATATATATATGTATATATATGTGTGTGTGTGTGTGTGTGTGTGTGTGTGTGTGACGATTTAAAAGTTAGGAGCCAGAGACATCAACGCCGGGTTTCCCTTTCACCGCACAGAAGTCATGGCCACCGAGGAAAATAAATAAATAGATGTAGAGGTTCCAATAAATTACTCATTGGCTGCTGTAAGTTCATTTATTTAATCCGTAGTCACGAGAAAGGGAAAAGCTCCTTTTGCAAACTGTCTTTTACCGAAACATTCCATCATTATTTCAGCGAGCCGTACTCATCGAAGAAAAAACCCAAGAATTCTCCTTCTCAGCTCGAGGCTCCCCCTCTTAAATCCAAAAAGAAAATTCTAGAACATTCTGTAACCTCAAACCATCATTCTTTTATGTAAACAGAATTCTTGTCCAGCTTCGAGATTAAACACTTCATTCAGACGATAGTTTTAATTTAAAAAAATAAATATTATTTAACCAATTTATAATCGACTCAGGATTTCTTAGGCAGATGATTTTTAGAGATGATAAATTTTAAGAGAAAAAGAAAAGAAATGAATTTATTAATATGCACACTATCAAAGGTTGACGGAGGAAAAATAAGTAAATAGATAAAATAAAATAATGATATTTTTTGAAAGGTATGGTTTTGAAATAAATTTAAAAGATTTTCTTAAAAAGGGTTGATAAAAACATAGAAGGAATGAGTTTTATTTGCAATATTCAGAAATAAAGTTTAATTAAGAATATTTTTAATTTAGAGCCATCTTTTTAAATTTACGCATACTGGAATAATGTTTTTTAAGGCAAATTAAGAATTTATATCGTCTGCATAAAGATTAACAGATTAGATCTAGAATCAAGATTTTAATTTAATAATTTGAATTAAGTAAGGAATATTATTATAAGAAAATTAAGATAGTAGAAAGGTTAGTTTTGGCGAAAAAAAAATTAAAATTTGTAATTTATATATATATATATATATATATATATATATATATATATATATATATATACCGGGTGTCCCAAAAATGACTGATGGATTTTAAAATTCAATAACTTCCAAATGGTGACAGCTATTTAAAAAGTTATTGCAGGAGGGTTATATATAATGTCAGGAGTTTTTTTACCAAAATTTTTATTTTAGTTCGCATCTGAAACAACAGGTGGCGCTCACGGCGATCAGTGCTGAGTGAAGCGTCGACCTGGCCTTCAATCGCCATCAGCGCCACCTATTGTTTAAGATGCGAACTAAAATAAAAAAATTACGTTAAAAAACTCCTCACATTATACATAACCCTCCTGCAAAAATTTTAAAATAGCTGTCACAAATCCATCAGTCATTTTTGGGACACCCGGTATATAACCTACGAAATCATAATTTTTCCTCTAATGTATCCGCAAATATAAAATAAAGAAGAGGTCTAACATTAATAATATTGTACAGTCATAAGGTTAAGTAACTCCATCATAATCTAAAAAAAAGATATGGGCTGCCAACTATTTTTTTTATTTGGATTTACAATTATTATATAATTATTTATCAAGTGAATCTTTTTTTTTTCTATTCAAATTTAATATATTTTATGCACAAAAATAAGCTAAAAGCAAGAATAAAAATTTCTAAAGTTAAAATATATACTTTTATTTATAATAACAAATAATTTAAACTGTTTGAAACCTTTTTTTTTTTTTTTTCATATCAAGCTTAGTGATTGAAGTATTTAATTATTCCATCATTTGTTTTCACTGTTTTTTTCCCATTAAAGAAAAAAATGATAAGAATGAAATTTTGAATACTTAAAAAATATTATAGAGTGTCTTAACGTCAAATACTTTTTTTTAATAACAATTTTGATTTTTCTTAAGAAAGGTGTTATAGTAAAAATAAAATACATTGCCATGTTTCGGAACCATCAAATAAGTTCCATAGTCATAATATAAATAAAACAAAATTTCAAAATCTTTCTCGGACAATACAAATGACACGCGACAATGAGATATAAATAACAAAAACATGCGCTCTATTGCAAAAAATTAAATTAAAATATAGACCATTATCTAAAACTTAACTAAAAATAACAATTTCAAACTATTTCACGGTCAAAATTGAACAAACTTGAATCAAACAAACGACACGCGATCAAGAAATAAAAAAAAAAACACCAAAAAACACGCGCGCTATTGTAAAAAATTAAATAAAAATAAAAACATACCATGATCAAATGAAATTCCAACTTGGTTCATCCCATTCAAGCACTCACGAGGAATTTATTCATTAATTCTAACCATAACTTAAGAATAATAAAAGAAACGGTATCATTGCAAACCAGATTACTACGCGTATAAATTTCAATGGACTCTCTTATAATAGATTTACGATTACAATTAGATATGAAACATCATTTACTTTGATTAAACAATATTTTTATTTCCTCGTTTAAATATGTTCTTGATAAGGCAGTGTTAGTACGTCCAAATTTAATATCAGATTCGTGCTCCCCTTTACTAATTCCAAACTTTCTCCCAGTCATGCCTATGTAATAATTTAAGTCACCATTTTCAGTAATATAAGGTATTTCATAAACTCCAGCAAGATCATCATGTCCAATAGGATCCACGTGCTTATTAAGTAAACATCTTAATTTTGGAGGAGGAGTTGCAGTCAAATCAATATTAAACTTTTTTTAATTTAAATTTTAATTTCTCAAAACTGCCTTTCAGATATAGAAAAGAAACTCTTTTAAAATTTTTAGAATCACCCCCTTTATTGAATCTTTCAGTTAACCCTGGATATTGTTCTTTAGGCTTCCCTTTTCTATAATAATTAGTTTTTTTTGGTTTGGGAATGGGGGGGGGGAGATTCTTTCCTTAATTTTGTTGATAAAATTAATAAATTAGATAAAAATATTAAATTTACCTATGAATTAGAAGCGAATTGTAGTTTACAGTTTTTATACACTTTTTTAATTAGGGAGGGTGATTTTTTGAAAAGATCAATTTATAGAAAGAAAATTAATAGCCAACACATTATTCCTAATTTTGCTTGTCCACCTTTTTGTTATAAATTCTCTACTTTCCGTTTCATGGTCATAGAGCGTTTAAAGTCTGTTCTGATGAATTTTTAAACGAAGAGTTGCGCAAGATCCGTGAGATTGCAGGATCTAATGGGTATAAAATAAGTAGCATCAATAAATTAATTAATTATTATAGAAAAGGGAAGCCTAAACAACAATATCCAGGGTTAACTGAGAGATTCAATAAAGGGGGTGATTCTAAAAATTTTTAAAGAGTTTCTTTTCCATATCTGAAATTCAGTTTTGAGAAATTAAAATTTAAATTAAAAAAGTTTCATATTGATTTGATTGCAACTCCTCCACCAAAATTAAGATGTTTACTTAATAAGCAAGTGGATCCTAGTGGACATGATGATCTTGCTGGAGTTTATGAAATACCTTATATTACTGAAAATGGTGACTTAAATTATTACATAGGCATGACTGGGAGAAAGTTTGGAATTAGAAAAGGGGAGCACGAATCTGGTATTAAATTTGGACGTACTAACACTGCCTTTTCAAGAACATATTTAAATGAGGAAATAAAAATATTGTTTAATCAAAGTAAATTATGTTTCATATCTAATTATAATCGTAAATCTATTATAAGAGAGTCCATTGAAATTTATACGCGTTATAATCTGGTTTGCAATGATACCGTTTCTTTTATTATTCCTAAGTTATGGTTAGAATTAATGAATAAATTCCTCGTGAGGGCTTGAATGGGATGAACCGAGTTGGAATTTAATTTGATCATGGTCTATTTTGATTTTAATTTAATTTTTTACAATAGCGCGCGTGTTTTTTATATCTCTTGGTCGCGTGTCATTTGTATTGACCATGAAATAGTTTGAAATTTTTATTTTTAGTTAAGTTTTAGATCATGGCCTATATTTAAATTTAATTTTTTGCAATAGAGCGCGTGTTTTTTGTTATTTATATCTCATTGTCGCGTGTCATTTGTATTGCCCGAGAAATATTTCGAAATTTTGTTTTATTTATATTATGACTATGGAACTTATTTGATGGTTCCGAAACATGTCAATGTATTTTATTTTTACTATAACACCTTTCTTAAGAAAAATTAAAATTGTTATTAAAATGTTTATATAAAAGGTGAATATTTTAAAATCTGATGATTTAAATAAATCAATTGGATTTAATTAACTTTTTATCATAGTCAAATACTTTATTAAAGAGTAAAAGGTGTCTTTCCTGTTCAGACAAGTAGTAAAAATATATTTTTTTTCTATAATTTTTTTGTATTTATTTAATAATTAAATGATAGAATAATCACACTATTAGAAAATTACGCTAATCTGTTATTAATTCTTAATTGTAAATAATTTTTAATACATCTTTCTTCCTAATGCTAACAATCAAAATAGAAATTTCAAGCATGTATACAAAACCTCGATTTTCTATCAACTTCTGAAGTGCTTTTTATGCTGAAATAAAGAAGCCTGAAATTTAATACTTTCCATTTAATTGTAAATAAATATGATCTAGTTATAGGATGACTTTAAATAATGTATGTGACTTGTCAGCAACACGTGATTTCTCATTTTGTACAAAATGACTCTAGTGCATACATTATTAAAATAATAGGCAATATAATGAATAAATAATGTACTGCATTCATTTCACTCCGTTATTTTATAAAAAAATAAAACAATGAATAAATAATATTTACAACAAAATATCAGAAAAACACTCTACACTTCATTTGCTTTAAAATAAGAAACAAAAAATTTCATTTTTCACATGAAAATTAATTGTCCGGATATAATATAGAATAATAGGAATTTTATGATAATTGAAATTCAATACTATTGATTTAGTGTATTTAAACATAATCTCATAAAATAAGGATTTAAAAATAAATATTTAATTTCCTTAAAATGGAAAAAAGAAATGGAGAACAAAATACATTGCATAGAATATTAATTTAAAATTGATTTCATAAATCAATTGGGATTTATTTCGAGTCATGATTAAAATATATCTCATCAATAAAAACTCGGTATATTTTTAAAAAAGATAATGAAGCGTGTCATTCATATTTGACCTTTTTTATACTATTATTTATTATTTTATGTAATTTGTTTTATACGCTTTCCATCATCTTTTGAACAATAAAATTTTTATTCATTAAAAATTCCTTTGGTATAAACTATCTTCATTTTGTAAAAGAAAGTGAGTCTTTATTTGAGTTTCCTAGCTCATTTGATTAATATAAATATAAAAGATTTATCTATAATGCTTTTTTAATTTAATATAAAAAAATGTCGTTATAAACAGATAAATAAAATAAGAAAAAGTACTTTAATTTTACTTTTGAATAATTTCTTAACTAACTAAGGAAATTAAAGTTTCCTGTAATTTGACTCATTATATTTTTTAAAACGAGATCCAAAGTATTATTATTATTGTTATTATTATTATTATTATTTTATATGCATTATTTTTTCAACAATATATTTAAGATATATTTAAATAAATTCCGTTAAATATTTTGATAATAAATAGCGATTTATAAAAATAATCATGTTTCTTAATGATATTTACTAATTATACTAACACAATGATTTCTGAAGAAATATGGTAATAAAATAACTCTTAATTTTCTACTGCGGTTAAGTCGAAAGAATTAAGTTCCGTCCGGTAGCAAAAAATTTTACACTAACTTAACTCTGTCCTAAAAGAACAGAGTATATAATCGTAATTAATATTTGAGTTAATATAACTAAAATATCGTTCATTTTTAGGTGCGTTCGTAATTACATAAATACATAGCACCTATAGTTGTCGTTCAGTCCGTCCATCCGTCTGTCTGTCCTTCCGTCCGTCTGTCTGTCCTTCCGTCCGCATATAACAATGCAAAAATTATCCAACCGAATCGTTGGAAGTATATAATTATTACATAATTTTGTCGAGTCATGTCAAATTTTATGAAAATCGGACAAATAGATCAATTACAGGGGCAATCAAAATATTCCGGTACATTAAGGTCAATAGGGCAGAAAGTTTTAAATGCATTTTAATCGTTTGAAATTTAAAATATGTAATTATTACATAATTTTGTCGAGTCATTTCAAATTTTATTAAAATTTGATGCATAGATCAATTACAGAGACAATCAAAATTATTCCGAAACGTTGCGGTCAATGGGGAAAATGTTTTAAATGCATTTTAATAGTGATACACTCATTCGAATATAATAGAATACATGAACCTATGAAGTATGTATATATTGAAATGTGCATTCTGTACAATCTGTGGTGCAAAGAATATTTATTATTAAATTACAGGGCCACACAAACGTATGCCACTACATAATGCTATACAGGAATTGTTTGGGGCGCGTGCTAATTTTATTAATTTAATTAACATTTTATGAATATCATATACGTTGTTGAGATAAAATAAAAGTGTCTTCCTGTAATTATATAGGAACACAAACAAGATTTCGACCACTATACTGTATCTGAAGTATGTCTACTATAACAGCAAGATCTGAATATTTTAAAAACTTCGTTATCGTACGAACGCACATCATTTGCTACGCATCACGTGCAATTTCCAACTTGTTTTTCAATGTTATCTGTTTTATTAATTATCTAAAACAAAACAAATCGCGGGATGTAAAAATACTAATATCAAGCATCTTTATTTTAAAATAACAATGCTACTTGCTAATTTATGTCACAACTTGATAGCGTTATTTCAAGTTACGTATGATAATAAATTCTTCTTCTTCTTTATGCATATGCTGTTTATACTCACCCATTATACGTGATATAGGGTAAATCTTACAATCTTTTTGAAAATCGAAAAAAAAATTTGACGTATTTATATGTTTCAGATACTGGACATTTCGAAAAATTAATTTTTACAAAAAAAATATTTGCCATCCGTCCGTCTGTGTGTCTGTCTGTAACCGCTCTATCTCCCGAACAAATTGTGATAGAGACTTGACATTTTGTATGTGTTTAGAATGGGACAAAGCCTATTTAATATCGGTAACCTCGATTATCTGGAACTATTTTTTCTGGAATTTCGAGAAATTCGCTCTGATGAAAGATTTTTAAAGTGTGGACGTAAAAAGGGAATTAAATTTCTCATTAAAAACAAAGTCGATAGGACTATCAGTTGTCGAGATATCTCTAGTTCTCTTTTCCACATTCTTAAATTTTTCATGACCCTGTATTTCATTCAAATTTTAATTTAAAGATATGTTTTAATTAGAAATGAGACGCTTAATCCGAATCAACAAACAATTAATGGATGTGATTATTATTTTTGGCGTTATAAGGATGTTATGGAATTCAGTACTACTTCAATAGGTTGGCATTTTATATAGTTTGTCAAAATGGGTTCATCAACAATTCCTTAATAGAGCATGACTATGTGTTAAAAATACTTAAATATACGTTTAAATTTTATTTTGGAATTGCAATGCATTTCATAAATAGTTTACTCATGCTTTCCATTCATATATTATATTATGCATATCCAGGATAGGTGAGTATTACGGTGGCACACAACGACTAGTTTTTAATATCAATTATATGCAACATCAAAAGAATAATATATCAGTCGCTAAAAATTTCATGCATTTTTTCATTTTTACTCCGTTTTCCAACATTGTTGAAAAGTGCTTATGCATTAGATTTATTTATCCATCTGTCCACTCTCTAATTCACGTAAATGTACTCGGATTTTCATGCAATTGATAAAACATATTTAGGGTTACTAAAGCATGTGTTGTAACATATATGAAGTATGTACGATTAATGGCTTATTTACAGGGACACTCAAAAGAATTTGATTACATTATGGTATATGGTAAATATAAAATCGTTTGCAGAGTATTTTAATGATATTACGCAATTTTGAATCCATGAAAACTCATATAAACCACTGAATTTCACTACGATCACGTTGAAAAAGAGCATTAATAGCATTTTTTTAAATTCATTTACACGGACAAACTAAAGAAATCGTTTACAGTACTATATTTGCGTAATATTGCTGGAAAGTACATTTTAAAATTCGGTATACGCTTTTAAATTTAATTAGTTTTTTGAGTACTACTCTTTATATATAAAATCTATACCTTGTATACAGGGCTGACAAAAAGGATTCGCATACCCAGGTCAAAATCCATGCTGGTATTTGTTTGCTAGACAAGCATTACTTGCTATATCCCAGCAAGTAAATTAGCACAAACTACCATAACATATTTGCTGGTTCTAGCAGAAATACTAGCAAGCCATGGTGTGTATTGGCCCACTTTGCTGCTTGGCCAGCATACATAATCCAGCATGTGTTGCTTGAATATGTTGCTGGCCTAGCAGCAATTAAGACCATCACTTGCTTGTATTTTCTGCTAGTCTAGCATTATTTTTCTACCATCATTTACTTTAAAATTTTGCTCGTCTAGCATTAAATTTCTAGCATCAGTTGCTAGTTAAAAAAAGATGCAGGTGCTGCCATCTATTGACAACACCGGAAGCGGTGACAGATATTACTGAGAGAAATTGGATCGGATTTTTTCCTCCTCCGAGGGTAGAACCAACACCCCCTATAGAACCCGCTATCCGTAGTGTGGAAGACGCGCGCGTTAGTTACCTTGCTAGTGGGGACCTGTCATTAGACGCCTGTAACTGCCAGTGATTGTTGATGAAGCATATTCTACTATTCGCTATTTTTTTTATAAGGTAACGAGTCAATTTATCGATGCAGCTACATTTCTTAGGAGTTTCAATGCATAAGATTAGTTTATTGCTATAGTTTCTTTTAAATAATTAATGGATAATTAGAATATGATTACATTAATATAATTCATCATTATTATTAAAAGAATTTTCTGTGCTTATTAGATAAATTGAACATGCTCTAAATTTCTTTTTACAGAGAAATAAATAATTATGAAATATATTATTGGTAGAATAAATTTCAGGTAAATTCAGTTTAAGATAGGGGATTTTAAAACTGTAATGTTTATTGGAATGAGGGGAGGAATCAATTATTTATATTTTTAAATCGATTGTTACAAACATATTTCTTAAATGAAAAAGTGCTTTTTGAATATTGAATTTTAAATGACTAAATTTTATTTTTTACCGATTTTGAAAAACACATTTTATTATTTTTTAATAATTTAAGTTAATTAACATTAGCGAAATTGAAAGCTAATAATTTTATGATAAGGAAGACGTGTATTCCCAATATCCTCAATGGAAATTAATTTTCATTTTCTTTCAGATTTATGTTTTAAAATTTTATTTCAAGCGGGTGGACGAAGGAAGTTTTGAATTTACGTTGTATTAGCCCGAAGAAAAGATCTACCACCTCTTGATTTTGAAATTTAAAAAATACATTTTCCCCTTATTTTAATAAACACAAAACATTTAACGAGTTACTTAAAAGAATTAAGTACTAAGAGGAAGTACAGCTGTGATTTTTTTTTCCAATTTCGTGAAGGGGGGGGGGGGGGAGAGCCCATAAAAATTAATTGTTATTATTTTTTTTTAAGTTTATGTGTTAAGACATTACCTCAACGAGTTCTAGAGGCAGCTTTTTATTCGCGTCTGCATGCTTTGGAAGAAGCTTAAACAGCAAATAAGCATAAGATGCTTGTACATAGCTTGTCATGCTATTGCTGTGTAAGCTAGCTATATAGCATGTGATGCTGGCTAGCAATTTAAAGCATATAATAGCAGGAAAATCTAGCATACAAAGCAATATATAGCAATAACTAGCATATTTTTGTTGCTGGTACTAGCATGAGTTTTGACCTGGGTACAGTTCTCCATATTAAAGAAAACTCCTGAATTGGAATTTTCTGAAATATATGTATCTCTTACATGAATTGTAAATTTTTAATAAATAGAAATCTCTCTATCGTATACAGGTCTGTTAAAAAACCGAATAGGTTTCTCATTCTAGCTGGGAACAGCTGAAATTTGGTTTTAAAACGCGTTATACATTTCCATAAAGTGAAATGAGACGTAATATATATATATATGTATATATATATATATATATATATATATATATATATATATATATATATATATATATATATATATATATATATATTAAACGGGGCAGTTTTTTCACATTATTCTGAATGTGTTGAAAAGTGCTTCCTAATCTATGCTTGACACATGATTTTTTTCTTTCTTTATCTATGGTGAGGTTTTGAACTATTTCAATTGATTATTTTCGCGTATATATAGGTATAAACATAAAAGTTACGTATATAAAAATGTAACGTATTAAAGAGGAATTGCACGGAAGTTTTCATATACGTGAGATTAATTCTAAAAATTACTACTTTACTTCAAGATACACTAAAAATTATAGACTCTCCCATTTTAAAAGAAGTGACACATTTCAGTCAAAGAAATGCCAATTAATGAAATCATTCCCTCAGGATGGCTGTGGGATTGCAAACAAATGTATCACGGAATATAAATAAAATATATAATTTTAAACTTGCAATATTTGTGTTATTGTTATTTGTCATCTTTTAAACAAAGGGTGAACTATTCAAATTTTATAATATGTAACTAATGATCACCTAGAGTTATATTAACTATCGATAGAATGGAATGAAATTCTCTTTACTGACGAGTCACGCTTCTGTATGCAACACCACGACGGTCGGATTCGAGTCTGGAGACACCGTGGAGAGAGGATGCTGAACAGCTGCATTATGCACCGTCACACTGGTCCCGCACCGGGTATTATGGTATGGGGCGGTATCGGATATCTCTCTCGCACTCCTCTAGTACGCATTGCCGGTACTTTAACCAGCCAGCACTACATCTCCGAGGTGTTAGAGCCAGTTGTCCTTCCTTACCTTCAGGGCTTGCCAACAGCCATATTTCAGCAGGATAATGCACGGCCACACGTGGCACGCATTGTCCAAGGGTTCTTCGTCAATCACCAGATTGAATTGCTTCCGTGGCCGGCGCGCTCTCCGGATCTTTCGTCTATAGAAAACATGTGGTCCATGGTTGCTCAACGACTGACCCAGAGTTCATCCCCAGCTGTCACACCAGATCAACTTTGGCAACGTGTGGGAGCTGCTTGGTCTGCTGTACCCCAAGAACACATTCAAAGTCTCTTTGAATCAATGCCGAGGCGTGTGGCAGCTGTGATCTCCAACAACGGCGGCTACTCTGGGTACTCATTTTGGCAGGAACCACGCTTCATAGAATGCTGTAAATTTAATCATTTGTTACTTGGTCAACATGTTATCTACACAATAAATTTTGTTGTGATATCTCTTGTTTTTCTTGGTGTTGCGATTTGGGTGGCCAGCAGTGTAATTTGCTATTTTTAAATTCTTTTATTGTGTGTTCCATGTCTGTTGGATTAGGCATTGAGTTTTTTTCTTTAACCAAGTAATTTCTTGGCACCTTTAAACTCTTCAAGTAATTTGAACAAACGAAATACTGTTACAATACATATTGATACATATGTTTTCATATGTAACATGAAACTATTACTGTATAGAAAAATTCACCCCGCTGTTCCTATTCACACCATTTTACGGTACTCATTTACAATTTTTTAGTATTGTATTGCTATATTTTGCAATTAAATGATCTTAAATTAATGGTTTTTACCTGCTTAACATTCTGTAACTTTCTTTATATTAATATTTTTAAGCTTTGATTAAAAATAATAAAAGTATTCTTTTTTTTTACTTTAATAGCTTGATCATTTTTTTTCGAAGAAATAATTCTAATTTTTTGTCAAATGCAGCCATCTATTGAGGACAATATAAGTTTTATTCCATTCTTTCCATAGTTTTTGATCAGTTACAGCGATCACGTTGGCCAACTTGATGTCACATATTGAAAATAATATAACTTTTATGTACGTGCCAGATATGGCACACCGCGCAGCAAAGGGTTAATATATACTTCAAAGTATTTTTCCTTTAATTTGTATTTGTAAATAGTCTAAAAAAATGTACATTTTTTTCTAAAGTTTTATATGTAGTGTGCAGGTGGTGAATTTTTTTTCTTCAAATAAATGTTTTTTGTTCAACCTAAATTACACATATTTCAACTGAAAAATACATCCCAGTATAGCGATAAAGCTTTACATCTTTTTATTATTAACTATTGAGGAACTCCTTATATATGAATTCATATGGAATAACATTTAAACAAAAGCATTACTATTTTCTTTTAGATTTAACAATAACCTTTTCAAATATACATAATAATAAACATAAGTTATATATGTTATATAAAATAAAAAGAAATACAGCGTATAGCAAATAAATATATATTTTGGAACTCTATCATATATGCCTTTATAATAGCATTTATGTTATTCCGAAATATTACTAATCGAAAATAAATATAAATGGACAAATATTCTTACAATTTATAAGTTAATAAAGTAAGGTTTATAGCAAATAAATATATGTCTTGGAAATATATTATATAAACCTTTATAATATCATTTATATAATTCCAAAGTATTACTAATCAAAAATAAATAAAAATGAACAAATATTCCAGCAATTTAAAGTATTATTTCTTTCACAGTCCTATTTCTTCATTTCGTTTGTAAAATATTTGGATTTCCAATTAAGGCAGATCGATGTAGCGCTGAAAATTAAATTTCGAATACTGTGTTGAATAATTATGGAAGGAAGGAAAAGTTCAAATTAAATTCTGAAGAAAATCTTGTTCAGAGTTGTTTATTAAATTTTTACGTTGACTTTTGTTTATTAGTTCATCCTTTTAATTTCCTGTGAATTCTATTACGCTTCGTTCTTTTTAGTACTTAGAAGTTTATTAGCAGTTTAATGAAATAAGTAATTTTAAATATTTTGCACAAATGTACGTCTAGAAAGCAAATTTTAGCATTGCTATTTCTAATTTAAAATATAATTTCCTATTTTAGCAAAACGAGCATTATATTCGAGAATACTTTGAAGTTTTTATACCATCTTTACAAATATTTCAGCTCTAATTAAAACTGTCATCATAGTGTCATAATTACGTAGTATTGAAATCATAAATGTTTCCCATTCCGAATTTTGAAAGAATTACGCAATTTTCTATACATCAACCAATAATATTATAATTTTTTTAAAGGAAATGTAATAATTTATCCCCTAATAATACATCCAAAGTTTATGTTCAAATTATCCAATATTTATGTTATCCAATATTATAAATTGGTATTTCCAGAAAAAAAGCAGGCTTGTGTCGCATATGAGATTAGTGGTGCGACTAATTTCAATTTTTAATTTAGAAGGCATATTAAAAAAATTGACACTTTACCCTTTGCGAGCGCACCTCATCTCCAAGGCTATTTTGGACGCTTCGGGCTCGGTTCAAACTCATCTGCGCTGTCCACAACATCAGACGAGTCGGGCCAAAACGAGCAACCAGACTGCGGAGAACACACACTACAAACAGGAACTGGGAATACCACCACCGCATCCAACCTCCACCTTTGTTATATGTCATTAAAGCAATGCAGGCATTTTGAAATAGTGTCACATCACAGTGCTCGTGCTTGCTGAAGCATTCGTGCAGGAAAAATAACACAACAGTAGGCTTTAAGTGTACGAGTCTGGAAATGAGGTACATATAACAAAAAACATATATACAGGGTTCAATTTTTATTGATTTTTAGAAAACGTGATCAGCAGGCTGAAATGTTGGTTCTTGAATTAATGCAGGCATTTTGTAAATTTTTATATTAAAAAGCGAACCAATTGCATTAATTTTAACAAATTTATAAATGATTTTAGGAAATCATGATTTTTTAAATAAATAACTTTGTCATATTTTAAAAATTAATTTCAGTCATCAATCGATAAGCGACTGAAAATTTCCGATAAATAGGTATCTGTATAGTCGTTTATCGCTCCGAATTCCACAAATACATGATCTTCTTTAAGTATCGTGCAGTAAAGATCACTGTTATAGCAAGCTTTATCAAAAACTGCTTGGTTGTACCAGGCGTGACAGTCCATTAGGTCACAAGGTTGCTTGAATATCACAAATCCGGTAATGTAACAAGCCCCGTTTTCAGTGTAATCGAAGTTGTACAGCAGGTAAGATATCTTTACAGGGTCGAAACTGGGCTCTGTAGGATCAACATTCGAGTGAAATATCCACCGTGAACTTTTCATCATGCTGCTTCCAAATAACAAAACTCCTCTGAATTTAGATGCTTTGGATGCAGCATTATATACAGGGTGTTATCATTACACTCAAGCTAACATTACGCAGGCGATCAGCAGTTTTTCTGCAAGCCAATGTAACATGCGATAAACACAAGATCTAATCCGCCTGACTAAGCGGAACTCGATTCCAATAACACTCGAATCACGCACAATCAACTACTCAAAGTGCGAGATCAATTGCACAGGTACAAAGACTCATCCATTATAAATCCCAATTACAGAAATACCTCGTTATGGTACAGTGAGCAGTGGTTTTACCCATTGGTTCGTCGTCTTAATTGCATCCGTATAAATGTGAAGGATCGCGACATTTTCAAGCTTAAATACAGCTTCAAAACTGATCAGGAGTTTGGTTCCGAGAACGTACTAAAGTTTAGCAGTGCAGTTATTCCTAGTGCTTGCAAGAATGCGTTTTTCCGGAATAACCTGCAGCGCTACAGATACGTGAAATTCAATTCCTTCTCGTATTCTGTGTGCATCGAATGCCTAAATTGGACGCTTACAGGCCAGTATAAAGTCGGTACAAGGACAGAGCCATACCATTACCCAATTGGATTTATCCAAGGCTTTCAAGGGACCCCGTTCTTTCTGAACTGGGATTTGAGTAGTAAGTATGTTCCTGCAACACCTAGTGATGACCGTTTATCTAGTGATCCTCATTCAAAAACTATTGTTGTGTCTTCGAAAAGACCAAAAGTTTTTCGTTGTAATGTGCCTGCTATGGTTAGCCGCTATCTTGACTGTGCTAAAGTACTTAACGTATCTACGGACAAAGACATAGGAGCGTTTTTGGAGGAATGCTGTGGCCAAGGCAATTTTCGAGCTCCGAACAATTGGTTCGGTTCTTTGCGAGATTTGTTTTCAAAGGATGACAAGAAACAAATTGCCCAGATTGCTGAGGACTTGCCTGTTCAATTTAATTTATATGTAACATGTCATGTAGACTGTACATTTAAAGGATACAAATATGTTTAAAATGAAAAAAATTGAACTATTTTGTATTTTTCATTTATTTTATAAAATAAATCCGTGCTCTAGCAATTTGAAACGAAAATATGTCTTTTTTATTGTGTTTACACAAATGTTTTATTTTAGCCTGCATTAAAAAAAAATACCTACCTATAATGACCTTTGTACCGACACCATCTTGGACGTCCGCCATTTTGTTTCTTTAACCCCCGGACGACCCATGTTTAACTGGCCGCCATCTTGGACGTCCGCCATCTTGGATTTCATATCCGAGACTCAAGCGCACCTTATCATGTCTGCCATCTTGGACGTGTATAAAATCTCATAGGGGCTTGGACCTCTCTTCCAACTAAGCATAGTATTACCTTAGTTGGAAGACGTCCGACGTCCAGATGACCTTTGAAACGTCCAGATATTATCAGAGTTCACCTTTGAAACGTCCAGAATGACGTCACGCCTGCGTAGACCGTGTCCAAATTATCAGCCTGCTGATCACGTGACCCGGCTCAGAGCTTGCTGACCACGTGACTATATATTTTTAGAACGTGAGATAGGTATCTGTTGAATTGCAAAAAGGGAGGGAGGTCTGTGGGTCAGTCTTTGTACCTGTGCACTTGATCTCGCACTTTGAGTAATTGATTGTGCGTGTTTGAATGAGAATGCTCCATTCATCTTAAATCAATCTAAATGTCGAAAAATCATTGATGAAATTTCACCCTATTCTAATTACTTAAAACACTTCGTAACACAATAAACTCCGTCGGCACCAGCATCTCCGCCTTATCTCAAAAATCAACCGGCAACCGGTAGGCTATACAACTATCTGCTAAAATCTGAGCAGCATATCTGTATTTACCTTCGCCAGCACAAGAATGCCATTAAAAAATCATCTGACCTTATTAATCCATCAAGGATTGCAAAAATAGGAATTTTTTCACCATTCCTGGTGTATTAAATTTTATAAGAAACATTTTCCTGGCGCGAAAATAACTTTTAGAAAATTCCAAAGCCTTAAAACCAGATGCGTGATATGTAAATAAATTTAATATCTGACGTCGAGATGAAAGGTAAAATCTATTCTATTTCGCCTTCTATAACTTTATTAAGAGGAAAAAATGAATTTAATAACACGTAATAAATCTAAGACGCTAAACATTATACTAGATATTAAATAAAATAAATTACTTTGACTAAGCAGGTTTTTGAGTACAGAATAAATTATAGATTAATCTGGTGGTAATAATAAGGATTTTAAAACAAGGATTTTAATTGATAAACAGGACAATGATAGAGAATTTCAGTCGGAATTAAAATGACAAAATTTTTATTTAAGGTTTACATTTTCTCTTAGATGTATTTAAGAAATATATTTTCTGAGAACTCATATTTTGCACCGATAACGGTACCCTAACCAAAAGTATCTTAGATATAGAATTCAACAACTAGTATGTTTTTGTGCAATAAACTATTGTTTTGATCTTCTTATAATATGAAGCGACAGATATATTCCCAATTTTGCATCGAAACCACATATAGTCCTTCTCTTTATGAGATATATGTTTTATTTTAACTTCAAGATGTTTCTGGTATAATAATAATAATAATAATACTAAAACAAAAAGATTGATCTATATTTCTTTTCCATAAAATTACTGCTTCTATAAACATTTTAATAAAAATTTTAATTTTACTTAAGAAAGGTGTTATAACAAGATGAATGTAGATTCTACCATTGCAGAATTCAGTTTCGCCTCCGATTAGAAAAAAAAAAATCGATAGAAGTTTTTTAGAAGGGAGACCCCGTTTAGATTGCAATGAACTAACTTCATTTTTCTTGTGTTTATCAATATAATAGCAAACAGAATGGCGTGAAATACCCAATTGAATAGCAATTTCTCTCTGAGAAATTGGAATTGCTGAATAATAAAGAGATACAATTTGACGTGCTACTTCTTCATTGACTAGATTCATTAAAAACGGATTTTTTCTTTAGTTTAAACGCTTTTTTATAGACTCTGAGTAAAAGGAAATGCAATTTAACAATAAAACGAATTGAATCCCGTCGAATTCGACGAATGAAATGTTTAAAAGACCCAATCGATTTGGTTTAAAAAAAGCAAAAGTAATTACATTATTGAATCAAATATAATAAATATATTTACAAAGTAAATGTCAAATTTGCCAGTTACAATTTTGCATTCAAATATTCGCACATCTACAGTTAAAATTGTAATATGAGTGCCGGCGAAATCCAGAAATTTTATTTTATATGCACTCACAGAAAAATAGCTTTATTTAAAAAAAAGAAAAAAAATAATATCGGGTACTACTAGTTATCCCATTGACCAAAAAATCATCGCCAAACTATAAGATTAAATGCCAATAATGGATGATCGTGAATGTCACATTCAATGACATTAAATACGATTCACGTGTTTAAAATGTCATTAAGTGATTTTTATTTCGACTTTTTATTAATATTTTTATTAATATTCTACTAATTATTTATTTTTTCGTTATTTAAAATACAAATTATGTCAATATGTATAATTTGGTTTTTAATGTGGCGATTTGTATAATTTGGCGAAATTGGTCGACGGGATAACAGAGTAGTACCTAATATCGTTATGAGTAAAAATACGATGTTTTAAATAGTGACGTCATTTTCTCTTCAAATGTTCTTTAAAAGTTATTGTTTGTGAAAAAGGCATCCATAATAATATTGTAATTCCCTTTTATCTGGTTGCTGAATGACATAATTTTCCTCATTTGAAATTTCTCTTATTTTGATTTAGACATTAATTTTTATCATAAATTATTTTCTGTCATTTTATTTACGTTATTAATATTATTTCTCAGTAAATATATATTTTTAAACTCAATTAGTGCATAATTATACGCAATCATTTTAGAAAATAAATTTTTATTATCGAGAGAAAAGCTAAACTGTGTTGCCACCATTTTGAAGAAATGTCATGAAAAAGCTTTTAAAATTAAAAATAAAATATAAGAATGGAAACAAATTAAAAAATAACTAAAATGGGCACAACTACAAATAAATAGCTTTCATTTAAAAAAATAATTATCAAAATCGGTTGTCTAGAAAATTCAGGGCTGATGACACGACATTTTTAGTTTGTCTGAAAGAAATAGCATCGGATGCTAAAAAAACTATGTAAATATACTGTAATATAGAGGATAAGAGAGAATTCATAAGAGAGGATACTATAATATAATATATATATTATAACAAAATATAGTATATATAATATAATATATATACTATATATAATATATATTATATAATATACTATATAATAAAATTTTCTTTAAAATAATTTTTTATTAAAATGTTTGTATAAAAGGTGAATGTTTTAAAATCTGGTGATTTAAAAAAAAATCAATTGGATTTAATTAACTTTTTATCATGCGTCTATAAAATTAAAAACAACAATGCTACTTTCTTCTAACCAGTGCTTTTTAAGAAGGATTTTAAAGCATAAAAACTAAAAAACAAATGATATTAGTAGAAAGGTTTAAAAAAGTGTGATGATTGTACTAATAGAGAAAGTGATTTACAGTCTAAAAATACACGCCTTTTTTATGACATTTAGTAAAATTGCGTTATCTTTATAAAACACATTTGCAGAGAAATGTTTCAAAAAATTTTCTTTTTGGCGCAATACCATTTATATTTAAAATGACATCATTATAGATGAAATTTTTATCAAAATCAATATCGTATGAAGTTTATGTGTTGTAGAGATATCGCAGATGTATAAGATGGAAAATAATTTCTACGCTAATATAATGTATATATATTGGGTTAGTGTGATTGCACATAGCATTGAGGATTTCATTTAATATTTCTTTCAAGACAATTTAATGTATAATTAATAAATCCAAATTATTAATTTATAACTATTACGTTCTAACATAGATTGTAGCTAAATATATTTTTAATAGAAATAACTGTAAAAGTCAGTTCTTTATTTTAACCAAAATAAAAATGTCCATACCAAATCATCAAAATAAAGTCAAACATTCATAATTTTCTAAAAATCCAAAAATTGTACAAAATAGTGAAGATATAAATGAAATTTCAAATATTTTTCAAATAAAAAAATGCTTAAAATTACATTTAAATACTGAATCATTAATAAATGACAAACGTTTTTTAAATATAACAAAAATTGAATTTCAAAAAATATAATTGTCAGATGGACAAAATTTAATAATATAAACCCTTTAATTGGTCAAAAAAAATCTTATTGTTAAATCCATTTTAAGATTAAAATTCAAAGTTCCCGCATAGAGGATCGAGCTAAGAACTTTCTTTTTTCTAGCGAGACGCCTTTATCAAAGGACATCACGTCAACACCCGAAGCGTTCAAATTACGTTTCTCTTTTTAAATCTCAAAAATGAATGTATAACATTAAAAGATAATAATAATAGATATTTTCAAAATTGTATGATGCCTCATATAACATGAGGTATTTATCTGCAGTTAACAAAATTTGAAGTCTGATTTACACATATTCTGTGTATGGACTCTGTGACGGACAGAGTAGAGAGACGAATACGGTTTCATCAGTGAACGAAACCGTAATAAAAATGAATAGATAAAGTTTACTTTTAGCTTATGCAAATTTTTTAAAATTTCTATTCCTGAAAGCAAAATACAGTTATGAACCGTAATTACTTGGTTATTTTTAATAGTTTATTAGTCTTTTACAGTAATAATTATTAAAATGACATTATTAAAATGTTTACTTAATTCAGTAATGTACGGCTTAATCACACGTTTTTTCGTTAAAAAGTAGTTCTATAATCAGTTTCACATTTGAATACTTTACACTTCAGTAATTACTTCTAAAAACTTAAATTTTATTGACTTATAGAAAAACAATTTATGTATAATTCTTCAAATATTGAGCTGTGACAATGGTGAAATATGATAATCAAACCACTAATATAAATAACTATTTAAAATTTTATATAAATATATATTTTATATTTTTAGACATTTATACAAATTAAAAATATACTTTTTTAACATAAACGTCTATGCAGTAAAATGTTTTAAATCAAGCGGAATAAAAATTTAAATATTTTATACTGTTTAAAAATAACAGTCAATTATATAGACTTGAATGCATTTAAAAAGCAATAGTAATAAAAATATCTACATGAAAACATTTAATTAGAATAAAAATCATACAAAATAAAATTTACCATCTTTTATGTGACTATTCATGTCTACATCTCTTATATAGAATATGTTTTAGTTTTTCTTCATCCACCTTGATAAACTTCATTTGGCGATCTTTATCGTTTTAAAGATCTTTATCGTTTCATGCTCTTCTCACTGCGCTTATCAATGGTGTACTTATGCGGAGTTACCACTTCGGCAACAGCTGTATAATTAAAATTGTTTGTACAATCTTTACAAAATTATACCTGTGTACTCCTCTAGGACTAAATAGATTGCCTAATTTTTTTTTTCTTTAAATTCCAACTTTAAAGAGTAGTGCGCGGAAAAGGGTTAATTGTATGAAAATTTTAAACATAGAAAAAATGAAAGAATAATATTACAATTTTAAACGTGGATTTATTCAAAACAGTATTAAAAAAGATGTATCTAGTGTAGAATGTTTTCAATTTTGGCTTCTAATAAATTAATTTTAATATTTTGAAAATATAATAAAAGGTGTACTGACAAAAGGAGACAATTCTTACTGAAATTTATATAGTAGAAAACAAGAAAGAAAAATCCTACGTCAAGCATAGTTTATAAAAATTTTACCAGATAAAAATTCTAAAATTTCACAATTTAATAATTTAATTAAGTTAGCTAAGAAAATATTTAAGAAAATAGATCGTAAATTTCAAAACCGAAATTAAATTCGTATGTAAGGCACTGTTTATTACCTATAACTTTTTTATATCCATCAAATGTAAAAAACTAAAAGTGAGAAAACTAAATACAAAGTATTGTATTGTCCGTATTGCTTATGAATTCTTTTATGCAGCTTTATATGTGGTTTATATAACATATAAACACCAGGTACCATGAAAAAATTTCCTTAAACTTAAAAATGCATATTGTAATTGAAAAACCGTTTCATGAATCTTCTCTGACAAACAAAACATAGGATAGTACATTTTATGTGATTTTTTATCTGTCCCTGTAATTGTATGATAAAAATCATGCACATCATCTTCCACTGAATGAATCATATAATAAAAATTCGCCAATGTATATCAGTTTAACTACAGGTATTACATGTATATTGGAAAAAGGGTAATGCAATTAAATGTGAACGGATTTTCTCCGAAGACCAGTAGATAACAAAAAAACTTTTATGTGCCCCTGTAAATAAATAATAAATGCTATGTATCTCATAATCTACAGAAAGTATGATTTATTGCACCTAAGGCACTTTAATTCAGGCAATTTCTTTATGCTTGTAAGAAAATAACGCTATTAAAATACGAATAGAGAAGTTTTTTTTTTATTTACCATAATTAAAGAGAGTATTTTTGTGTCTCCCTGTATACTAATTGCAGGAGCAAGAAATAACGGATTTTTTAGTAATCATCTTTTGGAACATCTCAATAAGTTATATAAATTTCATTATGTTGAATAAGGCGTATCTCTGATATTACTATTTCGTATATATTACTAATATTAGATGGCTATTAATAATAACCGATTAAACAAATTATTGGTAATATATATTTTTTAAATGTATTCAACTCTTTGTAATATTTTCTAATTAGTTTTAAATAAAAATTTAATCCAGATTTTTAAATGTGCGTGTATCATAAGAGTTTTATATTGTATTTTATATTCTTCTATCAGTAAGAATTCTTTATAAATATAAAATTTTCAAAGAATAATATATTTTTTAAATGACTTATTTAAACAATTCATTCAAACTATTTAAAACATAATGCACTTTTATAAACCCCATGACTACAAACTGAATAGTATTTAACAATTGTTTACCTTTAAAACCAAAAACAATTTTACTGTATTGCATGGTTGGGATATTTTAGTTTCACCTATTAAATTAATTTCAGAATTTTGCGTGTATTCGGAAATTAAACCTAAACAAAGCGTGATTTCTGTTTAGTATTTAAGTATGTTCCAGCTAATAAATATTCATTTAGTTAAATGCTCCTTCTTGTTTTAGAATGATATTGGAATAACAGAGTCCCTAAGAGATGGTTAAGTGATTAATTACTATCCAGTTTTAGCTCTTACAGAAAAAGGAAGAGAGGGCATTACTATTTTATTATTACTTATACTATATTAGTGATATTCAACATTTTTAAACGTTAATTATATGTTCTGCCTTTTTTGTACTTGTTTTTATAGATTATAAATTGCAATTTTTCGCTAAAAGTGTTAAACACATATTCAAAAGCTAAAATAAAAATTTATTGAAAACATTCATTTCGATAGAGTAGTACATATATTTTACAGTTGATATTGAAAAGAATAGAATACTTACCTTTTTTTTTACAAATTGAAAACATCGTTTGTTATTTAATATCTTTTACTGCAAATGTTCAAACGATATTTTTATTAAGAACTTATTGTTGATAAATATTATTTATTGTATTAAAATAAATATCATTTTTGAAAACATCAATTGAAAAAAATATTTTGAAAAGTCAAGACATTAGAATTGTTAAATAAGTGTTTAATAATATTAATATAATTCATATTAAATCTATTTTAATTATCACCAGTTCATAACTAGTGGTATCATTGATTTAATGCAGATGATTGTATTTAAAATTAGTATATTGTTTCTGTTTGTTTGCTTTTTTAACTTGAAATGGTTCGTGTCAGTGATATTCCTCAATCTATTAAAATTCGTATGGTTGATTTATACCATCACGGTAAAAATCAATGTTATATAACGAATTAGTTACATTGTTTGCAATCAAGCGTTAGTAAAACACCAATAGAATTATCAATAAATGGAAAATTTCAAAAAAATCGTCGAAATGGCGGTCGAAAACATCTGCTAGAAAAGTGTTATAGTAACAGTAAAGTAAAGCGTATAGTTAAGAAAAACAATTTTAAAAGTGTGCGATTATTGGACCGAAAATGGAAAGAAGAAGGAGATGAAGTTTTCCACTGACAAAAGACGTCTCTTCAAATTTAAGTTTGAATCTCGTGTACGGAAAGAAAAAACTGTTCACAACTGAAAAAAAAGTGTATAAGATTATGTTGGTCTAAATCAAGATGTTTCTGGAGAGAGGAAGATTGGAAAAACATATTATTTAATGATGAAAGTATGTGTTTGTATTGTATATGGCAAATAAGATATTCGAATTTGTCGAACGAAGCAAGAAGCACTTCATAAATTATTTTTCAACGCTCCATATTTTTTAGCTCACAGGCTATCATAGCCTGAGAGCTTATGTGCCCGTCCGTTCTGTATGTACGTTCGTAAGTGCGTTCGTGCGTAACGCGATAACTCATGATAAAAATATCGGATCCACTTGAAATTTTGTATATAGGTATATCCTGATAAGGCGCTTCCCTGATTAGTTTTTGGAGTTCATTCGATATGTATAAGAGGGGGAACGGGGGCTCATGCCCCTCCCCTTAATGGATATAAATGGGTTTTCCATGCAGAATTAACAGTTTTTGTCCAAAATTTAGATATAGGATCATTCGGATGAGGCGATACCGTGGCTGTTATTAGGTATTCATTGAATAAGTATAAACAGGGAGAACGGGGGTTCTAATGCCCCTCCCCTTAACTTGCATAAATGGATTTTTTAATCAGAATTGTCAGATTTCGTTCAAATCTCTCAATAGTTTTGGAAGTTTAATGGTTAAGTATAAAAGAGGGAAACTCCTCTTAATTTATATAAATCCTAAATGGGTTTTTATTAAGAAATATCCGATTTGCTCTGAATTTTGGATATAGATTTTTTAATATGATAAAGCATGTACTTGATAGTTTAGGAAGTTCAATGATTAAGTATAAAAAAGGAGAAAGGGGAGAGCTGTTTCCCCTTCTTAATTTTTTTTCGAACGGAATTAACGAAAATACAAGGCTGTAATGTACAATTAGTATGCGTAGCCTGTGAGCTCAATGCCATCAGTTTAACTGGGCAATATTCTTTTTATTTTCTATTGTCAAGATTTGGAGTTGCATGAGTGCAACAGGACGTGGAAAGTTGTGCATCGCTACAAAAAGGTTATCTCTCTGATATGTCAATAAATTTTGGAATATTACATCATTCAATCATTGGAAAAGTTACTTTAAAATGATTTCATCTTTCAACAAGGTTTGCATCACCTAGGTGTCAAATAAAAGTTGATTCCTCCAATGCAACATTAAGGTGTTTTCTTGGGCATCAAACTTACCGAGACTTTAATTCCAACGAAAACGCGTCGTGAATAGTGGAGAAAAATCTCCAAAAATAATCTTTCTTCAAGTAAAACTGACTAAATGGCACGTATAATTTTTTTTCGGCTAATATTGATAGAAATGTTTATAAACACATTGTGTATAGTATGCAGAATCGATTGTACGCTGCCATGAAAGTGTGATGCTACAGAATATTAACTACCTTTTTACTTCATATTCCAAAGGTAATATTGTTGCGTAATTCTGATATTTTGAACCTATCTAAATTTAATCTAGTATTTTGATGTATTTCATAAAGCTGTATACCTAGCTTATAGCACTGTATTTTATATTTTGTATATCTTAAAATCTTATCTTATCATTTCAGATATCATTTATAAGAAATTTAACTTTATTTATTTAGTATCGAAAATAAATAAATGAAAATTATTTTTTCTTTTTACTTTTTCTCAATTATAATATTTTGAATATAAACATTACTAATTAATGAAAAAATACATCATTTTAGTCATTAGTCGCAATTCTGTATAGCAAATATTTAAACTGACACAATGAAATTATCATTGCATTTGTTAATTTAGGAATCGTTAATAAATTATCTTTATGACATTCTGTATTTTTACATGTTCACTTGTCATTTTGAATTCGCTAATTAGTCAAGCATGATATTTGAATCTTCGAAAAAGAAAATAGTGTTAAATGGCGTTAATTTTTGGTAATAAACGTTGCAAATGCGCTATTTTCTCTTCACAAATTTCTTTCACATTTCTGAATGACTGGTTTTATTACGCAAACATCAAATTACGCTGTTTAATATTAAATTTACTACAAGTTGTTTTAATATATCACGACGTATTTTAAATTTTAACTTTGTTCCTGAATCGAATTTTTCCCTAATTGTGAGAGATGTTTAGCACAAATTGAGACATTTACTGCATTTTAATTTTGCTCAAACTCATTTCAAAAATTACAATGAACAAAATATCTCATTAAATAGCTTTGTAGAATAACAGGAATCATATTAAACATATAACTACTTCATATAACTACCTTTCAGTATAATGTTGCGAAAATACTCTCCAAATGATTTTTTCCCATGTACAAAAATGCAATTGAATTCTTTTTAGTGTCCCCGTAAATGAACCATTATACGTACATTCCTCATATGCAATACCAAAGTTGTTTTGGTGAACCTAAGTAACATTTATCAATTATATGAAAATCCGAGTATATTTACGGGAGTTCGAGCATGTACATGTGGGCAGGCAAACCGAATGCATAAGTACTTTTCAACTTTATTGGAAAGTGCTAAAAAATAATTTTAATTAATAAATAGATGCAATAAACAAGTAAATTGCAAGGTCTATGCCAATGTTTTAAAAAGGAATTCGAAGAGAATGAAATCTGAACTGCATTTTTACCTTATAAATTAAACAAAGTTTTCTATATGCGAAAAAATTAACGATTATTTTTTTTTTCCTGTATTGTTTCCTTTCCCATAACGTAATTTTTAATGGTTATATAAATACCTATCTTTTCATTCGTTTAAAAATAAATTTTAGTTATTAAATATTACATTAACTGTTATGAAAAACGTTAACCTAATTTTTCAGATAATTTTTATAAAGTGCCATAAAACACGTATCCATTAAAATTATTTATATAAAATAGCGTTAAGTAATTTCGTAACGTACAAATATATATATATATATATGTTACACATATATATTTATTTATTTCCAAATGCTCATTTTATATATTCTAAATTTATAGCATACTCATTAGTTCCTTATTTCTTAATAATCTCAACTCTTTATTTCTATCTACTTTTTTCAACTTAAAACGTGTATATTTATTACTATTTTATTCGAAATGTCATACTAATACTTTAATCCCTTTACAAATATTTACTAATGCATTCTTTTATTTCTTATTCTAAAAACCTTAGTCTGTTATAAGCATATCGCATTCTCTTCTAAAATAATCCATCAATTTATTTTATATATTGTGACATTTGATAGTTGTATCTTAATGCAATTTTTTTTTAATTCGAAATCCAATATGCATTGCGAATCTGGCGTCTCGGCCTTATTACATAAAAATCATTCTGTGCACGATAGGAAAATCTTTACGTTTTTCGACCCCCTCTCACTGTCCCATTGGTTGTTTACTCACGCACATTTCTCGATTAGAGTAATTTCTTGATTTAATTGGTCGTTTTGAAATTTTCATTGAAATATGTGTTCATACTTTTTTTCCTGTGCTACAAAACATTTTATCTGGTTTAGAGAAGCTCTGTAGAATTCATTAAAATAAATCATATAGTACTACGCAATTGTTAACTCTCATTTAGATGTATTTATGGAATTTCTCATCATGTGACAACTGTTTCTCCTTTTTACGTGTTGGAGAATAAAATTAATTGGAACTTCAATGGACTCTTTCCTGGAGAAACTACCTAAATACTCACTCATTGCCTCGCTATAATTACAATTATGCCAACGAATGAATGATGTGACTACAAATGCATAATTCTTCGTTAATATGTATAGTTTTGTATACACAATTTATACACTTCCATAATTATTTGAGAAAATACATATCGTTAAATCACTCACAATTCAAAATTGTTATCAGAAAAATTCAAAAGAACTATAAATAAAGGTGCGTAAAAATAGGTCCTTACAAAGATACTTAGCAATCTATGCGAAGGACACTTCAAACCAATCATCTGCACATCATCTATACACACTTTACTGGGGACTGTAGTCTCACAAGGAAGCTCTCTCTACGGGCATACTCAGAAAATTCTGAGCAAATTATAGAATGTTCTTCACATGTGAATATATACGTTTGTAAAAAAAAAAAAAAAAAAAAAAAAATGGCGGAACCCCGATAGAATGTTCGTAAAAAATAATGAACATTTATTTTATTTGGGGATTTATCATTGGTTGGCGACAAAATTTCAAAAAATATATTTATATGTCAAATTCTTTTTAAGGTAAAAATGTTTCATGTTAAACTTGTTTAAAGGATTTTTTTTTTTTGTATAACTTTAGTTTTGTCAGCTTTTGTTTGTTTTAACTATATTTTTGTCATATTGTATTTAGAATGAAAATTAACTGTGATTTTTTTTAAATTAAAACAAAATTTTAATTAATTAAAATTGCTTCAATCTCAAAATTATCTCTAATCTAATTGAGCTCTGTCGATTCAATTTTGTTGCTATGGAAACAAAAACTTCTCCGACACTGAAATGCATTACTGTAGCATTCTCCATCTGGTCTTTATTCTGTCATACGCTTAAATATACAAAAAAATATTTTTTAATAAGAAAGTATTTTTTATATAACAAATTATTTTTAAAGTGATAAAATTAAATAACTGCAGCAAAAGAAACAAAAATATGTAATAAAAAATACATCTATATGTTAAACTTTCTCATTGTTCAAATTTAAATTCATTAAATACTATTTACACGTATTCTAAAATTTAATTGACAAGAAAATTTCAGGTGCATTAAAATAGTTTGCTTTTGGTGAGAGAAAATACTACTTGCCAAATCGCGTGCCGCGTTCGTCTTTCACGCCAAATATTCGAAAGTATTTTATTTTTTACTGAGTTTCTCCTGTAATTCCGTCACTAAATTTGATTGATCCTTTATTACATACATGAGTTGTTTAAACAGTATATTTTTCAAAAACTTCTGAGTATGCCCAGTATGGAGACCTTCCTTGTCAGATCAACTTATTCTTAAAGTAATGTTACCTACGCCTATTTCTCATTAATCAAGACAAAACTTCTGCTTCTATATTTTTACTGAAAATTTAGCTATCCTAATAGGGTCACCATTAATAACGTTGCCATTCCATAGCCAAATCTTCTGATATATATCTTTGGGTCATTCTTGACCCAAGACTTCCCAGGTGCGCAAATTTTCGATCCATCTTGGAGAAAGTCACTGGGGTCTCTCAAGCATTAAAAATTCTTTTAAACAGATCTACTCATGCTATTTATAAAAAATGTCTGTTATGTAAATCATGTATTTTAACATATGACCTATGACGGTGCCAGGGACTTTCATGTAACTCATCAATGAACATCCTAAGTAGACTCCATAACAAATATCTCCGCATTGTTGTAAAGTGTCCCGCTGCTTACGTGTGACCACTATCTGTAGATACATTAATGCTCTTAATTTAAAAAAAATAGTATTTGATCGACCTCTCTCTCTCAAAAAAGAAAAAAATACAACTCATTTAAGCCAGAACCCAGGAAAAGAAACAAAATTCTATATTATTATGGTGTAGAGGTCCCACTGAATTTTTCAATTTTGTCAATATTTCTTACTTTCTTAACCTTCCTACCCTGTTGAAAAAAAAGTTACGTTTTACCTGAATGGGTCGATTAGACCCAGTTTACTTGTTTTTATTTATTCTACCTCAAAACAAGTATTTTTAACTAGCTTTATATTAGATATTATTTTTGTATTCACTATTAGAGACCAACATATTTTATAACCCCCCCCCCCTCACACTTTAACTGCACCCCTCCCCCTCTTCCTTGCAATGCCTTGTTTGTATAAGCAATAATTTGGAAAATAATAATAAAAAATGTACATTAGAAATTTGTTTTATTTCCATTGTTTTGATACATGTTTTATGATAAACAAGATTTACAGTACACATTTACATGCTCCTGGCAAAGAAAAGATAAGCATGAAGAACATCTCGTCTGCGCTTTTCGATCTCTGTTTGGACCACATTCTTTACATCTTCCACGTTTAGCTGAACTAATACTTTCTTTTTTTTCACCTGCTGAGGTAGCCAATTGCTTCTTTATGATTACTCGGATATTTTGTTTCATCCTAATATCTCTGTGAGGTTCGGTCAGCTATTTCCCAAGTTCCTTTAGAAAAAGCCGCCTTTTGTATAGTTTGTTTTGATTGCAAGAAGGATTTACATGCATAAAAACAACAAATGCATTTATTGCAGCTAGATCAATTAAATTGTAAAATAAACACACAGGCCATCGCCTAGTGCCCCTTTTGCATGTATATGCAGCAGCTAATTTATCAGTAGTAGCTACTCCACCTTTAGTTTCATTACAATATAAAATTATTTCCGGTTTCTTTTCTTTCTCCATTTGAAACTTTGGCCTCATGATGCATAGTTGAAAGGAGGATTACCGATTTGTTTTTTTTCGGCACATATGAGACAAGTGTCATATCTTTTTGAAACCCGAATAATGAAGAAAATACAGGGTGGTCATAAAAAACTTTGCCGATATATGGAGCTCTAGCGGCCAGTCCGCTCAACCGATCAAAATGAAATTTCAGATATAGCTATTCAGAGGTATGAGCTCGAGATTCTGCGAACGAATACAAAATGGCGCTCACGGTTACGGTTATAGTTACAGAAACTCGAAAATTTCCAATGGCAACACCTATTTTTTTCATCGCAAAATGCTCAGCGCATGCGAAAACCTTAAAGAGCGTTGGAACCGTACGTGTATCGCAAGAAACGGACATGTTATGCACGCACAAACAACCGTTCTGGGAATCCTCCCCCCCCCAAAGAAAAAACTCGATTGGGGCACAAGGAGGAAATTTGCATATGACGCAGAGTCAGTACACTAATCTCTGATTACAATACAGATCGGAGAAACTAAAACTTTTATTTTGATTAAACATTTTCCACAATGGCATCGAAAAATCTAATTGCTTTCCATGCATTTATATGCGATTAGTGATATGGGTCGATTAGACCCATTCAGGTAAAATGTGACTTTTTTTATTTTGGCTAAAAAAAATAATTTCGGAAGTCTGAAAAAATTATAAACTGAAGATATTTATCTGTTTGAGGAATACTTAAAATATAAGAGCTCTTAGTTAAAACCCGACGGAGCTATTATGAAATAAATAATAGAAATGGGTCGATTAGACCCATTCAGGGTAGAAAGGTTAAACCCCCCCTGAGTGCCGGCCGAGCAAAATTTTAATGTTGTTTTTACTACATTATGTTATAAATGACAAAGAAAAAATTTTTCGTAACATGATTTTTTTTATTACTTATAAGAATTTACGCGTGATCTAAGTATTTATCATAACATAATTTTTTATAACTGGAGCAGATCTGTAAAATTATATTAATTTAAATAATGCTTCTTATGAAGTAAATCTTACAATTTAGTGAACGCACATAGGAGTTTATGATGATGAAAAGATTAAGCTCATTATTACTTCTTCGTACTTACATTTTGTGAAGGATATTCTTTCCCATATGCTTTTAATCAATTGTCCTCTTTAAAAATAGAATTACTTTATTATATTCCTAGGGTGTAATATCCCTCATAAAACTTTAGTTAAATTGATTCTCCATCGCCGGCTTTATTAATTAATAATAGATTCCTTTCTCTCGTTTTTTTTCTTAACCACAGATGAATTTAGGTTAAATACAAAATGCTGTTTTTCATGCATTGCTCCTGTGTAAAAAGTACTTTTACGCAGTTAGTTTTGTTGCTAGGCTCTTCCCCCAGCCTTCCCATCGTATAAGTTCTTCGCATAGATTTTGTCTGTAATCTTTTATTATTTTTATTTCTATACGCAATTTTTCTGCAGATTTCCTTTTCTTGTGTCTTGCAGCCCCGCTTCATTTACCGAGACTGTGGTTTCGGGACCCTAGATTGTTGATTTAGTTGTTTGGCATTAAAAATTCAAATAGCTATTCCTCTCTCCATTGACATTCAATAAACGGATATCAATTTATGTCTCGTCTCAATCAAAATATCGCCAGAACACCACTGTCACTGGCATTTTTGCGGTTATTTTGTTCGCCAATTCATCAGTTTGTTGTGAACTGTAACCTATTACCCTCCACGCTGACTACCAACATGTAAGTTACGATGTAACGAGCTCTCTCTGTCGCTGCAGCATTCCGGTGGCTTGTTACCGAGTGCTCGCATTGTGTACGGACCTAGATTGCATTAAAATTCGGAGTTAATTGAACATCCTGTGTGTTTGTTGTGGATACTTCACCTTGATTTTCAGAACGATTTGTTTTTATCTATCGTAGAGGAACCATCTAAAGTATTACGCAATCCTCCCTCCACAACCCCGAAATAAATAGTACACATGTATACACACACACACACACACATATATATATACAGGGTGTCCCCTCTCAACGGTGGCCAATGGCTAATTTCTAAACCGTTAGACATAGACATATAGTTCCAATTGCAAAAATGCTTTAAAAAGGCAAAGAACTGTTTATTAAGCGATTTTGGTCAAAAAAATGTTTTACTAAAAAATTACGAAAATTAAATTTTTACAATGTCCCCCGGTCCTATAAGTGACATTTAGTAAAATGTTTTCAATACTCTACCAAGTAATACAGAAAAGCTCCCCTTCATGTAACTTTAAAATTGACCGAGTTATGAAACTTTAAATTTCATGACTTAAACCACTTTTCTATAGCTGAAAACGGATGAGTTCGTGTAAGCTTTAAGGGAACGTACACTAAGTGCTTAAAGTATTATAAAGAGAGTCGATTTCCAACGCTGTTCAAAGGCTACTTCCTAAACTATTTGTCACAGATGTATAGATCCAATTACAAAATGTTTTAAATGAGCGATTTAACTGAAGGCGCTGTCACTATATAAGTTTTACGGCAGTGTTAATTATAATTAATTAACTTCTAGATTGGTTATTAAAATAACTGAAGACATGAATTTCAAAATTCTCTTTATCGAAAAAACCAAATTTTGGGAAATAGCGGAAAAACTTTAAATGCATCTATTGGTTTTCATTATAAATTTTGAGATTGCACTGTTACAATACTGCAGGTTTGTATAGACTGATAGAGAAATCAAAAAGCGATAAGGCGAATTTCGAAATTCATATCCTCAATTGTATTTTTACGTATGTTTTAGTTTGTAAGCAAATAAAGCTGATTCTTTTCGTGATTTTATTTTAAAAAAGTATGTTATTTTGATAAGCTTTTATTTTATTTCTAGTTTTCGTATGTAAATTTTCCTAGTTCAAAACTTATATTCAAATTTTAACTCACTTCCAAATATCTGATTGAGGTTCAATTACCATACTTATTTAAACCCGATGACAATGTAAAATGTGATATTAATACGATTTTAGGTGCGTTCCAATTATTTATTTTATAGGACTACATCAAATTCTATTAGGTTGAGTAATCTAATAGAGCTTTAAATATGTATCATTTTGTAACGATTTGTGACTGTTGCTTTTCATAGTTTAATTTAACAAAATTTCTGTTTTTTTTTTTTTTTTTTTTTTTTTTTTTACTTATATTTTTAGCACAAATTGCATATTTTATTTTAACATGTAAACGTCAACATAAATTCAGTCATTGTAAAAATTTTTTTACTCTCAATGTTTAAAGTTAAATTTTCTGTCTGATGTTTATTTTTATTTCCAGTAAATTTGTGACTGACCCCTATTTTGCAGCAAAAAATATGCTTCAATTTATACAGCTATAACTCCGTCAATTTTGATCACAGAGGAATCGGACTTTTTTTGTCTTACTTGTTAGAATAGTGGTAAAAATTTTCTAAATATCACTTATAGGACCGGGGGACCGTATAAAAATTTAATTTTCGTAATTTTTTAGTAAAACATTTTTTTGACCTAAATCGCTTAAAAAATAATTCTTTACCTTTTTTAAAGCATTTTTGCAATTGGAACTATATGTCTATAACCAACGGTTTAGAAATTAGCCTTTGGCACCGTTGAGAAGGGACACCCTGTAAATACATATATATATATATACATACAGGGTGATTCAAAAAAGATGGGAAAAATTTTAAGGGGTAATAGTATACATCAAGACAAACAATATTAAACAGGAAACCAAGAGTTCCAAGCGTTTTCCAAAGGACATAGCCGCCATTAAAGTTTAGGGTCCAAAATTTCAAATAATTATAAAAAACGGAAAAATCGGTCGATTGATTTGCGGTTTTCACTAAAACTATTCTTTATGTTGGTATCTTCTTGAAAATAAATTATAAAGATAAATTGCGAAAAATGTCGATAGAGGGCGCTTTAGACTGTGGAGTAACGAGCAACTGTTTTTTGCCGTTATTTTTTGCATCTCATTAAATGGTTTCGCAGGCTTAGACTTAAACTTAAATTTTGAGCTCAAAATCTGAATAGTTGTTAATGGTTAAGTAGCACAAACTGAACTGTATTCAGTGGTTCAAATTTCAAATGATTATAAAAAACGGAAAAATTGGTCGATTGATTTGCGGTTTTCACTAAATCTATACTTTATGTCGGTATTTTATTAAAAATAAATATAAAGCTAAATTTCAAAAAATGACGATAGAGGTCGCTTTAGACATTGGAGTAAGGAAAAACTATTTTTTACCGTTATTACTTGCATCTCGTTAAAAATTTTTAGAAGCTTAGACATAAACTTAAATATTGCGCAAAAACTCTGAATCGTTGGGAGTGGTTAAGTAGAGCAAACGGAACTGTGTTCAATGGGGATGGGGTGGTTCAAATTTCAAGTTATCATAAAAAAACAGAAAAAATGGTAGATTCGTTTACGGTTTTCGCAAAAACTATTCTTTACGCCAGTATTTCCTCGAAAATAAATTTTTAAAATAAATTTCAAAAAATTCCGTTAGAGGGCTTCTTAAACTTTAGAGTAACAAACAGCTATTGTTAACTGCTATGTTTTGTATCTAATAAATGCTAGTAAAAGCTTATAGTTAAATTTTGAGCTCAAAATCTGAATCATTTTGAGTAATTATGTAGCGCAAAATTGAACTGTGTTCGAGGGGTGGGGAGATTAACATTTCAACTCTTGAACACAGTTCAGTTTGCGCTTCTTATGCCCTCCGAACTATTCAGATTTTGAGCTAAAAATTTAAGTATAAGCTTTTGAAGCATTTAATTAGATAAAAAAATAGCGGTTAAAAATAGTTGTTGGTTACTCTAAAGTTAAGCGCACCCTCAAACGAAATTTCTAAAAATTTATTTTCAAGGAAATAGTGACATAAAGAATAGTTGTAGCGAAAACCGGAAACAAATCGACGAATTTTTCCGTTTTTTATAATAATTTCAAATTTGAAACTCCCCACCCCCATTGAACACAGTTCAGCTTGCCCTACTTAACCACTCCCAATGATTCAGATTTTCTGCGCAAATTTTGAGTTTATGTCTAAGCTTCTAAAAAATATAAAGAGATGTCAACAATAACGGTAAAAAATAGTTTTTTGTAACTCCAAAGTCTAAAGCGCCCTCAATCGGCATTTTTTGAAATTTATCTTTATAAATTTTTTTCAATAAAATATCGACATAAAGAATAGTTTTAGTGAAAACCGCTAATCAATCGACCAATTTTTCCGTTTTTTATAATCGATTGAAATTTGAACCCTCTGAACATACTTCAATTTGAGCTACTTCACCACTAGCAGCTATTCAGATTTTGAGCTCAAAATTTAAGTTTAAGTCTAAGCTTGCGAAACCATTTAATGAGATGCAAAAAATAACTTCAAAAAATAGTTGTTCGTTACTCTAAAGTCTAAAGCGCCCTCTATCGACATTTTTAGGAATTTATCTTTATAATTTATTTTAAAGAAAATACCAAAATAAAGAATAGTTTTAGTCAAAGCCGCAAATCAATCGACCAATTTTTCCGTTTTTTATGTTTATTTGAAATTTTGGACCCTAAACATTAATGGCGGCTATGTCCTTTGGAAAACGCTTGGGACCCTTGGTTTCCTATTTAATATTGTTTGATTTGATGTGCACTATTACCCCTTAAAAATTTTCCCATCTTTTTTTAATCACTGTGTAGTGTGTGTATATATATATATATATATATACATATATATATATATAAATTCTGTTTTTTACGAAATTTTATGTATCAGACTGTTACTAAATACCCCCCCCCTAATATATATATATATATAATTATATATATTCTGAAAAGCTTTTTTTTTTTACTATGTTATAATATCTGACACTCTCCTTATCAACCTGTCCTTTCCAGATATGTCCCACACTTTTATTTCCCTTAGCTTTAAATCTTTAAACTTCGCTTTTATTATTTTAGTTATTCTTTATTTTCCTTTTTATAATTTTAAGCTTGTAATATTATTTATAGTTAAATTCACTTAATGTCACCTTTTCCCCAAATTATTTTTTTAAAAAAAACATTTATCTCGATAAAATTTATTACGTAGTTTTTATATTACAGTTCGACTATTTCTGAAAATGGTTCATTACTTTTAAACCATTAGTCAATAGACTAAGCTTTAAGTTGACTAAATCTTGGAAACCCCTCAAAGTGACTAAACTGTTAAATACTAATAAAAATTTATAAAACTCATTTACTCCATTCATTCATTCATTCTATATGACTTTTTTTAAATAAAATATCCTATATAAATTGAATGTTCTATTTATATCAGAATATTATTCAGTCATTAAAATACTCTCGTAGGTATGTGTGAACAATTTTTTAACGTATCTTATAGTGAGGAATACTGATGTATATAAAATACATTATCTCATTAAGGATATCTTAGCTGACTGCTACTAATCATTGAATTTCGTAGCTCAATGTTAATGAACATCAATTTTGGTTATATACTTTAATATTTCGTAGTTTTTCTTTAAGACGTTGTCATTATAGTACACTATAAAAAATGTATTTAATATTTTTCTGGAAATTGGGATTCCTAGGATATTTCACGTAACGGCAACAGCAAAAACTAATGTAACACATTCTTATACTTGATATTTTTCTGTCACCTTTACATAAAATTTTTACACTGTTAAAAAAAAAAAAAAAAAAAAAAAAAAAGGAAAAAGGAAAAAAACTTAAATTTTAACGGGAATTAGTTACATAGAGTTTGCTGTTCTCGTTATAGAAAAAATCCAACAATCCTAGTTTCCTAAAAAATTTAGTAATTTTACAGCCTTTTTTCTTTGTTTACAGTGTAGGAATCCCAGTTCTTTAGAAAAGTTTTAGCAATTTTACACTTTTTTTTCAGTCCTAGAGAATGGTATAAAATATGTGGAAGATGTTGAACTTGTCCGAAGTGTATTATAGTGCTTCAATTTATAATTATTAATCTCAGGTTTACATTATAATTGACATAAAAAATAATATTTATTACTTACTCAATCTAAAAAAACAGCATATTAATGGCAATTTATGAAAGAAGAAAATGTGTATCAGAAATGAAATATTTTTTATTTCTGACGATATCGCCCTATCTTAATCAGACATATTTGCAGACAAATGTTTCTAATAATTTTCTTTCTAAAGAAAAACAAAATAATTAATGACAACATCAAAGAATAAGAAACTTAAAGAACTGCTACAAAACACTAAATATGAATTAGAACAGATAAATTATTTTCTACTGTTTTTAAGATTTATATATTTATTCAAATTCATTAAAGACTAATCTATATAAATATAAAAAAAATTACAGTTTCTTTTTAGAATAAACAATTAAAATTTTTGCATATACTTGCATTGCAAACGTATTAAGGAAATGCAATAGGAAATTAATAGATAAAGATTTAAAATTTATTTTGATTCATTAAGTACTAATCTATATAAACATGAAACTTCATTACAGTTTTTGTTTTTAGAATACAAATTTTAAATTTTTCATTATACTTGTATTAAGGGAATGCAATAGAAAAATACATTACTCTTTATGAAAATTTTTAAATCATTTATGATTATATTTATATTAAAATATTTAAAATATGCAATATTTCTCCTAGTTTATATTCTAGCAACTAGGTTTATAAAATCAAATTACTTCTTTGATAAATCATGATAAATAAGTTCTAT
Source organism: Maratus speculifer (assembly GCA_964019185.1). Classification (NCBI taxonomy): domain Eukaryota; kingdom Metazoa; phylum Arthropoda; class Arachnida; order Araneae; family Salticidae; genus Maratus; species Maratus speculifer. Next base: position 256,344,911 of record OZ025295.1, on the reverse strand, counting down.
ATATTTAATTACTTAAAAATTTATTTATATAAAAAATTTCATATTATTTATATTTGCCCACTTGGCAAAAAGTAATTATCCCTAGCATAATTTAAGTATTATATTGTATGAATAATTATCTTTTAAACATGGGGGAAATATTGCATGTAGTTATACTTCAAATAAGTCTATTAAATTACATCAATTTTTTTTCATCTTTTAATGTTAATTCTTAATTGTTTGTTAGTTGTATAATGCGTCTGATGTGAAATGGAAAATAATGTAAAAATAAATATTGTATGTTGTATGCAGTTTAATTTCTTTCTTATAATTTTTGTCACATGTGAAGTACTCAAATAGTCATATTTCAATTTCAGTACACATACCTTATCCTTAAAATCCAACCTGTTTACAACGTAATAAATCGTGAAATATAATCACATTGCACGTGCAGTTATAACTAATCAAGTTCTAAATCAAAATCGGAAACATGTTTATGGGCCAGTTTAAGTAAGTCCAGGACACATTTTAAAATAATTTTTATTTATTATATTAAAATTTTGAATTTATTGTGATGATTAACCTTATAATTTATAAACAAAATTGCATGTTAAATGTTTCTCATAATCTTTAAAATTAATTAAAATATAACATTAATTTAGAGAGTGGGGTAATTAAAAATCTTTTAACTCAAAAAAATATTTGTAGAATATATATTTTTTTTTCTTCATTTAAATAAACAGAAATATATGTATTTTAATTCTGATTAAGTATTTTTTAGAATATTAATTTAAATAAAAATTAAAAATTCTGAATATATTAAAAAAAAAATTAATCATATTTTCAAAAATAAATACCTTCTTTAAATTTGCCGAATCAGAATTAAACTAAAACAACTGAATAAGACGGGTATCAAGTATCACGTTTATATTTTATTGTTCTTGAGTTATAACAATTTAAATCCGGTAAATTACGAAAATCCCATCATGAAAAAATCATAAGAAGTAGTTTCCATGCCAGTCATTGGTTAAAAGCTAGATTTTGAAAACTAATCAAAACGAACAGAAATAATATTTCCTGCTTCATTTAAGATGGACACAAGATTTAAAAGTCGTTTTAAATAAAACAAGTATGAAAAATCATGCGTTAAGCATAGATTATGAATTAACAAAACTTTGTTATTTAGGTAAACAATAGTTTATAGCCAAATATACCCAAATATGTATTCCAGTACATTACAACAGCCCTGTATTTCATATGTCAGTTAATATAATGGGAAAATTTAGCTTAGCAAGAAAATACCCAGTAGCTTGAAATTTCTTTTTCAACAGTTCTTACTATTAGATAGAAACATACTTGAATACTTTTGTTCAGCCCTGTAGTTTACATTGTACATTTATTACACGTCAGCATTAGGCTAAAGTTTACTGTAAACTAAAACACTTTTAAAACAACTGAAATCACATTCACATAAATCATCATTCATAGGCGTCCATGTACCAAATTCTTTGCGTGGCCCTGTATATCCCTTTATCTATATTCTGCATATATTTCTCAGTAAATTGAATGCAGCTCATAGTAAAAATGCATGGCTTATTTAAGAACCACCTTTAAATAATTTACGCTCATATTCAGTAACGTTGGTGAGCTCTTTTGGGTAGCCCTGTATATCAACTATAACATTTATACACATCATATAATGTGCATATATTTAGCGAAATATAAACGCGAATATCATAATTAAAATGTATTTCATACCTTCATCAGCCATCATAGGACATATATACGGTACTTCGGAAAGAATATACTATTTGAAATCTTTTGTATGGCCCTGTAAATGCTATGTACTTCATATTATGCAAGACAGTAGCGTATAATTTATATTAAGCTTCAGTGACATATATCAATTTTATTATACATGAAAAAGCTTAATACATTTAAAATATGTCACACACAATTCTCCCTTTTACTATTATCTAATGGAATTCTTTTGTGTGGCCCTGTAAATGAATAATAGCTACATTTTCACCTTATATTTTATAAAATGCATATTTTAATATGTTTGACAGGGTATAACATCTTTAAAATTCCTTTGAAACGATTTTTCCCCATAGGCCGTAATGAAATAGGAAACTTTTGATTCGCCCTGTAGATAAACTAATCATAATAGAAACTTCATTTTCAATAGGGTTCGTGCTAAGGTAAACGTCAATAACGTCCTAAAATTTCATGGCAATCCGAGTATATTAACGATTTTTCCCCATAGGCCGTAATGTAATGGGAAACTTTTGATTCTCTATGTAGATAAACTAATCATGGTAGATACTTCATTTTCAATAGGGTTCGTGCTTGGATAAACCTCAGTAACGTATAAAAATTTCATAGCAATCCGAGTATATTTACGGGAGTTAGAGCGCGGACAGACGGCCATCCGGACAGACTGCCATCCGGCCAGACGAACAGACGGACAGACGGCCAGACAAACCGAATGCATAAGCACTTTTCAACTTTTTTGGAAAATGCTAAAAAGGGAGAAAGAGAGATTATAATGCAATAAAGAATTTAAAAAAAAATTCTGTTTTAGCCCCCCCCCCTTTGATTTATTATCACAAACTGAAGTCATTTTAAAAATATCAAGAACATATAATTAAAAGCCAAACCCAAAGCGAGGATAATTTCCTCATTTGTTTAAGCATGCACCTTATAACACGCATTTATGTAGTGAATTGCACTTGCTTGTTATCTGAAACAATAAACTTTTCATGCACTGTAAAAAAAAGAACATCTTATGTAATGTTAATGAAAACAATTATGCAACAGATACACCTTTAACACGGTAAATCAAAAAATCTATAACGTTACTAATTTTTTTAGGAAACTGGAATGCCTAGATTTTTTTATGTAACTGCATCCCGGGTTACAAATAAAGTTTACTGTAATTTTACTAGACTTATTTGTAAAGCTGCAGATTTCTTAAGCTTTATACATTTACAGAGTATATTATTACAGGATAAATTACAACATATTCACAAAAACTAGTTTTGTAGATTTACATCTGTGAGAGAGTGTCTTTTTCGATAAAGGCACTCTAGCATTTTAGTGAGATCGTGACGTCAATGTTTTAACATGTGAAGTGTGAAAGCGACATATATCCTTTATTGAATTTTAACTTTCCAGAGCGTGTGTGTCACCCTCGGTTCTACAGTTAGGTCGCGGTTAGGAGTAATATGCAAAATCATAGCGCCGCTTTCAGTTTGCAACGTATAAAAGCTTTGAGTGAAGTGCAGAGTGTGTGGTAGTGGCAAAAGCCAGCTAGTGGTGGTGAGAAGGTGGCGAAAGCCAACCAGTGTGGTGAAGCGGCAGTAGCCCGCAGAGATAGACAGCTAGTAATGAAGAGATTAGCCTCCAGTGAATTACTTGTTTTAGAGTGAGCTAGCCAGCAGCGTGCGCCGAGTTAGTTTATCAAGAGCGGAGCTACCGAAGAAGAGTGCCGGTGGTAAGAAATATTTTAATACGTTCAATATTTTAAATAATAAAGTGTGTTTGCAGCCACGGGCTGTCTTATAAATATTTAATCTAGCTTTTAGCCGGAATCTGAAACAGAAGCTGATTTGAAGTGCCCCGACTGAGTCTAGACCGAGGTTGTGAGTATAGTTTCGACTTAATCTCTTATACTCTTAGTATTTGTAATTAGTTATTGAAATTCTCGAACTGAAACTCCACTTTCCCCAAGTCCTAGTGGTTTAAATAAACTGTTGATTTTATATTATAATTAGAAATATGTCTTCATTTCATCAACATAACCACCCCGCCGTTACAAATGAACCCAGTATGTGTACCCTCCCGTTACACATCTTTTTTGTATAGTGTACAGATACATTTTTTAGTAAACATACAGAATATAATAAGTTTACATTTTAAAAGTCGCAATTTGTTCGGGGATGGGAGGGCAGTGTATGATGTTAAATGAAAAACTGAATTTCAGGTTAAGAAAAACATTACACACAAAAAGATATACTAATAGTATTTTTATCTGTAATTATTACAGTTTTATAATTACTTTTTGTAATTATTACATTATATGATATTATTTTGTATTTCAACGAGCATGAGTGTTTCAGCGAAATTTTAGTTAAAACTTGTTTGAGAGGGATAAAAAATGCGCAAAAAATTCCTTTTCTTAAAAAATCTATTCTTTTTATAACTAATAGGTAAAACATTTAATTTTTTAGGGTCGTATTATTGTCAGATTTCATAATTTATTGATCTCTGTTGAAAACACTATTTGACTTTTAATAGCTTAATAGATTTATAATGAAATTTTCGTTATATAATTATTCAAATATGATGCGTAAATCCTTCCTGCGCTTTATTTGATTTAAATGATAAAACCTATTTGAGAGGAATAAAATATCCGTAACAAATATTCCTTTTCTTAAAAAATCTATTATTTTTATAACTAAATGTAAAATATTTAAACATTTATAGTCGTATTATTGTCAGATTTTATATTTTATTGATCTTTATTCAAAGCACTTTTTGACGTTTAATACCTTAATCGATTTATCTTTACAGATTTTACTAATTTTTTTACAGATTACTTAACAGATCTTGAATTTTTCTTTACATAATTTTTCAAGCATGATACGTAAAGCCTTCCTGGGATTTAATTGTTTTAAGCAATAGATGGGTAAAAAATATGTAACATTTTTCTTTTCTTAAAATATATATATATTTTTTATAAATAAATATACTATATTTGAGCTTTTATAATCGTATTATTGTCAGATTTTATAATTTATTGATCTTTATTCAAAGTACTTTTTGACGTTTAATACCTTAACAGATTTATCTAGAATTTTTCTTTATATAATTATTCAAGCATGATGAGTAAAGCCTCGCTGGGGATTAATTGATTTCAATGACGTCGTTATGTTATTTCAGCATTTTCTTTTTACAAAATTTGTCTTTAAGCTAGCGTAAATAAAATATTTTATATTTTACGACGCCTATCACAATCCGCTAGTTAAGAATTTATGAAATGTGTAGCTATTTTATGACTTATTTGTGATTCCTTTAACTGAAATAATATTTATATTTTACAGCAAAAATTAAAATAACTAGTGACTATTCTTTAACTATGCACATAAATAACAAAATTAGCTAAGTTTGCAATACTGAAAACATTATTTCTTAAAATTATTAACTAAAACATAAATGTTCTTATTTAGTAGTGTAAGAAAATAACTAGTTATTACTCTGATTAATTGACTGAAGCATAAATTAAGATACAAGTAAAGTTTATATAGTATCGAATTAATAATATTGAAGTATTGTCGTTTGCAATAACCTTTAAAACAGTAAGGTATTTCAGATAGAGTGTTGTGAATGGTAAATATAATTAGCTCTTTTTTAAGTTCATTTCTTATGCAAATGTAATAGACAAAAATAAATGCTACTCTTATGTAAATTTCATTTTATAAAAATAAAATAAATAATATTCTATACAATAGTTCTTTTTTTTCCCTTGTACATTCCTGTCGAATGTATAAAAATATATTTTTTCGCTAAAACAAAAATGGCATGAAACTTCTAAGGAAAAAGATATATATCCCTTTTCAACAAAATTGAAAAAAACTTTTATGCATGGTTTGCATTTGTCTGTGCGCATGTCCATGCTCCAATAAATATAAGGTTTTCCATGCAGTTAGTAAACTATTTTAGGAACTAAACAAACTATTATATATCAAACATGACGAAATGATAAATTATATATTCCCCTAATATTTAAAAATTAATTAAAGTATTATATGAAAATATTAAGTAAATTATTTAGCACCTAAATAAATTCGATAACATTATGGCACATGGGGGAAAATTGCACAGTATTATAGTGACATTACGATCTTTCGAATATTCTGAAACTGATACAAATCATTGAATTTTACTATAAGATTACTACATAGAAATGTGCATTCTGAACATTAGGCATTCACTTACAGGGATACACAAAATGAAATCGGTTACCTATAATCTTTGTGTAATAATACCCGAAAGTACGCATTCATTTTCGGATTGCTTATTTAAATTTGACATTTAATATGTAATATTATTTTCATTTAATTCGTTGTATATAAGTTATCTCATATAAAAGGATGCACGAAATATTTCACTTGTCATTCTCTTTATTAGCGGGAATTTATAAAGTGGAATTTCCTAATAAAGTATACATTATTTTCTTGACTAAGTTAATTTTTGTCTTACATGTAGTTAATAGATACAAAACTATTTTTCGTACGCATGGCTGCTCATTGAATTCAGATACTTTTCCGTTTGTAGTCAAGAACAGCTAAAATTGGAGTTTTAAATGTGTTACACATTTTCATGTTGTTGAATTAGGCCATAATATTTTAACTTTTTAAACAGTCTACTTTTGTTACACTATTCGGTATGTGTTGGAAAGTGTTTAATAAATTATGTTTGATGCATGATTCTTTTCCTATCTAGTTTATGTTAAGAAAAGTTTCTGTATTATATTATAAGATGTACAATTTATTTTAGTGTATAGGTTTCCAGTTCTTTTCAACTCCGAAGGTAACAAGCATAAAAATGCAAAATAACAATGCTATTTTTGATAAGTCAATATTGTTTGTTATGAAATTTAACTTCATCTGAAAGTACATTAAAGTGAACACAATATCGTGTAAGAGAGAAACTTTTTTATACTTAAAACTTATATGCTGAATTATTCTTATCAGTTAAAAAAAATAAATAAAAATTTAAAAATAATGAATTATCTATATTTCTAGGTAACAATGTAATCATGTAATTTTTTTACACAGGGTTAAAGTTTGTTTGGATTTCTATTGCTTTATAAAAATTTAGAGTATTTGTAAGTTTATTACTATAAATTTTATTTTTTTGTGTACATGTAATTTTTTTAAACCAATTTACCTATTAACTTATAAAGTGCTTATGTTAAAATTATCTAAATTATTACAACATTTTAAAATTAACGATTTCGGCGTTTTATAATTAATTTTTGAGCATTTTGAATTTTAATGTCATTAATATATATTTGTAACATTAATAAAAATTCCATAAACTCTACTCAGTAAGCACATTCGTTATTCTTTTATCTATATTATAAAGGCCATTTTCGCTTTGCAATTTTCGCTACTACAAATTTTACATTTCTAAACATCGCGCATTTTAAATGTTTTAGTAAGTTTTCGATTATAAATTAGTTAAATAATTATTTTTAGATTAAAAATTATCGTCTGAATGAATTAATCTCGACGATGGACATGAATTCTGTTTACATGTGAAAATCTTGGTTAGAGATTAGAGAAAGATCTAGAAGCTTTCTCATATTGACCTGAGAGGAGAGGCCCAGAGATGGATGGAATCTTTTATTCGATGTTTACGGGTACGAACGACTTAAAAGCTAGACGAATGTTTTATGGAATATTGCTTCGGAAGAAAAAGAGCTTTTTCCTTTTGCATATGATTGCATTTAATAAATCTTTTGGAGCAGCAATTGTTGAATTTAAAGAAGTTTCTTCGTTTATTATTTTACTTAATTTTTATCTCGCTTCGATTCCTGTGACATGACATGGGGAAATCTACAAGTAATATTAATGGCTCCTATCTTAAAAATGTCATATATATATATATATATATATATATATATATATATATATATATATATATATATATATATATATATATATATATATATATATATATATACAGCGTGATTTATAAGTATCGAAACGTAGATTATTGTTTTAAATATTGCCTCTAAATCCATACTTCGAGTTATGAAGTTTAAAAAAAAAATGTACAAAATCTGAAGACAAAATTATCAACGCCATAGAGGGGAAGGGCTATTTAAAAAAAAATACGAAAATAAAAATCTTTATACGGTCCCCGTAGGATAAAAATTACAATTAGGAAAATCCTGACTGCCTTATACAGCACTGAATTAAAAACAAAAAATACATCTTCATATCTGCAAATCTCACAGAATTGTAGATGTTTAAATAATTCATCGAGTTTTAAGGGAATAAGAACAAGGTGAAATTCGCACAATTCAAAAAACAGTGTTATTGTAAGCTCTAAGAAACATGAAAAAAATGTTTCTATTAAGTGAGATTTTTTTTTTTCTGGTGGTTAGCTATATGAACTCCAAATAAAATCACATCCAAGAATTGTTCATAAAGTTTATAAAAAATTCATATGAGTAGTATTTTTTCAGTGGGGTAATTAAAAATCGTTATAACTTGGAACATTATTGATAAAATTTCATTATTTTTCATTTAATTAAAAAGGGAAATATTTTTTTTCATTTGTTAAATGATAATTTTTATTTATTTATTTGTTTTTAAAGGATGTAACTTTTTTTTATAAAAAATAATAATATTTTCGGAAGTAAATATATATATATATTTTAATTTCTGAAATAAAAATAATGTAAAATTATGAAAAAAGGCATTTTTCAAGTCTACACTTTTTTTCTTTAACGTTTCTTTACTTTTAATAACTTAAACATGAGATATTGTGGGAAAAAATCCCCTCATGCAGAAAAGCACATTTTTAGCTCTAAACAAATATTGGCTACTAATAAAATATTAAAATGTTTTTTAAAAGATTGAAAGTAAAAAAAAAAAAATAATAATAAATAACTATTTTTTGTAGCTTAAACTTCCAATTCAGTTTAAATTTTCTTTCTGTATTTTTTTAAAGTCCGACAGTTATTTAAAACAATGCTTTTTCTCACATACATATTAAGATTTTTCATAATTTTAGCTCTCACAATTTCATTATTTTTATCGTCAAGACAAGGCTGCCAAAAGAAGTCTATGTTCTGAGACACGCCTCACATGTTATTTTTTCTTTCTGAAGACTAGACGAAGTCGTGCCTAATGTAATTTTTCAAACCGTACCGGCACTGGTTTCTTTTTTCCTAGAACTGCATGGGAAGATATTTTCAGTCAAGGTCTCAACACAATCCGTATTATAATCATTGTGAGTTAAAATGTCTGTTTAAAAGAAGTAAAATTTTGCTCAATTCAAATATTTCCACAAAAAATGCATACATTTTTAAATCAACTTTAATTTACTAAATAAATAAATAAATAAATAAATAAATAAAAATAAATAAATTAAAAAAAAACGTTAAATAGTAGATTTAAAGGCAAAATAAATATATAACACAATAAAACAAGTGAAAATTACTTTTCTTTCTCTTAATAAAAAATGTGTTGATCTATGCAAAATGAATACGATAATACCTAAGAGAAATAAAGACTACATTTACATCTCTTAAGAAAAGAAGTTTCCTATAAAGCAAATTATTTCGTTCCTACGTGATTTCGTCTCAAAAGCTTTTACTGTTTGGCATTTTCCAAAGTTTCCAACGCATTGAATATAGAGTAACAATATTAAAAGGATAACATTTACATATACATGAAAAACGAAAATCTAAAAGAAGTAATTTTGTTCACAACTCCTCATTACGAAACAATTTTAACCATATCGAAGCAAGAAACTGTGTTAAAATTTGAGGCCGAGCCTGTCAATGATTTAAAACATTTTTCCAGGACGGGCCGAACGTTTTTTCCATGGATAATTTCTGGCAAGGACCTTGAAATTTCGAACCGTACGGACCTCTAGTGCAGACTACCAGCATATTTTGAAAGCACATTTAACCTAAACTCTATATGCTGCTATTTTTCGTAGAAAAGCAAAAACAATATCCTTAATCAATTTTAATTAAACTGCAACTTTCAATTATCCGTATCTCGCATTGAATTTGTGTCAAGAATGTGCTGCTCAAAAAAGACAAGAATAAGTGAAGTAAGTCACGAATTTTGGTGATTTTTTTATTTTAACATGTTTGTGAGATTTGTAGAAATCGAGATATTTTCTTGTTCTTGTTTAATACAGGAATAGCTAAGTAAAGATTTCAAATTAAATATTTTATCCCTAGGCGGACGTGTAAAAATAATTTCTTGTATTTTCTGAAATATTCCCCCTCACCCGCCATGGATTTGCAACTTTGTTCTTCAAAGTTTTCTTTTTTTATATGAAATTTCGCAAATGAAAGTATGTTATAGTGGGAATAATTATGTTAACTTATTATTTTCATATTTATGAATCGCTCTGTATATTCGACATTTTTCGTATACTATTTATTAAAAATGTTTACGTCCTCATTTTTTTCTAAACATAAAATCACGTCCGAAAATTCAATTTCGTAAAACGTTCTACAGAAAAAAATACTTTTTTGAAAAAAAAAGAACCCTTATTGTACTAAAATCATTAAGGAAACTCTGCACTTAATTATTAAAGTATATATATATATATATATGCATGTATGTATGTATGTATGTATATAATCCATTAATTTACATACAGAAATAAATTGGAAAGTTTGAAACTTTTTTTATTAAAATACTTTGAATAAGTTCTGTTAAAACAAATTTTACAGCCTCTTTTAAAAGACTTTTTGCTAGATTCTGGCGAAATGCTTTTCACAAGTTTTTAATATATCTTGATTAGAAACCATTATCATCGTAATTAAACATTTTTCTTCACCTTTTAAAAGAAAATTAAGAAACATAATAAACTAAAGGGTTTTCTTGGGGCAGTACGTTTAAAATTGACTTTGATGTTGTGAACTATAAAAAAAATTCGTTTTATTTGTCTAATACATTTACACTCATTACTTGGAGTTCAATTAACTTACGTTGTCAATTTCAAAAATTTAAAAATAATATGTAATTCAATAATTTATATTGCCTTGTTACATTATAAATTAAATGTTGTTTCTCATAAAGGAAATATGAGCAACTAGAATTCAGTAATGCAATTTTTAAGAACATTGTCGGAGATTTAAAATTCATTTATGATTTCTAAAAATGATTTTTAGTTTTTTGTCAGAAAAATGTAATTTTAATTTCATATTAATATTTCAGAAAACATACATTAACATTTTCCACACATTTTTAAAGAACACTATTATATTAATAGATTCAAAAATTAGATTGTAAATTGTTATCTATTACGTTGTCTGGAATTTAACGTCAAAAATGACTTTGACTGCAGAGACAGGCGTGCAGCATTACAGCTTCGATTATAACTATAGGTACCATTTGAATGTGATTGGCATCCGTAGCTTGTTAATTGCACCAACACTTCACGTCCCGTCAATGAAATTGCTTGAAAGGAACTGTGACGCTCCGATTGCTCTATTACGAACTGTACATTATCTTATTTATAGGGCAATTAAAAAAATGATTACGCTGAATTGAAAGCCTTTCTTTAGTGTATTTTTTATTAGGCTAATAAAAGTTTAAATATTTGCGGACAAGCACGGAATTTCTGTGTTTGTATAAGTAAAGATAATTGTGGTCATAAACTTGCATTTTAACTTTAATCAATGTAATTCAACTTAAAATAAACACATTGTAACACAGCTAGATGAAACATCACTGCAATATTTTTTTTTATATATCTCGCTTAATCTTCTACCTTACTAAAGTTAAAAGAAAACTTGAAAAATATTTATATATATTAACTTAACTATAATGATTTATCAAAATTTTATAAACGTCGCTAGTTTTAAATGAAGCATGCTTATTTTTATTTTAGGAATGCTTTATTTTAGTGGAATGGACATTTCACAAACATTATTGCATAAATGTGTTTATGTTTTTTAAACTCGAATAGCTTTTTGCTGTGTACCCAATGGTCTGGAATATTTGCGATAAATGGTATAACGTGTGATTAATTATTGGAAAATGAGTCTGATAATGTACGTAGTAACATACATACAAATTTGATAATAATACAGCTATAAATGGATTTTTGAAATTTCCGTCTCATCTGAATTTCTCATCTGAATTCTCATCTGAATTTTCAAGGTTTTTAATCAGCAAACAATTGCTGTTTTGTTTTGCCTTGAGAATTGAAACTGCAAAATTAAGTGGGTAAGTGTATTTAGTGTAATTGTAGATCTCAGACGGGATTTCGCTAAATGTATCTTTCAAAACACCTTATCATTTAATTAATTAATCCAAATTGATAATTTATACTTATTAAATTCTTTCATAGATGTCAACACCGATAAATTTAATTTTAAAATAATTATTAATAAAAGTTCTGTATTTAAATGAAATTAAATACGTGCAAATCAAATTATTTAAATAAAATCTAAGTTTTCAAATTTTTTGAAAATCCGAAAAAGAGTAGCGGAGATATAATAAAGTTTTAAATTTCTAAAGACTAGAAGAAAAAAAATATTTAAACGAAATTTAAAATACTGAATCGTTAATAAATATCAATAGCTTTTAAATAAAAAGAAAATTGAATTCCAAAAATATCATAAATGCCAGCTATTATTTATCACGGTATAAAAATAATATAAAAACCTTAAATTTGCAATAATACCAAACTTATTTTATATAAATGCATCTTAATATGGAAATTTCGACTTTTAACACAGTAATTCAAACTAAAAACGTAATATTTTCTAGCGAGATACTTTACATTAAAGTTATGATGCCTACATGAAAAGAAAATGAAATTAAGGTTATTTTTTTTAAATTTAAGTATAAAAAATGAACGGTTGACAATGAAAATAATATTTAAAAATAGACTTATTCAAAATTTTATTATTTGTCATATGACATAACGTATTCAGCAAAAAGTACTAAAAGCTTCAAGTCTGTGACCTATAAAGTTTTTGTATACAGACTTCGAGACGGACAACCTGAAAGATAGGTGATACGAATAGGGTTTCTTCAGATAAATGAAACCCTAAATATGGTGTACTTTTGTCGGCTGATTATCTACGCTATGGGATATAGGCCCTATGGGGTGGGTTGCCCTCCGTGGGGGTCTTTCTAAGAGAACCTAACCCGTATTTACGCAAGGTTCGAAAAAAACCACGGAAAACTTCGAACGGTTAGGCCGACGGTCGCGATTGGGTTCGAACCCAGCTCTACCATCTACCAGTTTGGAGGTCAGAACCTCGCGGCCACTGGTGGGGCCCCTAAGTATGGAGATGGAGATTATTACATTGATGCCGGATTTTGGAAAATGTCGTATTTCTTAATGGCCAGGTTTTCAAGGTACAGTGTATTTATAGAAAAAATTGGCATTTTTCATAAAAAAATCAATTAATTTATTTCTTAGGTTTTTAATCCTAAAGTTACCCCGAATTAATTTCATTAATCTATACAATTACGCAACTTATATTTAAAATTAGTAGGCAAACAACCAAAAATCAGTAATAAGAAATTATATTCTTCTAATGCTTTTTCAAAGTACCTAATTTATACAAAATCACTGTAAAGATCAATTTCCTATAACAATAATTAAAAATTAGAAGATGTGAGCTCACTTAAACTTTAATGTTCAGTTATGGGACAATAAAGCCGAATGTATCATAGCAGCCTATTCATAAATTTTCTTTTGATAGCAGTTTACGGAAATTATACTTAGAACAAAGAACGTTCATTTTCCATCATTTTTTTTTTTTTTTTTTTTTTTTTTTTTTTTTTAAGGATGCATTTCGATTGAAACGGCTGATTTTCCGATTTATTTTTGAATTCATTTTTGCTCTCAAATACACCAAACTTTCAAAATGTCTTATTTGGAAAGTACATAAGGTGCCATGATTCTCAATTCTTTGATAAATGTAGAAAATATTGCAAAAAAAGCAATCAAAAACGGCATTTAGAACCGATTTTTTCCAAGCGAGAGATTTGGGAACGAAAAAAGGGTCATACTGATAAGGTAATCGTTTATAACTCAAATTCTAATGAATTGAGTGTAAAAAGACATCACACTGCACCTGACACGTCCCTTCAAGAATCCCCTCAGCCAGTTTCATGTTTCTACTTTTAAAAATGTGTCTGAAATTGTATCAGAAAATTTCGAGTTGTTTTAGGTGGAGATTCATTTTTTCGAATACACCCTTAAGAATTACAAAAAATAAGAATTTTCATGAAGTGTAATAGTTGCAGCGTGAAGAAAACTTTGTAAATAAATATAAAGCAATATGAATATATTTTCTCACCAAGGAAGAAATCACAATTTGCACACACGTGTTTTATTATTCTCTCTAGGGACATTTGACCTTATCGCCTTATCTTTGTGAAACAGATTTGCAGCGAAATGTTTCTTATAAATTTCTTTCTAAAGATTTTTTTCGTTTTCTTTTTTAAGACATTATTATAGAAGTACACTTTTCAAATCTCCAATTACATGAAAAGTATGTGATGAACTGATATCGATAGGTTTGCAATATAAGCTGTTAGTTCTAGCTATAAGTTTGCTCTTCATTGCGATTTGTTATTATATATGTTGTTATGAATGGGAAATTTTTAATACAGTTATTTTCTTTAAAAATTCTTATTCTGCACACACACACACACATATATATACATACATATATATGTACATATTGTTTTTCCTTATTCTCATCTTCGTATATCATTAATTGGATGATGCATTTTGTGATAATATTTACATTGTATGTACATTTTTACTTTGAATATCATAATTGTCTTTCGTGTACTTGAAGTGATGCAGTTTTCTTATTATTTTTTAACAAAGGCATGAAATATGACAAGTCCATGTTTAAATTATTTTCATTAGACAATTAAACTATGTCAAAATGTCTTCAATTAAATATATTTTGTGGTCAAATGTGTCATGTTGCCTTCTACAGGTCAAATGACAATTAATGAGAAATCAAAAATTTAATTTTGTATTTAATTTACATTTTTAACAAATACTTTTATCAAATATAAATTGATTAAAGAGAGATAGTTCTATTTCTGAACAAATAAGCATAACTTCTCAGTTGCTTAAAATTTAACTAGCAGTACAATTTTATGAATTTTCATTGTAATAAAATCTTGCACAGTCGTTCAACTAACTGGAAATGTATTCGCTGCTTCTGCATGGTTGGTTTAATTTATTATCACAAATTGAATGGATTTTATTAAATATTTTACAAATATTTGTAATAGGTATAAAATGGAAAGTTAATCCCAAAGAGAATTTGATTTCCTCTTTTCATTGCATGTATCCATAATTTGGTTTAATTCGCATACAAATTTCAAGTTTTTTGAAACTTAAGTTATTTTGCAATATTTTAGTATTTTTACCATTGCAGTAGTAAATATTTAAGGTTTTACACTAAAGCCGGTAATATCTTTACGGTCTCTTCATATTTCGTTAGTTATGTTTCTGAAAACATAACTTACTTTACGTATAAAATCCAAATTCTTTGCAGGATAATAATATGTGAAATGTTTCCCTTTGTACTATTAACTATTTATAGTTTGACACCAAATGCGCTTAATATCTTTGCAAGATTAGTTTAATTTATTCTCTCAAATTCGATTCATTTCACGAATATATGTTGTATATAATAGAAAGGTAAACCCAATGAGAGCGTGGTTTTCTCTAATAATTTATACTTACATCATATAACACACATACTACTCTATGAAATGTATTACACTTATTTGTTTTAGAATCACGTACAAATAACATTGTTTCCAAAACATGTTTAACAACAACTGGATGTGCCGCTTAGAAATAAATAAAAGCAGCTATACCCATAGCATTCGTTAAGTATAAATTTTGTCATTATTAAATATTATGTACTTATTTGTTAATCATTATGATATGCAATTAAAGATTTAAACAAAAATATCTAAGTGAAATCAAAGGGAAGCAAAATCCACAAAAATTAATTGTGTAAAAAAATCTTGTTTGTCTTTTAAAATGTATGATATTTATCTATTAATATCTTATTATTTTAATATTTTATATTTTATTTAGTGTTATTAGTAAGTATTTTTTGACGAATAATATTTTTACAAATTTATCTGCAATAGATTTTATCTAGAATATCATTAGGTATTTAGTCATGGCTAATGCCTAAAGCTTCTGATAGAATTCAAAACTAACACTGAATATTTAATAGGTTTCAACGGTGCTGTTAAGCTATGTAAGCTTTTCTTTTACAGAGAATATATAAAATAGTATCCATTTTATGACGCACATAGTATTCCGGATACTTCTCTAAAGAGCTAATTAGCCGACGCAAACTCTTTATTGAACTGATCACTTTTGAATTCAAATGAAATAAGATTTTGTTGATGTTGGGATTATTTTACATGTAAAATGCCGAATGGCCTTCAATATATATCTTATATTATTTTCATAAATAAATATATTCTTTGTGCCTTAAAAATACTGATTATCTGACGATTTAAAGCTATTGAACACACTAAAAATATTAGATTAAATTTACAATATCTATTTAGATAATTTGAATAGAATAGAACAATTTTTGGTGCATGCGTCTTTGAATATTTTGCTTCGATGAGAAATAATTATTCCTTAACATCAACAGTTTGTGACGGTTGAAAGTTGATTTTATTATTATTTTATTGTTGAAAAAAATAAAAACAATAGAAGAAAGATGCGTGATACGCATGTTGCTTTATTAATTAAATTATTAGGACAGATTTAACTTTATTTAACTGGAAATGAATTTTTTTGTCGAAAAATACAAGAGTTAGTAGATCAGTTAAATGTTAAGTGGTAAACTATTAAGGACTATGATAACAACATATTAAGCATAGTAAATGCAAAAAATGTGGAAAATTAAATATTGAATTTTGAGGAATATGATTAGAAAATAATATCTTATATAAATAAAATAAAGTACAAAAAAATGAATTCTAATAAGAATATTGCTAATAATAATAATACTTATTCAGTTCGAACATGTCATGCTGCTACTGAATTCAAAAGAGTAAAGATACCGAAATTTCAAAAAAATCTGTTTTTTAGAGAACAAGATACATTTTTTGAAAATTGGAATTAATTCGGATTATCAATTGATAAAAATCCCAGTCTAAGAAAAATCGAAATTCGAACTTTAAAAAAAATAGTTTCAGGGGCAACTGTAAACACGATTAACGGTTTCTATTTAACTGAAAATAATTATGCAGAGACTGTATCGCTTTTGAAAGAAAAGTATGGCAGACATGACATGTTCGTACATGCTCATTTAAGTAATTTGTTGAATATGAAAAATGTGAAAATTTTGTCTGACACTGACGGTTTAAAAAATTGTTACAATAGATATCTAGTGCAAATTCGAAACTTACAGTCGTTAAGTGTAAAACATAATACATGAAGTGAGTTAATGAAGTTAATATCTCCAGATTTAACCCTAGAGCTTAGTAGAAATTTAAAGGATTGTGAAATGTTGGATATGGATAAGCTTAAGAATTTTCTTAAAAATAAAGTATAAAGTCGAAAATGGGTGAGAACTATTCATGATTTAGATACTAAGAAATCGTTTTCTAATGATAATAACATTCAATATAGATCGAAGTTATGGATCAGAAATCGAAATGTAAAGCTAGATATTAATGTAATGTAAAATTATATAAAAATAGTGTTTATACTAAACAAAGAGTTTTGTAAATAAGAATTCATGTGTATTCTGCAGTAGTATTGATTCTAATTAAGTCAAACAAGCAGATTAGGAGTTATGGATGCGTAAAAATTTAATTTAAATAAACTTTAAATTAATGTTAATCAAATTCGTAATGCGGGTATTTCACTAAATATAACTTTATCAATGCTATTGAACGACGTTATGCAAAAAACTAGCAGCAAGTTAAGATTCACAAAATTTTGCAGGGTTTTAAAAATTATGCATACGTACATGTATATCTGTATCTAAATATATCTATATATATAAAACAAGAGATATCTGTCTGTCTGTCTGACAGCAGATAACGCCGAAATTATAACACCCAGGTCTATGAAATTTTTGTCTTGTGCGGCAGCTAACACCGGAAAGAATAATTCATAGCCAGATGTATAATTTCAATTTAGATTTTTTTTAATTGAAATTTTATTCGACAAGAGGATATTTGCAGCTTTCCACCAATGCAATTCAACGAAACAGCCAGCTTAGAAGCCATTTGCAGCTCGCCCCCATTCCTCGACAACAAGTAGCAAGCCAATGAGAGCAGGTTTTAAATATGGAGTTTTACGACTGCATTACACGGCGGAAGGCTAGTAACAAACTGCACACACATTTATTATTTTTTCCTGTTTTCATGAATTTGGTTAACCTGATTGATTTACAATCGAACTACAAAATACATCAATGGCACCATCCAAAAAAAAAAAAAAAAAAAAAAAAAAAGTAAATTATGTAATTAATGATTTTATGTTTTCCTAGAGCTTCTTCAGATGTGCAGTGCACGTTGCGTACGTGCTCAGAAGATTTTGCGTGCAGGAGGTCTCATTGAAGAAAAAAATTTTAAAAAATCAGTTATTGCATATTTTTGTGGTTCAAAACCTCTAAAATCAACGAATATATTTCTTTATCTTCCGAAAACATGGTTTTTGTAGCAGAAATACATACCTGGGTTCACTGAGATAAAATTTAAAATATTCTAAAATTTAAAATATTCTTCAAATAAAATTTTAATTTTTTTCTATTTTACTAAAAATTAAGATTTTAAATAATCGCAATTTGTTTGAAAACATCTATGGTCCCAAGCAACGCCGGGCGGATCGACTGATATATATATATATATATATATATATATATATATATATATATATATATATATATATATATATATATATATATATATATATTCACGAATTTTCATAAAAACCTTTTTAAATTTGCTGAATTTAAATTTTCATAATATATGAAATACAAATTTTGACGACATCTAAATTTTCGACGATAAAAATTGCTAGATTTTTATATTTTTTTTCTTTATTCATCTAGAAATAATAAAGAAAGGTTGAATTTGAATATGAAAATGTATGTGTGAATCAAATAATATACATACAAAAAATCGTGGGACTTAAAATTTATCCATTAACAATTAATTATTTAAGGTTTTGAATAAATTTACTTTAAATAAATTTCACACTCTTCTTTAGAAGGAACTTTGTTCAAAACTTCTAGTGAAAAATTTTCCGGCAATTTTTAAAAACGCTTGATTAGAAACCTCATTCTTAGCTCCATTGTAATGACGCATTTTTCTATGCTGTTAAAAGGAAAACAAAGAAGCGTAAGAAATAGCGAGAAACTTTACTTTGGCAAACTTTCAAATTAACTTTGATGGCGTGAAATATAAAAATGTGCTTTATTATATGTTATATGCATGGACAATCTTTAATTGACTGTTAATTATATTTCATTGGTACTTCTTATATCCTAAGAATAAGATGAAGTTCACGTATTTTATTTTTAATCTTACAATATAAATTAAACGCAGTTTATCATAAAAGTAAATGGAACAGTTTAAATCTAGAATAGATATTCTCAGAAACATTATATCAGACATGTTTTTTTTTTGTTTAATCAGATGATATTTTTATTCTTTTGCAAATAAAAATTTAATTTTATACTAATATTTATAAAATGTCCAAACTAATGTAATATTTTTATTTAATTTTATAATTATAAATTGATACAACATTAAAAAAAATATGTGTATCTTAATTAATCCAGATATCCAAAATAGTCAATGCGATATCAAGAAAATCCAGTAAAAAATATGATTATGATATTATTTTCATCAGTTTGTAATCTATACATATAATAAAACAGTAGGACCCGGTGTGTCTGTACATTGAAGATAATTGACAAAAATGGAGTCAGGGCGATAAAAGAAAACCAATGAAACACAAAAAAAAATTTTTTGAATTTTTTGTCTGTCTGTCTGTCTGTCTGTTTGTTCGAGGTTATCTTCGTAACTACTGAATGGATTTTTATGCGGTTTTCACTAATGAAGAATGCACACTCCCGGGCAGTGTATAGGCTTTGTTTCATCAAAATCGGACAACAGACAAAAAAGTAACAAAAAGAAACAAAAGAAACTATTAGGTGCGCTGCTCACGTTTTTTAGTACATAACGTTTTTTAGTACATATAAAATCCAATAGATGTCACTGTGCGCTTTTAAAACGCGCTATCGTTATGTTTTCGCCAGTCTACTTAAGTATGAGAAAGTTTCAAGCTGGCTGTCGTTCCATGTGGTTTAGTCGGTAGAACGTCAGTGCGCCATACTGATGGCCCGGGTTCGATTCCCAGCATGGAATTTTTTTTCACTATGTTGGCATTAACGCCTATAAGCAATTAAAAGAATTTGAAATATTGTATTCAAGGCGAATTTTCTCTCTGGGAAAATTTCCTTGCATTAATATGTCAGTGTAATTTTTTTTTCGATTTAATTTTTTTTTTCGAAACTTTGTTTTTCTTAAAAAATTACAGTAAATATTTGATATTTCCCAACGTTTTTTGAATGATCGACTTGCTTTTTTTTTTAATGTATGTCTGAACCTTATCTAACTACTTCTTCAAGATTTCTTTAGATAAACCGACCAGCGTAGCGGGCGAAGGCCGCTAGTACAATTACAAAATACATCAATTCTAGCATATTAAAAGAATCCAATATATTTATTTATTATAATATTTTTGAATAAATTGTTAAATTTCTATTTGTTTCATTTTCTCATGTTTTTATATTACATTATACAAAAAGAAATTGCGAATTTCCTAATTAATCATTTTTAACTAAAAAAGTCTGGCTGTGTTTAAATGTAGTATAATTTTGCCCGCTATTTAAGGTTATTCATATTTTTATATTTGTAAAATAATTTTTGTGATGTGACTGTAAGTTTATAACTAGCCCTATTTCTGCGCACCGCACAATTTCCACGGGCAAAATAAAATTAAAAAAAATCCTGTCGGCTTAGGCTATAGGCAAAGGTAGATTTCGTTAGGTGATCATTTCAACAACAAAAAATAGCATATAATTAAAGAAAACTCCGTTTAACAATTTTATTTGGCCGTTTTTGAAGAAATTTGAATTTTATTTTTCTGTGAAAGCTTGTTTTATTAGAATCATCTTAAGCAAAAATCGTATCGTAATGGCCATTTTGACAGCAGTTTTCGAATTATAATCTGACTTCATTCAGAAATTGACCAATACATCTCATTAAATAGATCAAAAATTAGAGAAACTGTCAACTGAATGCATTTGAGATCAAAATTGGATTGACAAAATAGGTAAAAAAAATTCCAATTTGTTATTTTAATGCATCTTCAATTCTTCAATCACGTTCGTTTCGGGAAATTCTTCCAAAATGCCAACTTTGCCAACATTTTTTTAAATTACATTCTGCCTTTATGAAAAATCTAACCAATACGGCACATTATACATTTCCTAAATAAGAGAACCTGCCAATTAAATTCGTTTGAGTGCAAAAAGGGTTTAAAAATGATTCAGAAAATAAGCAACTTGCTATTTGAATGCTTCCTCAATTTTTCAATCGCTTCTGATTTTTTTTAAATGCCTATGTTGACAGCATTTTTTAAAATACATTCTGCCTTTATCAAAAAACTGATCAATGGGGCACATTATGCAGTTTCTAAATAAGGGAAGCTGCCATTTAGATGAGTTTAAAATAAAAAATGAATTAAAAAATTATTCAGAATATAAATTGTTTAGATTTGAGATTTTTTTCTCAACTCCTATTTTTGGTTTAACTTATAATTGATATAAGGATTGGAACTATAAAAAACTTGTCAGTGTAAAAGTTGTAGATATATCTGAGAAGATGTAAAACAAATTTAATAGGATTTGATATCTTAAGAATTGACAAAGTTATTGATTTTTTTCCTTTTTTTCACCTCCCCCTTTTTTGTTTTCGTTTTTTATTCATTTATTTACTTATTTATTTTTTCAGTAAAGGTATGTCCTATCAAAAACTTGTAATAACAAAATTTTTAGATAATTTTAAGAACATCTATAACAAAAAATCTATAATTAAGAACATCTATAATTTTAAGAACATTTATGCATCTGCTTGGATGCAGAGAAATGCGGGCTATAGATGATCCTCCTTTTCATGAAACCATCCTAACTGTTGTAGAAAGTTTACAATGCAACTCGTCTCACTCAAAAAGTCCTGATGATAATGTTAAGTCTATGGGGGCTTTATTTTCAAATATGTCGCTCAAAGTTTAATATTTTAAATAAATTTAATATTTATTCTTTTGTATAAGATGACTTAGGACGATCTACAGCCGTGCAAGTTTTTACTTTTTTTAGATTTTGGTTATACAGTAGATTCTCTCAAATCCCCACAGCTTGGGACCAGAGGTTGTGCGGATTTTAGAATTTTGCGGATTTCTGGTCGTTGTTTTGTTTATATTTTTTAAACAGTAATTTGAATGTAATTAATAATGCAAACAAAAGTATAATGAATGCTTACAACATACTAAAATATTAAAATAACTAATAAACTAAAATAATAAAAATTTAGATAATTTTTTAAATGATTAATATATTAAGAGCAAAGGTCAAGTTAATAATCAATAATGTACCAATAAATATTCATTATAAAGATGAAATATGTTTTTCCTAAATTATTCAAAGAAATTTGCCTCATAAAGGTACATTACTAATTCACATCAGGATCATAAAATAATGAAGCTTTATTTTAGGTTGAGCCAGACTTAATAATTAAAAGAGCTTGAATAATACATAAATATATTTGATAAGATTGTGATTACCAATGATGTCAGCAATGTCTTGATTTTTTCAGAAATAAATTATTTTTTCTTCATAAATTGTATAACCTTAACAAAAATTACAAATAAAAAAATGTATGGATTTAATATAAAACTAAAAAAGTCAAATGTTGCACCTGCATTTAAACGGAATGTTTCATTGTTTCATCCGTAAATTATGTGCGGATTTTAGAGAGTTGTGGATTTTAGGATTGCGGATTTGAGGGAGTCTACTGTATTATGATAGTTTCAATTTGAGAAATGGTTTAAAAAAATCTGAAAACAAAACCGAAAAAGTAATAAGTATCCCTGTTGTTGATCATCCTCAGCTGTCCTATTCAAAAAAATCATGTAAAAAAAGCGCGAAATATTTGAAAAGAACGCCCCCATCGACTTAACACTATCATAAAGTTTTTTTGAGTAACTATGTGGGATTCTAAGAAAGGCAAGTAGCGTGAATAGTGACGCTAGGTGTGGCGGACGAGATGAAGTAGCATAGACAAGGTCAAGCGGATGAGATATTAGCATTCGCATTTCTGAAATTCAGCACAATAGAGATTACAATTAGATATACAGTTAGTTGCTGACTCTGTGGAATGCTAATTAATTACAAAATTTTCTTTTTTTAAATTTCACTAATTATTCATAAATTCTATTTTTGTGTCGACATGGTTCAATAAAAGGAAAAAAAAATTTTAACTTTTTATGAAACGAAAAGTTGATTAATACATTATATTAAATGTACATTACATTATTTTATACATACTTAATATTAAAGATCATACATAAATTAATTAACCCATCCTGCATTACGCCAGTCGTGATAATAACATTCAATATATATTAAATTAAGGAAGAAAAATTTTACATTAAAAATCTTTATATATATACACTGGCGGAAAAAAAATCCCAACACCAAGAAAAACTTATTGTAGAGTAATGAAATTTGGACAGTGTACTTGTCTAGTTAACATGTTTAATTGATTAGATTTTCGAGATCACAGGTTAATTTAAGGTCAATAAAATGCATTTCAAATGTGAAATGCTGTTACATTAATAGTTGCTATAACCGCCCGAATTTTGAATGGAAGCCTGCATACGTGCATGCATTGTGTCATACAGATACCGAATGTCACTTTGAGGTATGGAGTTCCATGCTTGTTGTACTTGCTGTGTCAATACTGTGATGGTCAGTGTTGGCTGGGGATGACACCGAAGTTCTCATCCAATGATATCCCATACGTGATCAATGGGAGACAGATCTGGTGACCTCGCTGGCCAAGGTAACATGTCGACACTCTGTAGAGCACGTTGCGTTACAACAGCGGCATGAGGGCGAGCGTTATCCTGTTGAAAATCTCCTCTAGAAAGCTTTTCTTTAATGGCAGCACTACAGGTTAAATTACCAGACTAACGTACACATTTACAGTCAGTGTGTTTGAGAGACCCGCGAGAGTGCTTCTGCTGTCATAGGACATTGCTACCCAGACCATGACTCCAGATTGTAGATCCAGTGTGTTTAGGCCGCAGTCAGTGTGGTTGCAGGCGTTCGTCTGGCCTCCTTCGGACCAGCACACGGCCATTATTGGCACCAAGCTAGAACATGCTTTCATCAGAAAACACAACAGATTTCCATTTCATCCTCCAGTGAGCTTTGGCTTGACATCATTGGCGTCGCAAATTGCAATGACTTTGAGTCAGTGGAATACATGCCTTGCATCGTGCTGTCCTTGAAATAACCAATTTCTAACAGTCTGTTGTGTCACTGTGGTACCAACTGCAGCTCGAATTTCTGTCGCAGACGCAATATGATGCACCAAGGCCGTACGCCGAATACGACGGTCTTCCCTCTCAGTAGTGCCACGTGGTCACCCGGAGCCTGGTCTTCTTGAGGCAGTACCATCCCTTGACCCCTGCTCCCAACAATCATGCACAGTGGATACATTCCGTCCAAGTCTTTCTGAAAAATTGTGGAAAGAAATTCCGCTTTTTCGTTGTCCTACTTTACGACGTCTTTCCAACTCGGAGATCTGATGATAATAGCTTCTTCATCTTCTTAAAGGCATTCATGATCAATATCAACTCAATCCGTCAAATTTTGTAGATAAATAATGCTCACAAACTTTACAGCATGCATTTAAAGCAAACCTGATTTTAAAATTGTGAATGGCACTACTAGCGCCACACGTATGCACGAAGCATGAAATTTTAATCAATGTCGTCTTTCAGATGTATAAACACGCCTACAAAATTTCGTTTAGCTAACACAAGTCTTTATTGGTGATGGGATTTTTTTTTCCGCCAGTGTATATATATATATATATATATATATATATATTTATTTATATAGCCCTGTTACTCTTGGACCTTCTATATTTAAATGACTACTATTTTTAAATGACTCGATATTTTTTAAAATATTTTTTTCCAAATAAAACTAGAATTATTGCTTCCAATATCTTCAGGAACATACATATACATGGTAAGGATTGCACGCTCCAATGTGTTTTGGACTCATGTTTTCTAATGAAAGTATTTCGAAATAAACATAATGTTGGAGACCTGACAGACTTTGGCTGAGATGAACCTCTAATATGTATTATTTTAATATTTTTAACTATTAATATTTCAATAACTTTTTACGATATTATTTTCAAACGAACTATAACGTTCGTTCTAATAAACCCCAATAAATTCAAGTGATTAATTTCAAATTTTTAGCATATTAATCTTAGTACGGAACGAAAGTTCTGAAGAAGATAACATATTAACTGCAAAAACAGTTCTTACTTCATATAAAGCTACTTATCAAAAACTGATCAAAGTACTTTAGAACTTATATACGCACAGTGGAGCATCGTTTATAGGACGTCGAGTGACTAATGAAAAACATCGTATAAGCGGTAACGATGTATAATAGATTTTCACTTCAAAAATTAGAATTAATTTTGTTTCCACTTGATTATAATGTTTAGAGTGTTGATTTACAAGAATTTAAAAATTAAACACACGAAAAAACAAATAGCCAAAAGGGGGGAGGATCAGTGAGTAATTTAAATATGCGTACCTTTTTTTTCACCTTTGATGGTTTTACGTAGTATTACAGAAAAGGGATTGTCTATGGTTGTTTGACGTGATGACTGACGTTGAGATGTAATTAATGATTTGTGTAATGAGTCAAGGATTTGAAAAGTTTTTTTCACTGGTAACAAAATAAGTTTTTAAAATTTCACTGAATTCAAGGCATCTTGAAAAGACAAAGACTCAACTCCTTTGTATTTCTCGTCATCTTCGCTGTCAGTATGCTATTCAGACTAGGAATTCTGGATAGACTCATCAATATTACAAATCGCTAACATTATTACATCGTCATCGCAGTCCATGTATTCATTAATAATTGTCTCGGCTCTGAGCAGATTCCGATCATCTTCGTTGATTATTGTATCATTATCGTAACCTACGTCATCACTTTAATTTTTATCGGAGTTTTGAAATGCAAATTCCGCTTTTATAAAACAGTATTTTGTTGTTGTCTTTGTTACCTGAAATCAAGCCGACGAAATCATTTTCACTTCTTCGAGAAAACTTATTTTCTTGGGATTAGGGTCTTCAACTCTATGAAAAGCGAGTTGAATTAACTGCTTTTTATAATGCATTTTTGAATTTTTAATCATGCTTAAATCACATGGAGGAAGATGAATTGTGCAATTTGCAGACTAGAAATGAAATTTTATATTTAAAAAAAAAACAGTATTTGGTGGTTTTTAATGGACATCAGTCGATGAATTGCAATTTTTTTTCTTTCTGCATGTTCATGGAATTGCTATCTAGTAAAAATTTTGGTCGTCAATTACGCATTTTTAATGGCATCATCACATTCTTCGATGTTCTTTAGACATCTATGGACTTTTGATTTTCCTAACATCAAAGATGTGATCTTTTCATTTCCATCACAATTTGCACTAAAAAGGACAGTAAAGCGAT
Source organism: Maratus speculifer (assembly GCA_964019185.1). Lineage (NCBI taxonomy): Eukaryota > Metazoa > Arthropoda > Arachnida > Araneae > Salticidae > Maratus > Maratus speculifer. The sequence continues at coordinate 256,318,289 of OZ025295.1, read as the reverse complement.
CTTTAATTTTTTCTCTTCCTTTACATTTTTCGCCTTTTTAAATTAAAGCTCGATTCGAAATCAGGCGATACAAATACCTATCTCGCCGGCATTACAATCTTTTTAAGTTGGTATTTACTTATTATGATTGCAGAATTTTGAGTTATTCTGCGATAGAATCCACTGGAAAATCTCTCGATTCACTATTTACAAATTCACAGTTGATCCCATGGTGCGCTTTCAGTTTCTGCAACCATCCTGCTGTAAAGCCACAGTCTGACAGATGTAATTTCATCGCGATTTCTTTCGCTTTTTACACAGTGGCGCAGCTTGAACTCGATTCTGGGGGTTTTGAGTTTCTGATAAGGTGTTTTTCCGTTATTTGCTTCATTGGTTAATAGTATCAGTACTGATTAGAATATTTACTGCATAAAACTTAAACTCAAAGAGCATCTGTGTGGCAGAAAATCGTCATTCTTTTAGCGTAATACGTCTCAAAAAAGTGATTTAGTTCCAATAACCAATTTTTACTTAACTAATCCATGTAATATACATTCTCACAGTTTTAAGTTGAATTTTCGTCATTTAATTGGATCACTTTATTAAATGAAATCTGATTCAATAAACGGTGGATTCCGAAATACGCCAAAACATTTAAATATTAAGTTTGGTTTTGATTCGTATAAGCGGCAATTATAGTAATCTTTCTTAGCTCTGGGAAGGGTTTTAACTTCAAAACCTCCCCCTTGGCTGCGCCACTGTTTTTACATCAACGTTGAACTACTTACAGGAATGTTTGACGACATTCCTGATCAAGCAACTGGAGTAAAACAGTTTCCAGTTTAGGAAATTTACCTTCCTGCACTCGCATTTTTTATGTTTTGCCATCCTTCTACAGTTTTTCAGAAAATCTTTTGTACTGGACACTCATGTCGTTTATTTCCAAAAAAAAATGACTGAAATCAACAATAGATCAGAAGATAAGGAATTAAATTCTACTTGAAAGAAATGTTCCTCATTTGCAGGACATCAGTTCCTTTCCATTTAAAATCAAAAATCATAGATCGAAAACACTGCGTGGCCAACTAAAAGTTGCCAATACTAACAACAGTTAGAAGGATGGTCAATTTGCAACTTAAAACAGATCAGGAAAGCTAACCATTAACACAAAAATAAAGACTTCTCTCAACGTAATCCGTTACGCTTAAGCTGTTTATTTTTCAGAGTAATCGAACACCAGCTCACATTTTTATAATGTGGGGATACATTTAAACACGCTCTTTCGTGTCAATCATAGCTGTCAACTTCCGCTCGTTCTTAAAATAAACAAAAATAAATCTATACTAAATCGAAAACTCGACGTATAAACGATATTGTGCGTCGTACAAATGATATAGTTTTACATTAAAATGAATAGGAATGAATTGGGACCACACTAAATCGACGTATAAATGTAAACGTCGTATAAGTGATCGTCATATAAACGATGCTTTACTGTATATGATTATCCCATATCGTAACCTGTATGACGAAATTATGAATAGGTTTCTATGATTTCCTTGAAACAGGGTTCATGAAAGTTCATCACTTATAAGTTCATCACTTATAATCGGTTTCTTTTCTTATAAAAGAGACGAATTCGACGAGTGAAAAAGTTTAAAGAACAAATTCATATAAAATAATAACAAAATTAATTTCAATAATAATTCAGTATTTAATAAATATCTTTTCAAACTTGACGTCAAGTTTGCCACTTATAATTTTATATGTAAACTTTCGACTTTTTTACTTGCATTTTTAATCAAAGAGTTTGGCAAAATCTAGAAATATACTTTTAGAAGCACTCACAGTAAAATATTTAGTTTTATCAAAGAAAATACTTTTTTATTTTCCATATGACATCATTTTCAGTCACTGAAACTTTCTGAGATGAGCATCAGCGAAATGAAAAGAAAAACTGATAGGTAAAAGTGTTATGAGTAAAAATACTTTTTTTTTTTACATACAGATGTCATTTTCTGATCAAAATGTTTTAAAGTTTCATTTAAATTCTAATGCAAAAACGGTATCCGTAATGATTTGTTGATTCACATAGATGATGCGCATGTTTGTCAAACAACTGGCTATTTGCGTAAAAACTCAACTTGGAAAAAAATTCGAATTTAATAGCATGAAAAATGCTTAAATAACCGTTATTTCCACGTCAATAAAATATATTGCATTACACATGAAAACCCTGGTTATCGAAAAAGCATGGAACCTTGACTAAGCATTTACGGTTAACCGGAGTTTTGTATGAAATTTCGGATAGTCGGGGTTCCATAAGAATTTTTGAATACCCGGAAGGCTTATGATGAAATCCTGTGATCGTAATTTGGAACATATTAATTAAAACATATATTTATTAGAAAATGTATTTAAAACATATTATTTGTAATAAAAATGCTGTGGTATTCAAAGCATCCTGAAGTTCAAAAGAAAAAAAAAAAAAAAAAATCACAACACATTTTGTATGTGTTTATCTAATAAAGTTCCCAAAATTATGCAGTGGATCAAATAAGTAAATTGTCTTACATGTCATGCTTTTTAAACACTATTTCTACCAGTGTGCAATAATACCTTTCAACGTTTTTATTTTCTTCCTTCTAATTTTTAAATCTAATGTGTATTGAAACAATTCTTTAATTAATTAAAAATTATTCAGAATGGTTTTTATCTAAAACTTTCAAAAATAATAGTAATCGTAAATCAAAATATGTTGGGAAATGTCATTTGACATCGGTAAAATTTGTACTCGCAGTAAAATTATTCATATTTAAAATGGGCTTTAAGAAATTTTAAAGTCTCTCGATTAAGCCGATTTTCGGATAACCAGGGTTCGAATAACCGGAATTCTGCTATATTGCATTTGTCTAGAAAGTAATGCATTATAAATTACTAACTCTATGAAAATTGTTACTTTCTGGCATCAAAAGATTGAGATATACATTATTTTTCAGATACGTGACGTCAAATGCAGTATTCTTTGCAGTATTCTACCCATTTCACAATGCGAGTAAGGAGATTGCCACCATTGTAACGAAATATCATAAAAGACTTTTAAAATTAAAATTAAAATATTAAAATGGGATTATTTTAAAAAAAACAAGTTTTACATTAAATAATAGTAGTAATAATAATAATAATAATAATAATAATAATAATAATAATAATAATAATAACCATTAAAATTGGTCTTTCTTAGGCTACGGTATCTTCCTTACCTAAAATTACCCGCAATTCATATAAATTCATTGAGAAAATAATAATTGCATTTGTCTAGAAAGTAATGCGTTATAAATTACTAACTCTATGAAAATTGTTACTTTCTGGCCTCAAAAGGTTGAGATATACATTGTTTTTCAGATACGTGACGTCAAATGCAGTATTCTTTGCAGTATTCTACCCCTTCCACAATGCGAGTAAGGAGATTGCCACCATTGTAACGAAATATCATAAAAGACTTTTAAAATTAAAATTAAAATATTAAAATGGGATTATTTTAAAAATAACAAGTTTTACATTAAATAATAGTAATAATAATAATAATAATAATAATAATAATAATAATAACCATTAAAATATGTCTTTCTTAGGCTACGGTATCTTCCTTACCTAAAATTACCCGCAATTCATATAAATTCATTAAGAAAATAATAATTGTATTTTTAGAATTTAAATTGTCACATAGAACTTTTTTTTGAAGAATAATTTTAACGAATTTCTAATAACTCAATTTAATTTATATAAAAGAAATATGAAATTATTCATTTTTATAATATATTCTACTGTTTACAACTGCATATAAATTATTTTAAGCAGCATGGACATGTTTATAATTTATGACTAATAACGAAGAATTTTATGACGTTTATTATCTTTACTGCTTTTTCTTGCATTTTTCATTGGGTAATTAGTCAAGCATAATGCTCGAAGCTTCCGATAAAAATCGAGGTTAACTGCGAATATTTAAAAAAGGTTAATGGCAGTATTATTTCCCTGTTAGAGTTTTTCTCTTTTTATTGTCATTGTGGAATCACTCATGATTGATTATACGGTTATGTAGCAAAATTATTTAGTTAAAAAAGTGCATTTATTTAAAGCTGTTTGTATGATTTATAATTAATTATTGAAAATATTTTCATCAATAAGCCTGTTTAATGCATTTTGTAGTAATCAGGAATGAAAATACCATGCATTCTTGTGTATTGTCATTTATTTCACCAGATTTTATTATAAAATTAAGAAATGCGATTTAAAAATGTTCAATGTATCATTATCCTATCTATGTGTGGAAACTGGGATCTTTAAAAAACGTTTTACTTTTTATGTTGAAATTTACAAAATCATGAATCAATTTTTTATAAATACTATGCTACATAGGTACTACTTTTTTATTATTTTAGAATAAACTCTGTTAATTATTTTTTTCGTACATTTGTACCGAAATGTATTCTCATTTATGGTAATAAAATTCAGTGTGTGCATTTTCCATGAAAGCAATGCAATCACAAAAAAATTACTTTCATTAGTGAATATTCTTGAATATCACAATGAATTAGAATATCGTACAATATGAATTCTATTTTCATTTTCATATCGGTCATACTGTTCACTTTGTACACATAACGTTATGACATATTTAATCACAAGTTTCTGACTGTATATTTCTTTTAATACATTAAAAAAAGAAAGTTGTTAATTGAATATTTTACCATGTAAAAGATTCGAAAGCTCACTTTTTTGGAATGCGTGTGAATTCTTGAAACATGCATTACTTTATTATTATTTGGACGAAATTCGGTAATTAATGTAAACATAAATTTATGACCTAGTTATACAAATATTTCTATTCTGCATGAGTATTTTTATACATATAAAAAAAGCTTTTGAAAGAATATTCTTTCATGTAAAATATTCGGAAGTTCATTTTTTTAAACTGCATGGGAATTCTTAAAATATGATTTTTTTTATTATTATATAGACGAAGTTCGGATATTTTGGAATTTTCTAACAATATGAAATTCTTCATATTATGGTGCAATTGATGCTACAAAAACAAGGGTATATCTGCGTTACTACTTTCTAATATTTCATATTACATTACATCAGTTATAAAGATATAATGATATATTATATGAATATGACTATTACTGACTTTTGATTGGATATTTTGCCTAAGACATTTTTCCAATAAAAAAGTTAATTTTTTTCTTTAATATTTAATATTTAATATTTTATGAATGTTATTTGCGATTTTAGTACGCTAGATATCGCATTTGAATCTTTAAACTAAATGTAGTAAATATGTTTTGAATTAAATTTATTATTCATGTTGAGAAATATCTATGTACTTGTTTTTACGAATTTTTTTTTGTTATTTTCGTATAATTTAAAATTATGTACATTATTATTACTTTTTCTATTTATATGTAAAATGTAACTTTGTGAGCCACTCACGAAGTCCGGAATTTATGTTTCAAAAGATATGCGAACGCCCCCCGCGCCATCATTTCCCCAAACTTTTGTCAACACCAGAGGCTCCCATCCTGGGTTGCGTGTATCATTGTGGGTACGTGGAAATCATACCAGAAATTGCTGGAATCACAAAAAGGATCAGTCAAATCAGAAATATCTTAGAAATAATTATGTAATTTGCATCATATGATTGTGCACGTTGTTTATATGTTTGTGATACGAATATTACTAATGCAAGAAAGCGTATTTGCAATTTCGAGACGAATGGAGGAAGAAGTAAGTGGTCGTGTTTATAAGAAATGCGGGTAATCCGAAATGAAAAGCCTATAAAAAGGGTACGTGAAAGCAAAAAGTTTTTGAATCTATTTTCTAGACGGGCGAAAGATTAATAGTTATGAATAAAGTAATATAAAATATATAGATATCAAACCATATGATATATACTTTACTAAATCCTATATCATTTGATTCTACATTAGATGGTTTTTCCTCGTTTTGTTTGGAAAATAGTGTACTTTACTGTTGTACCAAAGAATAGATAAATTCTCATTTATAAATCTGCGAGTTTGCATCCAAGAAATGCCATGATATTTCTGATTGCTTTCTTAAGCGATTTATTCGTGCAAATGTATATAGTTGCATTATTGCGATCGTCAGATTTTTCAAATATTACAGTGTTGTCGGAATATTTTCAATGGTAACTTGGACGATGCCTTGTGGTTCTGATAACACAATAAAAATAAAACACTGCCAAAAGTTTTATTAGGAAATTTCATTACGAAATGACCATAATATTTATTAAAAGCTTATATATTGTATTATTATGTATTTAATATTTGTTATTTTATACTTTTGTTAAAAGTTGTTAAAGTTTTTCAAAAAAGCCGAGTTTTTAGAACAAATTTAATTTTTTTTATGTTTAAAAATAACAGTTTGAGATCTCAAAATAATTTTCCAAAGCAGATAGTTAAGAAATGTGATATTTTGAATCCTTTACAATCTTTAGAAATCAGGATTTAAAATAAAAAAAAGTTTAAATGACTTATTCTCTGTTGTATCAAAAATTCCCAGAAATTTCATTCATGCTTTCCTGTAGCCCAATTTCCCAAATGCATTTTATCTTTTGAGTTAAACCATGTGTCACAAATTTGATTGAAATATCTTATAATTTGTAAACATCATTATGCTTTCAGAAATTCACAACATATACTACTGGGATCCAGAAGTATTTTCTTAGATGATAAATTTTGATGGCAGCTAAATGTAACAGTATGAAAGAAGTTAGAAAATGCCAACACTTTGAAATACATATGGACTACATAAATTCTTATTAACGATTATTTTCATTCGCCCTTTTCTTGTAGCTGTAAATTGCTATATGTTGTTGCGTATTGAACTGTTGAATGTAATATGTTTTATGAAATACATGTTTATAAATGTATATTTCTGGGGGGAGGGACGGGGTTCTGAATAAATCTTAATAATTTTAAAATATAAATTGTCGGAAAATGTTATTGCGAATCATTTTGAAAACATTTAAATAGTTTAAACAATAAATGTTCTTAACAATAAGTTTTATTTTAAAAAATGTTTAATACTGCAATATTTCTAAAGAAATAAGAAAATACAATTATAAACAATTTGTAGGAATAAAACAAAAGGTTATATTTAACAGAAAAAATATTATTAAATAGTGTTGTAAATTATTATTAATCTAAATCAGATATAAATATTACAATTTGTGTTTCCTTATAAATAGTTTCCTACCCAGGTCAAAATTCATGCTTGTACCAGCAACAAAAATATGCTAATTATTACTAGGTATTGCTATGTCTGCTAGATTTTCATGCTATTATATGCTATCTAGCGTCACATGTTATATCGCTAGCTTACACAACAAAAGCATGGCAAGCTATATATGCAAACATTTCATACTTATTTCCAGCAAAGTGGGCCAATACACACCTTGAATTGCTGGAAAGTCTGCTGGAACCAGCAAATATGTAATGCTAGTTTACGCTAGTTTATGCTATTTTACTTGTTGGGTTATAGCACTTGGTGCTTGTCTAGCAAACAAATACCAGCATGAATTTTCATTTGAAAATGTCGTTCTGGGTAATAAAATAAAATTACACCTACAAATCTATAGTTATTAAAAAACATTAAAGGTTTGCAAATTTATTATGGTTGCATAATGTATTTCATTAGACATTTCGAAATTAATTCCCAATGAAAGAAATATCACGATGAATAAAAATTTATGACATGAAAGAAATCTTTATAATGCAAATTATTACATTTCTTTACGAACGAACTTCTACTGGAATTGAAAAGTTAAATTAAATTCGAAATACAGTGATGAATATGAAAAGAAGGCAAATAAAACTCAAATAAAATTCTCGGATTTTTTTTTATTCAGCCTGTTTCTTTCCTTCTTTCTAACAGATGTCCAGGCCCCTACCTGCCGAGTTACCCCAGCTTAACGGGTTAGATACCTGGTATCGGGGCGAGTGACTGCCTAATCGCCGCGTAGCGACATTAACCTGATGACTTCACTTTTCTGGTCATTATATCTGCAGTACTTGCTTCTCATTTGAGCATACTTTATTTTATCGATTGCTTAGCGTTACATCCTGTTGTTTGTACGGGAAATATCTGCTCAAGTTGGTCTCGTAATTTAGAACCTTAATCAGATGACGAGCTGTCCACCTGTAAAGGTACTTCCAGAGATATGATTCACAGGTAACTTGGAGGACTTTGCATCCACTACGGATTTTATATGCACAAGGTGACATTAGCGTACGTGACGGAATTTTATCCGGCAGGAAGCCCGAACCAAAGCTTAGCAACCAAAAGCTATGAGTGTTGTGCCAACTTGGACACCGTTTCCCGACCTATTTGGAATAGTCTGGAATAGTCTAGTTTGGGAGAGTTTTTCATGCCTAATTGTTGATGCATTTCTACTTACAAATTTGTCTATTACATCGTATTTCAAATTTCCTGGAAATTTAATTACACTTGGCTCCTTATTACTCACAAACATTCTTTAAAGGAGCTAAATTTAAAATACATTAAAAAATGCAATTTCTGAAAGCAATATTTAGTGATCAATTTCTAAAGCGTACTCCAAAATCTGTATTTTTGTACTGGTTATTTAAAAAGTGTAGAAAATTATTGTTAATTTAAAATAGATAGAACAGGTAAAATTTATATCTTCTAATGCTCCTAATAAAGTTTAAATTACATCTACAAATCTTTAGATATTAAAAACATTAAAGATAAGCAAATGTATGTATAAAGCACTTGATAAAACATTATAAAAGTAATTCCCAATAAAAAAAAAATCACGATGAAAAATGATTCGTGAAATTAAAAAATCTATACATTTTAAAGCACTAAATTACTCTACGAAAGAAATTCTACTGGAATTAAACAGTTAAATTAAATTCAAAATTCATTGATGATTATGGACAGAATTAAAAAAAAACTCAAATAAAACTCTCTGAAATTTTTCTGTTCTACTATGTTTAATAAATTTCTTCTTACAAGTTTGTTTATTAGATTACATTTTAAATTTCCTGTGAGTATAATTACTCTTGGTTCTTTATTACTCACAAATATTCTTTAAAGGATTTAAATGTAAAATAATGTGAACCAATGCGCACACTGAATTTAATATTTACCGATCAATTTCTAAAGCATTTAAAAAAATGTGTTTTTGCATTGGCTATTTAAAATATTTAATCCACATATCTAATAAAAATATTTAAAAAATATTTCAGGAATTATCCTGAACGTCTAGACTTGTAAATATAATAGTCATGCATGTCCGTGAAAATTTTTCCCGAAACTCCATAAGGGACAGTCAACAAATTGAAAAAGAATGAATATCTTTTGAATAATCCTAACAAAACTAATGTAGCAAAAGGGTTCAAACTGCAGATTACGATTAAATGTCTTATTGTAATAAACTGTGTTTATGTTTATGCGGATAGCATGTATACACGTAGAGAAATTAAGGTTTTTATAGAAACAGTCGAAACAATTCGAAAACAGTCCCAAATTTTCCAAATTTTTTGTTTATAATTTGCAGAGTTCTTAATATAAATTTCTGTTATTTTCCGAAAATATGTCAAACGACATTGTACACAATACCATGAATTTAGAATTTAATACTAATAAAAACTGCATAAAAATGAGCAGGATTACGGAATAATTTTGCATTGCGCATGCGTGAATGCCATCAAAATTTCATTTGCATATAGTGTTAGCTAAATTTATAGAATGACATTCGAAAAAAAAATCTCAAAAACATACCTTGAAAATTCTGAAATTAATCGTCAATAGAATAAGCTCAAAATCCGTTATTCTCAAAATGAAGCAAAAAATGAGGGATTGTATCCAAATACAAAAGTATGTGCCATAATGTGTAATCTATACCGACACTAATCAATGGATAAATGGATTTAGAACCTTATCTTTTTGATTCATTTTGGGAATAATGGATTTTGGTCTTATTCTATCGATAATCACTTTCAGAAAATGAAAACATTAACCTGTTCGTAGTATCAAGTAGTAAACCTGCTCATTTTTCATATAATTATTATTATTTATTTATTATTACAGGGTATTATGCACAATGTTGTTTTTTATATATTCGGAAAATAACATAATTTTATATTAAGAGCTCTGAAAATTATAAGCAAAAAACTTGGAAAATTTTGGTCGGTTTTTATACCTAATTTAATTTCTCTACTTGTATACATGCTGTTCGTATAAAATAACACATTTTATTACAATAAGCCACCTAATCACAATCTACAGTTTGAACGCTATTGCTGTATTAGTTTTGATAAAGTTATCTAAAAGATATTCGTTCTTTTATAATTTGTTGACGGTCCAGTATAAAGTTTCGGGAAAAATCTTCACGGAAATGTCTGACTTGTCTGTCATGGTTACAAACTTAGAGTTTCAGGATAATTCCTCATATACATTTTTTAGATATTTTTTTATTCTAAAACCGCAAGTGGCCGGTCAACATTGGCCATATAGTGTATATATAATAGAAACGAAAATAGAGTTTCAAATATAACCTTTTAAAGAGAGTTTGCTGGCTTGTTTTAAAAAATATCAGAATTCTGTATTTTATTTTAATTTTATTTAACATTCGTTTTTTATGTTTTTCACATAAATATGTTTTAATGATTATATAAATAATTTTTGGAACATTTCTAATTCCTGATAAATTTAGAATTTCAAATTATTAATAAATTTTTCCAGAAGAAAAGACTATTGTTATAAAAGTATTATAAGAAATATATGACTGTTATAATAATTTACTTTATTTTTTTATTTAGGAAAAATGATTATTTTTTTTAACAATGATATGATTTTATATTTATATTGTACAAAATTAGACACCATGATTGTAACAGAAACACAATAAATAAAAAGGGACTAATAACAACAAAGGATTTTATAAATGTAGAGAATATTAAGTCTTTTCATTAAAAAATAATAACGCTTTGACTATAATATTTAAAAATATTTCATTACAGTTTAAAGAAATTAAGAAAAGATATATGATTCTGAGGAAGTCAAAAAAAGTAAGATTTTCTTATATATTACATTCTTATTTCGACCTTTTTTATAGTATGATGCAAGTACGTGTTATACAGTAACTAATTAATTATTTTTAATACGTACCAATCAAAAGATTTTTAAAATTAAAAATATTCATATAAATTAAATTTTTAATAAACTAGGAAAAGTAACATTAAATATTTACTATTTCTGTATTTGAACTGACTAATGAAGAATCAATTTTTTTAAATTATTTCATGGCATATTTTAGGTAGATTTCATATGAAATACTACCTATTGCGGTTGCTTCTATGTTGGAATTTCTAAAAGATTTTTGCAGCTTTGCAGTGATCATGACCCCTAGACCCCCAAACTACCACCAGTAAAAAAATTTTCGACCTGTCACATTTCACCATATTTTCTTGCACTGTTCTGCATGAAACTTTACTGTAATGAATAGATGGCTTGTGCTTGTGAATTTTATTTCTAACTTCTATCTATAAAACAAATTTGAGCATTAAGATAAAAAAATACTATAGAAATATTAAGTAATTAAAATATTTTATACCTTTTAAAATATAATAAAAGCACAGAAGGTAAGCCATTTGATAATGCTCATTTATATACATATACGGAATTCATGTACTATGATTGGTAAATATTATTTTACGCTAATCACTAAACATACATCCTAATAAGGTTGAAATTCGCTACAACTTTTACCTGTTGGGTATAAAAAGGGTACTCGATGTGTCTCTCCATTGCGCCAAATTGCAAGAAAATGTGTCATTTGGCGAGTAAATGAACAATCAGACTTGCGAAATTAAGAAAGCTGTATTTCTGTATTATTGTTGTGTGGTTATAGTAGAGAATCTTACTTACGTTAATGTACGATTGATGTCACTTTTCATCTACAGTTGAAACGTAAGATTTACGTTACTATTCATAAAAATAGTCAATCAACACCAATTCTGCTTAGTAATGGCCAGGGACACAAAAATGATTAAACGGTAAGTATTTTTCTTTTGTCAGTTTATCAAAATGCGGGTTTGAGTTTTCCATTTACTATACTATTTATTAGTTGTGTGCGAAGTATCACTGGTCAGTTTTTTTCTTTTGGTTATAGTCGTAATCTCTCAGTAATTTACGGCTAAAAGAATGTTTGAAACATTTAGGTTTGGTTTATTTTTGTCGTCCGATTATCTACACTAGAGATATAGGACCAAGGGAGGAGTGCTCTTCGTGAGGGTCTTTCTAAGAGAACCTACACCTTATTTACGCAAGATTCGAAGAAAACCATGAAAACTCATAGCGGTTAGGCCGACAGCCACGATTGGATTCGAACCCAGCAGCTGCCGTCTACCAGCTGAGAGATCAGATCCTCTCGGAAACTGGTGGGGGATTTTACACATTTAGGAGACATTTTGAGTGTGCTTATTGTTTTATAGTTTCAATAGCGTTTAGTAGAATTTTTATTTTCTAAGCCAGGACAAAAATTATGTTAGTTTAGAACACATTGAAGAAAACGAGTACAGTAAGAGGTTAAAGGTAGAATTTCCAGTGTTTCACACCGACTCTATTTTTTTTTTTTTTTTGGTCATTTGACTATTGTCTTTTATTTCTTATTCGCGAAATTGTTATTGTTCGTCAAAAGCCAGCGAGAACTCTGACTTTTTTGTATGTTATACAAATTGTAAACGTGTTCAAAATAGCATGACATTTAAATTTTTTTGGTAAATTGTGCTGCCACTAATTTTAAAACGGTACACATTTTGAAAATTTTTTTGCTTTTGTTGTACAAGTTATGTTTAGAAAAATATTATCGTTTTTACGTGAAGTAAAACAATCAAAAATAAATTGTACTATGATTTAAACTTACTAAGATTACATTTAATGTATTGAAGTTTTTAACTTTCTGGAATTAAAAATACATACAAAGTTATTAAAGCCAAAATAAACGCCGATATTTAAAAAAATGACGTATCACAACTTAATCAACTGCTGTCTGCTTTAAACGGAATTTTCATAGCCAAACATAAAATATCATGCAAAATCTTTTAAAATATTTATACTTTTCTTTGATAACATAAGTTATTTTTAGAAAAAAATATTATCACTTTTATGTCATGTAAATCAATAAAAAATATTATCTTCTTTGACTCAAAAATACCAAAGTCACGTTTAATGTAATAAAATGTTGAAGTTTCTGAAATCAAAAATAAATAAAATGATTTCAAAGCCAAAATACTCAGATATTTAACAAATAATATATCAAAACTTGATCAAATATTGTCTGCTATATATGGGATTTTCATTGTAACGTACGTAAGCTGGCATGCAAAATCTTTTTTAAAATACAGATAATTGTTTCAGGATTTATTTATTTTTTCGAGTGTGCCTTTTTGAAAACTAATGGCAGAAGTATTTTACCCCCATTCTTAATTTATTTTGAGCACTTAGCTATCTGTAACAGGTAAAATAAAATACATATCGTTATATATTTTGGTCAACATTTACATAATAAATTCGCAGATTTAGTATTTTTTTTTAAATTTTTTATATATACACAGATATATAATTATGAACATTAAAAAAATTATGTTAGAAGATTTAATAATAAAATGGTATAATCTGGTTACAATTTATGTGTTTTCGATAATATGATGATCGGCAATACGACATTGCGATTATCACAAACTGTACATCAAATTATTTAAGTACAGCCATTTCGAAGAAAAAACATAATTTCAAAAATATGCATGTAAACATTAATATATGTTTTATGTTACTTCATGTATAATAATTTGTTTTTCTATTCAGCACCTTTATAAATATCAAGAGACATTTTAACATTATATAATCAGCAAGACATTATAAATATATTTTTCGCGACAAACTGCAGTTATGGTATAAATTATGAACGTCTAACCAGTTACTTGTTAATGTTCTTTTGCCAGTCGTGATTTGTCCGTACCACGTTAGGACATCCATACTCTAATCATAAATTATTATTCTCCCCAGTAAAATTTACATTTAAATTTTGTACTATTTAATCCGAGCATTTTTCCGATTCAAATAGTGAAAAATTTCTCTTTTAAAAAACCGGTGATAAAAGATTAAAAATTCTATAAACGTCATGGGCAAAAATATCATTTCAAAGTTAAAAAAACTATCCATTAGTTAAGTGCTTAATAAATTGAAGAGGAAAAAATAAAATAAAAAGCAACTAATTACAGAAATGCCATTTTTCATCAACTTATTAGATATTGTATAAAAAATAGAAAAAAAACTGTCTGTTAGATGTGAAATGTCAATTGATACAAAACTTCGGAAGGAAATATTTCAAAATGACAAAATAAATAAAGAGCGATATATATTTTGGAGTCAATCCAAAATAGCCTCTAACGTGTGTCAATAGTCTCGAAAACAGAATTTTCTTTTCTTGTGAAGTTTGCTTGTAGAAATGTTTGAGTTTAGTCTGGTCGCCAATATTTTATTTATTTATTTTTCTTAAAAGTTATGCATTTATTGAACCTCCAGTTGAAAAATGGAAATATATAAAATGTTTTACACATGTATTTTTGAAAAATATAAGTATTTTTATGGTATATTTCAGCATAATGTTTTGCACGTTACAAAATATGCACCCAGTAAACTATGAGATCGTTCTTAATACAGTCACAACAAAACTTGACTCTTGACACTTGCGATTTTAGACGTTTTGTTGAATATCAAAAAATATGCATGATGAATAACTCCGAAACTCCAGATGTATAAACAAAATAGTACAAGTCACATATTTTTGAGAAGATTTTTTCCTGAAATTCCATAGGGGACCGTCAACAAATTGAAAAAGAACGAAGATCTTTTGGATAACCAATCAATCAATGTACCAAAATCAATGTAGCAAAAGTGTTCAAACTGCAACTTATGATTAAGTGACTTATTGTAGTAAACGGTGTTCATTTTTATGAATATAGCATGTATACAATATAGCATGTATTAAAATTAAAGTTTTAATAAAAACGGTCCCAAATGTTTCCCGGTCCCCAATGCCGTGTGTGTTGCTTATTATTTGCAATTTTTTTTAATAAAAAACAATGTTCCTTTCAAAAAATATGACAGATAATATTGTAAATAACACTCTGCAATCAAAATTAAAGAAATATTAATAATTGCAAGAAAATGAGTAGTTTTACTAAATAAATTTTCACTGCGCATGCGTCAAATCTATAAAAATTTCATTTGCATATTGTGTTAACTACATGTATAGAGCAACTTCTGTAAAAGTTTCAAAATCATAATTTGAAAATTATCGTCGATAATTTTCAAATTAACGACGTTTTTACGATTATTTTATTTATTTATTTATTCAAATTATCGCCGAATAAAATCAATATCAGTTATTTCCAAAATGAAACAAAAATATGGGGAGCTGTATCCAAATATGCAATGCTGTGTATACACTAGTCATTGGAATATTGATACAGCCCTTCATCTTTTTGTTTCATTTTGCGAATAACAAATTTTGATCTTATTCTTTCGACAATAATTTTTAAATAATGAAACTGTAACAAAAGGTACTCAATATATATTTCTAACACAATATTTGAATGAAATTTTTATAGTGTTGATGCATACGCAATGAAAATTTACTTAGTAAACCTGCTCATTTTTCATAAAATTATTAATATTTTTCAATTTTTATTACAGAGTCCTATGTAAAATATTGTTTTTAATATTTTCTTAAATTAACATTGTTTCTTACGAAGAACTCTGCGAAGTATAAGAAAAAAACTTGGCAAAATATGCGACAGTTTTTATAAAAACCTTAATTTCTCTACGGGTATACATACTATATTCATAAAAATGAACACAGTTTTTTACAATTATCCACTTAATCATAATCTGTAGTTTGAATGCTTTTGCTGCATTACATTTGACAGGTTATTTAAAAAATGTTAGTTATTTTTTCAATTCGTTGACGGTCCCCTATTGGATTTTGATAAAAAAAAAAAAAAAAAAAAAAAAAAAATTCGCGAAAATATATGACCTTTAATATATTGTTTATACATTTGCAATTTCAGAGTCATTCCTCATGTATATTTCTAGATATTTAACAAAATGTCTGAAATTGCAAGAGTCGAGATTTTTTTTTTCTGTGACTAAAATTAAAGAAAATATTAAATTATCTGGGTAAACATGCTTCAAAAGTCTCTAAAGTATAAAATTTACTATTTAATGAAATTTGTACAATAAAAACAAATCAAAGTAATGAAGCATGTTTTTCCTAATAATAGAAAACTGTTACGTCTAAAACTTTTATTCTTTCAAGAGTCATTTAATAATACGTATCATCTTATCTTTTGCAAACACATTTGCAGACAAATGTTTCTAATAATTTCTTTTCTAACATAATAACTTTCTGCCTTAAATGATATCGTTACTGTCTAAATTTTCACAAAAATCAATACTCAGTGAAGAGTATGTGATAAAAATTGCATCTAAAGTTGACAGGTAAACTCTATTTATTTGAACCTTGTTATGTAACATCTGTTTTACTAATAAGTCAATTTAAAGGACTTGATGATACAATGACGATATGCAGGAACATATTTTAATATTTAAATAATAATAATTATTATTTTTCATAGTTTCAATTAATTATTCAAGCGATATAATTTCAATATAATGCAGTAGGTTCTTGTCATATTGATCTTGAAAAAAGATAAGAAAGAAAAACCGGATATAACTGATGTCATTTTAACTTAAAGAGAATGTAATGTGCAAGGAATTTTTTGCATTTGTCTGTAAAATGCCAGTTTGGATTCGTATTATAGTTTTTATAAATCTATTAACGATATGAAGTAATACTTATTTTAACGAATGTTATTAGGATGAGCGAAGCGAATCCTCTACTAGTCCACTCAAGTTACATTTTGTCGTACGCTTTATAAAAAATCTATTCAGTATTTTGACTTGAAATTAAACATAAGAATAAATTATGATATGTAGATTTGTAGAATGTTATTTTTTTTACAGAATAACATTTGAAAAATATTTTTTTAATAATTAATTTATTCTACATGTTTTTCTATTATGGACGCATTTTTGCAAATAAAAATTGAACGCTTATCTTTTTATTTTCAGAATGAAAATAAACCATGGGGTTAGTAATTATAGATAGAATCATGATTAATTAATTAAATAAAATATATTTTCATTATTCCGCCAAAATCGTTTGCAAATAAAAAATTGAACCCGTATCTTTTTATTTTAAGAAGGAAAATAAACTATGGGGTTAGTAATTACAGATAGAATCATGATTAATGTATTAAATAAAATATATTTTCATTATTCTACCAAAAATTTTTACGCAGTTTATACTTATGGATTTTAAAAGAATTACATTATGATTTATTTATTTAGGTATTTACTTTGGTAAAGTGGCAACAAACAGAATGGTAAACAAGTAAAATTAATTCTTATATTTGGTGTTTAAAGTGAATATTTTGTTAAATTTGGTAAGTTTCTTAAGTCGGGTATTCGAAATGAAAGATTAAAGAATAATTTAAGAATATTTTAATTGATTGAAGAATAATTTAATTCAACCAAATTAAATATATTAACTACACTGTAAAAAATGTCAGATGTTTCTGAATATATAAAAATGCACTGCAATCAAAAACGAAAATATACAGTGACCTCTTCTAACTTACCCAAGGTTTCGAAAACCGTTCCTTTACCTTTAAAAACCTCAGAAAACTATTTGTTTTCGAAATTTAAAGAAGAATTTATAAAAATTAATTTTTATTAGCTGCCCGTCCTTTTCGGAAACGTTTCTAAGTGGCTTTTACAGTACAATAATCACTTTTCTCAAATCAAAATATCAGTTTTTCGGATGCTACCAAATCTCAAGTAATTTTTTTCAGCTGCATAACTGATTTTGTGCATGTAATTGTAGCAAAATAATGTCAATTTTCATATTAATATTAATATTGCAAGTTTGTCTATTAAACATGTTCTCTGAATATCAAATTATTTTTGTAGGAATTGTTAGTATCCAAAAAGTGATATTTTGATTTGAGAAAAGTGATTATTGTACTGTAAAAGCTACTTAGAAACGTTTCCGAAATGGACGGGCAGCTAATAAAAATTAATTTTTATAAATTCTTCTTTAAATTTCGAAAACGAATAGCTTTCTGGGATTTTTAAAGGCAAAGGAACGGTTTTCGAAACCTTAGGTTTGTTAGAAGAGGTTACTGTATATTTTCGTTTTTGATTAAAGTGCATTTTTATATGTTCAGAAACATCTGACATTTTTTACAGTGTACGTTTATAAATTATTTCTGGATTGTATTAGTAATTTAAAAATGTCGAGAAAAAGAACACTTATTGGCCAGAACGAACGCCGTTACTGGCCATTGGAAAATGTAAAAACATCTTTAAAATTTTTAGTTAAAAATTAAAAAAATATATTTTGTAAAATTCTACTTCGAAAATATTTTTATTTATACCAGCCTTATATCATAGATAAAAAATTCCGAGGGAATTCATAGTTATTTGGCTGAATTTACATTTCTAAAATTTAAATGCGCCAAAACATGAGATAACGTTTTTGCTTAATAAAGATGCAAAAATAATATAAAAAAGTAATGTTCCTTTCAAACATTTATCTTATGAAATAATGCTTCGCGAATCCAAACAAAGCACGGCTTTTGCTAGTTTAAAGTAGCTTGTAGTACAATTTAGCCAGACGGTATTTTATTTATTTATTTATTTTGGAAAGTTAGTTTTGGAGGGTAGTATGTACAGTTTATGAGGTACTTTAGAGAATTTAACAATATACAAAAAATTAGTACAATTTAATTGATGTTCCTATTTTTTATTTAAAACAACAATAATGTTACTGTCAGAATAATGTATCGATTTGATCACAAAGTTAATTTTGAGCGAACTTAGAAAGGCCATTTTCCCTATTTCCTGTAACGCATTAAACGTCAAATGAACATAACTTTTTTTGATTTTTTGGATTAAAGTATTTCTTTAACTAAATCCTCCAAGTCGTTTTCTCTCCTTTTTTCAATAACATAATCAGAGGGAGAAAATCTAAAAAATTAGTTTGAAGTTACTTTTCGACCCCTAACGTCAACTGCTCTGGTTAAAAAGATATAATTAGATTGTATGAGATAACATGTTTTAAAAGTCTCTAAAGCCGTCTCTAAAGCCGTCTCTAAATTTGCCGTTTAAAAAAATTTTGTACAATAAAACAAATCAAAGTAATGAAGCATGTTTTTCCTAATAATAGAACACTGTTATGTCTAAAACTTTTATTCTTTCAAGAGTCATTTAATAATATCATCTTATCTTTTGCAAACACATTTGCAGACAAATGTTTCTAATAATTGCTTTTCTAACATAATAACTTTCTGCCTTAAATGATATCATTACTGTCTAAATTTTCACAAAAATCAATACTCTATATAGAGTATGTGATAAAAAATGCATCTCAAGATTATAGATACTTTTTTATTTATTTAAACCTTATAATGTTGCATCTATTATAAGAAAATTTAAATGTTTTTTTAAACAATTAAAATGTGTATGAATAGTTTTAATTAAATATATTATACTTTATTAATATTTTTATTAATAAATATATATTATTACTTGTTATTTATTTAAAATAAAATTTTAAATTAAACTATATGATTCTTCAAACATTCTTAATTCTCAATTCTTCATTCTGATAGCATTCTTCAAAAGTCTTTAAAGCATAAAATTTGCCATTTAATGAGAATGTCTTGCATCATAATCTATTTAATGAAATATTTTTCTCTTAATGAAAGAAAGTAATGCTTCCTACACTTTTATCCTTTCAACAGTCATTTAATAATATCATCTTATTTTTTGAAACACATTGCAGACAAATGTTTCTAATAATTTCCTTTCCAACATGATAACTTTCCGCCTTAAATGATATCATTACGGTGTAAATTTTCAAAAAAATAAATACTCTGTGCAGAGTATGTGATAATAATTGCACTTCAAGAGTACATGTACTCTTTATTTATTTGAACCTTGTTATGTCATCTGTTATAACTAAATTTAAATGTCTTTTTACAGAATTAAAATGTGAATGAGCAATTATTTTAATATCAATAAAGTTGCAACAGTTCAATGGTGTTTTTTCTCTCATACATAGACAGGACTCAATCATTTTTACTTGAGTGTTCGAATCGTTGTCACAACCGTCAGATTTAAGCGCAATAAGAAAAACCAACGAATATTCTTTTTAATTGATCGCCTGTGTGGGATATGTATAGGATGGTCGCAAACGTGAAATTTTTTATGAATATACACGCTTATACGTATATGTGTTGACGTTATAATTAAAGTTATCCTTCTCAGACATACGTACATTCTGCTTTGGTAGACAGACATTGATGAAACTTAAAATATACGTTTATGTGCAATGAAAACAAATTCATATTTCGACCAATACATGGCATTTTTTGTTTACGAGAAAAGACGTTATAAAAATATTGAGCTTTTTAGAAAGTCATTAGTCTGTCACGAAAAATTGCTCTGTACATTGCCGTTAGAGAATGAAATACTGATGTTAGTGATGATATTTTAGTGGAATATCGACTACTGATAGACTTACAAAAAAGACTTTTGAGGAGCAGGATCGTGTTCAAGGACAGTCGCTTATCAGTATATACACTGCTCAAAACAATTAAAGTATATTGCAGTTTTAGGTGGATTCTGTAACAGGGAAACTTTTTAGCTGATTGATACATGGTCGACAGATATAGTAGGTTATATGAGAATAAATTACACATGTTTGGCAGAAAAAAATGCATTTTATTGCGCATTTGTGTACAAAAGGAAAAAACACAATTTGTGCATATGAGAAAAAAAGAAAAAGAAAAGGTGTTTTCTTCAAAGAAAATCATTTTCAGTAGGCGGTATGGTTTCCACGGGCGCCCAGCAACGTTGAACACCTTTGAGGCATGGATTCAATGAGGCTATTAATGACGAGTTGGGGTATTCTGCCCCACTCTTCCAGAAGAGCTCTTTCCAGTACTTGGAGAGCTTGTGGTGGTTATTGACGGCCAGAAACTGGTCTTCCTAGAGCGTCCCAAACGTGCTCGATTGGATTCATGTCTGGAGAACACGCTGGCCATTCCATTAGAACGATTCCTTCCTCGAATAGGAAATCCTTCACCAGGTTTGCACGATGTGGCCTGCAGTTATCGTCCGTTAAAATGAAGTTATCTCCGATTGCTGCAGCGTAAGGGACTACAATAGGTCTGAGGATCTCATCCCTATATCGGCGACCAGTCAGAACTACATCTCGAATGATTTAGAGGTCAGTGCGCCTGTCAATGGAGATGCCACCATACACCAACACTCCTCCATCGCCAAATCTGACACTTTCGTGCATGAACGCAGGATTAATCCTACTGCCACGGTCCCTCCAGATGAAAATACGCCTATTATCCGGATGCACAGAAAAACGGGACTCGTCAGAAAACAGAATATTGCTCCATTCATTTCTCCTTCAGTAGACATGCTCGGTTACCCACTCCTTGCGGTCGCAACGATGCCTTGATATTAATCTAACACATACTATCGGTCGGCGAGCATACAGACCTACAGTATGGAGCCGGTTTCGGACAATCTGAGAGTAAATCGTGGTGCCTGTAGCCGAGCGAAGGTGTTGTTGGAGAAGAGTAGCGTTCATGTTTCGGTGTCTCCGAGCTGTTAACGCTAAATACCGAACTTCATTGGGAGTTGTTGCCCGTCTACGACCTTGCCCTTGTCTTCGGCCTGCACATCCACTCTCCAAAAAACGGTTCCAGATCCTGGAAATGACACTTTGTGACACTCCAATGGCTTGCGCTACTTCGGCTTGAGTTTGGCCCCCTTCTAACCTACCAACGATTCTCCAAGCTTCTGAATCTGTCAAATGACTTCGCTGAGACATCGTACTCATCGAAACAAAGCAATCAATGAATGCCGATCATCCTTGTCTTCATTCACTTTTATCCAGTTGAAAGTCAAATTTCATTCGCTGCCGCTGAAGCGATGTTTGACGTCGAACTCAAAATTCGCATACTCCACAGTTTGAAAACCAGAAAAAATTGCATCTGTGATTTTCTTCTTCTATTTTCGGCAAAAAAAAAATTCGTTTATATCTTTATTTTATATAAAACTTCAAATATCCTTTAATTGTTTTGAGCAGTGTAATTAAAAGTGCTACAAATGTCACATGATACATGATTTGTCTCGCACTTGGTATACATACGCGCTGCGTACAGTACACCGATGCTAGTTTGAGACCCCGAGTTAATTTTGTCACCTTATAGGTAGAAATTGTTGTTATTGTTTTATACTAGCAGGGGAGACCGAGCTTAGCTCGGTCAAAATTAACTTTGTGTTCAACTCGATATAGTATTTTCACTGTATCATTAACTCTGTATTATTACTGTAAAACATGTTTATAATAGTATTATTTAGAAAAACAATCAATAAGAAAACTATGTTTTTATGCGCCTATTTATAAATTTTATTTTATTTTAAATTTTACAACGAAAGGACATCGATCTAAATCACTTTTTTAGCTCGACTCTGATTGGTTTAACCATGCATCTCGAATCCTCTTAAGAATGTATAAAAAAATTCTTTACATTCTGAAAGACAATATATTTTGCTAGATATAGCCAAATTTGGAGGCATTCTTTCATTTGGCTCCAAATACGTGTTTTGGTTTTCGTAATTTTTATAGTCGATTTTTTGGCCATATGTCGCCAATATTTTGTCAAATATCACCAAGTTATTGGCTTTTGCCATATTTTCGTGACCCTGACCCGTATTACCCAAAATGAGCCACTAATCAAATTTGATCAAGCATGTGACATAGCTCAATCGTCTTCAGGTAATCAAAAACAGTAGAATATAAAATTGAATCAAAATCGTTCAAGCCATTTTTTAGGTAAAATTAGCTTGGCAGCATTCAGCAATGAAGCGAAATGACCCACTAATATAATTTTGTTTAACATGCGACTCAGCCCAATAGTCTTCTCGTGACAAAAAACGTTTTGTTTCAAAATTTAGGTAAAATTGATTAAGTCGTTATTGTATATAATTAGAATGACCCTAGCTCATTAAGACCCAAAATGACCCACTAATAGAATTTTCGCGAGCATGTGTCCAAGCCAAATGGTTTTCTCTTGCTCAAAAACGATATAATACAAAGTATAGTCAAAATGGAGAGTACCATTTTCTATATAAAATTAGCATGACCCATCATGACCAACAAATGACCCTTATAATCGAAATCTCTCGAACGTGTGGCCTAGCTCTTTAGTTTTAGCATGCCGAAAAACATTAGATACAAAATTTAGATAAAATCGATTGAGCCGTTTTTTAGATATAGTTGGTTTGACCCTGACCCCTTATAATCCAAAATGACCCATTGATCGAATTTTCACAAAAATCTGTCCTAACCCAATGATTTTCTTGTGACCGAAAACGATAAAATACAAAATTTAATCAAAATTGCGCGAAACGTTGTCAAGATAAAATTAGAATGACCCAAAAGTGGCCCACCAATCGAAATTTCTCGAACATGTGACCTACCCCAATGATTTTCTCGTGCCAAAAATATGTTGTATACAAAATTTCGTTAAAATCGACCCACCCATTCTTTAGATATAGCTTGACCTTGACCCATTAAGACCCACAAATGACCCTTATAATCGAAAGCTCTCGAATATGCGACTTAGTCCATTAGTTTTCTCGTTTCTAAAAATTGTTACATACAGAATTTCGTTAAAATTGATCCTACCGTTCTTTAATTATACATAGCTTGACCCAGACCCTTTATGATCCAAAATGACCCATTAATCGAAATTTTTCGAACATGTAACCTAGTCCAATGATTTTATCGTGCCAAAAATTGTTGCATACAAAATTTCATTAAAATCGATCCACCTGTTCTTTAGATATAGTTTGACCATGACCCATTATGACCCATCATGACCCACAAATGACCCTCATAGTCGAAATCTCTCAAACATGTGATTTAGCCTATTAGTTTTCTCATGTCAAAAAACTGTCACATACAAAATTTCGTTATAATCCATCACGCCGTTCTTTAAATATAAATAGCTTGACCCAGACTCTTAATGACCCAAAATGACCCATTAATCGAAATTTTTCGAACATGTAACCTAGTCCAATGATTTTATCGTGCCAAAAAAATTTTGTATACAAAATTTCGTTAAAATCGATCCACCTGTTCTTTAGATATAGGTTGACCATGACCCATTATGACCCATCATGACCCACAAATGACCCTCATAGTCGAAATCTCTCAAACATGTGATTTAGCCCATTAGTTTTCTCATGTCAAAAAACTGTCACATACAAAATTTCGTGATAATCCATCACGCCATTCTTTAAATATAAATAGCTTGACCCGGACTCTTAATGACCCAAAATGACCCATTAATCGACATTTTTCGAACATGTAACCTAGTCCAATGATTTTATCGTGCCAAAAAAATGTTGCATACAAAATTTCGTTAAAATCGATCCACCTGTTCTTTAGATATAGGTTGACCATGACCCATTATGACCCACAAATGACCCTCATAGTCGAAATCTCTCAAACATGTGATTTAGCCCATTAGTTTTCTCATGTCAAAAAACTGTTACATACAAAATTTCGTTATAATCCATCACGCCGTTCTTTAAATATAAATAGCTTGACCCAGACTCTTAATGACCCAATATGACCCATTGAAATTTTTTCTCGAACATGTAACGTAGCCCAATGTTTTTCTCGTGCCCGGAAACCATAGAATGCAATTTTTAGTCAAAATTCCGTGAGAAAATCGCTAGATAAAAATAGCATGACCCACAATGACCCCAAGAATGACCCATTTACCGAATTTTCTCGAACATGTTACCTAACCCAATGGTCTTCTTGTAATCCAAAACGATACAATATAAAATTTGGTCAAAATCGTTAGAGCCGTTTTTTAGATAAAAATGGCTTGACCCATAATGACCCCAAAATGACCCACTAATCGAAATTTTTCGAACATGTGACCCAGCCCAATAGTTTTCTCGTGCCAAAAAACGATTGGATACGAAATTGCCTTAAAATCCATCCAGCCGTTCTCTAGATATAAATAGCTTGATCCTGACCCATTGTGACCCAAAACGACCCAGTAATCGAATTTTCCCGAACATGGGACCTAGCCCAATGGTCTTCTCGTGCCCGAAAATGGTAAAATCCAAATTTTTGCGAAAATCGTTAGAGCCGTTTTTGAGATAAAATTTACCCACACACACACAATTTTTGCTCGCATTATAGTATAAGATATTATGGTGTGTTTTATTCATCCGATTATTTCTCTTTTTTCATACAGGTCTTATTTAGTAAGTAAAAAATAAGATCTACGAAAAGACACCAGGTGTGCGCATTATCGCAATTACACAAACAGAAATGTGGCAAACGCCACAGTATTATTTTCAGTAATAGATTAAATAAAAAATTAGCTTCTACAATATTCCAAATATCACGTAGTACTCTTGTCAATAAGAGCCATGGAAGATACATGATGTCTGTGGGTCGTCCTGCTATCTTTACTCATGAAGAAAAGCAGTGGATTTCTAAGATCTTGTTTGTTGTGGCCGACTCCCTATATATTCTTTCTTTTTCACTTTTTCATTAATGTGTATAATATAATCTGTATATATACCTAGAGTCTAGGTTTATTCATATTTTCCAAATAAATTTTTTTTATTTTATAGAATAGTAATGATGGGGGGGGGGGGGGGGTATAGAAACACATTGATCTACTTTTTTTAATTCTCTTTTAATCCTTAATGCTACCCCATTCATATATGGAAAATATGGAATGGGGGGAGTATAGCTGATATTTTCTTGTGCATGTTGAATTTGGTCAATTCTTTTTATAGCTTTTCTGATAAGTTCTGTAATAGTTTTTCTGAGGTGTCCATTATTAAAAACTTTGTTTTCAATTATTTTTTATTTTTCTTTGAACATGTGATTGACGCATATAGAATGCATATTGAAATATATTGTAAATCCAGGCACCGGAAAGAACTTCAAATGCGTATGCATTTTAATACGTTGAATTTATTTTAATCAATCTGTAATTATGTATATATATATATGAATGTATCTTAACTTATATGTATAAACGGTTGTTGTGTACTGAGTTAAATATGAGTTAAGTCTAAGGAAATTGTCCTGTCATATATTAAAAATTTCAATTTTAAATTTCTTACATGATTCTTGCGCTCAATTTTATATTAAAAAAAAAAATCCGTTTAGTACATAAATAAACATTTTTTATACAACTAAAAAATGTAACAAGTTATTGTACTTATAACTCGTAAATTTTTGGTTTTAAAAATCAGCAGCAATTTTCTCTCAATATAAATACAAAATATTTATCATGTACTAAACTATTTTCTATTTTAGATAATATATCTCAGTAATACAACTTTATTATTTTTTCTACGTTCTATAATATTTAACGAATTAAAACAATAATGCAAACTGAGCATTTTTTTTAACTCACGCACTCATTCCTGAAATGCATTTTTCGAATAATTTCATCAAATGTGTTTTAAAAATCGTTTTTTATTAAAACTTTCCAGCAAAGTTGAAAAGATTTATAAATTCGGTTTAACTGTCCGTCTGTCTGTCTGGCCGCGCTCTAACTTTCGTAAATTTTCTCGGATTGCTATGAAAATTTTATATGTTATTGATGTTTACCCTAGCACGAACCCTATTGAAAATGAAGTTTGTACTAAGATTAGTTTATTTACAGGGATAGTCAAAATTTTTCCAATACATTAAGCCAATGGGAAAAAATCATTTAATGTTAATTTTAAAGGTGTTATACCCTGTTACATATACAAATTTACATGCCTTCGTAAAGTGCACTAAAATATGCACTATTTAAAATGTGCAGTCTAAACAATACTTATTATTCATTTACAGGGCCACTGAAAAGAATTAGATTACACAATAATAAAGGGGAGAATTGTTTGCGACATATTTTAATAACGTTAAACGATTTCAAGTATCATAAAATTGATATAAGCCGTTGAGACTTAATACTGAACGCATAATATGAAGTGCATAGTATTTACAGGGCCACACATAATATTTCAAATCTTATATTTTTATCCGAAGTACTGTACATTATCGATAATAGCTGATGGGTGTTTGAAATCCTTTTTTAATTATGATATGCGTTTTTAAGTTATTTTTATATTATATGGTGTATATAAATGTTATAGTTGATATACAGGATTACACATACAAGAGCTCATAAAGGTTGTGGGTTTCAATGAGAGTAATTAACTTAAAGGTGGTAGATATGCATTTGTCGTTGAATTGCTTTCAGTTTACCTAGAAATATTTGTAGAATATAGATTAAATGATATACACGGCGCAAAGAATTAGATACATGGTACCCATAGAATAAATTCTGCAAATGTTATTTAAATAGTTTTAAGTGTGTGTTTGTTTTAACTAAATTTTAACCAAATAATGGCGTGTAATAAAGGTACTAGGTATAGTACAGGGCTGAACAAAAGTATTGAAGATTTTTCCATCTATTAGAATAAATTGCTGAAAGAGAAATTTGCATCAGTTAGGCATTTTCTTGCTAAACTAAATTTTCCCATCATATAGTATATATAAATAAATAAATATATATATATATATGTGTGTATATAACCTGACGGATCAAATGCAGGGTTTTTCAAAAGTATTGGAATACTTATTTGGCTCTGAACAGTAGCATCATATTTCGCTAAGAAAGTTTTGTTAAAGATTTCAGGAAGTGTTGGAAAGTG
The DNA here is from genome assembly GCA_964019185.1 of Maratus speculifer. Classification (NCBI taxonomy): domain Eukaryota; kingdom Metazoa; phylum Arthropoda; class Arachnida; order Araneae; family Salticidae; genus Maratus; species Maratus speculifer. The sequence continues at coordinate 256,290,293 of OZ025295.1, read as the reverse complement.
TTTCATAATCTATGCTTAACGCATGATTTTTTCTTACCTGTTACTAAAAATAATCCCAATTTTACGTTAATAAATAATCTGGATTTACATTTTTTATTTAGCAGTTATTAAATAGATAATTTAATAGATATTGTTATTTTATTAATTTAATAGATATTTATTTATTCAAGTTTAAACTTACAAAGTTATACAAAAATATTTCTTTTTTATGAATATCTGATCTAATATTTACAGGTGATCTAATATTTCCTCTGATTTCCTCTGACCATTTACAGGTATACATCGTAAAACAGATAATGTTAAGTTGTTAAGCTTATTTATTGTTGCAGGCTATAACATATTGTTTGGTATTAAATTGCTCTATGAGTTTTGTTATCTTTACAGCTTTATCTTTTCCTTTTTATTATGTAATTGGTCAAGTATAATAAGCAAAATTTCCAATAAAAATAAAGGTTAATTGTTGATGTTGGATACATTTAATGATGCTGCTGTAACGATTTTTATGCTTTCGTTCTTTAATGATTATTTTAATTTATTTTGTGTTATCAAAAATTAATAGAATTTACAGCAAGTACAACTTATTGTTGAATTTTTAGAAATGGACATTAAAACGTATTTAATTGTTTTGTAGCTTACATGTTACATTTTTATGAATATCCTTTCAGTGTGTTTTATTCCAATTTGAGATATGAAAGTATATCGTCTATTATTTATTTATTAACGTCAAAATACATATAGATGTTTGTATGTAAAATTCTGTTCTAACTATTAAATTACCAGGAAATTGATCTCTTGCAGTCGTGTAGATTAAGGTGTCATGGCACTGAATAGAAATCTTCGGATATTTCCTCTTTAAATACGGATCAGATCTGGACATGAAACATCAAACGAATTCCTTTCTCGAAAACAAAACACCTATATTTGTGTTCAAAGCTTCATCACAATTCCACTTATAACTCCAGGTTTAACTTGGACCACTTTCAGATACCGCCATAAGAACAGAATGATGTTTTTGCAATAGAGATTCACACTAAACGTCATATTTCAAGAAGTGACAATTAAAAACTCGAACACACACAAAAAAACTAAACTTAAAGTAAACAGACTCCGATTCCAACGCCAACGTAATCCTTTATATAAGTTATCAGCTCGGGAAAGAAGGAATTTTAATTATCTTAATTTACCAATTAAATTTTGAGAATTTACTTTTAACCAATGGAATTTAATCCACTGACACAAACCTCATTTAGTTTTCTCAGATGACCACATATTATGTAGCTAGAATTCCTTGTTCAAATAAAAACGACCGAATTGAATTATGGGATATCGAGCGTTTGAGACAATAACTAAAGAAATATGATACAACAGATATAATGAATTAAGTAATAGTATTAAACTTTTAACTCCGTTAAAGTTAAGATTTATGTTTTTTAGAATAAATTATAATAAAAAGGTTTCACTAAAGGTATGGAATTAAAAATATATTTACATTTCTCAAACATAAAAAGTGGCAGTCAAAAAATTCCAGCATGCAAAATTGTTTTAGTTAATTTGTAAGTATACCATATGAAGAGGAATCGAAAATTAATATTTAAATGTTTTATGAATATAACATACTATCAGTTACCCGCAACTTCGTTCACATAACATTTAAAGAAAAAATAATTGATCAATCAAGCAAAAAATTTCGATGATGAAAAGGATGTGTAATTAACTTTTTATCGCGAATTTATGGTAAAAAACTTCTGATAATCTCTATTTGCTAATTTGTTTGCTGGTTAAAACTTTCCTTTCAGCGATTAATACTAATAGATAGAAACATCCTTGAATTCTTTTGTTCAGCCCTGTAGTTTTCCAAGTGCCTTTAATACACAAAAGTACCTTTCTAAAATTTAGTTCAAACAAAAATATTGCTTATTACTACCTAAATTACATTTTCAGAAATTATCATCCGAAGACAACCTTGTATCCAGTTCTTTACGGGACCCTGTATATCATTATATATATATATATACTACAAACATTTCTTAGTTTACTAAATGTAGTTCAAAATAAAAATGCATATTTTATTTAAAAACCAACTTTAAGTAAATTACGCTCATATTCAGTAACCTTTACGAGATTTTTTGTGTAACCCTGTATATCCAAATCTAACTATTTATATTATTACCATTTATACTCTCCATTTAATATGCATACATTTAGCGAAACTTAAAAGCACATATCATAGTTCAAAATGCATTTAATGTATACAACAGTCATCATCCATCAAATACAGTACTTCGAATAGAATATATAATATTTGAAATCTTTTGTGTGTCCCTGTAAATGCTATGCACTTCGTATTATGCATGAAATAACTCACATTAAGCCTCAGCAACGTATATCAATTTGATTATACATGAAATCGTTTACCATACTTAAAATATGTCGGAAACTGCTCCTCCCTTTATTCTTATGCAATGGAATTCTTCTGTGTAACCCTGTAAATGAATAATAAGTGTCCTTTTCACTACATACTTTAAAAAATGCATACTTTAGTGCACTTTGTAAGTGCATATAGATTTGAATATGTTTCACAGGGTGTAACATCGTTAAATTTAATTAAAACGATTTTCCCCATAATGCCGTAATGTAAGGAAATTTTTTGACAATCCCTGTAAATAAACTAATCATGGTAGAAACTTTATTTTCAATAGGTATTCGTGCTAGGTAAACATTAAAAACATCCAAAAATTTCATGGAAATCGGAGTATATTTACGAAAGTTAGAAAGCGACCAGACAGACAGACAAACTTAAAGCTTAATAACTTTTCAACTTTGTTCGAAAGTGTTAAAAAATCGAGCCAAATATATATTAATCAGTAGTTTTATTTTCCACCTTTTCCCCACAAAAAATTTCTTCCATTGATAATTATGAGTTTTGAATAAAAATATTCATTTGTATGTAACTTAAAACTTATTAATTAATATAAGTAAAAAATATTTCTAATTCATTTTAAATATGACGTCATTATTTATCTCGCTCCTTTAGTTACTGATATTCATACCCCTTGTATTTTTAACAACTGCTATAAAGTACCTGTTTTATTTCAACTATGACGACACATTTTCATAAGTGAACCATTTTATTAAAAATATAATTCTTTTTCATTCTTTTTACTTTTAATTTATGTCACCATATTTTACACAAAAATTCCCATTAACTAAACAAATATCCTTGTTAAATATATCATAAAAAATACACCTTTTATTTTTATTTCAAACATGACGTAATATTTATTTTCTTTTAAATTATTTTATTATAGTTTTTAGCGTGGAAGTTTTTTATTAAAAATTCATTGCCGCTGAAAAATTATTATCCCAAATTTTTATTTTTTTGGCAACAGGAAAGGAAAATGGTTAAATTTTATCTGAAAAATGCCTATTGATTTTGTATGAAAAATAATTACATTTTGAATTTTTAAGGAAAATATTTGAATAAAATAAATAAAAATTAGCCTATGTTCATTCCACTCCTATAACCTATCCATATGCAAAGATTCAAAGACATTAATCCATCCGTTTTGAAGCCAAGTTCATTCCAATTTTTCGGACACACTTTCACATTTATAATATATATAAGGATAGGAACGTATTCATGGATTAGTAAATGAATATCAATAATTAAATTGACAAAATTAAACAAAGTAAAATGCATGTTCTCAAAATTTATCTCGGACTAATTTCTCAAATTGGAAAAAAATGATGTTGTAATAGAAAATAACTGTGATAAACAACATTTTAAATTAGTATTTTATTTTCATACATTTAGTATTATGTGCTGCGAAGCAGAAACGTGCGTCAATGCAAACAACGTAGAAGATCAACTATGTCTAGTGTTTTCCACACTTTTTGAATTTTTTTAATTTCGAATTTCAGCTGGATTGGGATATTTATAATTCTGCACACGTTTGCCACGTTTTTAATTTTTTCTAAAGAATTTTAATTGGATTGAGATCGGGCCTTTGGGCTCCCACTTCAAAAGCAAAATTTATTTGTGCGAAGGCCAATGCTTGACAAACTTGCATACGTTCTTTGGGTACTTAACATGTTAAAGGAAATAGTTCCGATTATAATGTTTGGTTTAATAAGGTGCCAAATGATTTCGCAAGCTAGCCCTAACCATTGTATCATTCAGTTTGCTGCGGATTTCAAATAACAGAGCGACACTTTTTGAAGAAAAATATTCCCACAGCATAACGTGTTCTCCGCCGTGCTTAATTGTAATATATGTCGAATGATATCTTTTGTTGTTAGGTCAGAGGCTGTAGCGTTTGCCATCACTTCAAAAAAATTGGACTTGGATTCTTGGGAAAATAGTACTTTTTCCAGTATTCACTTTGCCAGATTTTGTTTCCCTACGAAAACGCTAGTCGGGTACATTTTTTTAACACCGACTTTTACATAACGTTTTGTGTCACGTTATCATCTTAACACGGTAGACCGACTTATTTCAGCAATATTTTCATTAAGTAAATCTCAGGCTAATACAACGTCGTTTTTATTTTAGTCACCAATTTATTTTCTTCTAATAGTTATGTTCTCTAGAATAGTCGTTTTTCGGTTTCTCCGAGACTTCAGGAAGTCCTGAAGGACATGGCCATCTTTACATAATTTTTAAAGAAAATTCAACGTAAATTTTTTGATCCACATCGTTGCTGCAATGTCACGAGAAGATGAGTCTTTTTTCAACAACCCATTCACTCATTTACGAACAATAATTGTTCAACTTTTCTTTTTTTGAAATTAAGCTACGCTATACACATTGATTTATTCACAAACACGGTCAAAAATCATTTTACATATAGAACTACATAACTAAAACTAAGGAATGACGAAAGCCCGGAAACTTTTATACACGCAAATTTCGAATTTCTTTCCCTTTGTATTGTCTTCAATATTCAATGTGATCACGTGGTCAGATGTAATTAAATATGTCTTTTAATCCTGCCTTTATCCTGTATTTTAAAGAAATTACGCTTCTTTTTCACTCAAAATGTCTGATGAACATATAAAAGTAACTAACTGTCCGGAAACATTCGACCGCCACTGTATCTACAACAAATTTCATACAAATCAATTAAAAATTAAAGATTCGTATAAAGAACAGACATACAGAAAACGGCTTTTATTTATAAAGAATGACACTTGTCTGAATTTTTGCCACAATTTGTTGCAAGTTAAATGAACCATTCACTGCGTTTAAAATGTATATATATACAGGGTGTTTCTAAACTCATGGTAAAACTTTAAGGGTAGATAGTGCACGCAATAACAATCATTTATTTTATAGGAATGCATGGGACCAAGTGACGCATTTAGGTATAAACACCGGCGAGGCTTTTTTTTTTAAATCTTTTTAATTTCTCATTCCTACAAGAAAAAACTTATGCTATTCCTTTTTTAACATTTCATAATTGCTTAATAATAAAATTCTTCTTTGAAAATTTTTGGTATGAAATAAATTTTTTTAATTGATAATAGAAATGGAGCTTATGGCAGATTCCACTGGCGGAAGAGGGCAGTAAGTGACAGGTCGCCGTTCAATATCATGCATTCAAGTAGAAGACATAGCCATTTCTAATTGTGATATCGTTAATCATGGAAGACATTACATACGCCGAAAAAGCCGACATGTTTTTCACGAATGATCCTGCAAATGGCAGTGCCAGAGCTGTCCTACGAATGTATCAGAAACAGTTTCTTCGCAGAAGAATGCCTGCTCATAGAATGTTTCAACGCTTACACAGTCAGATTTCCGAAACGGATCTTTCCACGTCACCAGGCAGGAAACTGACCGAGAAAGTGCTCTACGCAATGCAAGCCTGTAAAAAAATATTTTGAATTTTCTGAGTTAAAGACTCGAATTAATTACAAGAGCTGTTGCATAGAATTTAAGTGTGAGTCATCCGACCGTTTGGAGGATGTTAAAAGAAAATCAATTTCAATCCCTCTGTTTTTAATGTGTACAAGCTTTGAATCCGGAAGACTATCTGCGGTTGAATTTTTGCCAGTGGGTTTTGCAGCAACCTGTATTGCAGCTAGACTTAACTGCTCATATTCTATTTACAGATGAAGCAGTATTTACATGAGAGGGTGTGTTTAATGCGCACAATTTGCATCTTTCGACAACCAATAATCAATATGCAACGCGGCCAAATGCTTATCAAGAACGATTTTCTGTGAATTTCTGGGCGGGGATTGTTAGTAATTATTTGATCGGTCCATAACTACTACTAAACAGGCTGTGTGGTCGCTAGTAATTTATTATTTTTCTCCTTTTTTGCAACAAGTTTTACCAGAACTGCTGCAAGATATTCCGATCGCCATTCGTAACCGGATGTGTTTTAAGCATGATGGAGTGCCCGTGAACTTCACCACTGATGTGCGAAGTTCCCTGAATGCCACATTTGGGACCCGATTTAATGGGCGTGGTGGACTTATTCCTTGGCCACCGTGATCTTCTGATTTATCGAGCCTTGATTTCTTTTTATGGAGACATCTGAAGAGTCTTTTTTATGAGACTCCAGTTGACTCGGACGAAAATCTAGAAACTCGTATATCCTAAGCTGCTGCACGTGTGCGGGAAATGTCTGATATCTTTAGAAGTGTACGCCAGTCGTTCTAGTGAAGCTGCAAAGCATGTATCACATTTGGTGGGCACATTTTTGAACACTTGTTGTAATATTGTTGTATAAATTATTATTTACTTCTAAACTTCATAATAAAAAAACATTTTATTTTTTTATTAATGTATTTCCTTTGATAAGATTGCCAGTTATGCGCTAAAGAAATTAAGAAAATAAGTAAGTAAAATTACTAAATCCCTTAAAATATCAAATTAACATTAAAAACCATAAATTACAAAGTAACAAATTGAAAGTTTTTTACTAATTGAATAATCTACAAATCCTCAAAATTATTAATGTAAAGAATTTATGTTAATTAATTACGAAGATTTCTTAATTTCTTGGGGACACTGTCTGGAATGAATTTTGCAAATACAGATAAAAATTAAACCTACTTTCTAAAGGTAGTAAACACCAGTTCTGCTACCTAATGGTATTGATTCAAAGATAAAAATATTTGAGTATTAAGATATAAAAACATTAAAAAATAGATTATACTTCTAGTTTTGGATGTATCTTGTGTGGTATTTCAGAACAGGTGAATCTAAAGGACATCGGTTCCATGCATATTTTTCAAAAACTTTTTTATAATGTCATAAAGTCATTTTTTATTACTGCAATTGCAGAAATTTTGAACTACTTTTGGACATTAGTTTTAACTTAGCATTTACTCATTCATAAAATAAGCCAAAATTTAAAAAGTCGAAAGGAACATTTTTATGAAATTAAACATTACTGTAGATTGAGAATAATTAGATTGATAATTTCCTCAATTTACGAATTATTTCATACCTGTTATAACAGACAAATAAAGGAGAAACAATATTAGTACCCAAACATTTTTATAGGTAGTGTTCAAATCGGCTGTATTAACATTTAAAAAATTAATTAATTTATAATTTTGCAAAGAAGTCGCAGAAATTGATACACGATATGGTAGTACAAATTTAATTACAGCAAACAAATGAAATGAAGTCATATCCTTAAAGGTGGCTTATTAAGATAACATACAAAAAAGTATATAAAAACTATATTTTTGGATTCATTTCAAAGTAATAACAGCCAACTCAATATCTTCGATTCGATTTGTTTACGCTACACGCTACATTTATTGCTGTCTACTGCTATGCTATTTCAAACGATTTTTAGGTAACTAACTATGTAATCCAAATTTCCGAATAATATGCGATCGTATATATATGTATGCGTTTGTAAACATTGTCTATATTTTCTTCTAATTCGCATTTAGTGCAAACATTCGTTAAATATACATACTTCTTTTAAAAATGTATAAATTTACTTTCAAGTGCTCAAAATAATATTTAGAAAAAAAAATATATATTTTCATTTAGTAGAATATTACCTATCGTTTTTATAAAAAGAGATACAAAGAAAAAATATATAAATGTTTATAGTCGATAATTAAAACGATAGATACATTGCTAAGGTAAAACCAAACATGTGTAAGAATAAACATCAGGGGGCACGGCAGTGCCCCCGCCAAGTCGAGCGCGAAGCAAACACTGCCGTACCATCCTTTACTGGAACCATTTCGCCGCATTTTTAGGCCCTTATTTGAGAACCTCTGGATAAGACCAGAACGCTGAAATTTTCGTCAACCAGTAAGCTATAATCACATACTTAAAATCCAAAATTTCAAGTCTATAGGTCATTTAGTTCCGAAGTTAAGCGAAAGCAAAGTTTCGCATTTATGACACTCACTCACTCACTCACTCATGATCATCAGAATAGAACTAATACTTCCCATTAACTCAGAGAGCTGAAATTTGGTACAGAGTTAGGGTTTTATGGCCACATAAAGGGAAAACTATAAAAACTAAGATAATCGAAGATCTGGTGTACCTGGTGACCCTGATTAGAAAACACAAGAGCCCAACCAAACTATTAGAGATCGACATACCGCCTTTACAAAAAATATTCAACTTGGTGGACTTCTTCATTTGATGTCAAAAATTGAAGGTCTGAAATATCTAATGAAGAGCCCTCAGGTGGTCTTAGCTGTATTAGCAGTGGTGCAGCCAAGGGGGTGGTTTTGGGGTTAAAACCCCTCCCAGAGCTAAGAAAGATCGCTACAATTGCCGCTTATATGAATCAAAATCATACTTAATATTTAAACGTTTTGGCGTACATCAGATTCCGCCACTTGATTGAACCAGATTTCATTTAATAAAGGGATTCAATAAAATGGAAAAAAATCTACTTAAAACTGTGAAAGTGCATATTACATTGATTAGTTAAGTAAAAATTGGTTTTTTGAACTAAATCAATTTTCTGAGCCGTATTGAGCCTCAATCGGACAGAGATATACTGTCTAACCGATTGATACTTCTGCTTTCGCATCCCAATGAAGGAAGGTTAATGGAAATAGCACAATGTTTGAGGGACTTACCAGAAGATACTGTTTGTTTAATACCGACTAGAAATATGTGTATGCAGTTAGATAATGCTAAGAGGGAGCTAAAGTAATGCTTAGGATAAACATTGATGTTAGTTTAGGTTTAGTGAATGGGTCTATAGGCGTTGTACAGATAGTGAGGTGGGACCCGGAAGATCAAACAAAGCCTAAACAATTGGTAGTAAAATTCGCTAACAATCTGATTCACGAATTATTACCTATTAAGTCAAAATTTGAGATCATACTCCGGGCATACGTGTACAGAGAACAATTCCCAATCTGTGTGGCGTATGCCCTAACAATTCACAAGAGCCAAGGTCTAAGTCTAAAAAATGTCCTCATGGACATTGGCAACTCCATATTCTCTTGTGGCCAAGCCTACGTGACGCTTTCCCGAGTAACCAATCTTCATGGAGTGCACCTCATAAATGTTGACTTCAAGAGTATAAAAGCTCAAGCTTCAGCGATCACAGAATACAACCCGCTTAAGCGTAAAAACTGCGCCGATCTTTCAGAAATTAAACCGTCTAAAAGAATAAATAATGAACGCGAATAGGCAATACGAAAAACTGTTGCTACTGCACAAGAGTCAGAACCGGAAAAAAAGAAAAGAAAGATTTGTAATAATAAAAAAAACTACTCCTAACAAGAAAAAAAAATGTGTCAAATAAAAAAATCTAATAAAATAAATCAATATGCCCACGTTTCTACAAAAAGAAGTGAAATCCCACCAAAAACATTCTGTAAAAAACTAGCCAAGTCTCGATGGAGCTGCTTGTTTATCTCTAAAAAGTAATGAAATCTAGACAAAGTCGTGCCAAGTCTAAGGTTCCTTACTGCGATTTCTTTATTATTATAGTTATGTTGTGTGACTTGGCCGTTGAAGGGTACACAAGGGTACAAAACCAGGTGCTCCTTGACACCATTGCACCAATCTGTCATCAGAACCGCTACCCATTGACGATGACCCATTGACGTGTACCCTTCAACGGCCAAGTCACACAACATTAACTATAATAATAAAGAAATCGCAGTAAGGAACCTTAGACATGGCACGACTTTGTCTAGATTTCATTACTTTTTAGAGATAAACAAGCAGCTCCATCGAGACTTGGCTAGTTTTTTACAGAATGTTTTTGGTGGGATATATATTTCTCAATTATGAATTATAATTATAATTATTATTTTTTTCTCAATATCAAGTCATAAATAATACAATTATATCATAAATGGGAAGCAATATTTTGTTTTAAAACGATTCATCAAATATTGTACCACGCTGCAATAATGAATAAAGATTCAGGACTGAGTAGACTCAGGCGTTTTAATGATATCTAATACTATTAACTTTGGAAATTATTCTACAGTCTTTAGGGCAGCAATGAATTTGTATATCCGTCTAACTTGACAACTTGAGTCTTTTCTTTCACGAAGAGATAACATGATATTGTATATCATAAGCTGTGTTATATCCATATATTGAGAAAAACTAATAAACCCGCACCGGAAAAAAATACTTGTAAATTTTAATTTGTTAAAAGAAAAAAAAGAAACGTTAACGGCTTTTACATCCAGATGACAAAGGCTAGTCAAGTTACCTAACTGTGCTTTTTAGCTGGTTTGACAAGGCAAAGTATTAAAGGTGAAATGAGTTAGCTTTCCAAGAAGAGTTTTCTTATTTCGTTACTAAAACCCTTCTGATACCAATAATTTTAAACAGTAAACTTCTTTTTTTATTTGAATCGGTCTGTTTTTGTTTTTATAAGTATTTTAGAAAAAAAATTTCTTTTCTATTTTTTTAGCTTCTTGCAGAAATATCAACGTATAACAATTTAAATTATGAAAAAAATAATACAGAATTATCATCGGGAAATTGTATTGAAATTTTGTCATAAATGATAACATGTAATGGTCCATTAAACAAAATGAATAATAAATAATGATTTTATGATATTACTAGCGAGCTACGCCCGCTAGCTGGGCCACTTTTTCCAAACGAACCTCGATATTAAGCAGTATATAATAAGCAAAAAAATTCATTTAATAAGCAAGTCTTGGTGTTCGAATCCTGAAGCACAAAAAAGTAAATTAAAGAGCTATGGTTGTTATGCGCCCATTATTCCGTTAAAAATATGTGATTTTTAACGGAAATCACGCTACGCGCCCCCGTGCGTAACCGGCCCACCGGCGCTGAGCTCCATGGTCGCCATCGTCCCGTTAAAAATATTTGGTTTTGCACGGTTGGCGCTGCGCGCCCATAAGACATTTTCTCGTATTTTTTGATTCATCAGAAGCAGACTTTTACGCAGATTCTAAATATGTAATCAGTTTTTTTCTACTTTAAAAACTGTCTGCATGATGGTTTAAGAAAAAACGCGCCAAAAAAAAAAAATCATTAATATCACAAACAACATAACTAACAAATAATTTTGGCAGCTCGTTTTCCGTTTGTACTAACAGAAATTAGTATTAATCGCGTAAATCTTAGGTTACACAATATTCGTGTATGCTACCAAAAAGAAAAAGTATGAAAATGAGCTACAACGATTAATACTCACATACAGAATAAATATATGAATAGCCAGTTACATCTGAGATCCTCAAAATATTAATTAGCAACACTATTACCTCTTAGTGAACATATCTTGCTGTGCTTAAATAGTTGTACTTATTATATTAATTAAACCGTGTTTAACATTTTTTACCAATTAGTTCTTTTTCTCTTAAACATTCTTTGACAAAATGATGGGAGAAAAAGGGGTTTTCCGCTGCTTCTTCTTTTAGCCAAAGGGGAAAAGTTCTAGTCGATCACCACAAGGTGGCGCAGTGTCCTGCCTAAGAGCTCCGTTTGAGCTCCGTTTGGGAAATGTGACGCTTTCCGTTCCGATTCCCGACCGGTTTTTAATTCATAACTTTTTTAATTTTGGTCCCACGGTCTCGGAAATGCCCGAAATGACTTTCCCGGAATTTTTCGAATCGAAAGACACCTCTCGCGACTTCAAACTCGCCCGCGTTGCGAACTGTAATCGGCTTCAAGCAGACAGACAGACAGAGGCGCACGGATTTTATTAGTATAGATTTATTGCTGATAACCAGATTATACTCAATAAATTTAATTTCAAATATATACGCCTTAATCAATTGTATCGGAAATTTATGATGAGTTCAGAATTGTAAAGCGAAAACTGGGAAATTTATGTGTACGAATGAAAATAAAAATCTAGAAATTCTTTTGGTCAAGTACGAATGGTAAAAGCTAAAGTTATAAATTTCCATTAATTTTTAATTTCATATGTCTACCCCAGCATTTTAAAGTATCTTTAAAAAGTGTTTTAGTAACAAGATACGATATCAATTCTTTGAGAAATTTTGCATCTTAACATTTAAGAAAAATAATATAGTTTCATAACAGATTTTCGAAAAAAAAAACCTTTGAAATGATTTATTAGAAATTTTTAAGGGTATCACGAATGTTAATTTTTCTTTTCTTTTAATTTCCATTATAGAGAGATGAAATTTTGTGCAACTACACACTTTACAATATGCATACAGAACATTTTAACAAATTCCATCACATTATAATTTTTAAACGTTTTAAAATAACATTTTAAATAAAAATTTAAAATGTTGCGTTGAGTACAATAAACAAAAGGAGCCAGGATGTTTTCAGTGATAAACCGAATTTCAATATGGGTAGTGATGGCAGCCTTCTTTGTGTGTGATTGCGTTAATTTCGAGTTTGATTTACAGCGGAGCAACATCATTTGTTCCATATAAAAGTCTATAAGTACTCATTTCATAATAGAGATTATTTAAATTATTCATATCAATGTTGTACTCACATAAATAAAATTTCGTCACATCGGCACAACTCTTTCTTAGTGAGACACTTTCTATGGCAATGAGTGTATATTAACTATTTGGATGTGTGAATGCCAAAACATTTTTCTATCTCATACATGTTTATACCACACAATTAGCTATCAAAGTGCCAAAGTTAAACGGCAATATATGTTAATAATAAGGATTCAAAAAATTCCGTACATTTGTTTTTGAGTTATGGCTATCATTAAAATCATTTAAATAATACAAACTGCACAATAGTCAACTGTTGTGTGATTTACACCAAACCCTAATGAGACAAAACCTGTATAACTTTATTACTGATTGTGAATTCAGACGGAAGTTCAATCACTACACTGTAAAAAAAATCTGTAACCTTAGTAATCTAAATTAACCGAAATCTCTTATGCTTACTAAAATTTTATGTGTACACTGTACAAGAAAATGATGTCAGTCTACAAAACTTGTAAGCAAAACTAAAACCATCTGTAACTTTACAAAAGAATTTACTAAAATTTTGGTAACTTTACTAAAATTTTATCTATAATGCTCGTTATCGTCACTTAAAAAGTTCTTGGAATACGATTTCCCAAAAAAATTCTTAGTAACCTTAAAATTTGTTTGATTCAAAGTGCAAATCTGTATCTGTTACATGAATTTTTATTGTTACCGTTACATAAAAAGTTCTTGGAATACAATTCTACTAGAAAAATTTTTGTAATTCTCCCAATTTTTTTTTACAGTGTAGTTCCCGTGACCGAACAATTGAGGAATGCTATATGCAGCATAGCAGGAATACACTGGTAAAAAATTTGCTCTATTTTGAACCAAATGTTAGTGTTTAGTACCTGTGATCATAAGGTGGTGAAATTTCCTATCAACATTTGGAACTTTTCTACTTCAGCCTCGTTCCAACTATTTGAGCAATGCTTCAACGAAAGCTCCAAATATTGGCTAAATAATCCATCATCTTATAGTGGGAGATATTGAGCACCGAAATTTGGTTCAAACTAGGGCAGTATTTTTAACAGTGTAGTTAAACAGCAAAACTAAATCACCACCAAAAATCATAAAAGCATACATGAATCTGAATTTGATGAAAATTCGTGCATTATTTCCTGGAATAGATCTGTTAGAGAAATAATAAAAAATGAACACAGACATCTTTTGGGTTATTCACACAAAAAAAATGAATCACCACCAATTTATTTGAGAGAATCACAAGATATAACTTTGTAGTAAAATCCGTGCATTAATTCTTAATAAACAGCTACTACAAAATCAGTCATGCATACATACATGAATACACAAAAGACAGTCTGACAATAACGCATACATACGTTTTCAAAAATTTATATTTTGAATCTCTGACTCATAAAACCTGGAATTTAATTAAAAAGTAATCAGTAGGAAAATTTCACTAATCCAATATTCTTGTAAGATAGATATTTTTGAAAGATAGAAGGAAGTAAGAATTAAATGGTAAGATAGATAAAATTATTAATTTCATTGATATTATTTAAAATACCCAAAATACTTCTCAATTTTTAACTATATTTCTCAGAAATACATTAAATGATGTTAGAATACTTCCACAGACTGAAACTTATGCTTTATATACTAATACAATATCTACATTATAGAAGTAGTTATATAGATTATATAGGTACATAGGTGGTAGTTGAATAAATTTTAGTATTATAGAAGTGATTTGTAAAATATCTGGTATATATATACAGGGTGATTATAAATTGTTTTTGCAATAAAAGAGGGGTGATAGTACACATCAAGACAAACAATATTAAATAGGAAACCAAGGGTCCCAAACGTTTTTCAAAGGACGTAGCCGCCATTAAAATTTAGGGTCCAAATTTTCAAATAAACATAAAAAAACGGAAAAACTGGTCGATTGCTTTACAGTTTTCACTAACACTATTCTCTATGTCGGCATTTTCTTGAAAATAAATAATATAGATAAAAATAAAAAAAATCGATAGAGGGCGCTTTAGAATTTGGAGTAACGAGCAACTATTTTTTGCCGTTATTTTTTGCTCATTAAATGTTTTCGTGAGTTTAGTCTTAAATTTTAAGCTCAAAATCTGAATAGTTGAGAGTGGTTATGTAGCACAAACTGAACTCTGTTTAGAGAGTTTAAATTTCAAATGATTATAAAAAACGGAAAAATTGGTCGATTCTTTGGCGGTTTTCGGTAAAACTACTCTGTGAATCAATACTTTCATGAAAATAAATTTTAAAGATAAATTTCACAAAATGTCGATAGAGGTCGCCGTAGTCTTTGAAGTAGTGTACAACTATTTTTAACCGTTATTTTTTTTAATCTCATTAAATGTTTTCAAATGCATAGACTTAAATTTTGGAGCTCAAATTCTGAATCTTTCGGAGAGTTTCAGTAGTGCAAAATTGAACTGTGTTCGAGCGAGAGGGAGAGGGTTAAATTTCAACTCCTGAAAACACTTCAGTATGCGTTTCTTAACATCTCTCAAACGTTTCAAAATTTAAACTCAAAATTAAGTTCAAATCTAAGCTTCCGAAAACATTTAATAAGCTTTTGCAAGCAGTTAATTAGATAAAAAAAGTAACCATTAAAATTTGTTGTTGGTTACTTTGAAGTTTAAGGCGCCCTCTAACGGAATTTTTCGAAATTTATCTTTAAAACTTATTTTCCAGAAGATACTGACTTAAAGAATAGTATTATTTTAAATCGCAAACTAATCGAACAATTTTTCGCTTTTTATAATCATTTGAAATTTGAACCCTCTGAACACAGTTCAGTTTGTACTACTTAACCACTACTTAGGTCTAAGCTTACGAAAACACTTAATCAGATGTAAAAAATAACAGCAAAAAGTATTTATTCGTTACTCCAAATTCTAAAGCGCCCTCTATCCGCATTTTTTGAAATTTATCTTTATAATTTATTTTCAATAAAATACCGACATAAAGAATAATTTTAATGAAAACCGAAAATCAATCGACCAATTTTTCCGTTTTTTATAATCATTTAAAATTTGAACCCTCTGAACACAGTTTAGTTTGTGCTACTTAACCACTCCCAACTATTCAGATTTTGAACTTAAAATTTAAGTTTAAATTTAAGCTTACGAAATGATTTAATGAGGTGCAAAAATAACGGCTAAAAGTAGTTGCTCGTTACTCCAAAGTCTAAAGCGCCTTCTATCGGCATTTTTCGAAATTTATAATTAATTTTCAAGAATATACCGACATAAAGAATAGTTTTAGTGAAAAACGCAAATCAATCGACCAAAGTTTCCATTTTTTATGTTTATTTGAAATTTTGGACCCTAAACTTTAATGGCTGCTATCTCCTATGGAAAACGTTTGGGACCCTTGGTTTTCTATTTAATATTGTTTTTCTTGATATGTACTATCATCCCTCTTTTATTGTAAAAACAATTTAGAATCACCCTGTATATATTTGGTATAGATTATATATATATATTATGGTATATAATTTTTCATGAAATTGAATGCCTGTATGCCCATTTCAGAATATGATTTTGGAATTTATAAATCAAGTATAAAAATTCGTAATTCTAACTGTAAAATAAAAATACCGGCGGAGTATAAAAGTCATAAATTTCAATAGTTTGCCGACGTCCTCGGTCTAACCCTGATACTGTATTATAAATTTATCTTTAATAGAATTTTCCACTTTTTTGTCATTTTACGTAATGATTTAAAAATGCTAAATGTTGGAATATGGAATATGAATTGTGAATTATATTAAATGCTAAGAAATGAGCTTTTTTATTTCAAGAAGCGTGTTAGTGAAAAAAAAATCACATAAAATCTAATTGTTTCACTGCTTATTCGATGTCTTAAAGGAAGTTATCCGTGGCTTAGAATTTTTTTAGATGTATCAAACACGGAAAATAAAATAGAAGCGAAAAGCAGAAAAATGGAGATAAGTATGGTAGTATTTTGACGATATATTTTCTCGAAAAAATATTCCTTAAAAATACTATAGAACAAGAAATGTCTAATGCCAGAAAAAAAAAAGATCACAAAATTAATATGAAAGTTATATGGAAGTTTTTGTATATCTGTAATTTTTGCGCTGTATTTTAACTTACAATGATTGAATATTTATTAAAAAATAAAATGTCTATTTCCGTACAGAAAAAATGAAAGTAATCAATCAATAATAATAATAATAATAATAAAAACAAATTAGGGAAAATTCAATTACTCATAACAAGAATTTATTCATACCTATTTTCTTACCAAAAATGTATATTTAAAACTTTATTATTAATAATATCATTAAAGCTATTTTGCTTATCGTATTTTTATCGTCTTTGGTTATCATCATTTATAAAATTATTCTACTGAACAGCTCCATAAAATTATGCCTAGTCTTGATCGACGTCGATTCATTAGTAACATTAATAATGTATTTATCGTGTATGATTTTGTTTATTTTGTTATTATATGTTTACATAATTTTCTCTTAGGCGCTGTTACTTACTTCTTATCACGTTACAATTTTGTATTGCATGCTTCAGTAAGAAATTTTTTTCAAAAGTTACTTTTGCTAAAATTGAAAAATGCATTTAAATTAATATGTTTTTATAGCAAAAACATTTGCATTATTATCGATATCAAACTGTTCTGTAGTTGGAAACTTGAAAATCACTTATAATTCATTATTTTGACTAAGATTTATTTTAACATTGTACTTTTTCTAATTAAAAAAAATGAAAATCCGAAGAATCATGTTAAATCAAATTCGTTCTTACGAAAAGATAATCTCTTAAAATAAGTTCGAGACAAATTCATTGTTTTAGAAAATTAGAAATGCGTCTATACAACTGAAAACATAGACTACATAAAGCAGCCTTATGTAAATATATTATAACTATTTTCTAAAACAAATTCATAAGAAAAATCAGTTATGGTAAACAATTTTCATATGAAAGGAAGATATTCCGTATTCCTTTTTCCGGAATTTGTTTTTGAAAGCTTTATCTATTCTTATAGTTGTCATATTGTTTTTCTTTTCGGAGGAAAATGTTTTCATGATGTTACCATCAAGAGCAATATTTTTGCTTCACAGAGTGCTCTTATAAGTTATAGCTTTTGAAACTCACAATATATAATAAGTCATTGAGAAAGTAAATACTGGATCAGATTTAAAATTTTATACGGAAATACTTAAAGTGCGGAAACATTTTCTTGGAAATCCACTTTATATCTCAATTGAAGTAAAGACAATTTTTATTCACGAAATCATAAGTTGAGACTAGTTTGTTATAAAATAATTCGTATATACAGTGGTAAATGTAGTAAATATTACTCGTAACTTAATACTATAAATCTTAAAATAAGACTTAAATTGTATTTAAATCAACAGTTCCAATACAAGTGGTCAATATGCAAGAAAACTAATTCAATTTTTAAACATTTTCACGAATTAACTAATAAAGCAAATTCAATGAAATTATTTGGATTATTAAAGTATAACATTACTTGTTACAATACGCTAAACAGATTGATAAAAAATAAATTAATTAGGGAAACTTAATTAAGTTATCTACTGGGTTTTTTTCTGTTTTTATTATAACAATACATCACTGCGCATTGTTATTATCACATGTTCATTTTAATTTAGAAACTTTAAATAGATTTTTATTTAAAGGTAGCACTTTGCTTAACATAATGAACTATAATCTTATAATTATCTTTATAATATTTTTATTTAACAATCAAAATTAAAAATAAAAAAAATGTGTACATTGTCTCACATATTTTTTTAAAAATAAGATTTTTCCTATTTAAGATAATTCAAAGATTTTCGTTCATTTTGCAAAAAAGTATAACATCAATACACACAGAAAATCTCAATCCATTATTTTTAATATTTTTTTACATATCTTGCGCGCAGTGATACAACGCAAAGACGAAAAAACCACAGTAGGTTACTTATAGTTCCCTTATTGTAATTTTTTTTTAATTTATTTTATTTATTGTACAAACCAGTGTAAAGCTGTTTTTGTGATAAATCTCTATAGAAAAGATGTAGATTGATTATCTGGAATGCAGCATTTTGTTTTTTACCTTTTTTACGTAAGGGACTTTCATTTAAATTGGAAATTTGTTTTGGGACTATAAGTAAATATCGAATGAAGTCCCAAATAATAAATTTATTTCATCAAATTTTTTGAATGGCAAAATAAGGGAATTTTACTTCAGTGAGGGCGAAAAACATTTTTTTAAAATCAGTCAAGTGGGGTGTCGTCGATTATGTATTTTTATGTCTTAATCGAATGTTACCTTTCGTAAATAGACATGATCATTTTAACAATGTTACGACAGGTTTTATAAATTTCAAACCAACACAAACATATTATGCAGGTTAAATAGATTTTCAGTGAAACTAATGGTGGTCTTCTTTCTAAATTGGGAAGAATGTTGTTTTGAAACTAGAGCAGAATGGATATTTAAAATGAGGGTGGAAGGAAGATTTCAGCATTCTTTTATTAGCTGAAATGAAATATTGTTTACTATTGTTTATTTTTATTCTGCAACGAATGAAATTATCAACAAGTCAATACAACCATTTTTTACAAAATTGGAAAAATTCTATAAATACAAAGTCGTAAATTCTTTTATGTATACAAAATTATGAATATTTTATGACTTATTAATATCTCAAGAATATCTATGAATTATTTTGACATCTGTAATTACTGATAAAGATTCAGACTGTTCAAATTTTGATTATATTTATTTTGAAGACATAAGCTTGTGTTAATATCATTGACGTAACGGTAATTTTTTCTATAAGTTAAAAACAAAATTCGGGCCCGAAGGGGTAAAAACAAGAAAAAAAACATTTTAGTTACAATGATTTATTCTAATTAAATATACGGACACTAAAATTTTTATCAAAATAATTATTCAGCAATGTTAGTAATAGATTTATTGAGTATTTCGTGAAATAAATGCGCTAGATGTTTAAAGTTAGAAGTCCTTAATGGAATAATTAAAAGTCAGATGTTGTTTATTGATTTCTTGTGGAATATAGTTGAAGCCTATTTCAATGTACAAAGATTATTTTCACATTATGCAAAATACTGAAGATAAATTATTTACAAAGTGCAGCTAAGTTTAAGTTAAAGTAACATCTGCTATATTACATTTTCTTAAGCGATTTAAATTATTTTAGGAACAAAATGACTAATTTATTCCTTTAAGAATAACCAAGAGAGACATAATATTCACTTTACATTTTAGGCATTGGGCATAGAAATATATTGCGAAATTTTAACGTAAATATAAAATAAAATAACCTTGTTAAAATATATCTATACGCATAAGCTTATGCAGAATAGAATGTCTTCCCGTAAAGCTTAGATGTAAAATTGTGCTGGCAATAAATCGCCAATTAAGTTATGCATAGTATTTCTATTTCAAAAAATTTTATTCTATACTATTGAAAACGTACATATATCGATACGCACCCATAGATTGGTTATAGAAAAAATATGCTTGAAAATTCATAAAAAATGCATATGGAGCATGAAATTTATCTTTATTTTGGAAATACATGTTACAAACGTAAATGATAAATATCCGCAATATTAAAAAACAAATAAACATTTACGTTAATGATGGAATATCAGTGCATCGGATGATGTAAGAAGCGAAATACTTGGTAGCTGTCACTCATTATGACAAGAAACAGTGTAAATTAAGTACACAACTTATGTTTGGATTATTTTCTACTTCTCCGTAAGAAAAATACTTTCAAACCATTTTTTCATAATTTATTTTCCTATTATCTAACCATATTAAGTTGCTAAATCTAAATAGATTTTTAAATGCCAGACTTTCATAGTGAAAAGTTAATTCAAATGCAGTGTTATATTTCTTTGCGTTTCGTAGAGTTTTACGATACATTTTTTTTTATTGATGCGTTTGCTTATTTAATAATACTTTCACATGTCAAGACATTTGATGCTTGATTGTATACATTATAACATTAAAGTGTTTTAGCTTAAAATCTACAATTCAAAATGAAACAATATTAAGTTCTTTTGAAATCTTTGCTTTTTATCCATATTGTATTCAGCTTATAGGAATCATATTTGAAACGCTTTTGTGTCTCGCTTAAAGTAAAAAAAAAAAAAAAAAAACAATATTTATGTAAAAAGATTGAATAATATAAACTAAGACAGACTTTAATACATTTTTTTAAATGTATAAAAATTATATACAAAAAATAAAACACTAAAAAGCATTTTAAATTCATTTTTTATGTTGTCCCGAATGAATATTATCTTTTTCTATCTAGCTGTAACTGTCTTGATTTGTTCCAAAGTTTGTTAAGCAATTAATAATTATTTGTACTGATGAGGCCTTGCGAGTATCTTTGTGAAACGTTTACTCTTGTATTTTAAAATAATTTTTAGTGTTTTATTTTTTGTATATTATTTTATTTATTTTTTAAAAAATGTATTCAAATCGGTCTTAGTTTATATTATTCAATATTTTAATAGTTTTATAAATTCAGACGTTAAACGTATGTGCATTACAAATATTGATATACAGCGCGAGTCAAAAATATCGAAACAATAGGCTATCTCCTTAAATATTGCCCCTAGAACCATACTTCCAATTGCAAAGTTTCACCAAAAAAGGTAAATTTTTTGATAAGATAAGTTGCAACATAGTTAGTTTCATAAAAAAGGTGATATTTTTTATAAGATGAGTTGCTACTCCATGGGGGGTCTATTTTAATAAATACGAAAATTAAATTTTTATACGGCCCCCAGAGGATAAACCTTCCAGTTAGAAAAAATTTTCTTATCCATTTCTGAATTGAACAACAACAACAACAATAAAAAAAAAAAAAAAAAAAAAAAAAAAAAAAAAAAAATCCATCTTGATATTTCCAAAACGCAGAGAGTTAAGACAATTTTAATAAATCGCGAGGTTTCAAGGGATCAGATACAAATTGAAATGAGTGTAATTGAAGAAACAATGTTGCTGTATGTTGTCCAGGAAAGATTTATTTTATTTATTTATTTATAGAGTTTGAATTTTGAATGTTTTGTGATGGTTAACCACATAATTTGTAAGCATTATCACATCATAAGCTTTCTTAATATTTTTTTTAAATTTGGAATAAATTAAAATAGTTATAACACATAATATTATTTGTCGCGTTGAATTTTTTTTTTCTTTTGATTAAATGAAAATGTTTAATTTTAGGTAGCTTTCATTACAAAAAGTAAAAAGCTACCTATTGCAGCCGTCCGGAGGAAAGCACTACCAAAAAATTTTGGTATATTTTCACCGATCATGACCCCCAGACCCCAAAACCACCCTCCGTTCAAATGTTGACATATATATATACATATATATATATATATATATATATATATATATATATATATCTGATATTTGTCATGCGATAACTAACGTATTTATGAACCGATTTGAATGAAACTTGGTATGTACGTAGTACATACAAATATCTCGACCGAGTTCGTTGGCCAGCATCATCGCCATCTTGTTTCAAAATGGCGGCCATTTTAAAAAATTTAAAAAATTTAAAATTTAAAATTAAATACGAAAAAATTAAAAGTTGAAAAATATCTTTACTTTATGTGTTAGATCTTAAAACATCAATTCCATAACAGTTTTTATTTTGTCTATATCTTAAAAAATGACTGAGTTATAGCACTTTCAATTTTTCTTATGGCTGACATTTTGAAACGATCTGATATTTCTCATGCTATAACTAACGAATATATGAACCGATTTGAATGAAACTTGGTATGTACATAGTACATACAAATATCTCGACCGAGTTCGTTGGCCAGCACCATCCGCCGTCTTGTTTCAAAATGGCAGCCATTTAAAAAATTTTAAAAAATTTTAAATTTAAAATTAAATGCGAAAAAATTAAAAGTAGAAAAATGTTATTATTTTATGTGTTAGATCTTAAAACACCAATTCCAGAACACTTTTTATTTTGTCTATGTCTTAAAAAAGGACTGAGTTATAGCACTTTGAATTTTTCTTATGGCTGATATTTTGAAACGATCTGATTTTTGTCATGCTATAACTAACGTATTTATGAACCGATTTGAATGAAACTTAGTATGTACATAGTACATACAAATATCTCGACCGAGTTCGTTGGCCAGCATCATCCGCTATCTTGTTTCAAAATGGCAGCCATTTAAAAAAATTTAAAAATTTTAAATTTAAAAATTAATGCGAAAAAATTAAAAGTTGAAAAATATTTTTATTTTATGTGTTAGATCCTAAAACACTGATTCTAGAAAACTTTTTACTTTGTTTATATCTTAAAAAATGATTGAGTTATAGCACTTTGAATTTTTCTTATGGC